>OV725083.1:12590390-13239361 GCA_928085145.1 Nezara viridula | reverse complement strand
CCTGGAATAAGGTGATTTCAATTAATCAAAGTTAATTCAATATTTTTATGAAGTTATAACATTTTAGATTTTATTCAAAAAGTTAATTTATGCTGTATTGTTTCGTCGATTCCAAACATTACTGACATGACACTGTCCTCACTCAGATTTCATGTAATTTTCAGTAAATTTTAATTAATGCTTACTTTATTTAGTAAAAAAAAAAAGTCTTATTTGTGATTTCGTTTGTTTCTATTGAAATACAACGAGATTGTCGTGGTCTCAATATACTCCTTAAATATCAAAGTTGTATTTTTATATTTAAGCTTATTAGTTTTGTTCTGACTGAAGAAAAGTATTGGTCTCATTAACTTCGAACAAACAAAAACTTAATTTTTTCCTATGGAGTTTTGGTCCATCCATTTTACAAGTGAAAACGCACCTATCAGAATAAATCACTTCTATTAATGTAGCAGTTCGTACGTAACATTTTTAAATTTTTATTCTTTTGGTGCTAAAGCTGACATTTCGTAGTTTGCAATTGATATAGGTAGACATATAAGTATAATGACTTACTATGGAAAATAACAGAGGAAAATAAAATATGAAATCACACTAATAAATCATTAAGAAATAATTAGTTTCTCCAATAAAACACTCAATTTTTACATACGACTTTTAGCACCAACATTAGCTATTTACATCTTCAGTATTTACTGGGATTTTTTCTTTTTAATCACGAATCATTAAATTATTTGCAAATGTAGAATTCTTCTGCATTTTAGTATTCGATTGGTGGATGCCAAACCCGCGAATGCTAAGGAATTACTATATATCCGAAAATGGTTTCTTCTAGAAAATAATTTTTATTTCATTAGCAGTCTAATAAAAAAAATAAAGAAAAATAAATTACATTGCTTCAGCTGATATAACACTTTCAGGATATTAAAAACCAAAACAAAGGAAATAAGCTTTGCGGTAGAAGATACGAAACATATTTATAATACCTATCTTGGCACCAAAGTGTCTGATTTGAACAATTTTTGTTTTATATTTTAGAAGATTTCGTAAACTTTTAAATGACTATAATCAAACAGAAAAGTGTCTTCTTTAGGTTATTTTATTTTTTATTGTACATAGTTTTTTTTTTATTATTATTTAGTTATTATTTTAATTTTGTTAATTTTATGTATTGTGTGAATGTGTTCATATATCACTATAATTATTGTCCACGAGACAGATTATTATATGTCTAAATAAATAATTTAAAAAAAATCATTTAAAAGTTACTAATCGTGTTTCGAGCACTGAAGATATTCTCAAGTACTAACACATTTGGTAGGTAAGTATTTCCCAGCTGACCTTTTTCCGACAGAAAAACTTTTTAGTGCAATTGAGACTCTTAAATTACGAACTATGCACATGACAGTTGAGTACATAGTACATAGTTGAGGTATGTACATGACATTATATCTGATTTTTTTCACATTTACTGTTGTATTTTTTTTCGAACATCACGAATTTAATGCTTCCTCTTCATCTGCCTCCTCTTTCCCCATATGCCCCCATATACATTTTCTCTCCTCCTTTTTGAAGCGCTTCTTTCCCGCAAGAACCGTTATTCTCTTGAGCGCCTTACTGTACTCATCTCTGTCCAAACAATCTTGGTCTCTTATCCTCAGTTGATCTATATCATCCTTAACCTCTTCGAAATACCCGCTTAAATTCTTATGACTGTGGCACATGGCTATAGAACCTCAGGCTTCCCACCCTAGCGTCAGTTTCTAGATCAGTTGTTTCCTTATATATTTCTTCATTTGACCTCAACCTGTATCCTTCAGGTGTTCTCCTAGGTCCGTAGATTTTTCTGAGAATTCTTCTTTCTATTTTCAGAAGGCTCTCTAGTCTGGGAAGACAAGAAGTTTCTGTTGCGTAGAGTACCACTGGCTTGACGACCGTGTTATAATGCTGTATTCTGGCTTTTAGAGACAAGTTCTTCTTTTAATAAAGCTCACTGGTGGCGAAGCTTAATTTCTCTATTTTGGCGATTCTTTCCTTAAACCCTTTTCTCTCGGACCCATTGCTGTATATGATTTCTCCAAGGTATTTAAATCTCTGAGTTACTTTAATCGTTCCGTATTTGGTTTCAATTGTTTTCTTCTTAAAATTCGCGTCCGTGGTCATCAATTCCGTCTTCTCAAAAGATATCTGTATTTATTTATTAGCTGGTTGTATTTATATATTATAATTGTAAATTTATATATAGTTTGTGTAATTTGATCGAGTCTGGCACCCGGGATTACTTTACAAACTCCGTAAATTCCTACATCCTACATACTTCCTCATTATCCGTTCCTATCTAACTGATAGATACTCAAAAGACAATCACAATAATGCTTATTCATCCCTCTTTTCCCAGTCCGCTGGTGTTCCTCAAGGTAGTATCCTTGGTCCTATCCTTTACACAGTTTATACAGCTGACATCCCAACCCATCCTAACACTGTTATTACCACGTATGCCGATGATACATGTGTCCTATCCGTTAATAATGACCCAACCATTGCATCCCAAACTCTTCAATCGCACATCACCAGCCTTGAAGAATGGTGTAAAAACTGGAGGATTAAAATAAATTCTAATAAATCCCATCAAATCACCTTTACCCTTCGACGTAAACCTATGACCTCTTGTCCCACAGTATCCTTTAATAATACCCCACTTATCCCTGTTGAACAAATCCGATACCTTGGACTTCACTTGGACAAACGTCTAACTTGGAATCCTCATACAAGACTGAAACGACAAGAAACCGCTCGACGTTTCCGACTACTCCAACACTTACTAGACAAACGCTCTAAGCTTCCAGTAAATTACAAAAGACTTATATACATGACTACAATAAGACCTATTTGGACTTACGGAGTTGAGCTTTGGGGCTCCACTAAGCCATCAAATTCCTCTCGTATCCAATCCTTACAATCCAAAATCCTTCGGAAAATCCTCAATGCTCCTTACTTTGTCACCAATAAAATAATCCATAATGACCTTAATGTTCCTTATGTTTCCGATTTGGCCCAATCCAGATACCAATATTTCCATAATAAACTTCAGAACCATCCGAACCCTCTCGTCTCTAACCTTGCTTCCTCTTCTATTCCTGATAACCCTCCGAGGCGTCTGAAAAGAAGATGGCCTCGAGATCTCTTATTGTAAATACATTTTGTTTTTAGAGTGCTACCAGTGGGTAGTTTCTCAACAATTCATTTCATGTTTTTATTTTCTGTTATCAAATTTACTTAATGTAAATACCATGTATAAATAAATAAAAAAAAAAAAGTTTGTGTAAATTTTAAGTATAGATCAATTATCGATTTCGTGCTTGAAATGCTAATTTACGTTCAGATCTTAGTGTGTTCATTCTAGAAATAAATGAACAGCATATCTTTGAGCGTTGTATAACAAAATAAACTATATGAAATGCAGAGCGTGTGGATTGCATTAGGGCGGGATATGGCGGTATATTGCGGGATATGACGGCCCTCGGAGCACTTTAGAGTTGCGGCGTTGGACTTTATGAGCTGTGAATGCCCGGTTAATGGATTACTAAATGGACAGAGGACTGGTATATATATCTCTTTGGAGTGCCCGCTCTCTGGTTATCGCTGATGGAGTTATCGGGCCAGGCCTTCCTGTTCGATCCCGTCCAACCGGGATATTGCACTGTTGTAATATTGCAGGCTTGAGGGAAAGTAATACCACACTAGAGCGCCATTTGTTGGGCAAGTCTTTAAATTCAACTATAATTCCATCGGTAGATTACGGAATCAATTGAATGTAATCACGCTTTTCTAGGAGAACGTAAGCATTCCTGAAAGGTTACTTATATCATTACTAGCTCATGTACCCGTCTAAACGATGATATATGGTTTTTATAATTTTACGAAATTTCCTAAAAAAACAAAAAAAAAATCGTTAAATTCGAACAATTAGGAGCAAAGATATGGTCTCCAGTTTTTTTTTATATGTCCTACTCCAAATGTTATATCCTGCTTTTTAAATTTTGAATGTGTCAATGAAGTAATGCTATTTTTTTAGAATATTACTAATGATTAAAAAAAAAAAGTTTAGTCCAATAATCGGAATCACCTTTTATTTATTTTTCTTTGTAACTAGGAAGGTAATGTTACTTTAGATGTATAGTTGTTTACAAATAATAAACCATTGTGAAATAATTTGCAGCATTTTTTTATTAACTTATTTATTTTTATTTTTTATAACTTGACGGGTGTATAGTTGAAATTTGATAATCTTTTTTGGAGATGGATTTTGTATTATGGGGGGGGGAAGGGAGAGGAGAGGGTCAAAATTCAATTTCATAAAATTGGGTCGGGAATGGAGGGATGATTTGTTTTGAAATTTTTTATGGCGGGGCTTATGGAAGTCAAGAATTTGCAAAAGTCATAACAAACTCTTTGTTATTCGCCTATTTGTTTAGGTGCCACACAACTTAACCGACCACCACCAATTCATTAAAATTTGTTAAATTTAATTTTCATTTATGATAAAGCGAGGAGATTGTGGAGTCGATTAATTAATGATAATGAGTTATAGTCTCTCCACTTCTTTAAAATCTGCTGAGTTTTTGAAAATAACCAAAATAACATTGGACATTGAGTCTCCTACATCCGTGTAAAATTAGAACTTGATCTGAATATTGTGAGGCCCGGGTTGATTCTATTCAATGTACAGACAAAACTTTATTTTATGTTTTATGTTCTTTAAAGTATAAACATATGTTTATTATTAACATTTATTATCAATATTAACAGAGATCTCTAGACAAATTACTAAAGAATTCATAACTTTGGTTCTACTCAATATTTTGTTTTCATTTAAAGCCTATGTTTTAAGTCAAGCAAACCTTAATGTAATGACAAAGTTTCAAAATTCTGCAATAAGCTATTGCTGAGTTTACCCCTGACAAAATGTCGTTGCAATGCCGACATAAAGACTGACAAAATTTTTTTTCAAAAGTGGATTTGGTGTCTGCAATTTATAAAACGGAAAAATATCATAAAACGGGTTGATGCTATTCAATGTACAGACAAAACTTTATTTTATTGATATAGATAAGGAAAATATATTTATTTTGATTGATTATTTTCAATAATGAACCATTGCAGTCGTCCAAAAAATTAAAAAAATTAACCTTCCCCCCTTTCCTTCAAAACTTGAGGTTTTACTAGTGTTGCCCAAATGCGAGACCGACACGAGTCTTGGTCTTGCAAACTCAGTCTTGGTCTTGTGCAAGAGTCTCGCAACAGCCTTGCAGTTACTTATTAGATTATTACTATAATTTTTTAGATAGGAGAAACCTAACTAAGCCCGAATGAAAAATTAGAGGAGTTAAATGCAAAAGTATATTGGTTATACCAATTATTTACATATATTAACTAAAATTGTCAAGTATTATTAACTATTTTGCTTTAATTTTTATTCTAAAAATCCATTTTTTTTTTTACCAATCTTGGTCTTGGTCTATCAACAATGAGGCGTTCTTATTCTTGGTCAAAGTGCAAGACCAAGACCGATTTTGGGCAACACTAGTAAACATAACAAAGCCCAACCAAATTAATAAAATTAACTAGATTAAAGACATTGTATTGTTGATTCTAAGAATCAAGGTTTTATTTACATCAACAATTTTTTTTCACTCAAAATGAAATAATTATATCTAGATGTAATTAGCTACTAATCTAAATGTATTTAAGTAATTATTTATTTTAAAAATCTTCTTCACCTACCACACTTCTTGCAGTAGAAATTATTATTTTTATAATTAATAGTCTTTAATTACTTTAATTATAAATAGAAACTCAAAATATTTTTTTTTGTCTTCATATTTCCATCCACACCTGTCATAATCTTGACAATAAGCAGATGTGATCTCATTGTATAGAAATTGGTATTTAAGGCATGAGGGAGATTAGTATCCCGCTGCACCTCTTCCTGGTCTTGGTCTAATTCATAATTTAGGAAAGGAGATCTCTCAACCAGCTCCTCTTTAGTCGTCTCCTGATAGGCATGTCAGCTGTGGCCATATCGTTGATAAGTCCGTTGTGATGTCTGAGTAGTTTGAGATGAAATCGGGAGTAGATAGCACGTGTGGGTAGGTAGATAGTCGGTTGTGTGTAAGTCGATATTTAAAGTTTTGTTGTTAACGTACCAGGGAGCTGTTGTTATTAATCTTAAAATTTTTGATTGAAATGATTGTAGTTTTTGTAAGTGCGTCTTTTTTGCAGAACAGTAAATTTGTGAGGCGTATGTCCATATGGGTTTGAGAAGGTCAGTATATCTATTTATTTTTGGTCTGATTTTCAATTTTGATTTGGAAAAAAGGGAATATAGTATTTTCAGACGTTTGTTCAAAGTCTTTCTCTCATTTTGACATTAGGGCGACATATCATCCTTCTGTCGAATAATAGCCTGAGATAAAGTACAGTGTCAGTCTGAAGAATTTGGTTATTGCCGATATAAACTGGTGGGCATGTGTCTCGTCGAAGTGTAAATGTTATATTAATATATTAATAACTTAAATACAAGCTTTACAATATTTACTAAATTAATTCACTCGAGAGAACTCCGAGTCAAATTTTTCCTCCCACTCGAACATAAAGGTAGGGCTCTAGGAGATCCCAGCGCCTCTCACTCAGCCACATTATTGGTATTAAAGACCAGTAGACGCTGAGCAGAGGCACTATAACCACAGCATAAGCATATAATCTGGCCATTGCCAGAACTCCAAAATTTGCTCATTTACAAAAGGTCTCTGGACCACTACCGCTTCAATCTTCGAGGAGGATTGTAGGTATGGGTGGAGCTAGACAGAGATTGTTCAACGGTTTCGGATGATGTATAAAGGTCTCATGGAATTTTGAGAATCTATCTTGGACAAATGGGATATTAAAGTCATGGTATAGGATTTTGTTGGTTACATAGAACGGAGCATAAACTGTTGTTTGAAGGAATTTAGATTTATAGGATTGGATGTACTTTGATATTAGAAAATTTTGCTGTCCCCCACAGGTCTGGTGTTGCCCGAGACGAGTCTTGGGTCTTGCAAAATCAGTCTTGGTCATGGTCTTGGTCTTGCGCAGGAGTCTCGCAACAGTGTAGCAGTTACTTATTAGATTATTACTATAGAGATATTACTGTAATTTTTTAGATAGGAGAAACCTAACTAAGCCCGAATGAAAAATTCGAGGAGTTAAATGCAAAAGTATATTGGTTATACCAATTGTTTACATATAGTAACTAAAATTATCAAGTATTAGTAACTATTTTGTATTCATTTTTATTCAAAAAATCATTTTTTATTTTACCATTCCTGGCAGCAGTTAGGAGGCGTTGGTCTTGGTATTGCAAAGTGCAAAGTCAGAGGTCCCCAAAGATGATTCTCCTGCCTTGACATTACTATCCGCCATTTCATTTCAAGATGGCGGCTGATAAACCTGTGTTGCTATAGACTGTAGCGCCTAAACGAATTTATAGATTTCGATGAAACATTGCTAAAGTCTTCTCTTCGATGCCCTTTGTATGTATGTATAGAACATACTTCACCGAAATGTACTTCCCTTTCAAGATGGCGGCCGAAAGACCTGTATGTTATAGACTGTAGCGCCAGAACGGATGCACCGATTTCAATGTTTATTTAACTTTTTTGTAGCTCTTGAGCTCTGATATCACGCTTTAATGTATTTCTCTCTAGTTTGGGCAACACCCTCCTGTATAAATTTTCTTAAATTAATGAACTAAAAGACATGATATACCGTTTACTCAATCACTTCAACGTGTTACTGAAAATCACCATGGAGACAGAAGTTATAACGGAAGAGGTCGCAACCTCTTCGACGATTGGCCCAAGAGAGCCGTGATTCCGCAGCAGGTGTCCTCCCACGGCCATCGAACAGTGCTGCCAACTGCTCCACCTATGACCCAGACACGGTAGTCGACCGAGGACAATAGTTATCGCGTGATTCGGAATTGCTTCCTCATATGACAATTACTGGTCATCATATGAAGCCAGCTGGTTTAGGGATGAAGTGGCAGAAACATTGAAGATATTGTCAGATGTAAAGAATAAACATGTGCTTCAGACCAAACGATAGAAGTGAAAATATCAAAGTGAGATTAATAATATTAAATATAAATTATAAATAATAACTCATCATATAGAGCATGGAATGCTGAACATTTTTCTCACTTACAGTATGCAGGTCAGATTTTTAGTTTCTGAGATATTTTAATCTATATCTTCAATAAAAGTATATTAAGTATTAGTAACTATTTTGCTTCATTTTTATTCACAAAAACGATTTTTTTTACCTGTCTTGGTTTTGCAAAGTTTGGGCAACACTATTTATCACATTTTCCGTGACAAACTAGTCGGACAGTGAAAAAGGTATTTTTATTTGAGGTTGTACACACTAAGAAATCAAATATATTTTTAATTTATTTACATTATTCACTTATAGCTGAAAAAGTTCTAGAAATTCACAAATGTTATGAAGGCTGTCATGTCTCTCTTCCCTCCTGTGTTTAATCCAAAAAAATACTCTATCTATTCAACTGTATTTTTTAAAGTATATTTTCAAGTAGATGTATATAATAAGTTTACAAAAAAAAAATCCTTACAAATATATTTAAAAAAAAAAAGTTTAAATATTCAATTACGTATTTGTTTGTTTCACAATGGTTATTTTGAATTTTTACACATAATTGAAAATTCCGCCATTTTTTTTTTGGTCATTTCCCATCGCCAATAAAAATCGAAAGTTCGCGCCTATGGTTTTGATGTTAAGAACAGGTCATGGAATCGACGTGTTCGGATCATCAGGGCGTCCTATAATTACACGAAAACACATTTTTCGAACACAATTTGACCGAGCGACCCATAATTAATCGAAGCACTAGAAACAAAAATGACATGTTCCGCATTGCTGCGTCACAGGTGAGGTTCCCAGACATTTCATTTCCTTTTCGGCAGGTGACGGACGTGGTCAACTCTTGGAGCAATCAGTGCTGCTATCTGGGAGCTGGTAGGGTTAGTGTTCACTAATTTTTATACAGGCTGTCCCGTAAGTAGAGAGAAATATTTAAAGTAATGATAACAGACCATACGAGCTAGAAAGACGTTTATATCAACCACGATATAATTTACCGCAGAAATGTAGGAAATTTAAGATTTGTGTTTTTTTAATGTTTTGTTTTTTGTTGAATAGGAGTAGTTGAATAACTAAAAAAAAATATTTAACGAAAGTCATTTAAAATTGCTTTTACATTAAAACAGACAAAATTTTATTTAAATGAAAGTTGAGTTTGTTTTAGAAAAACTACCTCGTTTAATAAGCTTTAAGTCCATATGAATTTAATACGATTTTCACCGCAGGCGTTGGTCAAGGTGAAAAAAATAAAAATGAAAATGAAAAAATAATTTTATTCTGGGACTATTGTCCGCTAAGAATAATATAAGAGTTACAAATTCATGTATCTTAGTCTGACATAATAAAAATACCAACTAATTTATTGTTAATTGTTATTTCAATTGTGCAATGGATTGAAATTAAACATTATATAGATGCAAGTAATTTTACATGTTAGGGGAAGTTTGAATGTGGAGTAGGTGTTGGAACAGGAGTTGTTTGAAGAAATTTGTGGATGAGGATTGACGCATGGGGGTAGGAAGTGAGTTCCATAAGGAAGCAGTACGAATGACGAAGGATTTGCTGAACGAGGAAGTTTTATGGGAGGGAATATATAAGTCTATAGGTTTAGACCTAGTATTGAGAGAGTGGATAGAGGAGCGCAGAGTAAGGAGTTCCAGGATGTAGGGAGGGTTTTTAGTTCTGAAGACTTGGAAAAGAAAAACGCCAAGAAGGAATTGTCGTCGGGAGGTAGGATAAAGCCACTTCAACTCGGTGTACCATAGTGAAACATGTGAACGTCTGGGGATCAACAAAATGAATCTTATTAAACAATTCATGAGTCTTTTTAGTCCCATTTCCAGCCTGGCAGATAGCCCTCCATACACCAAGCAGTCGTAGTCGAAATGGGGGAATACAAGGGAGGTTACAATGAGCTGTCTGGTTTTTAGAGGAATACAATCACGGAATCTTAGGAGTTGTTTAAGGGCAGTTATGGATTTTCGGGTAATCTGGGATATATGATAATCCCAGGAGAGGTTCTGTTCAAAGGTTACTCCTAGGTTTTTGACTGTAGGGAAGGTGCTGGGGAATACTTGATTTTCCTAACTTTAAGTAGAGCGTGGTCATCCAGGATAAAGTACGGATGATTGGTTAGGCTTTCCACCACAAAATTGAGGGAGTTAGAGGAGTACATAGAGTCCCATTGGATTGTGACAAGATCAGGCGTCAGAATTCCGGATGATAGGAAATTAAGGTTTCTAAAAGACATGGGTCGGAGGGGGAAGGAGTAGAACAGTGCAACAGGAAGGTTATAGGAGATTTTTATGAGATCGTGAACTACTTTAAAAAAAAAAGCGCTCAAAATTAAAATTTCTACTCTCGTTTTCCGTATCAGACAGTAAAGAACAAATATGGTTTTGTGGCTGTCATTGCATATTCCCTATCCCACATTAGAATACCCTTGGGTAATAAAAGGAGAATGTAACCTGTATATACTCATACTTATATCAGTTTGTATATTGTATTGTTTTATAAATAAAGTCTACTGGGGGGGTAAGTAAACAAAAAAAAAAAAAAATGCATACCGATAAATTCATAAGTCGGGAATATTACTTATAATTATCCGATTTTTATAAAAAATTCAGTATGGGTATATGTTCCTCTACTTTTTTCATAAAATTCTATTCACTACTTTCACTTACGTTATAAGGTTTTTAGACATGATATTATTTCAAAAACGGATCATTCAGTTTGGCTGAATTTTAATGAAAATTTGGAGATTGTGAAAAAGTTATGTTATTTAATTATGTTGAGGTTTATTAGGGAAAAACATTGAGATTCACCTCAAGTTGTGTAAAAAAAAATATGTGTCACCCAAAAGTACATACGTGTTTTCAGCCAAAACGACAGGTTCAACATTTATTTCTTAGAAAAGCTTGAAATATGAAAGTTGTTGGTATAGTTTTGGAGAGCAATAATTTAGCTTTTGCAATGGTTTTAGTAACATTGACTTAAGAGAAAAACCTGAAAAGTTATGAATATTTTAGTAAACGGCATGAAAAAAAATCGTCCTATTAAATGACATCCAAAAATGTATATTTTCAAATTTCAAAACAAACTCGTATTTAAGAGTTTTAGTCAACTCTAAAAACGAATCTAAATCGTTTTTTCATAACAAATTATTACTTGCCCTACTTTACTAGATTTTTATAATTTATTAAATATAATAATTCGTTTAATAGAATAAGCGATATGCTTTTCTTATTTTACAAAAAAAAAAAAAAAAAAATCGATTGATTTATAATAACTTTTTATTCATTCAGAGCAAAGTCAGAAAACTGCAAAAAAAAAAAAAATAAAATAAATTTATATAATTTTTCTTTTTCGGCTCCTAGGGCCCATTTGCAAGAACTCTCGGATATAGGTCTAATATTTTTCTACCTAGTAACACCAAACAAAAGATTCATTGAAATCGGTGACCCCACGTCCATAACTTCCTCTTGGTATAGTAATTTAAAATTCTTAATATTTCAATTTACTCATTGTTTACTAGTAGGCCCGTGCGAAAAATTCACACAGCATATTTTTTTCAAATGCCAAATAACGACTAGAAACCGCCCGACGTTTCCGACTACTCCAACACTTACTAGACAAACGCTCTAAGCTTTCAATCAATTATAAACGACTCGTATATATGACAGTAATAAGACCTATTTGGTCTTACGGAATTGAGCTTTGGGGCTACACTAAACCATCGAATTCCTCTCGTATCCAATCCTTACAATCCAAAATCCTTCGTAAAATCCTCAACGCTCCTTACTTTGTCACAAATAAAATCATCCATAAAGACCTTAATGTTCCATATGTTTCCGATGTGTCCTAATCCAGATACCTTTCCTTCCATAAGAAACTGCAGAACCATCCGAATCCTCTCGTTTCAAACCTTGCTTCCTCCTCGATCCCTGATAACCCTCCGAGGCGTCTGAAAAGAAGATGACCTCGGGATCTTCTAATATAGAACTTTAATTTGAGTTCTACCAATGGGTAGTTTCTCTTCATGTTGTACATGCCATGTTACCAACTTCTCATTTACTTATTGTATTCTCTATATAATACAGTTGTAAATTCCATTAAAATAATAAAAAAGAAAAAAAAATGCCAAATGAATAAGAAAATAAAATAATGCAACATATCAAAAGATAAAGATACTTTATCGATAAAAATAATCGACAAAGGAAACAAAAATTAATTTATATCTTCATTTTTGTTTGGAACCAACATGTTTAAAAATTTCAAAAAGCTGTATCTTTGCTAAAAATTGTCCAATTTCGATGATTTTTTTTCCTTTTGAAGGGAATTTAGTAATCTTTTATATAATCATCGGCACAACCAAGGTAAAGTGTGTAGTTTTTTAGTTATTCGCAAATAAACTTTGTTTTCTTTCATAACTTGTCTGCCTGAATTTTAGGGGTGATTAGACTATTTTGCCCGGCTGAAGGAGAAAGAAGTCTTCGAAATTGGTGCCTCAATCTTGAGATTTAACGATCATATGGCTTGCCGATCAAAAACACCATCGATAAATAACATGAACTCCTCCTCTCTCATAGAGGGCTTAAGTCGACGAAATGAGACATGTATTCAATGACAGTACTACAATTAACGTAAGGTTGTGTGGATGCGAACCCCATATCTTGTGTTATCTAGAAAATAGTTCGTTTTTTGGGCTTAAAAACGCAGGATCCGATAGTTCCGGAGGAACTATCCCGGTCCTTGCTGTACGCATCAAAATGTTCAAGGTCCAGTTTTTCTGTATCGATCTACAGACCTAGCACCGTTCCAGTATTGAAGCCAAGCAAAATGTTTGTATCGACTTTATTTTAGAAGGAAAAACAAAAGTGTAGACTACGATTCGCTAACCTCCCCTCCCCCCCCCCTCCGTGAAATTCTGAAACCAACGGTATCCCATTCATGGTATTTAAGCATGACAGGAGCTTATATTTGGTACAAAACCGATTTCGAGCCTTACCGTAATAATATATGTTGAGATAATTTCAAAAGTTTATTGATTTTGTATAGAATTTTATTTAAATATTATGTAACTTTCACAATTGTCTATATCCGTTTGCTTCTTGTTCGTTCTAGCTCTGAAGAAGGCCTGCAATGTATGAAACGAAACGTTGGCTTTAAATAAAATAGTTTTTCAACTTATAATCTTACTCAATAATAGATAACGGTCAACCATCAAGTATTCAGTATATATTCTTGGATTATTGTCTGGTTGTTATTTTACTTCTGTTTACATAGTATTTTCTATATATATTTAGTGTGAATGTAATCTTACCTTACTATAGCCGTTTCTACGTCAGAATGTAATATTACTCAATACATTTTTTTTTATGATTCTTTATTGAGATATATTACAATCTGTAACACCTGAGGAGAATAGCAATAGTGATAAAAGAGTAAACAGCTAAATAATAATACTAACATTAATTGTATATAAACTAATAGAAACTATGCTAATCAAAATAACTACTTAAATACTCAACAAATAAATTTTAATATATATATATATATATATATATATATATATATATATATATATATACATGTAAATTTTCGGATCCTAATACTTCCTAATACTATAATAATATTATTGTATAAAAGCATGTGTGAATTTAAATATTTATTTTGTTAGATTGGTTTATTTTTATTTAGTTTAATATCTTTTAGTTTATATAAAATTTACTTTAGTATTATTATATTGCGGTTTATTATTTTTATTTATTGTATGGTATGAATGAGCTACTCTATATCACTATTACTATTGCCCTTGAATGTGACAGATTGTAATATATCAATAAAAAAGTTTAAAAAATAAAATACTTCCTATTACTAGAAACAAACTCACCTAAGCCGAAGGCGACTCCTAAGTCGAATTTGGCAAGCATTATGATGAGGCTACTAAAGAGAGGGTGAGATCGCAGGTTCTAATCCCGCCGGAGTGGCCCAAACAGATTGCCTCGCCCATACAAGATTTATCGTTTCCTCTTCGGCCAGATTATCCTGTCGGTACCAGAGCTCTCCCCACCTACTTCTTTTAGGGTTCTTTGATTTTTTATTCCTCCGGTGCCGTATCGCATGTTTAATGGATTAGCTACTTGTGTCAGCATGTTTTCCGCACCCGAAGCCTCCATCACTTTTACACGTCGTGGAATTGGCTCTTTTCCACTTGTCCTGATTTGGTTTTCAGTTGCATTTCAAAGGTGATTTTTACAAATCATAATCCGTTTTACAGACTCTTTTTTCTTTGAGCGCGTTTAGCAGGTCAGACCTGCGATGTATAATGCTCGGATTTAATCGGCTGGATTCGACTAAAGTGTGTTTTGCATATGGATTAAAATATCTCAGAAACTAAAAATCAGATCTGCATATTGTCAGCGAGAAAATTGTTCAGAATTTCATCATTCCTGTGATAGGCTATTATTCAAAATTGTATCTTAATGCGACGTCGTGTTAGCGAGGCGAATAGGGAAACAAATGACGAATTTTATGAAAGATATGGATTTAAATATCTCATAAACTAAAAATCGGATCTTCATACTGTAAGTGAGGTAAATGTTCAGCATTTCATCCTCTTTATAATGAGCAGTTATTTATAATTTATATTTCATATTATTAATCTCTCCTTGTTGACGTTTTCACTTCTATCGTGTGGTCTAAAGCTCCTTAATTTTTTTTATTATCAACATTCGCCTAATATTTCGTTAATAAGTTTATCTTATTTAGGGCGTTTCCTTATAAAATAATTTAAATAAATTAGGTACTAAAAACTCACGAGTACACGTTTGCTTTCTACTTGAGTCGTATGATAATTTAATTACTTAATCGATAAAAAAGGTTGGCCAACAAAAATTGTGGGCTGTTTGGCCTAAATAACGTTATTTTGAAATATGGAGATCAGGCCAAACTTGCGTGCCTTATATTTTTGTAGGCCACTTTTCAACTTATTAATAATCTACCTAGATTGAAATACGCCATTTCTGAAAGTTTTTGTAAATAAAAAAGTTATAGGTTACAGTTACGGAATGGACTTAATCCGTAACAAATAATAATAATATTAATTTATCTTTTATTTTAATAATTTAGTTTGTTAAATATGCCATTTGGTGAATCATGTATTATATTGACAATTCTCTCCTTAGATAGCCAGGTCAAGCTATCTCTGATAGCTTAGAAATAGTTATATAGAATGTACCGACTGGACACTAGACCCATTATAAAGACTTAGGGAACAATGATAGATTTCAGCAAAAGAACTCTTTCTCCATAATAACCTTAATGTTCCTAATGAAAAAAACTTATCTGCATGTATCACCACTACAATCCATGAATCTTGGATGCATCAGTACCATTTAGGAAAAGCACTGTTTTTTGGTCTACGGTTGTGCAAAGAGGGGATTTGACCGAAATCACGCTCAATCGCCAGGTTTTTACTCTTAATCAAACATTTTAATCTGGGTGTACCTCAGGAGTGTCTACCTACCCAGAATCGCCCTGAAACAGAATAAATATTTTTTCTGTCATGATACGGGATTAGAACCTGGGACATTTAGCATTGGAAGTTCCGTACTCTACCTCTCTCCACTTATAAGTATAAGAAACTTATACTTCCATTATAAACTTCAGATCTATCCAACCCCACTAGTTTCTAGCTTTCCATCCTTTTCGATTTCAGACAACCCACCTAGGCGTCTGAAAAATTGTTCTTTGTAAGAATATTAACTATCGATAACTTTCTTTGCATTCCTCTTCAAACTTCCCTTCACCTCCAAGCTATTCTTGGTTATATAAACCGCATGATTTTCTGGACTAATCACTCTTGCAGTTACATTCTTGAAGTCACACTCTTGTAAGAGACCTAGAGTGAGCTCTTGTAGTCAACCCGTATTTTCATAGTATTCTGTATTTTAAGAATTTGTAACAGACATTATGAATAAAAATATTACTTATAAAGTGTTCACTTCCTCCGATAAAATGAAGCCATTCACGAAGTTTTGATATCAATAATTTGATAAGAAGGGCTCTGTACCGCGGATTATTATATAAAAAATCATTATTCAACCGTAAATTCATGATACGTATAATATTCGTATATATCCCAGCTGGAGGTAGGATAACGAATTTAAAAAAAAAAAAATCCAGTGAAGGCTCCAGCGAAGGGTTATTTGCCTAACAGTATTAGTTGAGAGGGAGTTGGGAGCGAGATCCCTGGAGTATTCTATGGTCCGAACACCCCTGATCCGTTTAATACTCCCCGTTATCCGGTCTTTCTGGGTTCGTTTTTGATCTCATGGATTACGAAGATTTTCAAAAAGGTACAGTTATTTACAGACTTTCGCAGTTAAGTTTCTATAGTCTTATTTACCTAATAATTAATCTTTAATAACATTGAACACAACAAAAAAAATCTGGTACGCGAATCACACGTCTTCCACTTACCACCCCCTTCTTAGCAGAAATAAATATGTTCAGACAAAGGGGAAGTGGAAGTAAAAATTATAGACGCTATATTTATTTATATTTCATTGTGGATATTTTTATTTGTTTAAGTACCCTTATAACATACAGATTTTAAATTTTCATATCATTGTAATCTATAAAATTAAACAAAGGAATGAGATGGTCCGGGGTTGCGGTCATAAATAGGCTAAATAGTGGTAAAACTATTTTATTGAAAGCCAACGTTTCGACCCGACTTTGCAGGTCTTCTTGAGCTTACTTAGTCCATATTTTATTGTACTTACTGTTTATAATTTTAATAAGCTTATTCACATTGTTTATAAATTATGTCTAAATATTATGTAATTGCCACAATTCTCTATCTTTTTGTATCTTGTCCGTTCTAGCCCTGATGAAGAGCTGCAAAGTCGGGTCGAAACGTTGGCTTTCAATAAAATAGTTTTACCACTATTTAGCCTATTTATGAATGCAACCCCGGACCATCTCCTTCCTTTATAATGCAACGGTCAACTATTAAATATTTAATATAAAATTAAACAGTAAATAATAGCAACGATAGCATTTATGAAATCCGCATGTGTTTATGTATTTAATATTGTAGGAGTCCGTATTATATTAAGCTCACAGGCGCTCATATTCCTTAGGTTCATTCACAACTATTATTAGTTACGATCTCTTATTTATCTTTTAGTTAATTATAAAATTCTTTCATATTTTATATTTAACTATATTTTATATCAGAGATTAATGTGAAATGGTTAATTATTTCAAATAAAAAAATTAAAAGTACTTTAGAGGAAGCAAATATTGAAAATTAGGCATTTAAGACCTATTAGAGAAAATGAATGAGAATAAAACCTGCATTATATTAAAAATTGCTTAATTTTACACTGAATACCAACAGACTATAAATCTGACCAGATGACCTATTACAATAAATATTACCTAAAATCTAACTAATAAAATAAATATATACATATCTTTGGAGAATATATTAAGGAAAGCAGATGGGTACAAGGATTAAAATATTATAATATTGGTACAAAAAACAAAAACATACAAATAACTTAATAAAATTGGAAAGAAACGCTAAATAAGTTTTATTACCAACCAATTTTAATGATAAAATATAAAAATAAGAATAAACAAAAATAACTAGAGTAAATAAATGATTTACATATGTTCCTTAAGGTTTTTAAGTGAAAACATGTGAAGATATTGTGAAAAACTAGACAAGTATTGTGATCTACCTATGAAGCGATAGATTACGAGCAGGAAAAAAAATAAATAAATAAATATATATATATGTGTGTGTGTGTGTGTGTGTATACATATACACACATAGAGAGAAGTGTGTAGAAGATATGTAAAAAATCAAATACTTTTAAATAAAATAAAATACATTTCAAAAAATACAATCGTATGAATAGAAAAGGTAGAAGGTAAGAAAAAAAATATATACCTACTCACAATTCTTTGTGAAAGGTGATAAAAATTCTGTTTCATACTCAAAACAGAACAAAAAAAAATTATAAAGAAATTTAAAACCTTGTTACGTAATATGAAATGAAATGAAATGAAAAATGAACTGAAATGAAAAAATAATTTTATTCTGGGACTACTGTCCCCTAAGAATAATAACAGAGTTACAAATTTATGTATCTTAGTCTGACATAATAAAAATACCAACTAATTTATTGTTAATTGTTATTTCATTTGTGCAAAGGATTGAAATTAAACATTGTATAGATGCAAATATTTTTACATATTAGGGGAAGTTTGAATATGGAGTAGGTGTTGGAACAGGAGTTGTTTGAAAGAATTTGTGGATGAGGATTGACGCATAGAGGTAGGAAGTGAGTTCCATAAGGAAGCAGCACGAATGACGAAGGATTTGCTGAAGGAGGAAGTTTTATGGGAGGGAATATAAAAGTCTATAGGTTGAGACCTAGTATTGAGAGAGTGGATAGAGGAGCGCAGAGTAAGGTGTTCCAGGATGTAGGGAGGGTTTTTGGTTCTGAAGACTTGGAAAAGGAAAACACCAAGAAGGAATTGTCGTCGGGAAGTAAGAAAAAGCCACTTCAACTCGGTGTACCATAGTGAAACATGTGAACGCCTGGGGATTTCGAAAATGTATCTTATGAAACAAATTATGAGTCTTTTTAGTCTCATTTCCAGCCTGGCAGATAGTCCACCATACACCAAGCCGCCGTAGTCGAAGTGGGAACTAAAATTTAACGAGAGCGGAATAATGAAATTGTTAGAATGATGGCAAGTGGTCATTAATAAAAACGGCAAATACATAGGAGAATAAAATGTATTCTGGTATAATCCCAGTCCGCTGGTGTTCCTCAAGGTAGTATCCTAGGTCCTATCCTCTATACAGTTTATACAGCTGACATCCCTACCTGTCCCAACACTTTCATCACCACATATGCCGATGACACATGTATCCTATCAGTAGACAATGACCCAGCAATTGCATCCCAAATGCTTCAATTACACATCATAAATCTAGAAGAATGGTGTCAAAACTGGAGAATTAAAATAAACTCCAATAAATCCCACCAAATTACCTTTACCCTTCGTCGTTAACCAACGACTTCCTGTCCTACAGTGTCCTTTAACAATACTCCACTTATCCCTGTTGAACAAATCCGATACCTAGGACTCCACCTGGACAAACGACTAACTTGGAATCCTCATACTAGACTGAAACGATAAGAAACCGCTCGACGTTTCCGATTACTTCAGCACTTGCTAGACAAACGCTCTCAACTTCCCATTAATTACAAAAGACTCATATACTTGACTATAATAAGGCCTATTTGGACTTACGGAGTTGAGCTCTGGGGCTGCACTAAACCATCGAATTCCTCTCGTATCCAATCCTTACAATACAAAATCCTTCGTAAAATCCTCAATGCTCCTTACTTTGTCACTAATAAAATCATCCATAAAGATCTTAATGTTCCTTATGTTTCAGATCTGGCCCAATCCAGATACCTATCCTTCCATAATAAACTTCAGAATCATCCCAACCCTCTCGTTTCTAACCTTGCTTCCTCCTCAATTCCTGATAACCCTCCGAGACGTCTGAAAAGAAGATGGCCCCGTGATCTCCTAATGTAGTCATATCATTAGAGTACTACCATTGGGTAGTTACTCAGCAAGTGTATTCATGTCATTATATCTATTATTTCCAAATTTACTTAATGTATTTATGTAATACAGTTGTAAATGTCATTAAGAAATATAAAAAAAAAAAATTCTTGGTATAAAAAAAAATGTTTTGTTTCACCCTTATGTATCCTCTCAATATTTTATGCTTTCGACAATATTTTGACAAAACACAAGGATAATAATGCAGAAGACACAGATATTGAAATAAGCTCCCTACCGATAAGCTTGCGGCAGTTGTTATCCCTGATTGGGGAGAACATCTGCAACCGAACCACGTAGCTGTGGATATCAGCCAATATCTGTCGATATTGTGTCAGCTTCATTCGTTCCTTCAGGCAATGTCGTCCTCGCCGTTATGATTGTGTTTGCTCGTTGGTATTCCCCAAGATTATATTTAACACCTTTACGTGTAGCTTCTGTTACAGCGGAAACTACAATCAACATTTTCAGGTATACAGTGGCTCGCAGTGAAATTGATACATTGATAATAAGAAAGTATACTTCAATTATTCGTATTTTTATTTTATTACACTTCTACCATATCATAGATACCCCAATTTTCTAGAAGTGGAGTATCTATTAACCAAAGCCTTGTTTAATAAACTTTAAGTCCATATTAAGATGAGTGTTATTTGAGAAATGTGTTGAGATTCACCTCAAGTTATGTAAGAAAATGAAATGATTTGATAGCCTGCCACCTAAAAGTATCCAGGATTTTAGCGAAAATTACTACACTAAATTATTGAAAAACTGTAGTTTTTCCATTACCTGGAATGTATAACAATAAACATAACCCGGTTGATAAATATTCAGGAGGCAGTCTTTTTTAAATTTTTTTATTTATTTTTGCCAACGTTTCAACCCAAACATGTGGATCATCTTCAGGGCTGAAAATGTTTTTTTTTTTTTTTTTTTTAAATTACAATCAGAGATATAATAGTATACGACCGCTAATTATAAATAATAAACTATAGTGATTGATGGCACATGAATCTTAACTAATATTGTAATAAACATTTTTTTTTTTTTTTTAATTTCTTTATTCGAATCCTACCCATTATAGAATCCCAAAATATCCCTTCCCATCAGTTTGGTTTTCGCTCTCAACATTCTACTGTTCAACAAGGACTCCGAGTCGTTGATCATATTTCCTCAGCCCTAGAAAACAAGGAATACTGTTCGGGTGCCTTTCTGGACATTGCACAGGCATTTGACCGGGTATGGCACTCCGGACTGCTCTCCAAGCTTAAAATCCATTTACCTCAGTCCTTGTACCTAGTCCTCCGATCCTACCTCTCTGACCGCTCCTTTCGAGTTCGCTGTGGAACAGAATTTTCCAATATCTACTCCGTTAAAGCCGGTGTTCCCCAAGGCAGCGTCTTGGGTCCCGTGCTTTACATCCTCTTTACTGCTGACATCCCTGTTCATCCCGATACTTTTCTTGCAACATTCGCTGACGACACCGCAATCTTATCATCCAACTCTGATCCCGAAATAGCATCCTTAAATCTCCAAAGTCATCTCACCTTGATTGAGCACTGGTGTAATAACTGGCGCATTAAAGTTAATGAATCTAAATGCCAACACATTACTTTTACACTCCGACGCAATTCCTGTCCACCAGTACTCTTTAATTCCATCCAGCTTCCTTATTCAGACACAGTCCGGTATCTTGGCTTTCATTTAGACCGAAGACTAACTTGGAACCCGCATACTAGACTCAAAAGACAAGAACTCAACCGACGATACGGCCAACTATACCGACTACTAAGCAGAAAATCTAAACTTTCCATTGAAAACAAGCTACTGATCTACAAGACAATACTGAAACCTATTTGGACTTACGGACTAGAACTGTGGGGATCAGCAAAATTTTCTAACATCAAGCGCATCCAATCCTTCCAGTCTAAAGTCCTTCGAACAATAGTCGATGCTCCTTTCTATGTATCCAACAAAACCCTACATCATGACCTTAACATCCCATTTGTCCTAGACCTTATCCCAGAAAAGTTCTCCAAATTTCACCAGAACCTTACTTACCACCCAAATCCTCTTGCACAATCCCTATCAAGCATCTCCCATCCCTATAATCCTCCAAGAAGGTTGAAACGGCAGTGGCCTCGCGACCTTTTGTAAATTATATAAATTGGAGTTCTGGCAATGGCCAGATTCTTCACTCAAGACATGTGTGTATGTGGCTAAAGTGCTCTCGACCAATCTCCGCTGGCTTTAGTACCAGTGACGCGGTTGGAAGAGTAGCGCAGGGTTCTCCTGGAGTTCCCTCGCCTGATTGTATATAGGTATGCATGTTATTTTTTTTTTTTTCCTTAGTTTTAATTTTCTTATTTTTTAGGTTATTTTATTTTATTGTCTATTGTATATACTTTTGATTATTATTTTGTTCTATTTATTTTATTTTTTTGTACATATGGTGTGAATGTCATCCTACCTCACTATAACCAATGTCGAACAGACAGATTGTTATAATACTCAATAAAGAAATTTAAAAAAAAAAAAAAAAAAAAATTTCTTTATTGAGTATTATAACAATCTGTCTGTTGGACATTGGTTATAGTGAGGTAGGATGACATTCACACCATATGTACAAAAAAATAAAATAAATAGAACAAAATAATAATCAAAATTATATACAATAGACAATAAAATAAAATAACCTAAAAAATAAGAAAATTAAAACTAAGAAAAAAACACACATGCATACCTATATACAATCAGGCGAGGGAACTCCAGGAGAACCCTGCGCTACTCTCCCAACCGCGTCACTGGTACTAAAGCCAGCGGAGATTGGTCGAGAGCACTTTAGCCACATACACACATGTCTTGAGTGAAGAATCTGGCCATTGCCAGAACTCCAATTTATACAATCTACAAAAGGTCGCGAGGCCACTGCCGTTTCAACCTTCTTGGAGGATTATAGGGATGGGAGATGCTTGATAGGGATTGTGCAAGAGGATTTGGGTGGTAAGTAAGGTTCTGGTGAAATTTGGAGAATTTTTCTGGGATAAGGTCTAGGACAAATGGGATGTTGAGGTCATGATGTAGGGTTTTGTTGGATACATAGAAAGGAGCATCGACTATTGTTCGAAGGACTTTAGACTGGAAGGATTGGATGTGCTTGATGTTAGGAAATTTTGTTGATCCCCACAGTTCTAGTCCGTGAGTCCAAATAGGTTTCAGTATTGTCTTATAGATCAGTAGCTTGTTTTCAATGGAAAGTTTAGATTTTCTGCTTAGTAGTCGGTATAGTTGGCCGTATCGTCGGTTGAGTTCTTGTCTTTTGAGTCTAGTATGCGGGTTCCAAGTTAGTCTTCGGTCTAAATGAAAGCCAAGATACCGGACTGTGTCTGAATAAGGAAGCTGGATGGAATCAAAGAGTACTGGTGGACAGGAATTGCGTCGGAGTGTAAAGGTAATATGTTGGCATTTAGATTCATTAACTTTAATGCGCCAGTTATTACACCAGTGCTCAATCAAGGTGAGGTGACTTTGGAGATTTAAGGATGCTATTTCGGGATATAAACATATTAAAATAGTTATACAAACTAAAAATAAAAAATAATGTATATAATCCATTTATATAAATTTGGTAATATTTTATCTTACTAACCGTGGTTTGAGCACTGAGGTTGTTCATGTACTGACACATGTTTGGTAGCTAAGTAAAAAGGTCAGGGGGGGGATTTCCCACTTGTCCTTTTTTTTTTTTTTTTTTTTTTTTTTTTTTTTTTTTTTTTTTAAGGTTGCAAAAGGTAAGGAAACAAGGTTAGAGGGGAAGGGAGGGTAACATATGTTGTTTGTAGAATATACATAATTTGCTGACAAATATTTCAGACGTTTACAATATTTGAGTAATTTCATATGGTTACAGAAATGTGACTATTGACTAGTATTAAAATTAACATAAGCAAAAGGTGCCAATTAATATAAATATAGGTTAGTTTGATAGCAAGTATGCAAGGGTTAGTATAATATAATATGATAACTATAATCACTATAGTTTATTATTTATAATTAGCGGTCGTATACTATTATATCTCTGATTGTAATTTTAAAAAACATTTTCAGCCCTGAAGATGACCCACATGTTTGGATTGAAACGTTGGCAAAAATAAAAAAAAAATTTAAAAAAGACTGCGTCCTGAATATTTATCACCCATGATATGTAGAACAGTCGACTAACTTCCTTCAAGAATAAACATAACTGTATAAATACATGTTTTATTTTAAATAATTTTTTTTTAAGTGAATACTTCTTTAGGCGCGTTTTGCATTTTTTTGTGGAGAGTGAATTAGATTGATCCGTCAGATTTTAACGCTCGGGTAAAGTCGGCTGGAGTCGACTAATTTTGCATGTGTTTTTTCAAATGGATTAAAATATCACAGAAATTAAAAATCGGTTCTGCATACTTTAAGCGAGGAAATTGTTCAGCGTTTCATCCTCTCTGTAATAGGCCATGATTTGAAATTGTATCTTAACGCGATTGTATGGAAGAGACATTTTCAAGGCGAGAGACATCACATGATCGCCCCCATTATTCTATTTCTAGGGTTAGTAATATTTTTAATTCTCTTTAATTGTCAACGATTCGGCTGAATAATGAGTTACAGTTTATAAATCATTTTTTTGAAGTGAAAACTTCTCTAGGCGCGTTTTGCAATTTGTTTGTGGAGAGTGAATTAGATTGAGACGTCAGATCTCTGATGGGTAACGCTTGGGTAAAATCGACAGGAGTTGGCTAATTGAAGTGTTTTTGCATATGAATTAACATATCTCAAAAACTAAAAATCGGACCTGCATATTGTTAGCAAGGGAAATGTTCGTCATTTCATCCTCTTTGTTATGCGACCTATTATGCGAAATTCCTAATATTTTAACACGGCGCCGGGTAAGGAAGGCGAAAAGGAAAAATAGTATCGAAAACCAAATGATAACGAGTTTTGTTGTACATATGGATTAAAATATTTCAGATACTAAAAATCGGACCTGCATACTGTAAGCGAGGAAAATGTTCAGCATTTCATTTACTTTGTAATGAGCTATTATTCAAAGTTTTTTTTACCTAACACCATATTAAAGACTAGGAGAGGGAGAAGATAGTGTCGAAAACCAAATGATAACGAGTTTTATAATTTATAAGTTTTTAACGAGATATTATTTATAATTTATATTTCACATTATTAATCACACTTTGTTGATGTTATTTTTTCACTTTTATCGTGTGGTCTAAAGCACATACCTTATTTTTTATTTTTTTTAACAATACCTAGCTTAATTTATCCGCTGAAAAGTCCCTTAATTTCAATTAAATGAAATTTTGTCTATTTTAAGGAGAAGCAATTATAAATTACTTAAATGAAATATTTTTTTTTTATTGACTCATATTCAATAACAAAAAACACAAATCTTAAATTTTCTACTTTTTGGCGGAAAATCAGACCATGGTTTATATAAAATTTTTTATATGAGGAGTTGATTGGAGGGTGCGGTCAAATAAATACTAAATTAAATAAATAGTAATTATTTAATTTTTGCCGACGTTTCGACCCTCCACTAGCTCGTTATTCACTGATACCTTATTATTATCTTATCTTTAATATGTTAATACTTATTCAATTTTCAATCTATTTATTGGTTAACATTCATTTTCTTTAACTGTTAACGTACAGTTATCGAATGTAATCTTTATTAGTTTGTTATACACTCATTCCTTATGTTTTATCGGAATCTGTTTACTTTTAACTTACATGCTGTATTCTCCTTTATTTTGTATTTTTATTCATACTTATTTTCCATTTGTGTTTGTGTCTTCTGCATATATAAATACTTGTTATTTTAACTCGTTGTCACCCAGTATATCATCTTTTTATTTTTGTGTCAGACAAATTCTTCTTATTTTACATCTACTTATATTCATTTATTTTATTTTCACCATGTTTTTTATCTTTTGTATCCCTGATGAAGACCTGAAAAGTGGGTTGAAACGTCGGCAAAAATTAAATAATTACTATTTGTTTAATTTAGTATTTATTTGAACGCACCCCCCGATCAACTCCTTCTCATATTATATCAACGGTCAACCATCTCTACATCATTCAAAAATTTTTTATAGCTCATGAGATCTGTTGACCCCTCTATTTAGGATACTATTTATCGTAGTACAATTCGTATAATGTAGATCATATTTATTTTGCTTTTCCATTATTTGCTAAGGATAATGCCCATTTGATGATACAATATAGAGATAATAACAGACTTATGATAAAAGCCCATCCTTGATCTGCCCACTAATAACCCCCTGAAGAGCAGTATATCAACATGACAAGTCGAGGGCAACGCCACATGGGGCCCCGATATTTCATCCCCGTGTCCTCCGGCATCCAATAATCCACCGAAACGTTTGCATCCGATTTTTACCGACCCTTCGTCGAATGATTGATCAATCAGGAATCGGCTAATGAATCTTATATCAAGTTCAAATCTCTAGAACAGGAATCCCCAAATTTTCTATTTTCGAAGTAAAAACTTTTTAGACAAGTCTTGCTCTTTTTTTTTGTGGAGAGTGAATTACATTAATCTGTCAGATTTGCACTCGGTATCACTCGGGTAAAGTCGACTAATTGAAATTATTTTACATAGAAATAGAAAATAACTTTATTCTGGGACAAAGTCCCTTTAGAATAACAAAATAGAACATAATTAAAATACTACATCTGGCCAAAATAAAACAATAATAAAAAAGAGAAAGTAAAGAAAATATTAATCAAACAAGCTATATACAAAAAAAAAAAAAATCTATATACAAAACACTTAAAACTATGATAACACACTTAAGACTATGTACAGTAGGAAAAATTATAATTATACTCTTTTGAAAAATAAAATAATAAAAAGTACATTGAGTTCTTCTTTAAAATGAGGTGTGTTTCTGCTAACAAAGTAAAGACAAACCTGACAATATAAAATATCAGTGTATTTAAATAATGATTAATATGTAGACTCATCATTGTCAAATGCTATAGGTACAGATTTAATTATATACGAATAAAAAAAAAATAAATAAAAAAAACAAAAAAACAATAGAAGCGTTCAGTGGCATTAAGAGCAGGAATATATTGTAATATCCCTAGTGAAGATCACAGTATAGAATAGCACTATCGTTTGATGATGACAAGAAATGTATAATATCGAAAGTTTAGCAAGTATCTGACTGTTTTTGTGATAGGAATTGGAATAGGAGGGATTTGAATGTGGATATGGAGGGGGAATGTCGAATTTTGATAGGTAGAGAATTCCAGAAATTGACAGCGCGAGCTATAAAGGAATTTTGAAATGAGGCAGATCTGTGAGAAGGGATGTAGAGGTCAGAAGGTCGAGATCTTGTTGAAAGGGAATGGACTGAGGACTTGAATTGGAGAAGGTTGTAGGCGTAAGAAGGACGATGGCTGTTGATGATTTGATAGAGGAATGTACCTAGAAAATATTGTCTTCTAAAGGAGGGGAAGAGCCACCTTAACTCAGTGTAGTGGTGAGAGACATGGGAGTACCTCGGGGCACCAATAACAAATCTTACGCAGCTATTCATTAATTTTTTCAGTTATGGATTAAAATATCTCAAAAAGTATAAATCGGACCTGCATACCGTAAGCGATAGGATTGTTCAGCATTTCATCCTCTCTGTAATAGGCTATAATTCAAAATTGTATCTTAACGCGATGCTGTGTCAGGGAGGTGAATAGGAAAAAATAGTGTCGAAAATCAAATGATAACAAGGTTAGTTGAACATATGGCTTAAAATATTTCAGATATTAAAAATCGGACCTATATACTGTAAGCGAAGGAAATTATCAACATTTCATCTTCTTCGTCATGAGATATTATTTATAATTTATATTTCATATTATTAATCTCGCCTTGTTGATGTTATAACTTATATATATATATATATATATATATATATATATATATATATATATATGTGTGTGTGTGTGTGTGTATATATATATATATATATATACAATAGATCACTTATATATATATGTATAGATCATATACAATTATACTTGCTGCTGTTTGTTTCATGTTTTCCGTTTGCCCCTTAGTCCGAAAATCCATGACCCCGTCAAAATTTGTTCCCCTCCAAAAATAAAAAAAA
Source organism: Nezara viridula (assembly GCA_928085145.1). Taxonomy (NCBI): domain Eukaryota; kingdom Metazoa; phylum Arthropoda; class Insecta; order Hemiptera; family Pentatomidae; genus Nezara; species Nezara viridula. Next base: position 13,211,297 of record OV725083.1, on the reverse strand, counting down.
TGTCAAAATACGCCCCTCCCCCTCAACAATTTTGATAGCACAACTTGCGCCTTGATCGTATGTACATATTAAAGTATTAAAATTTATGCAGGAATATGTAAGAATGAATAAAATGAAAATGCTAAAAGCATGTAAATCAATTTATAATTTCCTTAAATTCCCTATGATTTTGATGAGATTTCGATCACTCGACGAATACCAGTTTTTATTCTATTCTATCATTATTATACTTAAATTTTAGTACCTCCTCAGAATCATTGTTTAAATTTAAGGATATCTAAATTTTGTAGTAAAAAGTTGGTACGTTTCTTAATTTTAAAGACTGAAATCTAAGTTTTTTTTTTCGTTAGAGTGGAACTGTTTTCGAGACAGGACGAAATAAATGTTATCTCCCCCCCTCATACACATTTATACTGGACCCCAATAAATCCCATCCTTAAAGAAGCAGCAGTCCTGGCTTATTTACTCTTTACAATCCTTGTCTGAGCGCTTTTCAGCCGATGCCCTTTGGATTTTACTTCTGCACAAGACATCCTGGTGATGTATTAGCAGAAAGGAAATATAAACTGAACCAAATAATAATAGGATAAATACCAAATAACATTGTTTTTGTACTTGAATTTTAGATTGAGGAGAATAGTTATGTGATCTATAGGGCACTTTAGATAATATAGAAAGAAAATTTTTGATATATTTAAATTAAACTTCTGCTAAGTAAGGTTAGTATTGCTTCCTCACCATTTTCATTAGCTGCAAAATATTTTTATTAGAAGATCTTCGTATGAGGAAAAAATCTCTGAGAGAAGTGGTTTTCGGAAATTTAGTAATTCCTCAGCATATAAGTGTTCCGTATTGGCAGATTTCATATTTGATGATTCTTTATTTAAAAAAAAAATACCAACTCATACTGAACAAGCATATCACTACTGTTAGTGCAAAAGGTCGTATGTAAAAATTGATTGTTTTGCAAGACTGCATAAAAACTAAACTAAAAACTAATAATTTCTTCATGATTTATTAGTATAATTTAATATTTAACTGCCCTCTAATATTTTCCCTTGTAGCAGACTACTTATAACAGTTACAGACTACAAAATGTCAAATATAGAATACAATTGAAAATTTGTACATATCACTTTTTGCACTAACAGTAGTTATATGTACTTAATAGGCATGTTTTTATACGTAAAATGGATGGAACAAAAAATCCTTAAGAGTAATTAAACTTTTTTCTTGTTAGGAGTTATCGAGACCAATACTTTCATCAGTCAGAAGAAAACTAATTTAAGTTTTCATTACACATGATCAATGCCATCCACATTTCACAGCCATTATAATGACAACAGTTATATTGATATATACAGTTGTTATATTAATTTTAATTATTAAATGGAATTCATACCATACAATTTATATAATGTTCTCCAAATACCCTCCAAGTTTGAGTAAAATTAAACGAGCCGTTTTCAGACTATAGGAGTGTCAAATAAAACATTTACTAATTCGAAAGCAGAAATATTTTTGCTTCCTCACTACCGAAGGTAGGGAAGCTTTGCATTCGTGCGAGAGGGTATATACTTTAATAAAAACCATTTCTGTAAGACATGGTTATATTTTAAATTTTTGAGGGGGGCTTCAGTCCGAAAGTCCTTCCCCCGTAGATCCGCCTGTGATGTAGATAAATTTAAAGGGCATCAGAAAAAAGTTTCATTGAAATCAGTACATTCGTTCAGGGGCTATAGTCTATAGCAACTTAGATTTTTCAGCCGCCATTTTGAAAGTAAAAGGCGTATAGTAATCTCGATGAAGAAGGATCATCCTCGGATGACCTCTGATTTTAAATCCAAATTTTAAAAAAAAATCGCTCCAGTAGTTTCGGAAAAAATGCGCGGATGGCAAACGGACAAACAGATTTTTATTCGTTTTTCGAATTTCCTGAAACGCAAAACCTCCAATTTTGAGGGTGGGTTTAGTTTTTGAATTTTTTGTTCAATTACAATGGTTCATTGTTGAAAATATTAAACCCAAATACTTAAGCATTCAAATCTTCCAATTTGTCATTAAGGGTTTAGTTAGGTTTCTCTATTAGTGAAAATGACTGTAATATCTCTATAGTGTGTAGTGGTAACATTTTAAAAAGATTATTAAAATTTATAAAAACCTATAAAAAAAAAAAAAATCGTCTAAATTGAAGCAGTTTTAGTAACGCAACTTACTGAAATTTATATACTGATTTTAGTAATTGTTCACTTGCTCGTTTGCAGTACTTTAGTTCATCAAAGAAATCCTGATCTAATAGTTTCTCTGATCAATTATCAGGAAAATTAGGTTAATTTCAATTGTGTTTTAATGAACATATTTCAAATTAAAAAAAAAATTAAAATTTGGTAGGACAGTTATGCTAGTGAACAGCCCAGATTTTATATTTACATAATTGGTGACATTGAATAAATTGTCTTTACTCTACAATTCATGCATTCGAAGGTGGGGCTTATCACCATCTTTCGTGACAACGCCTTTAATGAAGAGAAGAAGAAGAGAGAAGAAAAATTCTTTTTATTCATCAAAATTACAAAATATAAATGACAAAATAATATTTTTGGATTTAAAACCGAAAATCAGACGTGCTACATGGTCTGTTGATCGCCACAGAGGAGTCTGTGTTTCATAACATAATTATATTTCAATCTATTTATATACAAATAATTAATAGGAAAATAAGAACAATTATATTTACAATGTAAAAGTTATACAAATATTTTAATTACAAAAACAAGCAAAAGCATTATTCTACAGGAGAAAGCAGACTTGCAGTAATTTACCAATGCTATCCAATTGTTTCTATTTAATAAATCAATTACTTGATCCCGAGATAAATTTCTAGACTTTAACTATTTAATTCTAAATTCTGAGAGTATCGTACAAGCAGCCAGGAAGTGATAGAGATCTTCTGTTTCGTTTGTATTACACATGCTAGAATTATTATTTGTTTGCTGGAAATATTTATAATTTAAGTTCAAAACATCAGCTCTAATTTTAGTTATGTTTATGTTAACAAAACATATATAAATGTACCTATTCTGTACCTATTTTTCTAAGATCTTAAGTAACATGTTTATTTAATAAATAACGGCAAGACTGTTAGGCATGACCAAGCCCTAGACTCTAGTCTTGGTCATGTCTTTGGACGAAACTAACCACAATGATTGAATTGCTGTGGCCTGTTCAGTTAAAAGAACCGAATTTCCCATCTCTACTAGTAATAATTTGTTTTTGAATGTGGCCGACCCCGACGTATCCGTCATGCATGCAATGCTGACCTCACCATTTTCCCAGAAAAGAAATATAACTCGGAATTCAATTGAATCAGTGACGGGCAGTGGGTCTGCCTTAAAGCATAGCCGTACAAACCCACCAGACCTTGTGTCCTCGTAAACATAAATATCGAATTGAAACGATAGCATTATGTCTCCGAAGAGCGGCGATAAATCAGACCCCTAGGAGAAGCAACAAGAAAACAATAGGTATAACTCAGCAAGAGAGCGATTATGCGAAATGTTGCCATATCCACCGCACCCTCCGAGGAAACGAGTTGAGGGGAGAAGAAATCTTTTTAATGGCCATATTTTTTACTGCGAAGGGAGAGGGATCTTTGACATTTTCCACGGATTCTAGAGAGCTCTCATGTTAAAAAGATGTTGGTGTAGAGATGGTTGACCGGGATTATGAAATAAGAAGGAAGAAATATATATATATATATATATATATATACTTTATTTTAAAGTAAGGTCGATCGAGGAGAACCTGGTATGAGCGAGTTAAGGAAGGAATGATGAACAGGGGCATGAGTGAAGAAGATGGCAAAGGATTATTTTTTGTTACGAAATATGACTAATGTTGTTTACATTTATCATTAGACATATTTATTAGACATTACTTTTTTGTAACTCTCCATTACCTTCTACGACTTTATATCCATTATCTTTATAGCTTTTGCTATCAACAGTTTCGATAATTTCAAACTGAAGCTATAAATAAAATATCTATCGATTAACATTTTTATGGTCCTTAACTAACATCCAACAAGTTATGTTAAAGATAATTTTTTAATTCTTTCGGCATTTAAACACATGTAGATAACAATTTCAATATATAATAATATGGACAAATCAATGGGAGAAGTAGTTTCTTTCATTTGAAGCTACATTGATATATGAAATTTCTGAGATAATGAAATCATGAAAAACCTTTAAAAATAATAAATTAAGTATGTACAATGCTATGATAAAGCCAACCTTATAATATACTGCTGCCAGACTAGCAAACCAATCAGAACCGATTCTATTATTATAATGGTAATAAGTATAATATGAATTATTAGTAAAGAGTAGTAGTCTTGGATTTTTTTATTTGGAGGCATCAAGTTATTTGATGGAGACGTGAAAAACGCATAGTCGCATCTTCCCGAAAGTTCAGTGAAAAATGTTATGAAAGAAAAAGAAGAATTTTTATTTGCAAATATCTCGGACATTTTTTTTTATGAAGAAATCGAGTTTAGATTTGAATTTAGAACCTCTAACAACTCTCAAATACGAATTTTCATATCAATCTAATAATAAAACTTTTTTCTTACAATCAAATCGAATCACAACAATTTTGATTACCACGATTTTTACGAATAAGGTATCAAATGAAAGGGTATCGATGGAGACGTGAAAACCATAGTCGTATCCTGCAGAATGTTCAGTCGAAAAAGTTATAAAAAAAGAGAAGAATTTTTATTTGAAAATATCTCAGACATTTTTTTATGCAGAAACATAATTCATACTTTATTTAGCCCCTTGGAGAGCCCTCAAATGCGAATTTTCATATAAATCGCAAAATAAGCCGTCCTTTTAATTCGGTACTAAAAACTCGTAAATACCCATTTGCTTTCCGCTTGAATCGTAAGATAACTTGAGCACAAAATCTGGAAAAAAGGTGGCCTTGAAAAACATTGAACCGTGTGGTGTGACCTACACTCCCAAATTGCAAAACAACGAGGTCACATAGGCCAAACGGTCCAATATTTTTGTAGACCACTTTTTTTATCGATTATTAACAAATTATCTTACGACCCAAGCAGACAGAAATTTACGAGTTTTTAGTACCTCATTAAATAGACAAAATTTGCCGATCTCACGATTGAAAACGTCCCGATTCCAAGCCTTTTCTTAAATAAAATATTTTTAGGTTACGGATAAGATGAAGCTATTTACGAGGATTCAGCCGGATGTTAATGATTTGATAAAAAGGGGTATGTACCAAGGACTATTATATACAGAAAGAAAAAAAACAAAAAACAAAATAGAAGGTTTTAGCTAGTGTTGACCAAAATCAAGATTGGTAAAAAATTCGATTTTTTAAATAAAAATTGAGGCAAAATAGTTACTAATACTTGACAATTTTAGTTACCATATGTAAAGAATTGGTGTGACCAATATACATTTGCATTTAACTCTTCTAATTTTTCATTCTGACTTAGTTTGGTTTCTCATATCTAAAAAGTTACACGTTTTATCTCTCTAGTAAGTATATATATACACGGGCGGATCTACGGGAGGGGGGGCTTTCGAGCTGAAGCCCCCCCCAAAATGGAAAAATATAACCATGTTTTATGGGGAAAAAAAAATTAAAAATACCTCTTAAAGTATTATTGTTCGTGTAATTACATTTAAATGTACTTAAGGAATAAATTAAACACCATTTCATATAGGTAGTTAGTTTCTTTCTGTTTTTCCAAAGTAATTATCGTTATTTTTATGAAAAAAAAAAAGGTTTCGGGCTGAAGCCACCCCCAAAATTAAATCCTGGATCCGCTAGTGTGTATATATATATATATATATATATATATATATATATATATATATATATATATATATACATAGCGAGGAGTGCGTTGAAGATAATTAGAAAATAAAGTACATTTTAACGAAATACAATCTCATGAATAGAAAAATTAGAAATTAAGAAACACAAATTTTATCTCCTACACTGCTTTGTGGGTGGTGATGAAAATTCACGTTCAACACGGAATAAAACAATATAAAGAGAAAAAAAATAATGTCTAAAGAAAATTAAAGTCTTATTACATAGTATGTAATATATAATATATAATACAATATAATATATATATACAGTTTTTTTCTTTGCTGACTTCCAGCTCGTAGTTTGAGTTTAGAGATTTGTTCTCATCATAAATAGGTATTTGTATGTATTTAGTTTATGTCTGATTTAATTTTGATTATGAAATAAGTGAGTACAGTATTTTCAGTTATTTGTTTATAGTATTTCTTTCATTTTAATGTCCAGACTAATTTATTTATAATTAATTTCTATTAAATGTACGGTAATGTCTGAAAGTTGTGTAGGATTTACACAATTTTTTCATACGAAATTTCAGACTTTATCATTATTATTGGACAAGATCAAATAATTTTTGGAGTATTTAAGTCAATTAATTATGATTAATAGTACATTAAATGGTGTGCACATATAATTTCAAATTTTTTTTTCATATTGAATGAGTTTTGTAGTCGATCGTTCATTCATGAGTTATATTTATTGAGCGATGGTGAATGAAATGTAGCGTAATAGAGATGTGGGGAGTTCTAAATGGCATTGAGTCTCTCCACGATGTTTGAATCACTGATAACTCTGATAACAACTCTGATAAAATATCGTAAGGGAAGAGGGATTAAAAAAAAAAAGATTTATCATTTTACGGATGCATGTATACTACGTAGGCTAGCATGGGTATTAATATACCGAGATTAATCGTGCATTCTTCAGCAGATGAAATATCATGCCAACCATCAAAGGAGAGTTACACTTACACATTAATACCTAAAAGTTCAATCTGTACAAATCGTAAGTGGAGTGAAATACTTAAACAGGTTATAACAGATCTCATGAGTTACAAAAATGTATATATAAACATTAAGTGTCATTAATTTTTTTTTAATAGAAAGCGATAACTAAAAAATATTTAATTTAAGTAATTATCTATTGCTTCATAGTAAACTAGACAGAATTTACTTCAAATAATAGTAGAATTTTCCACCGCTAAAACTAGTGTCAAATACGAGACCGAGACGAGTCTTGGTCTTGCAAACTCTGTCTTGGTCTAGGTCTTGGTCTTGCGCAAGACTCTCGTCTTGCACTCACGTGCAGCGTAACAGTCTTTCAGTTACCTATTAGCTTATCACAAGAGAGATATTACTGTAATTTTTTAGATATGAGAAACCTAACTAAGCCTGAATGAAAAATTAGAAGAGTTAATTGCAGAAGTATATTAGTTACACCAATTCTTTACATATAGTAACTAAAATTTTCAAGTATTAGTAACTATTTTGCCTCAATTTTTATTAAAAAAATCGAATTTTTTACCAATCTTGATTTTGGTCAACACTAGCTAAAACCTTCTATTTTTTTTTTTTTTTCCTTTCTGTATATAATAGTCCTTGGCACATACCCCTTTTTATCAAATCATTAACATCCGGCTGAATCCTCGTAAATAGCTTCATCTTATCCGTAATCTACAAATATTTTATTTACAAAAGACTTGGAATCGGGACGTTTTCAATATGCAGAACGGCAAATTTTGTCTATTTAATTAGGTACTAAAAACTCGTAAATTTCTGTCTGCTTGGGTCGTAAGATAATTTGTTAATAATCGATAAAAAAAAGTGGTCTACAAAAATATTGGACCGTTTGGGCTGTGTGACCTCGTTGTTTTGACAATTTGGGAGTGTAGGTCACACCACACGGTTCAATGTTTTTCAAGGCCACCTTTTTTCCAGATTTTGTGCTCAAGTTATCTTACGATTCAAGCGGAAAGCAAATGGATATTTACGAGTTTTTAGTACCGAATTAAATAGACAAAATTTGCTGACCTCCAGATTGAAAATACACCAATTCCAAGAATTTTCTTAAATAAAATATTTGTATGTTATGATGAGATAAAGGCATTTAAGAAGTTTCAGCCGGATGTTAATAATTTGATAAAAGGGGGTCTGTACCACGAATTATAAAAATTCACAGAACGAATGGCTTATAAAATAAATAAAATAATAATAAATAATAAAAGACTTAGCGAACCCGAAGGTTCGATGCCGACACCACCAATCGCTTGTTACACACCTCCCTCCACCGTTCGCCGTCCAAACCCAGTCCCTTCAGATCGGCTTTAATGCAATCTTCCCACCTTCGCGTCGGTCTACCCCTCGGACGCTTACCATTCGGCACAGCAAATATTAACCTTTTAGGAATTCTCTCGTTACTAAGTCCAACAACTTTACAAGCCCATTTGATTCGCCGCGATGAAATTATCTCAATTATATTACTCGGATACAGTTCACGCAATTTGGCGTTGTGTAACCGTCTGAACTCTCCGGTTAACTCATCCTTCTTCGGTCCGAATATTCTACGCAATACCTTATTTTCAAAAACCTTAAGACGCTGCTCATCTCTTAATGTAAGCGGCCAAGTTTCGAACCCAGAAAGAACTGTAGGCAAGATAATTGTTTTATAGATTCTAATTTTTAAGTTTCGGGACAAAAGGCGCGAACTAAGTAGTTTTGTCACAGAAAAATAACAAGCATTTCCCGCCTTCAGTCTAACCTTAATTTATTCTTCAATTTAATTTTTTCTAGTTATCGTAGAACCTAGATACCTAAACTTATTAACCTGTTCAAACATATTACCATCTATATCGATATCACCAGAAGTATCGCCATTTTTGCAGCTAACCATATATTTTGTTTTATCCACGTTTATTTCGAGTCCTAGTTCTTTACCGGCTTTCATTAACGTTGTTGTGGCTTATAAAAATGGTTTATAAAAATATAAACTAGGGATATAAACAACTTAAAAATAAGGCCTAGGTAAACTAACCTATCTTATAGGAAGGTTAGTCTCAAAGAAAATCGTTTTGACAAAAGTTAATAAAATATAAGTCTACTACTTACAAAAATTAAGTAAAGGTATTCAGAAAATAATAAATTTGTTGAAGAACATAGGAAAAGAACTGACACAACAGTTAAAGATTTTTTTTTTCTTTAAGTGAATTGTGAAATTTCCACTTCTTTTTTTTTGTAATTTGTTACCCACTTGATTATTTAAAAGAAATAGTTGAAGATAGTTTATAAAATAATGGTTGTGAGGCCTAGGTAAACTTAACCTATCTAGTAGTATGGTTGGTCTCCACACTGCTTTTGCCGCATCCCTGGAGCCATGGCCCAAAAATCGACCAGATCGCAGGCGAAGGTTTGGTTGTAAATTACTCAAGAGCATGTTATTCTTGGTAAAAAGAACCTTGTCTGTCGTTTCAGAGCCGCTGCTTTAAAAAATAGTCGCTGGTTTAGAGAATATTAGCTCTGTAATTTGAGGGAAACCATTGCGACAAATGTGGGAAAAGTTTTTATTTCTTTAACTTATATATATAGGTTCATACATGTAAAAAACAGAATTGTTAACGCAGGCCATCAAGAGAAAACTTTTTACAGCCAAAAAAAGTTAGAATTTTTTAATATTTTTTCGTTTTTTCACCTATAACTCCTAAATGATGCATCGAAGAGAAAAATGTACTTTTTAATAAAGTAAAGAACGTTAAATTTTGCATCGAACGAGTACATTAACTTTATAGTTTGGTAATCTTTTAAGGTATAAAACCACGATCAACCAACGCTGATTTTTACCAAATTTGTCAAAAACTGAAATAATTTACTATAAATGGCCCTATAACTTGGAAATGAGTTCCCTAAGAGGAAAAACCCATAGAATAAAAGTGAATGAAGTACTGATGGAGGTGTCTGGCGGATTTCTGAATATTCGAAAATCACAGGTTTACGCACGAGAAGTGGAGGGGGGACTGATAGAGCACTGGAGCCAAGGTCCAAAAATCGACCTGATCGCAGGCGAAGGTTTGATTGTAAATTACGAAAGTGTATGTTATTCTGAGTAAAAAGAACCTTGTCTGCCGTTCCAGAGCCACTGCTTTCAAAAATGGCGGCTGATTTAAAGATTATTAGAATGCGAAAAATGTGGGAATAGTTTTTATTTTTTTTACTTCTATATTTCAGTTCACATAATTGATTGAGTATTCAGATACATAATTGACCTTCAATGAAAATGTTAGTACTCAGCATACGCAAAATGTGATGCTCTACAACTTTGATTCCATGGGTTTTTCCTCTTAGGGAACTCATTTCCAAATTATAGGGCCATTTATAGTAATTTGTGCCAGTTTTTGACAAATTTGGTAAAAATCAGCATATGTTGACCGTGGATTTATACCTTAAAAGGTAACCAAACTATAAAGTTTATGTACTCGTTCGACGCAAAATTTGTCGTTCTTTAATTTAGTAAAAACTACATTTTTCTCTTCGATGCATCATTTAGGATTTATAGGTGAAAAAACAAAAAAATATCGAAAATTCTGACTTTTGGCTGTAAAAAGTTTTCCCTTGATGGCCCGCGTTTACAATTCTGTTTTTTTACATGTATGAACCCATATGACCCACCCATATAAAGAATTCCTAACCCATATATAGAGAATTCCTAAAAGGTTAACATTTGCTGTGCCGAATGGTAAGCGTCCGAGGGGTAGACCGAAGCGAAGGTGTGAAGATTGCATTAAAGCCGATCTGAAGGGACTGGGTTTGGACGGCGAACGGTGGAGGGAGATGTGTAACAAGCGATTGGTGGTGTCGGCATCGAACCTTCGGGTTCGCTAAGCCTTATTATTATTTATTATTATGAACCCATATATATATAAGTAAAAGAAATAAAAACTATTCCCACATTTTTCGCAATGGATTTCCTTTTTCGATCCTCAAATTACAGACCTCAATTCTTTAAACAGCCGCCATTTTTTAAAGCAGCGGCTCTGGAACGGCAGACAAGGTTCTTTTTACTCAGAATAACATACACTTTCGTAATTTACAATCAAACCTTCTTTTTTGGGCCTGGCTCCAGGGTTATCAGTCGTGAGTGAACCTATGATTTTCGGATATTCAGAAATCCGCCAGACAACGCCATCAGTACTTCATTCCCTACCTTACACGATATTAGTAATTAGTGCCTCGGAATGTAATTCCGAATGACCGTGTAGGGTCCCAGTTATGGTCTGATATCATGCCTATAAAAAATATTTCCCTCTACTTACAGGACATACTGTATAAATAGTTTATTATCTTAAAATCCTCAATTTCTGATCCTTGTGGACAATGCAGAAATCATGAATAGGTCGTCCTCTTGGAGTAGATGGGTAATTCCTTCCGGCTTACCCCTTCCTCTCGCCTGAACGGGGGACGGGGGTGTTAGGATGGTCTCAAGAAATTAGCTCGCCCTTCCCTCCAGTAATAACCTCGTTGAATGGCCCTCAGCTGCCTTTATGACCAGCTCCAACCCATTGCCTATAGCTTGCTTGGGGTAAGGAGGGTGCTCACTTCAATAATTGAAAAAACAAATTACTTATTTCAAGATAAGATTAATTGATATTTATGGGGAGGCTAATATTTAATCTGATCTTGAAAATATAAAGTGAAATGGTTATATTTTTTCGACTTTTGAGTATACTCGCAGACTTCCGGGTAGTGTTGCACAAAGTCCGTCTTGGCCTTGCACTCTGCAAGACCAAGACCAGGGCCGCCTAACTGTTGCAAGACCAAGATCAGTACTAGTAAAAAAAAATCGATTTTTTAAATAAAAATTAATACAAAATAGTTACTAATACTTGACAATCTTAGTTACAATATGTTAGTAATTGGTGTAACCAATTTTTGCATTTAACTCCTATAATGTGATGTTGTTGTAGTTAGGTCCCGATGATTTGATGAATTCTTGAAGGAAGTTTGTCTACTGTTACTGTTATACATATTATGGGTGATAAATATTCAGGACGCAGTTTTTTTTTAATTTTTGCCAATTTTTCAACCCAAACATGTGGGGCGTCTTCAGGGCGTGGTTTGAGCACTGAGGGTGCTCAAGTCAAGGGTGTTCAAGCCACTTGAACAACCTTAGTGCTCAAACCATGCCCTGAAGATGACCCACATGTTTGGGTTGAAACGTTGGCAAAAATTAAAAAAAAAACTGCATCCTGAATATTGATCATCCATAATATGCAGAACAGTCGACAAACTTCCTTCAAGAATTCATCAAATCATCGGGACCTAACTACAACAACAACATCACACGTCGTTGCTAATATATCTATAGTTAATAGTAACTGCAAGACTGTTGCGAGACTCTTGCGCAAGACCAAGACTCGTCTCGGTCTCGCATTTGTGTAACACTACTTCTGGGAGTGAGGGAAGGGCTATCTCGCCCCCTCTCCCAATAATTTGATGTACAACAAAATTAAAATTGATAACAAATAAGTTACATAAATGAGTAAAATATATTAACTAAAATCTAATAAGAAACTAGCTGACTAGGCTAAGGCCTATAAGTAAATACTTACAAATTTTACCAGGACTTAAATCTTATATTATTTAAATTTTCATTTATCCTTGGCTAAATTAAAATTGAAAATATATCCTTGAATTTGATGACTCATTCACTTTCATGAGGTCAACTCATTTTTCATATAAATTTTCTGGAATTAATTTGGAAAACAATATATTTAATAATAAGTACAAGTATGAATATAGTTTATAGAGAATGTTTTTTTTATTAGACATTTTTACATACTTAGTCAAACTGAAAACGTTTTGTCTTTATTTTAAGGAAAAAAAAAAAGATTCCTAGAACTATCTAAACATATAATCAAATTTATTTCTTAATATCCAATATTATATTTGTTCATTTCACGATCATTACGTTGAATTTATACACATAATTTAAACTAAAGCCATTTTTTTTGGGGGGGGGGGGTGCATTGTCCATCCAATCAAAATGGAAAGCCTATGTTATTGAGCAGTTTCTTGACAAAAAAAATTAATTTTTTTTTTTACTAGTAAGAAAGATCGTGGCCATGGTTTGAAAAGGTTCTTATTGTGTTTTACCATGATTTTGAGAAACAGAGCTTCAAAGTTACAAATTACTGTTCCGTTAGGCTAACAATTTTGTTTGTACAATACCTTGAAGCTGTGAACTTAATTTTGTACGTCAAGACCGAATTGTACCTTTTATAAATATATATATATATATATCATGGGTGATAAATATTCAGGACATTTTTAACATTTTAATTTAGGAAATATTTTAAACATTTTTTTATTTTTGCCAACGTTTCAACCCAAACATGTGGGTCATCTTCAGGGCGTGGCTTGAGCACTGAGGTTGATCATGTACTGGAGTACATGAACAACATATATATATATATATTTATATATTGTACCAACAAAATTGGTTGCTATAACATTTTTTTTTTCCATCCCCTAAGATTTTATTTACTATACAAAAGACAATATATAAATACAATCATAGATATATATACAATTTTTAAAGTTCTTTTTTTGCCCAAAGGTATTTTAAGATAAAGGGCTCTGCAAGCTGCATGCATATTTTACATTTATGGCCAGAGATTCAATAATTTTGGTTATTGAAATTTCGCAGTTAAAACTTTTTCATTCCAAAATAAATTTTCGTCTTAATTTCATATAGCATCACTCTAAAATGTGAGGTTTTACGTTTCATGGCGGGAATGTATTTATAATATATGTATTCATATATGGAAATGTAATAAATATGGTTTTTACTAATTATTTGAACTAATTATTTTAATGCACACTAATGGAAAACATGCCCTGATCACTAAACATGGATGAAGATTGCGGTATCCAATCCCCAGAGAAAGGGTTGGATTGAATTTGTCACGGGGGTCCAAGTGGGCTATAAAAATTAATAACGCTGTTCTGGAGGGGAGTGGTTCACCCCCCCAATATCTGCTGCTACCCCCTCCTTGCATTTTTGCTCTGGTTGTTCATATTTCGTTTGTTTTTTTAAACTAGTTTTCGCCCAGCGGTTGAAATTTTACCATAATAATTATTGGACACTTGAGGAAACCATTAATGAATTTGCATGGTTTCAAGGATTGTTATTTGGGTCCGGAATTTTTACAGGCAATGGAATAAAATGTACAATAACATGGTAATCCGAGTACAATAATTATTCAGTTATAATTTTAGGGCTAGTCTTATTATTTATCTATTGAACTGTAGGGATATTTTCTAATCTGGCAACCTAATCTCTTATTATGTAAATTATTCTTTACGTTAAGTTTTACTCTTAATATCCCACTTATCCCTGTTGAACAAATCCGATACCTTGGACTCCACTTAGACAAACGTCTAACTTGGAATACTCATACCAGACTGAAACGACAAGAAACCGCTCGAAGTTTCCGACTACTCCAGCACTTACTAGACAAACGCTCTAAGCTCCCGGTCAATTACAAAAGACTTATAAACATGACTGCAATAAGATTTGGAATTACGGAGTTGATCTCTGGGGTTACACTAAGCTATCGAATTCCTCTCGTATCCAATCCTTACAATCCAAAATCCTTCGTAAAATCCTCACTGCTCCTTATTTTGTCACAAATAAAATCATCCATAACGACCTTAATGTTCCTTATGTTTCTGACCTGGCCCAATCCAGAAATGGATATTTTATAAGATAAAGTTTCTCTAGATTCTTGGCCTTAAAATTACTCTGATTCAAATTGAAGGTCTGGGATCTTCTGGAGTCTCACTTTTCCTTCCACATATGGAGGACAAAACTTGATTAATAGTTATCTGGGTAAATTTAAATATTGTACTTTATTTTTATTAATAATTTATTTCTATTTCTATTTCGTAAGTATGTACTGAATGAATGAACATATGGAGGGAGCCTTTAGACTTGTTCAATTCAATAAACGTATATATATATATATATATGAAATTTGGGGGATTATAATTAGGAAAAAAAGGCATTGGTTTACTTAGGTACACTTAATAATAGATACAAAAAAAAAAAAATATGTATAATACGTTATCAATTCTGATAAATTGATTTCTTTTTTTTTGCGACATCTTATTAAAAAACATTTTTATCGGGATCTATAAGGCACCGGGGCGGTGTCCCGATCCGGCACTGCCACCCTAATCCGGACGGCGGAAGTGATTAGCCCTTCAGGAAGTTCCCACGGAGTGCCGCCCACCTGTTGATCCGTTTCCCACAGATAGTAGGAAATCTCGGGATGTAGCTTCCGTGATTGCCTTCCATGTGCGGGTGGTTATTAATAGTACGCGTAAACTCATCCCATACTTTTTTTTTTGTAGAAATAAAACAAAATTAGTTATCCCGTTAATAATTTGCATACTATATAGGTCAGTGAAAAAAATGAAGAAAATGATGTAGAAATAAGTTAATGGATGAGATGGAAGATTTAATTTTCGTTTTTCTAGATCCAATTACAATAGTTCATTTATAATAATTATACTCTACTTACCTCTGTTGAGCAAATCCGCTACCTAGGACTCCACCTAGACAAACGACTAACTTGAAATCCTCATACTAGACTGAAACAAGAAACCGCTCGACGTTTTCGATTACTCCAACACTTACTAGACAAACGCTCTAAACTTCCAATTGATTACAAAAGACTCATATACATGACTATAATAAGGCCTATTTGGATTTACGGAGTTGAGCTATGGAGCTCCACTAAACCATCGAATTGCTCTCGCATCCAATCCTTACAATCCGAAATCCTTTGTAAAATCCTCAATGCTCCCTACTTTGTTACAAATAAAACCATTCATAATGTTTCTTATGTTTCCGACTTGGCCCAATCCAGATACCTATTCTTCCATAATAAACTTCAGAATCATCCCAACCCTCTCGTTTCTAACCTTGCTTCCTCTTCAATTCCTGATAACCCTCCGAGACGTTTGAAAAGAAGATGGCTCCCTGATCTCCTAATGTAGACATATCATTAGAGTTCTACCATTGGGTAGTTACTCAGCAGGTGTTTTCATGTAATTATATCCATATGTTCAAATTTACTAGATGTATTTATTTAATACAATTGTAAATATCATTAAGAAATTTAAAAAAAGTTATTATAATTCATTATAAAATGATAATTATTTTTTTAATTTTATTTTTGTTATTATTTATGAAATTTACAAATTAATATACCTTTAGCAAATGTGATAAAAAGAAATATATGACATGACAAGGCTTGTAGAGAATATACCCATTACACTATAATAAAGTTTTTAAATTAGGAGATCATGAGGCCATCTTCTTTTCAGACCTCTAGGGGAGTTATCAGAGATCGAAACGAGGAAGCAAGGTTAGAAACGAGAGGATTAGGATGATTCTGAAGTTTATTATGATAGGTAACTGGATTGGGCTAAATCGGAAACATATGGAACGTTCAGGTCATCATGGATTATTTTATTTGTTACCAAGTATATTGAGGATTTTGGATTGTAATGACTGAATATGAGAGGAATTCTAATAGGTCTTATTATGGTCTTATATATGAGTCTTTTGTATTTAATACGAAGATTAGAGCGTTTGTCTAGTAAGTGCTGAAGCAAGCGGAAACGTCGAGCGGTTTCTTGTCGTTTCAGTCTGGTATGAGGATTCGAAGTTAGACGTTTGTCCAGGTGGAGTCCTAGGTAGGGGATTTATTCAACAGGGGTAGGTGGGATATTATTAAATGATACTGTAGGACAGTTAAGCCAAAGATGTGTAAAAATTAATATTTGTTGTATATTTGATACTAATTGTTCCAATGCACCATTTGAGTTATAAATTATTTAATGATAATTAAGAAATAATTATAATATCCTATGGCGAAACCGAAGGCTTTTCTTTTTGGTAATCCTGGACCAATTTATCGCAAAGAAAACTTAAGAAGTTACAGCTAAAAACCTGAAAGTCCCCACCGGGATTCTATTAGTACTTTCAGGCTCCTTTCACACTGAAGATGCAAGAAGCAGAATGCATGGCATCTTGAACACTGGACTGTGTAATAGAACGAGAGCTTTCATATCGAAGATGCAAGTGAGTCTTGCAGCCTGGATGGGTCTTTGTTGTGCTGGTCTTGCATACTCACCCCTTCCACTTCGGTCCACCAGAAGCAAAATATTTTTACATAAATACATATATACATACAGACACACGCACCATTTTGCGGGACTTAGTTATTTGGACTCAGAAGACCTTAAAACATGTATTTCCGTTGAAAACGTATGTAGTTCCTTACTTTGTATTTCATATATAGGTAAGTGAAAGTTTTTTTTGTTACAACTGTATTACAAGTAAAAATACATTCAGTAAATGTGAACAAAGGAATAAAATAGCATGAAATCACATGTTGAGAAACTACCCATTGGTAGCACTCTAAAAATGTATTTACAAAGCAGATCTCGAGGCCATCTTCTTTTCACACGCCTCTGAGGGTTGTCAGGGATCGAAGAGGAAGCAAGGTTAGAAACGAGAGGGTTTGGATTGTTCTAAAGTTTGTTATGGAAGAATAGGTATCTGGATTGGGCTAGGTCAGAAACATAAGGAACATTAAGGTCGTTATGGATAATTTTGTTTGTGACAAAGTAAGGAGCAGTGAGTATTTTACGAAGGATTTTTGATTGTAAGGATTGGATACGAGAGGAATTCGATGACTTAGTGGAGCCCCAGAGCTCAACTCCGTATGTCCAAATAGGTCTTATTGTAGTCATGTATATGAGTCTTTTGTAATTGACAGGGAGGTTAAAGCGTTTGTCTAGTAAGTGCTGGAGTAGCCGGAAACGTCGAGCTGTTTCTTGTCGTTTCAGACTGGTATGAGGATTCAAAGTTAGACGTTTGTCTAAGTGAAGTCCAAGGTATCGAATTTGTTCAACAGGGATAAGTGGGGTATTATTAAAGGATACTGTAGGACAAGAGGACATGGTTTTACGACGAAGGGTAAAGGTGATTTGATGGGATTTATTGGAATTTATTTTTATTCTCCAATTTTGACACCATTCTTCAAGGTTTGTGATGTCTGATTGAAGGGTTTGTGATGCAATTGTTGGGTCGTTATTAACTGATAGGACACATGTTTCATCGGCATACGTGGTAATGACTGTGTTAGGATGGGTTGGGATATCAGCTGTATAAACTGTGTAAAGGATAGGACCTAGGAACACCAGCGGACTGGGAAAAAAGGGATGAATAAAGTGAAAGTAAAAAAAGAAACAGACACAGTATTTGACAATGTATATTATAAATGAAATTTTAATTAATTAGAAAAGGACATGCCGAGTTGACATTTTATAACATTCGCTAGTTCTACAGAAAAATCATAGACTGTTTTCATTTTCAGATATGCGAACTTGGCATGATGGCTGGCAGTCAACACTGGAATGCCCTCCAAGAGATCAGAGATGGTGCTGTTGTAAAGGTACGGGTACGTCGTACAACCTTTTGGGGACTCGAAAGTCCCGAAAGGACATTCGTTGAAGCAGAGCGGTCCTTGGGGTCCGTGAAAACAGACGCCCCCATTCGTCAGACATTCCTCAGGGCAGTCTCCCTTTCCACAAAGGGCTTCTTCATCAACACCATCATCGCAGTCGCGTTTTCCATCGCAGACATGTTGAATGCTTATACACTTGTCTTTGGAGCACTTGAAGAGCCCGTTCTCGATGCTGCAATAGGAATCGTTGTTTTTCTTCAAGATAACGCCACAGTACAATTCATCAGTCCTGTCCCCGCAGTCGTTGAAGTTGTTGCAAACCAGCGATCGGTCGATGCATCGCAGCGTCCGGAAGCAGTGGAAACCTTCTCTACAAGATCTGGAGCATCCTGCAGGCTCGTCGCTGCCGTCACTGCAGTCGAACTGACCATCGCAGATCCAACTCTTCTTGATGCAGCGCCTGTCGTTGCAAGTGAATTCGTCGTATTCGCAAGGTCTCGGAGTCCTCTTGGGTCTTGTCGTATTAAACTGACAATGTTTCAATCTGCAAGCGATCGATTTCGTTTCTTCATCTAACCATTTGTTTATTGCATCTATACAACTCTCGTTAGACATTTTACAACTCCAATATTTGCTCGAGGCCACTTCATGATATGCTCGTATAGTTGTGTTGATTCCTGTTAATTTCTCTTCCAATTCTGATATGTGTGAGAGGAGCGGTGTTTCGGATCTGGTTAAAAGGGTGAAAAATTTCCTTCTCATTTTCATATAGTCGAAAACGTCTTCAGAACAACTTTCTCTGGATATGTTTTTGGCGTTGACTGTTTGCATAGAGTTGTTGAAGAACCGGTTAACAAAACCTGCAGATTCAGACCTAACTTCATTAATGACGTCAGTTGCAGTAGTGATGACGTTTCGCGCGGCTTCAGAATACTCCCTATAGGTCGCTTCGAATTCGTTTAACTTTTCCCATTCCGAGCCAATGGAAGTCATTTCCTCGTCTTGAGACCATATAACCTAAACAACATAAAAATAACTTAGTATATTTTCATAATAATGATAAATATAGTGCCCCGTAAGCAGAGAGAAATATTTAAAAGGCTATTTTTTTTTAAATGAAATTTACAACTGTGTTACATAGAAAATGCAATAAGTAAATATGACATTGGTAACATGACATGTACAGCATGAAGAGAAACTACCCATTGGTAGAACTCAAATTGAAGTTCTATATTAGAAGGTACCAAAGCCATCTTCTTTTCAGACGCCTTGGAGGGTTATCAGGGATCGAGGAGGAAGTAAGGTTTGAAACGAGAGGATTCGGATGGTTCTGCAGTTTGTTAGGGAAGGATAGGTATCTGGATTGAGCCAAATCGGAATCATATGGAACATTAAGATTCAAAAGTTTGATAGTAGACATCAAGATCTACAAAAAAGTTCTTATAAATTGCCAAAAAAAAAATGAAAATTGTCCAATTGTCAGCAGAAAAGTAGAAAATTTAAAATTCATGCGTTTTTAAACGAATCACGTTTTTTGTTGAATTGGAAGAGATAACTCAAAAAATATTAGTCAAAGGGTGATAAATATTCAGGACGCAGTCATTATAAAAAAAAAAAGTGCCGACGTTTCAACCCAAACATGTGGGTCATCATCAGAGCTGAATATTTTAAAATACAATCAGAGATATAATATTATACGACCGATAATGGTAAACAATAAACTATAGCGATTGATGCCAAAAGAATCTTAACTAATATTACAGTAGACAATATTAAAAATGAATTATGTAAAAAGTTATACAAACTAAAAATAATGTATATAATCCGTTTGCAAAAAAAATATAATATTTTCTCTTACTAACCGTGGTTCGAGCACTGAAGGCTTTCAAGTACTGACACATTTGGTAGATAAATGAAAGGATCGGTGGAAGATTTCCCAGTTATCATTTTTCAGATAGCAAAAGGTAGGTAAACATAGTTAGAGAGGAAGGGAGGTAACATTTCTGTTTGTAGAATGTACATAGTTTGCTGACTAAATATTCAAGATGTTTACAAGATTTGCGTTGTTTCTTATGATGGCTAGTAATGAAATTAACATAAATAAGAGGTGCCAATCAATAAAAATATAACACAGTTTGATTAAAGATATACAATGGTTAGGCAAATAATATTTATAATAAAGACAATTGTAATGGATTGAAATGATACGTAGGAAAATATATTATACAATATTTTTTTAAAATAACAATATTAATCATAATAGAAGTACGTACACATGTTTGGGTTGAAACATCGGCACAAATAAAGAATTTTTATAACGATTGCGTCCTGAATATTTATCACCCATGATCTATACAGTCGACTAGCTTCCTTTATTAAGGGATCAAACATTGCTTCATAATAACAATAATAATAAAAGGCTTAGCGAACCCGAAGGTTCGATGCCGACACCACCAATCGCTTATTACACACCTCCCTCCACCGTTCGCCGTCCAAGTCCCTTCAGATCGGCTTTAATGCAATCTTCCCACCTTTGCTTGGGTCTACCCCTTGGACGCTTACCATTCGGCACAGCAAATATTAACCTTTTAGGAATTCTCTCGTTACTAAGCCCAACAACTTTACAAGCCCATTTGATTCGCCTCGACGAAATTACCTCAATTATATTACCCGGACTTCATAATAGACTAGACAAAATTTACTTTAAACGAAAGTAGAAATTGTCATTGTTATTCATTTATTTATAACATTGGGGGGCTCCTCAGCCTTATGGGTTGCATTTGCGCTCTTACATAGTATTCATATTACATCAGATGAAATTTAACAATTAATTTGAAAGTACAAACTAATTAAAAAATTTAAATTTCCAAAAAATTGTAAGTAAAAATTAAATTTACGTTATTTGAAGAATTATAAACAATTTTTTTTTTTGCAAAATTGGTGGGTTTTTTAAAATTTCAGTAAAATTATTCTCCAATTTTTCGTTGTGCTTCAAAGGCATTCAGTCAAAATGTGCCCAGGACTGTTAAATTGACTCCGCAATAGAGAAACTGAGGGGTGTTCTCTTTGGCATTAGGTGCACATGAGTTAGCCGTGAGTGTCCGATTCGGAGGCTTGTCAGGATTATTTCCTCTCTTCTGTTCAACAATAGTTGTCATTGTTAAAACTATTTAAAGACAAACTCAAATAAGTTTTTTTAAAAAAATATATAATATAAAAAAATCGTAAAATAAAATGATTATAAAGTCGAAAAAAAAGGTGGCCTACAAAAATATTGGTCCGTTTGGCGTGACCTCCGCAAACAAAATATCAAAATAACCATGTTACATACGTCAAACGGCCGAATATTAAGATTAATGAATAGCTGCGTAAGATTTGTTATTGGTGCCCACCAGGTACTCCCATGCCTCACCACTACACAGAGTTAAGGTGGCTCTTCCCCCTTGTCGAAGACAATAATTCCTAGGTACTATCCTCTACCAAATCATCAACAACCATCGCCGTTTACGCCAACAACCTTCACCAGTTCCAATCCTCAGTCCCTTCCCTGTCCAAAAGATCTCGACCTTCTGACCATTAGATGCCTTCTCAAAGATCTGTCTACCTCATTCCAAAATTCCTTTATTGTTCGCTCTGTCAATGGTTTCTGGAAATACCCTCCCTATCAAAATACGACATTCCCCCCTCCTATCCACATCAAATCCCTCCTATTCCAAATCCATATCACAAAACAGTCAAGATACTTGCTAACCATTCGAGCGGCTTTTAATAAGAGAATTTGATACATTTTATTTTTAATTCTTTATTTTTTTTCGGAAAAGTGTAACTGGTCTAAAAGAGCAATTAGCTTTAAGCGTTTTTGTTCAAAGTAATTAAAGTTTTTGTTATATATTTAGTTTGATTTGTGTATAAATTTTTACCAAAATTTTTTTTTACGTTATTTCTTTTTACAATTTGATTTTAATTTGGCCAGTTGTAAAATATTAAAATATATGTTACTATTAGTTATTCACTAGGGACTGTGCTCCCAAATCAAAGTTATTTTTCTATCAAAAAAAAAAATATATTCTTGTAGCCCACCTTTTTTTCGCTTTGTGATCATATCTTATGAATAGAAAATAGAAATAGAAATAGAAAATAACTTTATTCTGGGACAAAGTCCCTTTAGAATAACAAAATAGAACATAATTAAAATACTACATTTGGCCAAAATAAAACATTAATAACAAAAGATGAAAATAATAGTTAAACAAACATATAAAAAAAAAAAAATCTATATACAGACACTTAAAACTATTATAAAACACTTTAAGCTATGCACAGTAGGAAAATTATAATTATACTCATTTAAAAAATAAAATAATAAAAAATACATTGAGCTCTTCTTTAAAATGACGTGTGTTTCTGCTAATGAATAAAGTGGAAAGCAAATGGGCACTCATGAGTTATTTAGTGGCTAGTTAAATGTACAAAGTTTACCGATCTCCAGAATGAAAAGGCCTCAATTCCGAGAATTTTCGTAAATAAAATATTTCTATGTTACGATGAGAAGAAGCTGTTTACGAAGTTTTAATAAAAAGGGGTCTGCACCACGGATTATGTTAAAACTAGTGTTGCCTAAAATCGGTGACCAAAGACTGGTAAAAAAAGAATTTTTTTTAAAAATCAAAATTAAGGTATAATAGTTATTAATACTTTACAATCTTAGTTATTATATGTGAAGAATTGCTATAAGCAATAAACATTTGCTTTTATCTTTTCTAATTTTACATTCAGGCTTAGCTAGGTATTTCCTGTATACAAAATTACAATAATATCTCTATAGTAATAAGCTAATATGTAACTGCAAGAGTTTTTTTCCAAGCATTAGAATTTAGTTTCTGGCAAAACTACAAGAATGAACTAAGAATAACAACAACATTTAATATAAATTTAATAGTTACGTTTAATTAATAAAGCAGTAGAAACAAATAAATAAGTTTTATTTACTTAATATAACGTAAATAATTCATAAAAATGAAAATCTTTAGGTGTGAATGGCTCCGAAACAAAGCGTTTGCGGACATACCTTCAGAGGAAATTTTTTTTCTTTTATTGAGGTCCTTAGTGTATATATATATATATATATATATATATATATACATCCATAAGACATCATAACTTTTTTTTTTAATCTTAATAAATTTGAGTAATTTCAAATTTGGGCCATTCAGCTGAAAAACTAATTTTTCAAAAACTGAGAAATTATTATTATTTTAGTATTATTTTTATTTTTATAATATTATAAATATCAGAAAATATCAATGTTTGACTTTCCGCGATCAAAATAATATTTTCATTTTTTTTTTTTTTAAATACTTGTACATGAAACATTATTTAGGACTTCAATATAAAATTAGTAATGGAATTATTGTATCTTAATTTATTTGTCGTGTATTTTGATATTTTTAATATATTTTGTGAAATTTCAATGGAAAATATGCGCTTCGTTAAAAAATTGCGGTGGTATAAGTTCATTCTCCTTAATCACTAATAAACTTTGATGTCCCTCCAGAGGAGACAACCGAGTTAATTAATAATTAATAAATAAATCACATTATTCATTGTACGGACTTAATGCAGTAACGGCTAAGCTATATATATATGGTGGTATTATTACATCTTTTAATATACTTTTACTGAGATACTGTATATTTTCTTTAATATTGATTATTGTAATTTATGGCCAGATGTGGTTTTTATTTTTTGTTCATAACTGTTATTCATAAGGGACCTCGTCCCAGAATAAAGATTACTTTCTATCTATCTATCTATATATATATATATATATAGCTATGTAATATGTATTATGTATGTACTAACGGCTAACCTATATGTATATACATACGTCTAATGCTGTCGCCATCAGCATAAAGGTGATATACCTCATCGTGGAAGTGAGATGACTAACAAACTAAGATTCGAGCTATACCTTCTTACTGATAAGGTAACAGTAAGTGAAAGCAATGAACGTTTCGATAAGTTGAAAACGAAAACCTCAATCATAGTTGATAATACTTATTTATCGCTCATGAAATGCCAATGTGAAATATAACAATATCTACTATTATTATGAATTTTAAAAAAAATTGATTTTAGTTATTTGACCATTGGCGTCGATTGGACGGAGAGGAAGCATCCGATGTTTGAAATGTTACCATACGTCTCCACTAATATTTTGAATATACTCGCTTGTTCACTAGCGGATCCAGGATTTAATTTTGGGGGCCCGAAAGCATATTTTTTTCATTTAATATACTATTAAAATAATAATTATCTATATGAAATGTTTTTTTAGTACTTCTTGAAGTCATATTAAATGTAATTACACGAACAATAAGACTTTAAAAGATAATTTTTTTTCTATAAAACATGGTTAGGGGATGGCTTTAGCCAGAAAGCTCTCCCTCTCTGGATCCACCTATGCGCATGTTTATAATACTGTACTTGCATATAGTGTTGCACTAAATCGTTCTTGGTCTTGCAAAGTGCAAGAACGAGACCAAGACTTATTATTATAGTTATAATTGTTGCAAGATCAAGACAAAGACTGACTAATTGTAGCATGTATAAGACCAAGACTGGTCAAGAAATTGAATAAAAATGAAGGCAAAATAGTTATTAAAACTAGACAATTTTAATTACTAGTAAAGCATTGATAGAACCAATATACTTTTGCATTTTACTCTTCCAATTTTGGTTTATTATTTTCAATAATGAACCATTGTAATCGACCGAAAAATTCAAATACTTAATCTCCCTCTAAAATTTGAGGTTTCACGTTTCAGGATACGTAGAATTCGAAAATCGAATAAATTTATTTTGTGTCCTTCTGCCGTCAGGGCATTTTCTCCGATACTAAAGAAACGATTTAAATGTATCTGTATAACATACGAAAAGAAGCTGGGAAAAAAGCTGTGGCAAAATTAGATTAGATTTTTGTTTTAATTGTGTTATTTGAAAAGTTTACAAAATTTTCTAAGTATAGGATCCCTTTTGAAAAGAAATTAACTTGAAGGTCGGTTTTTGATAAAAAAATTATTTATTTGAGTTAGTTTTGGATATAAAAGATATTGAATAATTCGGGGAGAGGTGGAAAGCTATAAAAAAATTTAATTTTTTTATAGCTTTTAGTTTATAATAATAATAATAATAATAATAATAATAAAATGAATTTATTTTAATTTTAATAAAACGGTTAAAAACGCTGTTGATGATTTTTTTTTTTTTTTTAAGAATACATAAGAAATAAAAGTTTTTTAATACTTTCCTAAAACAAATACCTGTTTCAGAAATAAGCTTCTTTTCACCCTTTTTTTAATATTTAAGTTTTGGGGAAAAAAAATTTACAACATTGGCTTCTTTGTTGTTGTTGTTTTTTTTTTTACATCGGTTTCGATACATATCTCATTTCGATAAAAATCGATTAGAGTTCACTTTATATACATTATAAATTTAGTAGCTATGTAAGCATTATAATTATAAAAAGTATATTGCCTATTTGTATATATCTAATGAGCTTAGATTATTCACGACAACAGATCTGGAACAAAATAAATAATTTTTCTATTTTTTTTAGGGGGAAAGGGATCTTCTGTCCTCATATCCACCTGTATAGATAAGTTAAGATAAAATATCACTTGAATTTATATACTTTAAAATGTAGAATATTTATTGCTATCGGACTATAAATCACAGGTGGTAACCATTTTTATCAATATAATGATACTTAATTCTATTAATTAAATATTTAATAATTCTAGCACCAGATTAATAAGTATCGCGTAAATTGTTTGGAGACCGCAATTACGTCATGGAGGCCACTTGCGGCCTCGGAGGCTCCTCACCCATGCTTTAAATATATTTAATTATTTAAGCTTTAACTTTAATTATTAAGCTTTAAATGATTACTATTTAAATGATTACTTTAAATGATATTTTATGTAGGTAAACATTTTCGCCATTTTCACTTCGGTTGACGTATATTTATTATTTCTATGAGAAATATTTTAAATCCATTACTTCCAGAGCTGTAAATTAAATCAGTGAATTCAATCTTTATAGATTTCACGATGAAACCAAAGCTTATTATATTCTTCTTTGGAATTTCATGAGCGATAAATCGGTGTTATCACCTGTGATTCAAGCATTCTTCTTCAACTTATCTAAACGATTACGACCTGGAGTTAACTATTGAACAATTCTTATCGTAACGGCAAAATAAAAAGGTTTGGATCGAAAAACAAACAGATTGTTAATGATTTCGCTTTACACGATGAAGTTTCTCACAGTTCTTCTTATGGTCACCGCAGTAAAGGTATATACATATATATATATATATATATATATATATACACATCTAGTATATACATTATTTCATAACTTCATAACTTGGGATAACATGTCATTTTTAAATTAATTAGTTATTAACTTAAATCGAAATTGAACTTGTACGATTTCGCTGTAACAAACTTCTCAAATAATATTGTAGGGTTTAATAACCACTAGCAGACCTAAGATTTAACTTTTCAATTTTGGGGAGGAGGAGAGGTGGTTTATTTGTTTATTTTATTTTTAATGACCATTTAAACATTTTACAATGGAAGTAAAATGTAGCAATGTATACATGACATTTGAAGTAATTATGGTTATAATGATTATATAAAAATTAATTATAATTATAATAACAATTATTATATATACACTTTTGTATTGTTTATGAATAGTTTTAAGCATCTTAATACATGTAGCATTAGAGAGAGATGAAGAGAGAGAAGGGAAAGACAGAAAATGAAATGAAAAAAAAGTGCTTGAACAATGAAAAAAAAATATATATATATATTTATTATACTCATACTTATTAATCACTTCTATATATTTATGTATAAGATTTATTGAATATTTAATAGTTGACCGTTGCATTATAAAGGAAGGAGATGGTCCGGGTTGGCGGTCATAAATAGGCTAAATAGTGGCAAAACTATTTTATTAAAAGTCAACGTTTCGACCTGACTTTGTAGGTCTTTTTCAGGGCTTTAACGGACAAAAATATATAGAGAATTGTGGAAGTTACATACTATTTCGACAAAAAATTATAAACAATGTGAATAAGCTTATTAAAATTATAAACAGTAAGTACATTAAAATATAAACAGAGTAAGCTAAGTAACAAGATCCTAAACTGAAGTAAATAGATGGTAACAATTTTTGTAGATTGTATTTTTGTATTAGGTTGTATCTTTATCTCCACATTCCTTTATGTCTATTATTTCATATTATATCCTTTTTCCTTTTCTTTCAATCTCTCCTCTAGATCTGTAGAAGTCACATTTGCATATATTATATATTACACTACAGCAATTGTTACAGTAAACAGAGTAAGCTAAGTAACAAGATCCTACACTGAAGTAAATACATGGTAACAATTGTTGTGTATTATATAATATCTGCAAATGTGAATATATTTCTACAGATCTACAGGAGAGATTGAAAGAAAAGTAAAAAGGATATAATATGAAATAATAGACATAAAGGAATGTGGAGATAAAAATACAACCTAATACAAAAATACAATCTACAATAATTGTTACCATTGTTTATAATTTTAATAAGCTTATTCACATTGTTTATAATTTTTTGTCTAAATATTATGTAACTGCTACAATTCTCTATCTTTTTGTATCTTGTCCGTTCTAACCCTGCAGAAGACCTGCAAAGTCGGGTCGAAACGTTGGCTCTTAATAAAATAGTTTTGCCACTATTTAGCCTTTTTATGACCCCCACCCGGATCATCTTTTTCCTTTATAAGCTTTATTGGTTGTCCTAAAGATTAGTCAGCATGCTGTTTGTCCAGAAATCCAATATAATTGGGCAGCAAGTTTTAAAATTTTATATGAAAATAAAATATTTTATCAGAAAGTATTTTTATATTTTATATGAATAAAAATACTTCGATATGTAGTAATACTTCAATTATTACATCTCTAGTCCCATATTATTTTGTTTAATAATTAAATAGGACAGGTGGAAGATAATAATTTTTTTTTATTCCCTGCTGAGAAACTGAAGTTGTGCGAAAAAAAATTACTGGCAAAATCATACAGTAATTAATGAATTCATTGTACGATCTACTATTTTCATTTTTATTAATTTATTGAATTATAATTACTCTATTTTTTAGCGTGATAAAGATGTAAATGTCTTCGTAATATAATATAATATAATCAAGAAAAATTCAAAAAAACGAAAGCTGAGAAGATATGTTCAGGATATGTTTATCAAACTTTCTATTATCTTGAGGCGTGTTCTTTTCATGACTCAATTTTTATGATCTTTTCAAAATACTATATTAATCATAGGAAATATTTCTATGTAAAAAATAATAATAATATTTTAATACAAGATGTAAATAAATATAAATATTTGAGCTATCTATCAAATGTAGACGTCTAGAGTTACAAAAAAGTCCATGGTTCGACTTCCCCAAAAAAGTTGGCAGATTAAGTTTTGTGTTGTTTTTAAGTAAGTCACTTTTTACTTTCACTTATCTATCTATATAGGTAATAAATAGTAAGGGTAAGTATTGCGATCACGAAAATTTTCGACGGAAATACACGTTTTGAAATTCTCTGAGTCAAATAATTAAGTCCTGCAAAATAGTCTGTGCGCGTCTGTGTCTGAACAGTCAAGATCAAAAACGAAAAGTCGTACGAAACGGATATTACGTATTTAAGATAGGTATATGTCTTAGACTTGACAGCAACTATTTCCTTAAAATCGGCTAAACGGAATTGCCACTTTATGTCAACGGTGAAACACATTTTAACAATTTTCTCGAATATGGCTTCAACGAATTTGATTAAACTCGTTGTATCATTGTATATAAGTGGTCTTTAATATCATTGAGGTCTTATCCCCATTGATGTAATTTAGCAGGGCTTGAATGCCCAATATTCTCATGCATCTTCCTCTAAAGTACGTTTAATATGGTTCATTTTAAATAATTATTTATCTCTCATTATTAAGAGTTACGAAAAAATGCTAACTATAACTTTTAAATGAATTTGATAATTAAATAAAGGAGAAAAAAATAAAAAGGTTTATTCAGTTCGAAAATGAATCTCCGGAAATACTAGTCAGAAGGTATACGTATAATATATCATTGGAATGCGGAGAAGTTCAGAAAACATAATATCAAATAAAGAAAGTTGTAGAAGGTAACGGAGAGTGACAAAATTAATAATAATTACAGAAAACTAACCTTATTTAACGTAAATCACATGTTTTCAAGAAAATTAAATGAAATTTTATTACTAAATGTAAAATTTTAAATTTTTTTCTAACTTCGAAAAAAAAATATTTAAAATCAACCGAATCAAGCCAATGCTATTGTTTAAAATATTGTTTCACTGTACTTGTGTGAAAGAAGTAGTGAAATATAAAAATATTTCATGGATATGTTTATAATTCTAAATAACTTTACTGTAGTTTAATAACTCTAGATATGACGTTATAATTAAATAATTGGGTATCTATTGACTATTTATTCTAAAATATAATCTAGTAATTTTCGTAAAATTCTAAGCTTTCCAACGATATATTATCCGTATACATTTTGACATTTATTTTCACTCTAATATAAATTTTTCAAAATACTTTCATTATTTATATAGAGCCTTTATTTTTTTATTTCTACCAACAATGAGGTACAATAAACCAATTTAAAAATTCTTTAAGAAATTTTTAATATTGGGCAGTTAAGCCCTGTTAAGCGACATCAATGAGAATAAAACCTGGCTGAAATTAATACGAATTCAATTGTACAATATTATACAATATTGTACAATATTTTTGTAAGCCCACCTTTTTTATCGATTTTGAGACCAAATTATCTTACGATCTAAGTAGAAAGCAAATAGGTATTTAAGAATTTTTAATACCTAATTTAATAGATTACTTGTTTATTGATAAATATTACAATCTGTCTCAATTAAGGACACTTATAATAGAGTTCAGAGAGAAAATTCACACCATATTTACAAAATAAAAAAATAAGATAATTTCAAAATTATCTACAGCAAAATAAGAACAAAATAAAATATCATAATGATGGAAGAAAATAATAATATTGGTAATAATAAAATAAAAACAAGTTGTGTGTAAATGGTTGACTGTCGTGAATAATGAAGAGAAGAATAGTTGGGGTGATCAATCAAATAAAAAGGTAAATGATAATATTTATTTTGACATAAATATTTAATAATTTCGACATAAACTCTCGTCCATTATTTACGCTTCCGGTACTTTAGTTCAAACTTCGTCAGACAAACGTTAGAGATGTCGCCACAATACATTTCCTCTCTCTCCCCTACCTCTTTTTCCTCTTTCTTATTTCTGCCTTCTCAGTTTTTTGCCTCCTTCATTTCAATCCTTTTCTCTGTTAACTCTTTATTATATTATACGTTGTCAGTACATTTTGATAGACTTTACAATATCTCAATTTTCTATCTAACTATTATATTTGCAATATCTTAATTTTTCTATTTATTTTCATTTATTATATATATATATATATATATATATATATATTCCTTTTTTTTCTGTTTTACATTTATTCTAAGATTCCCATTTTAATACTTATGTCATCTTTTTTTATTATGTTTACTTCATCATTCCACACTTTGAAACGTCGGCAAATGTCAAAATAAATATTATCATTTATTTTTGCCTTCTTATTTGACTGATCGCCTCAACTATTCTTCTCTTCATTATTCACGACAGTCAACCATTTACCCACAAAATAAATTTATCATTATAAGTTTATTTTGGTAAAGAGGTATAATAAGTTGTTATTTATATTACAGCTAGAAGGAATCGATGTCCAGTGGAGGAAAATAGATGAGCTGAAGCAGTCGCTTGCAGGTTATAACAAATCAGCAGAGAAACTTTTTCTGATGACAATCCATGCCATGTTCGACACCAAGGCAAAAGCAGCGCAGTTCATCGACCAGCTTACAAACAGTTATATCCTGACAACTTCGAAACTGAACGAGACAGCTTGTTATAGATCTATTTTTGATCTGAAGCGTTTGCAGAGGTCGTTTCAGTCGGAACTCCTCAGATCGCAGGTACCTTTGGAAAACCTCCTCATAGAGTTGAGGGGAAAGTTGGACGGGATCAACAATACCATCAACATGTGCCAGGATCTCGCTGAGAGCAAATATTCGATTTGCAAAGTTATGAATAAAACCGAAGGCTGTGAGGGGGATACGAATGCTTGGCTGGAAGAGATCTTGAGTAGAGTCCGTTGCCAGTTCTCTCAACCTTGCAGCGACCACCATATGACCAAGCGCTCGGCACATTTCTCCTGTCCTGTTGATCAATTTGCTTGTGATTCTAAAAAATGTATCTCGCCCAAGTCAGTCTGCGACGGCAACCCAGACTGCAGCGATGGAACTGATGAGGCCAGATGCTGTCCGCAACAACACCATTACTTCTACTGCAGGGAAACAGACACTTGCATTGAGACCTCTAAACTATGCGACAGTCACAACGATTGCGGTGAGAGTTCGGACGAACAGCATTGCGGAAAGCTGTTGATTAATAACTGCACTATTGAAAATGGTATGCATAAATGCGATTCTGATAAATGTATAGGATTGGATCAAGTGTGCGATGGGAAACAAGACTGCATTGACGGTTCGGACGAGAGCGATGAATGCGGGGCTGGGCTTTGTCCTGAAGAGTGCACCAAGAAAGGGGGTGCCTGCTTCCACGGCCCGAAGGGGCCAATCTGCTTCGCTCAGTGTCCTCTGGGCACCTTCGAGTCCCCGGGAGGTTGCACGGCGCACCCTCAGCCTTCCAACCGCACCGTGATCCAGCTCATGGAGGAAATACCAACCATGGCTTACAAGCAAAACGAAAAGTTCGCCTACCTGAAGATGAAAGCCTTATCGACGCTATCAAGAATGATAAGCGATGTCTTCAAATGCTTGGATCCATATTATCCCATCCTGGCTAAAGTTCTTACCATTAGTGTCCCTGTTCAGAACCAAACTGTACCCAATCAGACAGTCCGCATGGCACAAGATGAATCTGAGGAGAAGAATGAGAGTGAAGGAACAGATTTAGAAAATAAACCAGAATGATGGATTAAATATATTAATCATTTACAAATCTATGTAGTAAATAAAGTTTCAATTATACCTGAATTTTTAATATTGTGTTCATTCATAAATCAAACTCAGAAGATTTTAAAAATCGGGTACTTGCATGGGAAAAGAATCATCATAAATTAAATAAACAATAATAGTCCGTTGACCCATTTTTATCGAATTATTAACATCCGCCTGAAACTTCGTAAATAGTTTCATCTCATCTTAACCTACAAATGTTTTATTTACAAAAACTCTTGGAATCACTGGCGGATCCAGGATTTAATTTTGGGAGGGGGCTTCAGCCCGAAACCTGTTTTTTTCATAACAATAATGATAATTACTTTGGAGAAACAGAAAGAAACTACCTATATGAAATGGTGTTTAAGTGATTGCTTAAGTCCTTTTAAATGTAATTACACCAACAATAATACTTTAAGAGGTATTTAAAAAAAAAATTTCCATAAAACATGGTTACATTTTACTATTTTGGGGGGGGGGAGGGAGGCTTCAGCCCGAAAGTCACCCCCGTAGATCCGCCCGTGCTTGGAATTGGAGTATTTTCAATCTGGAGGAGGGCAAACTTTGTCTATTTAATTAGGTATTTGTCATTTGCTTCTCACTTTGATCGTTAGATAATTTGATCACAAAATAAAGGTGCATAAAAAAGGTGGCCTATAAACATATTGGGCCGTTTCTCCAAACGGTTCAATATTTTTGAGTGCCACTTTTTTTATTGATTTCGTTATCACATTATCTTATACCCAAGTAGAAAGCAAACGATTATTTACAAGTTTTTAATACCTAATTAAATAGACAAAGTTTGCCCCCCCCCCCTCCAGATTGAAAACTGATATTTCGTACTCCAAGATATTTCGTAAATAAAATAGTTGTAGGCGCTTTACAAGACCAAGACCAGGGCTGCCTAACTGTTGCAAGACTAAGACCAGAACTGGTAAAAAAATCGATTTTTGAATAAAAATTAAGGCAAAATAGTTACTAATACTTGACAATCTTATTTACTATTTGTTAATAATTGGTATAACTAATATACATTTGCATTTAATTCCACTAATTTTTCATTTGGGCTTAGTTAGGTTTCTCAATATAAAAAATTAAAGTAACATCACTATAGCAAGAAGCTAATAAGTAACTGCAAGACTGTTACGAGAATCTTGCGCAAGACCAAGACTGAGTTTGCAAGACCAAGGCTCCTCTCGGTCTCGCGTTTGAGCAATACTCGTTGTAGGTTATGATGAGATAAAATTTTTGACGAAATTTCTGGCGAGTGTTAATAATTCGATAAAAAGAAGTCTGTACTACGGACTATAGAAATCAAGTAATAAATTCAAGTAATAAATAAAGTATAATAAATGCCTAGT
The DNA here is from genome assembly GCA_928085145.1 of Nezara viridula. Taxonomy (NCBI): domain Eukaryota; kingdom Metazoa; phylum Arthropoda; class Insecta; order Hemiptera; family Pentatomidae; genus Nezara; species Nezara viridula. The sequence goes on along the minus strand of OV725083.1, from coordinate 13,177,287 downwards.
CGATGGCGCATGAACCATCTCCCTCTCCTTCCAAGATATTTTATTGCACTCCTCTTTTTAATAACAGTGCTAAACCTTCAGCGGTCTGCTATTTCCTTTCCTCTTTTCTCCTGTTTTGAAACTTTTTATTCCGAAAACTCATAAACTTGACGAAAGCTGTCTCCCGTCCAAAAAAAAAATTTGATGTTGCAAATTGAGCCATGGAACCCTTCTGGGTATCCTTAAACGTATAATATTGACACAATTATTTCTATTATTGATAATAAAAACACTCAATTCGATCAGAAAATTCCTAGTTTATATCTTTTTCGACACCAAAGTTGCTTCTCTTTTTCAGCCCATTTTCAAAGGAAGAAAAAAAATAAATAAATAAAACAACCATCAAAGCCTACTTACTCATTATTTTTATTTTATACTTTATATTTACACACCTATTTAAAAAAGTAATGTGGTATGAATGCTCTGCTAATTCTAAATTTGAGAAATAAAAATTATGGTTTTTTAACAACAAAACTAAAAATATGTTGAATTAATAATACGGCTGTGAATTTAATGTAATTGTTTATAATATAATATTTATGAACTAGTTTACTAATATACAAAGGTAGTTATTAACATAATTTTCAATTTTGAAAAATGTTAGTTTGAAATGTGAAGAGCTTTAAACCTACAACACTAATAAACCTAATAGCCCTAGAGCCAGGGCCCAAAAACCGTCTGATCGCAGGCGAAGGTTTATGTTTATCTTATACTGAGTAAAATGAAGTTTGTCTGCCGTTCCAGAGCCGCTGATTTCAAAAATGGCTGCTGATTCAAAGAATATTAGGTCAATAATTTGAGGATCGAAACGGGAAATCCATTGCGATAGATGTGAGAAAACTTTTTATTTTTTTAGCTTGTATATATCGGCTCAGACATGTAAAAACAAAATTGCTAACGCCGGTCACCAAGGGAAAAATTTTCACATCAAAAAAAGACTGATGTTTCCGACATTTTTTGTTGATTTCACCTATAACTCCTAAACGATGCATTAAAACGAAAAATTTATTCTTTAATAAATTAAAGAACGTTAAATTTTGCGTCAAACGAGTGCATAAACTTTATAATTTGGTTACGCGGCAAGGTATAAAACTACGGTCAACCAACTCTGATTTTTAACAAATTTGTCTAAAACTGGGATAAACTACTATAAATGGTCCTGTAACTTGGAAATTAGTTCCTTAAGGGAAAAAACTCATAGAATCAAAGTTGTAGAGCACCACATTTTGCGTCATATAACCTTATAGAGTGAGGTTTTAGTAATTCAGTAGTATCTTATATATTATTTCTACAAGGTGTTTTTTTGTCGGTACGCCATAACTTCATTAATTCTTTATTAAATTCAATGATTGACTACTCTGATCGACGCAGACTGAAAAGAAAATGGCCATAGGACTTACTCCTACATTAATAACAAGAAAAAAATAATCAAGCCAATTCGCAGCTAATGGCTAATACAACAGATTTATTAGATGCGTTACAGCGCAGGTGCAAATTGCATACTTTCTTTTTTTTTTTTTTTTTATTATTTCTTAGTGATAGTTACAACTGTATTAAATAAATACATCTAGTAAATTTGAACATGAAAACACTTTCTGAGTAACTACCCAATGATAGCACTCTAATGATATGTCTACAATAGAAAATCACGAGGCCATCTTCTTTTCAGACGCCTCGGGTGTTATCAGGAATTAAAGAGGTAGCAAGGTTAGAAACGAGAGGGTTGGGATGATTCTGAAGTTTATTATGGAAGGATAGGTATCCTTAGGATAGGATTAGATCAGATCTGAAACATTAAGTTCATTATGGATGGTTTTATTTGTAACAAAGTAGGGAGCATTGAGGATTTTACGAAGGGTTTTGGATTGTAAGCATTGGATACGAGAGGAATTCGATGGTTTAGTGGAGCCCCATAGCTCAACTTCGTAAGTCCAAATAGTCCAAATTTAGAGCGTTTGTTTAGTAAGTGCTGAAGTAATCGGAAACGTCGAGCGGTTTCTTGTCGTTTCAGTCTAGTATGAGGATTAAAATATTAAAAAAAAAAAAATTAAATAATTATTTCTATGATGCGCGCACCAGATTTTTCTTTCAAGTAGAGATTTCTTTATGAAGTCCAGATTTTTTTTTATGAATTTCTAATAAATTTCCTCTTTCACCGTCAGCACCTTAGTATCTTGATCTTTATTGTTCGTTTCAAAGCTGACCGTGGGATTCGCTATAAGTCCATCTTTTTCTGTTGTATTATATGTCAACGAACATAGCAGTGCCCTCTGTGTCTAAGCAATAATGTTCGTCGAAAGATATAAAGTTGTCATAAGTGTGCCCATCCCCGCAAGATCGATGAACCTCGCCTCCCTCTTTCATGATATTTTCATATTATACAAAAACAGTGTAAGTGAAGGTAGAATTTTAAAAAAATCGTAGATCACATACATTAACACTTACTGCGCTGTTTCAAGTTTTCCTTTTGCCCTCCTGGTTTGGTTTCGATCTAAAATGTGCCCCCCCTCAAAAATGCGCAAAATTTTGCGCCATGAAACCCCCTTCTGGACACCCCTGATTTGCATAATACATGAGCTGGGATTTCTTACTACCGGCTACATTAAGGTTCTATGTGTGTACAATTATTAAGGTGTGTGTGTGAAAGTATATGTGTGTATTTAATAGTGTTGTCCAAATGCGATACCAAGACGACTTTTGTGCAATCAGTCTTGGTCTTGCACAAGAGTATCGCAACAGTTACCTATCAACTTATTGATTTAGAGATATTGCTGCATTTTTTAAGATAAAAGAAACCTAACTAAGCCCAAATTAAAAATTAGAAGTGTTAAATGCATAAGTATATTGGTTATATCAATTCTTTACATTTAGTAACTAAAATTGTTAAGTATTAATACTTAAATATTACCACTTCGCCTTACTTTTTATTAATAAAGTCGATTTTTTTACCAGTCTTGGTGTTGGTCTTGCAACAGTTAGGCGGTCTTGTAATGTGCAAGACCAGGACCTATTTTGCGTAAAACTAGTGTGCATTAAAGTAATAAAAGAATTCAAGAAATCTCGATGGTTAACTTCACAGATGCAAAAATTCAATTAATCCATTAGTTTTGAAAACTTTTGCAATACGTAAATTCTAATTGTATTGCAAAAATATATAAATATAAATGAAGAAAAACCCAAAGAACCGAAGAGAATTAATAAATGTGGAATTATATGATGCAGTTAAATATTAAGTATTATTGTAGTTGAAACTCTTTTGCACTCAAAATATCATTCAAGTCGACCATCGGTATTTGTAAATATGGCGGGAAACTAATGTCTTTTAATTAATAATAAATGTAAATATGTGAATTCATCCAAGGAATCAGTTTTTACAAATACATTTTGTTGTAAATAAATTCAAACAAAATAGAAATAAATGTTTATTTAGAAGAAAGTTACATTTAAATTATATTATTTAAAATAACATTTTTTTTTTATATAAAGACAAATGTGTTTAATTTATTAAAATATTATACAATCTTAAAATATTTGATAAATATAAAATACAATATTTATTTTTTAAATAGTCCAGAGTAGTATATATTTATTTATAAAATAATCATTCAAGTACAGATTAATTTTTTCATAATTCAATAAATTATTTCAATAATTCATAATTTAATAATTCAGTCTCATTAACTTAAATTTATGGGTATTTTATATCACTAATGATGTTTGTTTTTTTAGCATTAAATTTAAATTTGTCTTCACTTGTATTTAATTAAAACAAAAATTTTTGAAAATATGTGTTATGATATCGATGTTTGTTAATAACTTGAGTATTTCATGCATGACAATCGTTTAAATATTAAAGAATTATTTCATTTTTATGATTTCACAATATGTTTTAATCTTTTCAATGCTTTTCATACTTGTATTGGACGTAATATTGGAAAAATGATTTTTTGGGATTAAATTGAATCATTTATTTCAGAAACAAGACTCTTGTCATTTGTACAAATTTTCAATTAGGTGATCTTAGATATAGTGATTATAGATGCATATATTTTTTTTTTTTTGTCTTCGATTCTTCATCCGCACCTGTCATGGTAGTGACAATTAGCAGATTTGTTGCTAGGTAGAAAATGGTATGATAGGCATGACGAAGTAAAGTCTTGTGGTTGATATAGTAGGGGCTGCAGTAATTAGTCTTAATATGTTAGATTGAATAAAAATAATTAAAAATATTCGACAATTATTAATGTTTAAAAAAACAAACAATACAAAACGTTTACAACAATAAATTGAGCAAGAAAAAAAAAATAAACCACCTTTAAATTTTTTTTTATGTTTCGAGATACTTAAAATCCAAATAAAAACGCCATACCTGAAATTATTTTAATTAAATAAAATATTACTACTCTAACTTTTAAATGTTTTTGGGAGGTCAATTTTCATGTTCAAGAAGAAGCCAGTGAAATGGAGTACAAAGCAGTTTTTCACAATTATCGTTATCGGAATCCATCTTTCTTAATTGTACTAACTTGCGAAAAAAAAAAAATGAAATAAAAAAAGGTAAAGTTAATAGTAATTTGAGGATTTGGGATATCTACTTTTGTATTCTGATGTAACAATTAATAATTTAAAAGTATTAGTACCCTTTTTTATCAAATTATAAACGTACAACATACAACTTTTTTATTTATGAAAATTATCGAAAATGGGGCGTTATCAATTAGAAAATTGGTAAACTTAGCCTGTTCAATGAGGAACTCATGATTTCCACATGAATGATAAGATATTTTGATTACGAATTTGAAAAAAAAAGATGGCCTACAAAAATGTTTAGTTGAATGGTGTGACCTCTATATTTTTAAACATTTTTAAATAACGAGGTTATATAAGGTAAACGGAATATTTTTGTTAGTTTTTTTTTCTCTCTATTTTTGATTGACAAAGTATCTTACGATTGAAGTGAAAAGCAAATGGGTAATTATGAGTTCCAAGTGCCTTATTTATGAGAAAACGACACAATTATGGGAATTTCTGTGAATAAGAATTGTAGGTTGCAATAAGATGAAGCCATTCAAGAAGTTCGGATGGATGTTAATAATTTAATGAGAAAGATAAATAATTTTTATTAAAGAATTATATACTTTTCATGAATACATAATTTTTTTAACTGGAAAAGCCTGTAAAGAAATCTTGAGAATTTACTTCAGAATCCGGAAGATTAGAGGCATCGTGTGTTTGGTTATTAATAGGAAAACTAAGAACTTTAGCGAGGCTTAGGTAATTTGGGTCCAAGCATTTGAATACATCGGTCATCATCTTTGATACTTTTTGTACAGCTTTCATCTTGAGGTAAGTGAACTTCTCGTTCTGTCTGTAGATCAGTTTCGGTATTTCCTCGAGGAGCTGTACGGCGGTGCGGTTGGAAGGCTGAGGGTGCGCTGTGCAACCTCCCGGGGACTCGAAGGTGCCCAGAGGACACTGAGCGAAGCAGATTGGCCCCTTCGGGCCGTGGAAGCAGACTCCCCCTTTCTTCGTGCACTCTTCAGGACAAAGCCCAGTCCCGCATTCGTAGCTCTCGTCAGAACCATCGTTGCAGTCCCGGTTCCCATCGCAGACTAAATCCAATCCCATACATTGCCCGGAATTGCACTTATACATGCCATATTCAATACTGCAGTTGTTCACGATATTTCCACATTGAAGTTCATCTGAACCGTCTTCACAGTCTTTGTGGCCGTTGCAAAGTTTAGATTTCATAATGCGTCCATCAGTGTTTCTACAGAAGAAATCTGTTGGACTATATTCCCTACAATCTTCAGATTCATCACTCCTATCACTGCAGTCTGGATCACCGTCACAAACCAATTTGGGGGAAATGCATTCTCCGGAATCACATACAAACATACCTACACTACAAAAGTTATTATTTATCGAACGTTTCGACAAAACATGACTACTACAGGGAGAGATTTGGCATCGAACCGAACTTACGATCGTATCAAGCCAAAGATTCGTCTCTTGTTCGCAAGTCGCATCTTCATTCGAGACTTTGCACAGAGAGTACTTACTATCAGCGAGACTCTGGCCCATATTGATAGTTCTGTTCATTCCGTCAATCTTTCCTCTCAGCTCTACGAGAAGATTTTCCAGCGGTACCTGGGACCTGTGAATTTCCGATTGAAATGACCTTTGTAGACGCTTAAGATCGAAAAGAGATTGGTAACAATCCGTCTCGTTCGTATCTAACGTTGTTAACAGATATCTACCTGTAAGCTGGTCAATGAAATGCACGGCTTTTATGTTATTAGCGGACATAGTTTGTAGGCTAAATTTAAAAACATTTTTAGTTGACAGATTGTAATTTGCAAGTGACTCTCTCAGATCCTCTATCTGTTTCCACTGCTTACTCCGACATCCAATCTGTAACAGAAATAAAAAATTATTATTGATATTTGGTTTATTGAATATTTAATAGTTGACTGTTACATTATAAAGGAAAGAGACAGTCCGTGGTGGTTGTCATAAATACGCTAAATAGTGACAAAACTATTTTATTAAAACCCAACGTTTCGACCCGACTTTGTTGGTCTTCTTCAGGGCTAGAACGGACAAGATACAAAAATATATAGGGAATTGTGGAAGTTACATAATATTTAGACAAAAAATTATAAACAATGTGAATAAGCTTATTAAAATTATAAACAGTAAGTACATTAAAATATAAACAGAGTAAGCTAAGTAACAAGATCCTAAACTGAATACACGGTGGGCCAGACCCCCTTACCGTGCACCCCCCCCCCACATCCCTATAAATTGCATATCGTTGTGTTCCTTGTAACAATTTATTTTAAAAAAGCCAATGTTCCCACAAAAAAAAGTGAACGCACTGCCCCAAAATGGCGTCCAAAGATGGCGGATTGACGACTTTGACTTTAGTTAGTTTTTTGGTCACTGAGAATCAGCATTAAGCTTAATTTCCTCATAGTTGGTCTTTTATTAAAGCTGAATAGTTATAGAATAATAAAACATGAAGAAATATTAAAAAATAATTGGCTAAGGCTATGAAAAACACCAGTAAAATCAATTTTCTTAACAAAAAAATTTTCAAGTTACAAATCAAGCGTCGATTGTAATTAAACGGCCTACAATAACGCAAAACGTGCTGAAATAAACCATCTGGAGAATATATTTCTCTTTCTGAAACGCTGATTATTTTTTACAAATGTTTAAGTAGTTCCGTAAAAAATGCACTTATGCGGCAGAAAAGCGGTACTGGCGTGGGTGCCTACAGGCCTCTACCACACCATTCAGTGCCCATAAACGGCTTAGTTATAGTGATATAATAACATTTTTGGTACATTATATTGGTTTTATTAACGAACAAATATTAATGCAATAATTTAATAGTAAAAAAAAAAAATTTTTAATTAAAAAAAAATTTATTATTTTTTTAAATTTTAACCTCCTTTATTCTATACGTAGGTCGTTTAAGAATACCTCAATTGTAAAAATGGTATAATTATAATAATAAAACATAATTAAAAAATATTTTGCTAAATATCTTGATTTTTTTTTTATTTAACGTTTGCAATTTAACACTGTGTTTTGAATATTTACTGATTCTTAGAAGTAATTAAAATGTTTATATACTTCCCAGGAAATGAGTCATATTCATACCTTTTTTATAAACTAAAATAATATATACCTAATCTGAACTATATATAATGAATAGCTACCGGGTTGTTTAGTAAAACTCATATATCACTAATTAAAAAATTCATTTTTATTTCCTCTATTTTGTGCAAAAGTTGGACTATATCATAAATAAATAGGAAATTTTAATATTGAATGAATTATTCTCTATGCACAAAGAAAGATATAAAGGGTGACCCTATAAGTTCTTCTATAAACCAAAACTGATTGTTTGGATTTGATCTCAAAATGAGGAAAAACGTGAACTTAAACGAGAAAATTGGAAAAATACATTAAGCGAACGAGAAAGGAAGTGCCAAAACCTCGGAATAGATAAAAAGGACCAGTTATATCCATTATATAGCTAAATGAATGTATAGTAGATAGATGAACAGAATATTTCAAGATGCTGCTAAAACGGGATCAATTGCAGTATGGATGATATTAAGTTGACGATGTAGGTTTATTATGGTGAAAACCACTTTATTTTCGATTGCTGAAGGTGCACATCGGGACTATATTAACTTTGAAGATGAATATAGAGATGTACATCGAGAAAGTTATAGCTCATAGCTTTCCTTCTGTTTAGTGGATTTTCAAAAGATTTTTTAAGGTATCTTATATTAGTTGTAGCTCGTTATTCTTCTCGTTATTCTTGAATTGTTCGGAATTTGTACCATATCAAAAAAAATAGGAAATTTTAATATTGAATGTATTATTCTCTCTGCACAAAGAAAGATGGAAAGGGCGAAACCGAACTGCTTTGACAGTTTTGCGCGTACATAGGCAACAAGCATATTAGAAAATAATATGAAAGGACTGTGGTTTTTACCTTTACAAGAAAGGAGGTACTAGGAAATGTAATACCCATCAAGACCCATTCCTGTTTAGTGTACCAAACAAATTATACACAATAATCGTAGAAGCTGGAATAAGAAATATTGTCGATTGCCAGAGTGATATGGATTGAGAAACTCAAGTTGCACATTGGAAGAGAAGTTGAAAATTGGGACTGTCTTCACTTTAAGTCCACATAAAAAGAAAAATAGCTCTCTATCTGCTCAGTGCCTCACACTTTGGATTATGCTAATATCTAACTGTCTTTCAGAAAAAGTCGTTTTCCTTTTAGATCCCTTAAAAAATCTTTTGAAAATCCACTAAACAGAAGGAAAGCTATGAGCTATAACTTTCTCGATGTACATCTCTATATTCATCTTCAAAGTTAATATAGTCCCGATGTGCACCTTCAGCAATCGAAAATAAAGTGGTTTTCACCATAATAAACCTACATCGTCAACTTAATATCATCCATACTGCAATTGATCCCGTTTTAGCAGCATCTTGAAATATTCTGTTCATCTATCTACTATACATTCATTTAGCTATATAATGGATATAACTGGTCCTTTTTATCTATTCCGAGGTTTTGGCACTTCCTTTCTCGTTCGCTTAATGTATTTTTCCAATTTTCTCGTTTAAGTTCACGTTTTTCCTCATTTTGAGATCAAATCCAAACAATCAGTTTTGGTTTATAGAAGAACTTATAGGGTCACCCTTTATATCTTTCTTTGTGCATAGAGAATAATTCATTCAATATTAAAATTTCCTATTTATTTATGATATAGTCCAACTTCTGCACAAAATAGAGGAAATAAAAATGAATTTTTTAATTAGTGATATATGAGTTTTACTAAACAACCCGGTAGCTATTCATTATATATAGTTCAGATTATATATATATTATTTTAGTTTATAAAAAAGGTATGAATATGACTCATTTCCTGGGAAGTATATAAAAATTTTAATTACTTCTAAGAATCAGTAAATATTCAAAACACAGTGTTAAATTGCAAACGTTAAATAAAAAGAAAATCAAGATATTTAGCAAAATATTTTTTAATTAAGTTTTAATATTATAATTATACCATTTTTACAATTGAGGTATTCTTAAACGACCTACGTATAGAATAAAGGAGGTTAAAATTTAAAAAAATAATAATAATTTTTTTTTTAATTTAAATTTTTTTTTTACTATTAAATTATTGCATTAATATTTGTTCGTTAATAAAACCAATATAATGTACCAAAAATGTTATTATATCACTATAACTAAGCCGTTTATGGGCACTGAATGGTGTGGTAGAGGCCTGTAGGCACCCACGCCAGTACCGCTTTTCTGCCGCATAAGTGCATTTTTTACGGAACTACTTAAACACTTGTAAAAAATAATTAGCGTTTCAGAAAGAGAAATATATTCTCCAGATGGTTTATTTCAGCACGTTTTGCGTTATTGTAGGCCGTTTAATTACAAACGACGTTTGATTTGTAACTTGAAAATTTTTTTGTTAATAAAATTGACTTTACTGGTATTTTTCATAGCCTTAGCCAATTATTTTTCAATATTTCTTCATGTTTTATTACTCTATAACTATTCAGCTTTAATAAAAGACACATTATGAGGAAATTAAGCTTAATGCTGATTCTCAGTGACCAAAAAACTAACTAAAGTCAAAGTCGTCAATCCGCCATCTTTGGACGCCATTTTGGGGCAGTGCGTTCACTTTTTTTTGTGGGAACATTGGCTTTTTTTAAATAAATTGTTACAAGGAACACAACGATATGCAATTTATAGGGATGTGGGGGGGGGAGTGCACGGTAAGGGGGTCTGGCCCACAGACTAGAAGTAAATAGATGGTAACAATTGTTGTAGTGTAATATATAATGTATGCAAATGTGAATATACTTCTACAGATCTACAGGAGAGATTGAAAGAAAAGGAAAAAGGATTATAAATATTAAAAATTAAATAAACGAGTAAACGAAATTAGAAGAATAAAAATAGAGACTTACAGGTGTGTTCAGCTAGGAGATTCACTTACGACTGGAAAATCATATTAATGAGGATCTTATTACTTAGCTTACTCTGTTTATATTTTAATATAAGTATTGTTTATAATTTTAATAAGCTTATTCACATTGTTTATTATTTTTTGTTTAAATATTATGTAACTTCTACAATTCTCTATCTTTTTGTATCTTGTCCATTCTAGCCCAAAAGAAGACCTGCAAAGTCGAGTCGAAACGTTGGCTTTTAATAAAATAGTTTTGCCACTATTTAGCCTATTCATGACTGCCACCCCGGACCATCTCCTCCCTTGACATTTGCTTTAAATTTTAGTCGCTACTATCTAATTCACTGATTGTTAATACTATTTTTTTAAAATGACGATACAAAATGTCAACATTTTTTAAATTTATTCATGAGCAAGACCCGGATTTTAATGTTTTAAAAACCCATAAATATGCAGTAAGAAAAAATGTAAAATGCATTAATTAATCTCTAAATATGCTAAGCTTACTAATTACTTTATTACTAATCTGTCTGTAATGTATCTAAATATACTGATGTGCCTATAAAATGTTTTAAAAGCAAAATGAAATTATGGAGGGTTTAAAATTTGCAATAATTTCATTTTTTTTTAAATATCTGAACCAGTTACTTAGCTCGTTACTAGTTTTTACTCGAAGCCTTCCGCAGGGTCCAGGTAAATTTTGGTCTTTTCTACCTGTTCCGCCATCTTGACGCTGTTTTTGATGTCAGAACTCGGTTTCGTTCACCTTTGTTTTATACACCTCATAATAATTTTAAAACCTCATTTGATATGTTCAATACATAGCACTTTATTGTATGTATATAATAAATATAACTAATGCTGCTATAGAACACGGAAACAAATTTAAAATTAAGTAGCAAAAAATGAGAAACTTAGATGAAATATTATCATCAGTGACAGGTCAATATTCTATAAAAATTAATTATGCAATAAAGACTAATTTATCCATCCTCAATTTTATTCCTTCCCCCCCATTTTAAAATTATACACCCCATTTTGACAACGCTCTTGCGCTTGCAATTATTTCAGATGAATTTAATACTGGCTGATGGTTGAACGTTTCATTTCAATTTCGATGTTTACTTAAAATGAAGTTGAGGTGGAGGTGTTATTTGTTTTAAACCTTATCTGAATCATTGTGGATAACCTGGCATCATACAAGATGGCTGAAAGAGTAGTTCTTCGGAACTAGAACCCAAAAATGTTCATAATACTGATGAAAATATCGATATTTGATGGTATCGATAGTTATTGCCCAATATTAATATCCATGACAATGCCTTCGATATATATATATATTGATCGATCGATCGATATATTAAGCCTTCGATATCCCATCAATAAAGTTAAGTTACCTCTATATTTTGAACAGAAATTATTGTGTGGCAGATATTAAACGAAGTGAAATTAATTAAAACTGGTAAATTTAAAGTTGAAGATTTCAACAATAAAAGATAAGATGTACAGTTTAAAAACCACCTCTTACAATTACAAGAAGAAAAGTTAACGACTACAATTTAAAATTAAATGTTACAAATAATACTAAGATGATACTAAGAAAACAATAATACTAATAATACAATTAAACTTGAAAGTTCAATATTAATAGAAAGAAGAAACAATTAACAGGTGAAGAAACAATTATAATTAAATGTTGAACATTGAAAGATTACAATAATTAGATGGTTCATATGGTTCATGGGCTACAAAAGTATAGACGTAGTATAACATTACAAATACTTAGGAATAATTCTCATGGCTACTCACTCAATGTCCAAACATCTAGCAGAAAAACTGGAGAAAGCCAAGGTGGTTTTGAATTTGATTTGGCAACACTTTATCGAAAATAAAGACATAGCTCTATCCAAAATATTACAAGTATTTAATTCCGTTAGTGGGGAAGTGATGTGCTATGGAGCACAAATTCGGGGTGGTGTAAGTTATGAAGCCGTGGAAAGACTACTAAGATTCATTCTTAAAAAATTATTTAAATTACCAAAATATACTCCAACACACTTTATTCACTTTGAGACTAAAATAGATCCGTTATTTATCTTCACAATTAAACTCCATTTTGATTATATTATAAAAATGTTGAATCTTCCACCACATATATATTCAAAAATATTAGCACTACAGATAATTAAAAAAGAAATCGCATGGTTTAGAGTCTTACTTAATCTGATTGAACTGCATGGATTAAATGTCAACTTAAATCGATCTAACTGTGATGATGTTAAACTATGGAGAGCTAATTTATATTTACTAAGAACTCAAATTCAGAAAGACATATACAATCAATATGTAATTAAAGTTCAGAATTCTAAAACTTTCACTTTTTATCCTCATTTAAGTTCAATAAATTATATTGATGAAAAAACTCATTGAAGGGGCAATTAAAATTAGAACTGATGTTTTGAACTTAAATTACAAACACTTGCAGCAAACAAATAATAATTGTAGCATGTGTAATACAAACGAAACAGAAGATCTCTATCATTTCCTGGCTGCTTGTCCGATACTCTCTGAATTTAGAATTAAATGGTTAAAATCTAGAAATTTATCTCGGGATCAAGTAATTGATTTATTAAATGGAAACAATTGGATAGCATTGGTAAATTACTGCAAGTCTGCTTTCTCCTATAGAATTTAACAATTAATAAATTAGAGAATTTTGGTACCACTATTTTTGTAATTAAAATATTTGTATAACTTTTACAATGTAAATATAATTGTTCTTATTTTCCTATTAATTATTTGTATGTAAACAGACTGAAATATAATTTTGTTATGAAACACAGACTCCTCTGACGGCCAACAAGACCATGTAGCACGTCTGATTTTCGATTTTAAATCCAAAAATATTATTTTGTATTGTTTTGTAATTTATATTTTGCAATTAAGATAAATAAACAGACTTTTTCTTCTTATTCAATAATTAGAGTTGACAGATGAGGATTCAAAGTTAAAACTACAAGACGAAATTTTAAAAAGTTTAATTTAAAATTAAATAATAAATAATACAAGGAGAAAATCAAACAACAAAAATTAAAATTAAAAGTTTAAGATTGAAAAAAGGAAACTTGACAAAAACAATAAAAATTAAAGTAAAATATTAAAAGATTAACAACGTAATGATTCAATTATAAAAAGTAAAAAATTACAAGAATAAAAGTTAGCCATTAAAATTTTAGTTATATGTTAATAATGAAATACAATTAAGTTAAAAATACAGTTCAGATTATAATAAATTCATAAACTAGATAGTAAAATTAAAAACACTAAATACAGGTTCAATGTTATAAATATAAGAAAATATTCAAAATTTACTAGCTTTTAAGTTAAGTCCGTGTATAAATTTCATAAAATATTTTTTTTTCCCTAAGAAACAATAACATGTTTTTGCGAGCATTAGTTATGATAACCATCAGTTACTGAAATATCGTATTATAAAAACATTATTTTTTATTTTAATTTTAATTTTATAACCCCATCAAAATATTTTTCTAACCTAAATTCCACTCCAGATGATCAATGCCTTCCACATTTCACAGCCATTATATTGTTCATAATTATTTATATAAATTTTAATTATTAAATGGAATTCAATGAAATTGATAATGGCTAACTTCTGTAGTATTCTCCAAAGTTTGGATAAAATCGAACCCGCAGTTTTCAAACTATAGGCTTATCAAATAAACTTAAATTTTAAAATTAATTTTATTATTATTTTATTAAACTTAAATATAATTTGATTAACTTTTAAAACGATAACAACATTTTAACATTGTGTTTTAATATGAAAATATTAAAACACTTGGATTTTGTCGGAATCATACTATATATAGTTTATTATTTAGTAAATAATAAAATGAAAAAAAAGCTCATAAAGATGAACGATAAGTCCGAATTGATGAAAACGGAGCGAAGTTGGAAATATTAAAAAAATGTAAGAAATGAAAAATAAATCTGAAACAGAGATTAATGACATGCTTTTAGAAAAATAAAATCAAGTTGTTATGTAGCATTAAGATAATTTTTTCGAACTTACAATAAGAAGAGAAAATATGAAAAGAAAGGCCTTCATCGTGAGATGTTCCTCGCTGTATAGAGTGGTCGCTCTGAGGGTTTCAGTTGCGAATAATTCTTTATATAGATGTATATGTATATATATCTTCAAGATAAGAGGCGTTTATCTCGACAGTGGGAGACAGTACCGCTCTGTGTAATCTTTGAATTTTAGCTCCTATATCATTATTGCAAACTGTGCATACATTTAATAACACAGAGCCTCCATTAATAACAGCAAAAATAAAGGGCGGAATATTTATTCGGTAAAAACCCACAAAATATACAATATAATATGGAACGAAACCGTCAAATATGCAAATAAATAAGCAGTCATAAAACATAAAATATACAGTGAAACATCTGAAATATTTAATTACACTAATGCGTCTATAAAACGTTCTGTAGTCTTATTACAGTTTTGTGAATTTATTATACAATAGAATTTGCTTAAAACAATCAGCAATATGTTTTTCTTATTTTACACCACTCAAAAAAAAAATGGTTCCATTGATACATTACAAGAGGGGGTCACCGATTTCAATGAAACTTTTTTTGGTGATACTAGGCCGAAAAATATTAGACCCCTTTCCGAGGGTTCTTGCCAATGCATCCCAGAAGTCAGGAAAAAAAAAATTTTGTAAAATTGTATTATTATATGTTTATGTTACTGTTTTTGGAATTTATAAGTTATATATCTATAGATATATTTTGTATGTATAAAATAAGAAAAAAATATATTTTTTTATTGTATTAAACTAATTGTTATATATAATAAATTACAGAAAAGCCATAGATGCTTCCAGTAAACTAGGCCAAGTAAATTTTTGTTATGAAAAAACTATTCAGATTCGTTTTTAAAGTTGACTAAAACTCTTAAATACGAGTTTGTATTGAAATTTAAAAATATAAATAAATATGAATATTTATATCTGCTCAGGTGTTTCTCCTAAGCCGACGTTAGTACAACCTTTGGAAAGCTAAATCATTTCTCTTCAATACTATATCGATAACTTTGACATATTACGCATTTCTAAAGAATAAATAAATAAAAACTTCCCAAACGTTTTTATTTTTTATTTCCTAGCTTAATTTTTTTTTTAGATAAAAATGAAGCAGGAAATTTTGAGGAAAAAAGTTTTATTTTTCAATTAGTATAGACCATTGGTATTTATGGGATTTTCGAGGCGCAAAATACCAATCTCAACTTTGTTTATCCTTAAAAAAATATTTGAACTTACTTGATTCCTTAGGTGAGAACTATTTGTTTTAATTAACTGAACGCCAAATATAAATTTTTTTCTAAACCGGACGTGTATCAAAAGTAAGATTATACACACAAAATCTAGTATTTTGTCGATATCCAAGCCGAAAATAATAATAAAGCATTTATTGTACGTATTATACTTACGTGGCTCTAAAAGACCTTAAATAAGCATCTTCTTTGCAATCGAAAAATGTAAATTTTTCGCTCAATATTCTTCCTTTTATTTATGTTAATAGCACTTGTGAGATTCATTTATGTTTAATAACATTATATATTAAAACTGTTAAATATTAAGGCAAATTTCATTTCAATCATAAAATAAATGTATTTTGTTTTTCTAATGTCTACTATCAAGCTATCTACTATAGGCTTGGAGAAAAAAACAAACAAATCTTTTGGGAAGTTTTTATTTATTCAAAATTATTATGGATAGTGCTATTTATTGAACATAGCAAATAAGTTCTTAAAACTTAATATGGACTGCGGAAGACAGATTTGAATGACCGACTTCTGACATAAAAAACAGCGTCAAGGGTAGAGAGCAGGTAAATTAAGTACAAGGGGTTCTAGAGTTTCTTTTAGGGTGTTACCAGTTATTGTGAAGTAATAGGGTGATGTCAAGAACCAATGAAAACCATCCTTGTCCTACTCTGAATACTTCTATAAAATCTCCCGAGAAAGAATAAAAGAGGTCTTATGTTGACCTCCGGCCTTGAGGATAGGCCTTCTTATGTTTTCTTCCGGCTGGGGGAACGAAGTCTTGGCCATGAAGATGGAAATCTACTACTAAGTTGTAATCCCTAATCCTAATGTTATAATACTTCATGGCAATAATTCTCAAAACAGTCCATCTGAAATCATACCTTCACAGTTAATGATTAATTTCTTTGAATCTTCTTATTTAGTTTATTGTAAATAGTATTTGTACATAAAGATTAGTATTGACCAAACGCGAGTCCAAAACGAGTCTTGGTCTTGCGCAAGAGTGTCTCAACAGTCTTGCAGTTATTTATTAGCTTATTGCTATGGAGATATTGCTGTATTACTTTAGATAGGAGAAACCTAACTAAGTCCGAATGAAAAATTAGAGCACTTAAAAGTAAAAGTATACTGTTTATATCAATTATTTACATAAAGTAACTAAGATTGTCAAGTATTAGTAACTATATTGCCTTAATTTCTATTCGAAAAATCTATTTCTTTTTACCAGTCCTGGTCTTGGTCTTGCAACAGTTAGGTGGCTTTGGTATTGCAAAGTGCATGACCAAGACCGCTTTTGGGCAACACTAATAAAGATTTCCATTTAATTTAAATATATATATATAATTAAACATAGAAATAAATTAAGTTTTTTAGTTAGAGATATTTTAATTCTGCCACCAATTCATATTATGATGATCACAGGTAATGTTGGTAATTAGAAACCATGATAAACACAAACCAGCCTTTGAGAAAACAAATCCAATTAATTAATCATGGGCCAAATATGTTATAGACTCGAATTTGTTTAACTAATCTTTTATAATCAATTTTTATTAAGTAATTCAAGATAATTATAATCAATAATTATCCAGTGGCATCCCGAATAAGATTAAACTTTATATTTTATATGGGGATAATATACAGATTATACTCATTATAAAGCACAAAATATGGTTTGTTCTGTTATGTCAAAAGCCGCGATTTTCTGATGCCTATGAAGACTTTTTTTATATCTTATTTATTATTATTGTTATTTTTTCTAATGATTATGCCAACCAATCTGCTGATTGTCGATGGTTGTAATTGACAGGTACGGATTAATAAATAAAAGTAACAAAAAATTATTTATTGGTTTAGGTATAAAATATTAAATTATGTATGGTTTAATATACAATTCTAAAATGTTGATTTAATGTGTAGTTTTTTAATCTATCATTATTTTTATAGCCTGCTTTTCTGGAAAAATCGGGCATTAATGCCTCCATTAGGGATCGAATTAAACCTGGTAGAGACAGAGTTTGAAATTATTTTTTCCATAAAATCATGTAATAATTATCATATTTATTATTTCTAAAAGTTTTTTTTTTTTGTTTTATTTTTGGTCTCAACAACATAACTTCATCAATTCTTCATGAGCCCTCATTTTATAAATATCTTCTTCACCTTCAGGTGGGAAAAATAGTCACATCCCTCCGAAATATAATGGAAAAAAGTTATGAAGAAAAAGAAACTTTGTTTGCGAATAACTGAAAAAGTGTGATTTTTTTTTATTGTATTCATGATATTTAGAAAGATTACTAAATTAGTTACAATACAAAAAAAAAAAAAAAAAAAAAAAAAAACGCTGCAGATTATTCCACTATGGTTTATTATTTCCAAACAGATATACATCTAAAGTAAAATTACCTTCCTAGTTACAAAGAAAAATAAATAAAAAGTGATTTATTGGACTAAACTTTTTTTTTTAATCATTAGTAATATGCTAAAAAAAATAGCATTACTTCAGTAACACATTCAAAATTTAAAAACCAAACAACGGATATAACATTTGGAGTAGAAAATATTTTAAAAAATTGGAGACCATATTTTTGCTCCTAATATTCCGATTTTAACGATTTTTTTTAAAGGAAATTTCGTAAACTTTAAAAAAAACCATATACTTTTTGAGTTATTCGGAATTTTATTTTACTATCCCTCGTAACTTTTTTTCCAGCTTCTTTTGGTTGAAGTATGTTATATAGATAAATTTAAAGGGCGTAGAGATAATGACTTTAGCGAAGTTTCATAGAAATCGCTACATTCATTTAGGCGCTACAGTCTATAGCAACGCAGGTTTTCTGCCGCCATTTTGAAAGTAAAAGGCGGATAATAATGTCGATGAAGGAGAATCATCCTCGGGTTACATCTGATTTTATATCTGAATTGGAAAAAAATCGGCTCAGTAGTTTCAGAGAAAATGCGCGGACGGCGGACGGACAAAAACATTTTTATTCGTTTTTCGAATTCTACGCATCCTGAAACGTGAAACCTCAAATTTTGAGAGGGGGTTAGGTTTTTGAATTTTTTGGTCAATCACAATGGTTGATTATTGAAATTAATAAACCAAAATCATGAAAATCGATTATAAATTTGTAAAATATAAATTTAAGTCGCACCTTGAAAGATCTTCAAATATGAATTTTCATAAAAATAGGAATTTTGTTATATAAATAGAAATCAAGGCTCTCCCCTCTTGGATTTATTTTCGAAAATCACAAAGTTATCACACTTAACTTCAATATCATTCCACCTATCCATACGAAATTTAGCAGTGATATAGGATCTAATAAACTAAATGAAATGACACAAACTGTACCCACCAAAATAATTTAGAACTGAAGTTATAAAATAAAAACATGTTAGAAGTTTTTATTCATTTATTCCTCATGGACGTGTTAAATCAAAAAGTTATTTATAAAATTTTGAAGAGCGATAGTTCAGCCTTCCAACGATTATAGAAACATCGAATTAGGATAAAATCCAGAGGAGTTATGGATGTTTTAGTTAACGGTAGGGAAAAACATCATAATGAAAAGTGAAATCGTTGCCATGACGAATATTTCAGAACAACTCTTCTACCTTATATAATATTCCTAAAAAGTGTTGTTTTTTTTGTCGCAAAGCCATAACTTCGTCAATTCTTCATCAAATCCAATGATTGAGTCCTCATTTTACAGATATTCTTCACCTTCAGGTGGGAAAAGTATTTACATCCCTCTGAAATTTAAGGAGAAAAAATTATGAAGGAAAAGAAACTTTATTTGGGAATAACTCAAATGTTATGCATCTTTCTGGATTCTGGATCGAACAATTATTTACAATTATTATTTATATTTTTTAATAGTTTAGGAAATCCCATGATCGAGGATTTATTCTGAATATTACCTTTCCAGTAAGAGTTTTAAAATAGGCCCTTAAATGTATTAATATTTATAAAAATATTTGTACAAAGCAATATGTACAAACATTTTATACTATTATGTTAGATGGAATGTTGTAATCGACCAAGGAAAAACAATTAATTCCTGTCCCATGTAATACTACATAAAACTACAAGTTATTTCTTCATTAAACAAAATTGTATGCGAATTATTCGCAAGGACAAATAGTTATATTTAATTTTAAAATCATGCCTGACTCATTAAAAAAAAAAAATAAATCGATCATTGATTTGTATTACATAAATAATAATGATTAAATTGTGATAACAAAAAAAAATTTGATTAGAAAATAAAAATTAGCTTTTACACAGAAATTAATGTACATTTTTTAATATTATATTTCTGAAATCGCTTTAATTGTGCTATGGAGGTGCTATGCAGGTTTGGGAGGTCGTTTTAACCAGTGAAGGACATCTTTAGTTGCTTGCCTTCCAACTCCATCTATTGTTTTTATTTATGCATATATACAAAAAAAAATATAAATATCTGATTTAAAAAGTATTGCTCAAAAAATATAAAAATTTTTTTCATAAATATTAATCAGAGTTTTAAATTTTTATCACTTATGATCAAAAATAAAAATCGATCTTGATAAAAGTCATCAATTGACTTTTAAAAATTCCATTTAAACATTTTTATCGGATCCTCTTTTTATTATTATTTTTTTAATTATGGATTTCAAATTCTGAATAAAATGCACTACAAAGTAGTTTAAGATAGTTATCTTCGTAGAATATGTGGTTTTTTGTTATTTATATAATGATTCCTTCCTCTACCAAATTCGGTAGACAACCTTTCTCGATATCTATGGTATCTGAAGCTTCATGTTGGCTTGAGATAAATGATCTTCAACTGACGCAGTTTTTACCCATTTGAGTTCCTTTATCAATAGGCGCTATTTTGATCTGACTGACTAGAACAAGCCACGAAATCTCCACAGATATGGTAGACTTAACTAAACTAAATTTTCGTTGTTTTTTTATAATACTTGTCTTACACTAAAACGATTTATTTTTTTTACCGACTATTAAAAATATAAAACAAAAAATGTATATGGGCCAATCAACTTTCGCAATCGCTTGGTGAAGGAAAGCACTCAGCAGCACCTCTTCCCTGACTTGTTTCAATTACTTAGTTTATTTAAGGAAGATCTCTCATCCAACGCCTCCTCATATTCTGGGATATGTGAGCTGTGGCCATGTCTCTTATTAATCGGTTGTGATGTCAGTTTAAATTAGAATAAAATTGTTGGTAAAGGTTAGTTATTAATGATCAGCTGTTGGATGGTGGAGATCAGTATGTAGAGTTTCGTTGGTAATGTACCATGGTGATTTTGTTATGAGTCGCAATAATTTTGATTGGAAGGTTTGAGGTTTTTGTAGGTGCGTCTTTTAAGCGATGATGTATATTTTTGATGAGTGTGTCCAGTTTTGAAGATTTAGAAAAAAGAAGCATAAGTATTTTGAGTCGTTTGTTAAGTGTCTTACGTTTTATCCTACTGTCGAAGGCGAGTCCAAGGTAAATTACTGAGTCCGTTTGAGGAATTTTAAATGCTATATGTTTGGATTTGCTGTGATTAAGTCGGCCGAAATGTCTATAGTTTGAACCAATCTCGCAATTTAAGCAAGTGATGTTGTTGAGTTAGTGAGGCTTGTGTAGGGTCTTGATGTTTTGTGAGAATAGTTGTCTCGTCTGCATAAGTAGCTGTCAACTTTTCATCGTTATTAGGTATATCATAAGTGTATACAATGTTGAGAGGCAAGTATTGAACCTTGGGAAACTCCTGTCAGGATTGGACGAATTGAAGACATTTCCGAGCCCTGCAGAACTGAAAAAAAATATGTTGAAGAGGAAAGATTGAAGGATAAGATAGTACGTGTTCGTGTTACCCAAAACGCCGCCTAACTGTTGCAAGACCAAGATCAGGACTGGTAAAAAAATCGATTTTTTAAATAAAAATTAAGGCAAAATAGTTACGAATACTTGACAATATTAGTTACTATATGTTAATAATTGGTATAACCAATATACTTTTGCATTTAACTCCTCTAATTTTTCATTCGGGCTTAGTTAGTTTTCTCCTATCTAAAAAAATATAGTAATATGTCTATAGTAATAAGCTAATAGGTAACTGCAAGACTATTGCGAGAGCCTTGCGCATGTCCAAGATTGAGTTTGCAAGACCAAGACTCGTCTCACATTTGGGCAACACTAGTACGTGTACAGCAGTATAGTCTTAAGTTTAAAGAGAAGACTCTGGTGCAAGATTCTATCAAACGGGGTATCCAAAAATACTCCAGTTGCTTTTAGTTTTTGTTCTAAAGCGACTGCAATGTAGTCTGTAACTCTGTATAACTAAAGTGTCGTCGAATGGAATCTGTTAAAACCTAAAACCTAAATACTTGTTGGATTAAAAAAAACAAAGTTTACAAACGAACAATAAGGTGAATTAATTGATAAAACTAGATGATATTACAAATTTTGTCAAGAAATTTATTTGCATTTTAATAAATTTCCTGTCGATCTTCCCCCCTTAAAGATCGGAGTGCTCTTGGATGAATTGAAGAAATAGCCCAAGACAGGAAAAGATGGAGCAGGCTTGCTAAGGAGGAAAATGATCTACAAAGTATGCCATATCAACAGGAAAAAAATTCAAATTCAAATAATATATATATAATTCAACATACATAACTATATAAAACATACATATATATAAGTATATGATTTTTTTTTTTCTATTGTGAAACTACGAAACTGAATGCAAAATTAAAGTTAATAAAATACTATAAAGACATCAATAATCATTTACAAAACCCGTTTGATTAAAATAATGGTTTACACTGATTAACGTCTGAACTTTGCATATAATATACCTTAAAATTATTTTTTGATTTTCATTATCTTATCCAACATTGAGTATCTATGATTGCCACAATCGGTCGTAAACGAGAGCACCATTTCAGAGATGGTTCTAGTCTTGAGCAAAATATAAGCAGCTGTATGCCTAGAAATCAATCTTTCCATATCGAGCAGTTGCGACACGGGAGACGAATCAGGTTCCATGTTGCTCTGACAGCCTGAAGCCGTCTCGAAAAGCCCTTTGGGGCAGGCTGTGACGCAATCGTTGCTCTGGGGCGTCCTCAAGCAGACTCCTTTCGGATGGCAGTCTTCTTGACATCCAGCAGTGCAGTTTCCTCCTTCGTCTGTGCCGTCCCCACAGTCATCATTCCCGTCACAGACCTGGGAGAGAGGAACACAGTTCTTATTGCCACAGAGGTAAGTTCCCAGCTCGAGGCTGCAGTTTTTTGGACTGTTAAGTACCTGCGTGGGACAATTGTATTCGTCGGACCTATCCCCACAATCGTCATTTCCATCACAAACATTTGAAAGACCGACACAATTCCTATTACCGCAGAGATAAGTTCCGCGTTCGAAACTACAATTCGTTTTACTGTAATAATAATTCATGAGACAGTTCACTTCATCAGAGTTATCGCCACAATCGTTTATCCCATCACAGATGAAAGATTTGTCTAAACATTTAATATTTGAGCATGTAAATAATGGGTCTTCACAAGTAATATTCTCGGAACCCTGGCCGAACCAATCGAACTGCCTCTTTTTGACAATATGAGACACGCACTTAACCATTTCACAGGCCAACGAATTCATTTTCTGCTCCAACCAGTTCTCAACCACATCAGTACAGTTCTCAGTTTTCGAAAGCTTACAAACCCAGTACTTGTTATCTGCAATGCGATAATAATAAACGACCATCGAACTGATTCCTAATATTCTTTGCTTGATTTCTGCAATGCGGTGCAACAGTGGAACTTCCAGACGATTGTACGATTTTCTGAAATCATTTTTCAAATTTTCAAATTTACTTGGACATCCCAAATTTTCTGGATTCTGAATAAGACGTGCCGTAACCATCTTACTGTTTTCTAATTTTTTTATGAAATCATTCGATTCTTCGGTCCTGTTTTGCAATATTTCTTCGACTGATTTGATAACACTCTCAGCCGAAAGCCTCGCTTTCCAAAATGATTCTTGAAATGTATTCAACGATTTCCAAGATAAAGATGTACAAATAACCTTCAACAAAAGAAAACAAAAATTTAATAGTTCATTTTCAATGTTTTTTATTTTTAACTTTTAGTATGATTTTTCAATTGTATTAGTATGAATACATCAAGTAAATGTGTACAGAGGAACATAATCACATGAAGCACACTTGTTGAGAAACTACCCATTGGTCGCACTCTAATAATTTGTCTACATGAGGAGATCACGAGGCCATCTTCTTTTCAGACGCCTCGGAGGGTTATCAGGAATCGAAGAGGAAGCAAGGATAGAAACAAGAGGATTCGGATGGTTATGAAGTTTATTATGGAAGGATAGGTATCTGGATTTGTCCAAATCGGAAACATAAGGAACATTGAGGTCTTTATGGATTATTTTATTAGTGACAAAGTAAGGAGCATTGAGGATTTTACGAAGGATTTTGGATTGTAAAGATTGGATACGAGACAGTTTCCCAAAATCGGTATTTCTATACTTTGCAAAAACACAACCTAGCCCATGTAATTGTTGCAAGACCAAACCAAGACTGCTTAAAAAAAAAATAACATAAAATAAAGGATTGTTGTGGATGAAAATTATGGCAAAATAGTTACTGGTACAAGACAATTTTAGTTGCTGTATGTAAAGAATTGGTAGAACCAATATACTTTTGTATTTAACTCTTCTAATTTTTCATTTGGGGTTTAGTCACGTTTCTCCATTCTAAAAAATGACAGAAATATGTCTATAGTATTCTATAGGGCTAATATTTTTTAAAAGGTTATTAAATTTCCGACAAAACTATAAAAAAATCGTCTAAAACTGACCAGCTTTAGCAACGTTACAGTGTGTTAAAATCCAATAAAAATGTCTGCCAAGTTAAGTCAGTATAGCTTCCTCATCGTTTTCATTGGCTAAAAAAACTTTTTCGTATGAGAATAAAATCTCTGGGAGAAACCGTTTTGGGAAATTCAGTAATCTCTCAACATATATAGGTCTGATTTCCACGGGTTTTGTTCAACAGCCAATATTAAAATGCGAAACTCTTTCTTTATTGCATATTTGATGAATCGTGTTAAAAACAAAATCCATTACATCCTGAACATTAAGTAAAAATTGAGTGTTTTACAAAAGATAATAAGAACTAATTGTTTCATTATTAATGATTAGTATGATTTTATATTTTATTGCCATTTGCTATTATATCACTTATCAGCAAACTAAAAAATATCACCTTTAGCACAAATAGAATAAATGTTGAAAATTTTGACATACGATCTTTTGCCACTAACAGAATTGGTCTATACTTAATAGGCATGTTTTTACTCGTAAAATGGATAGAACAAAAAACCCATAGGAATAATCAAAGTTTTTGTTTACTCGGAGTTAACAAGACCAATACTTCTTTTCAGCCTGAACAAAACTAATTAAGCTGAATATAAAAATATTTGTGAAGTTTAGAAAAAAATCATATTTAAGGTGGAGATTGGGACCACGATGCGTTGATTGCACTTCAATAAAAAAAAAATTGGTGCCGTGCGCACATCACATAAGTTTCACTTACCACCCTCTTCTTAGCAGAAATAAATACTTTCAGATAAAGGAGAAATAATAGTAAAAAATATATACGCTATAATTATTTATATATGATTGTGGGTATTTTTAGTTGTATAAGTAGCCTTATATATACAAATTTTAATATTTATATCGGTGTAACTTATACAATTAAATATTAAATAATACCAAAGATAGCATTTATGAAAACCGCATATTTATATTTATATAATATTGTCGGATTCCGTATTATATTAAGCTCATGTTGTTTAATGTTACACTTATATAATGAATTTATTCAAAATCGTTAGAGCCGTTTCCGAGAAAATTGTAAAAATGTGTTTAGTCCATGATATAAAGTGCCATTTCCGGTCAGTCGATTTTGACGAAAAAGTTACTGTAACATCCCTAGCATATAAAATCCTTAAATATGCAATTTCACTTTCGTACGACTTTTCGTTTTTGAGCTAGACTGTTAACACACACACACTAACACACAGATTATTTTGCGGGACTTGGCTATTTGGACTCAGGGGACCTCAAAATGCCTGTAGAAAACTGAGAATTAAACATTTTCACGATTGCAACACTTAAACATAATCACAGATGTTACTACTTTTTTGTTATAAACTCTGAGTAAATATTTATTTAAATTTACTGAAAAGTACACGAAATCTAAGTAACTACAGTAAGTGCCATGCCAGTAACGTTTTTAGTTTACCAAAGAATACATCATAAACGAACTTTTTAAAACCTACAATTTTATAACCCCATGAAAATATTTTCTTAACCTAAATTCCACTCCAGATGATCAATGCCTTCCACATTTCACAGCCATTATATTGTTCATAATTATTTATATAAATTTTAATTATTAAATGGAATTCAATGAAATTGATAATGGCTAACTTCTATAGTATTCTCTAAAGTTTGGGTCAAATCGAACGTGCAGTTTTCAAACTATAGGCTTATCAAATAAAATAAAATTATTAAATTAATTTTATCATTATTTTATTAAACTTAAATATCATTTAATTAACTTTTAAAACGATAACGACCTATGAAAATATTTAAAACAAAATTTATTACATCATATTATTTATAGTGTAGGTAGTAAATAATAAAATTAAAAAAAAAAACCTCATAAAGATGGACGATAAGTTCGAATTGATGAAAACGGAGCGAAGTTGGAAATATTAAAAAAATGTAAGAAATGAAAAATAAATCTGAAGCAGAGATTAATCATATGCTTTTAGAAAAATAAAATCAAGTTGTTATGTAGCATTAAGATAATTTTTTCGAACTTACAATAAGAAGAGAAAATATGAAACGAAAGGCCTTCATCGTGAGATGTTCGTCGCTGTATAGAGTGATCGCTCTGAAGGTTTCAGTTGCAATTAATCCTTTATATAGATGTATATGTATATATATATATCTTCCAGATAAGAGGCGTTTATCTCGACAGTGGGAGACAGTACCGCTCTGTGTAATCTTTGAATTTTAGTCCCTACATTATTATTACAAACTGTGCAAACATTTAATAACACAGAGCCTCCATTAATAACAAATAATAGCAAAAATCAAGGGCGGAATATTTATTCAGTAAAAACCCACAAAATATACAATATGATATGGAATAAAACCGTCAAATATGCAAATAAATAAGCAGTCATAAAACATAAAATATACAGTGAGAAAATATCAAAATATTCAATGAAACGTCTGAGATATTCAATTACACTTTTGTACCTACAAAACATTTTATAGTCTTAATATAGTTTTGCGAATTTATTATAAAATGGAATTCGTGTGAAAATGGAATTAAGATAATTAGGAATGTGTAATTTTTATTTTACAGAAATAGAGAATTAATCGACAATCGATTGATACAGAATAAGTTAGAAATCCATGCATAACAAAGTCATAAAACAGAAATATTAAAAAAAAAATTTTGAAAATCATATAAAATATTTTTTGTTTCGGCTCCTAGCAAGAACTCTTATTGACAAGAACCCTCGGATATGTGGACAATTTTTTTTTCGATCTAGTATCACCATGACAAAATCATGGGCACCTAATGACAAAAGGAACACACCCTTAGTGTCAATTTATCAGTCAGGCACATTTTGACTGAACGTTATGGCAATGAAGTGAAGTGGGATTGAAGTATAATATTACTGAAATTTTGAAAAACACCACCATATAGGCAAATAAAAATTTATATTTTTCAAATTACGCGCCTATATAACAAAATTTAATTTTTTTCCGAAAATTTGATGTTTTAAATATTGTTTACTTCCGAATTTAATGACCTATAACAGGTCGAGGAGCGACCCACTATTAGAAATAAATAAATCACTAAAAATAGGTACATTAAAATTGGTGACCCCACGTCCTTAACATCAACTTGTTAGTAATATCTTTTTTCTTTGTACAATGCATTTTGCTAACACACAATATTTTACAAATAAAACATATTTTATTTATTGGTAAAAATAAATTGACAGAATAAAAAAAGTCAATAGTGTTTTACAATAAAACTAGTTGACCGTGCTATAAATTCACATTTTCGTAAAATACGAAACCTAACTTTGTTTCTTCTAAAAACTATATTTCAACCCGATTCACTCCATCGATTCGGAACGAATTGATTTAACATTCCCATATTCTACTTATTTTCCAAATATGAATATGTTATAATAGAGCTCTGCTAAATAATGCAAAAGGAAAATTAGAGTAATAATATGAAATATAAATTATGAATAATAGCTCATTATAAAGAGAGTGAAATGCTGGGCATTTCTCTTGCTTACAGTATGCAGGTCCGATTTTTAGCTTCTGATATATTTTAACCCATATCTTCCACAAAACCCTTTAATTTGGGTATGCGTTTCTATTATATCCCTGTATTTTTCAGTTATTTTGTTTACACCGTTCTAGTGGATATTGGAAAATTGTCTACATCAAAACAGACCAAACAATATTTACCTATTGTCTATATTATTTATTCTTTCTAGCATTTGATTCCCCTTCATTGAGCTTTTACATCATTATCACTATCCGATTTTAGATTATTGAGTGTCGAATTGAGATATTTATCTAATTTTTTCAGTTTCTCCATTGATATTACTGAATATTGGAGTAAGTGGAGCGCCACTTTTATATAAGTTTACTAATCCATGTATTCTAGGTGTATTGTAGTTAGGACCCATCATTAGTCTAATTTCGTTCAATAAGAAATTCTTAAAGTTAATATCAAAGTTCTGTTGCATAAAATAAGAAGGTCAATATAAAAATGTCCTGAATGATATAGCATTTCCAAGGCAATTTCAACCTTTTTCAAGTCAAATTCAACCTTTTCCAAATCAAATTAAACTTTTTCCAAGTCAAATTCAACCTTTTCCATTTCAAATTCAACCTTTATTTATTTATTTTTAATTTTTCGATGTGTGGGTCTGTTATCGTATGAGTAGTTTTTGAAAATAACCTCCATTTTAAGATTACGTGACTGCGTTTCTGTGAGAAAAGTTTTTTTTTTTTTTTAACTTGTATATATATGTTTAGACATGTGAAAACAAAATTTCTAACGCGGGCCATCAAGGGAAAACTTTTTACAGCCGAAAACTCTTCGATATTTTTATGGTTTTTTTTTCATTTATAATTCTTAACCGATGCATCAAAGTGAAAAATATACCCATTAATAAATTTATTTATTTAGCAATATAACAATCTGTCACGTGGGCAATAATTATAGTGATGTATGAACACAACCACACCATATATACAGATAATTTAAAATTAACAAAAGTAAAATAATAATGAAAAACTATGTACAATTATAAATAAAATAACTTAGAGATAATTAAATTAAAAACCTATATACATAGTCATAAGTATATACAATATATACAATCAGGCGGAGAACCCCAAGACAGGTTTCTCCCTCCAACTTTAGAAGGAAAAGCAGGACTCCAAGAGATCCTTGCGCTACTCTCCGCTTCATTGGTGCTAATGCCAGTGGAATTTGAGAGAGAGCGCTATTAATAACTTAAAAAACGTTAAATTGTGCGTCGAACGATTACATAAACTTTATTATTAGGTTACGAGGTAAGATATAAAACCACAATTTTTACAAAATCTGTCAACAACTGAGCCAAATTACTATAAATAACTCTGTTACTTGGAATTGATTTCTCTAAGATGAAAAATCCATAGAACAAAAGTCGTAGAGCATCTAATTTTGCTTCCAGTGAGTACCAACTAATTTAATGTAGGTCACTTACTCCGAACAAAATCGGTAATCCCCCGATGGTTAGAAATTGGCAATGAAGGTAAAAGTGGTTTTCAATATTTCAACATACAGTATAAGCCTCTTTTCCACCTTTCAGCAGGGAAAGATTTTGATAAACGATGTTTTGAAAAATACCGAATTTCATACAGGAATAACGAATTCCGATTCGAGATATATAATTGGCCTAGAATACAAATGTCAATATTCAGTTGACGCAAAACTTGATACTCTACATTGACCATCCTGTACCTAAATGACCTTCAGGTCCTTGGTCATTTGGCACCTTGAAACTATGCCATAGCTTCCGCCATCTCCTACCCTTTCCGATACGTAAAGTAAGTAGTAAGTATCTTCCCTCACCTTGATGTACGTCTCTCGGCGTAACTTTTTTTTTTTTTTTTTCTTCCCTACCTCGGCTTTTAGGCTATACGGGATTTTTCCGGGTCGGAGGGAGAGGGCGGGGAATTTAAAATCCCCTCCGGCACCGGGACGCGAACTCGTACTTTATTAAATCATCTCAAATCTCTGTTATCCGGTTGCCAGGCAACTAGCAGTGCTGTGCACACGCTTTAGCCCATTCGGCCACCCCGCCCCCAAAAGTATAGAGTGATAGGAATTATTAATGCCTTGGTGAGTTTTGTCACTGGGACTCCAAGAGGATCTTATGTTTCTCACCACTATGCTGAGTTAGAGTGGCTCTTCCCCTCCTTCCGAAGACAATATTTAATATTTAATAGTTCAATTCAATAGTTGCCGGTCTATAGATTTATATATAATGGCCCACCGAAACACGCTGCTTTCGAAAGATCTTTCATAATTCGATCCTCGTTCACACGGAAGTCTATACCTTTCTACATCTTTCGTTCCAATACCATACTCACCTTTAAATCCTGCCTATTCAATCACTTCTTATTCATCCAGTGATTGTAAATACGTGTTCCTGTAAATATGAATGTAAATTACTAGTTCGTTATCTGTTATATTTATTTAGCATTCATAGCACTTACTTGTTATTTTTAAGCTAAATTATGATTAATAATTTAATTTGTTTATTATGCTATTCATTTTAATTTACATCTGAGGCTCTGAAAACTTCAATTCTGTTATTGTATTTTACTCTAAAAGAAATAGCTCAGGAATAAATAAATATTATTATTATTATGAATTAACTTTATTTGTTTCACATATACAATAGTGTCTATTAAACTTAAGAGTTGACCTATTCGATCAGCCAAAATTACATTAATATATTTTCAAATTCTTTTATATTTGTGAATTTTCGGATTATTCTTAAAATATTACTAGTTGCTTTTCATCTGTCGTCTCAAACGGTAAATCTGGTAGCCTCCAAGAAGATTGAGTTTCCTCCGTTATCAGTTCGTTGAATGAGATAACAATGGGTAGAATTCGGCTTTCCTTCAAACGGTACAAATTTTATTTGCCAATTATGTTGATACCACAGAATGTTGTGATCTGTCAGTATTTGTCAATCCCCTGATATTATATTATATATTATTATATTATATATAATATAAACCGAAGCTATCTTGGATCAGAGTACTAACGCATGAAGGAGAAAGACCAATAAAGTACGGCTCAAAGTAACTGATCAATCAATATTTCATGATATGAAGGTAAGGAAGTTGAGATGGGCGGAGCATGTAACTCAGAGAAATACACGAGAAAGCCTCTACATTACAATAAATGCCTCAATAGTACGAAAATCACTACATGGAAGGCTAAAAACCAGATGGGTAGTTCGAACCAACATAGATGCAATTGAGCAACATCCATATAACTGGAAATACACAGTCTAAGATGGGTAGAAATGGAGGAGGGTGGTGAAGGTCTATTATGCTAATACATATACAACTAAAGGAAATACCAGAAAACACAAGGTTGATGATATCCTTCGAGAAAATAAAAATATATACCAATAATTCAGACTAAAAAGAAAAGTAGAACTAAATACAGATATATTCAAACTGTAATACAGTCCAAATACATAGAACCTACTGAAAACGGAAAGGAAGATACTAAGATGCATCCAAACACCAAGATGAGTAATCGCTTAAAAAGATTCAATTGATCACATGAAAAACACAAGAGTAAAGATGGAATAAACAAACAGATATTTAACAAAGTAATAGGACTGAATAACATCAAAGGATACTCTGAAAAGATAAAGAAAGAAATATTATGACTTGTGATAAAAAATAGGAATAAATTCAGAGGAAAAGGAAGGTGAAGGTACTTGGAGTAGAAAAGAGCAGAAAGGAAGTGAAGAAATGGACCGAAGAACTGAAAATAGAAATGAAATAAAAAACGTTAAAGCTAAATGAAAGCCAAGAAATAATAGTATTATATATTATTATTATTAATAAATTATATTATTATATATTATTATTATTATTTCCTGAAGACGTCTGAATTGTTTCGAAAGGCTAAATGGGCTATTTTATAATTTTCCAATAATATACTTAAACATCATTGCGTTGAGTGGAGGTAGAAGGCATCAAAGTTCGAATAAACGTAGTAAGTTTTATTTTGTAACTATTATTAGAATTATATGTTTCATTTAAATTGGTGAGTCTAATCATTTTATTGATTGACTTATCTCCATAACATTGAGAAAAGTCGGCATAAGCTTGGAACAATCTAGAGACAATTCTCTGCTTCAGTTGGTAGACGGAAGAAATGCACTTCTCTGCGATGACAGGCATCTCTTCAACCAGTTCCTCGACAGTCGAAGGTAAAGGTTCGGGATAAAGGTGACATCCAGAGGCCGTATCGACAGATCCTGGAGGACATTTGTTGAGGCAGGTTGGACCACGAGGAGTGGTCACGCAAACACCGCCGAGTTCTCCGCATCCTCCCGGACATCCGGTGCCGCACAAACCACCTTCGTCAGAACCGTCGCCGCATGCGTCGATTCCATCGCAGGCTTCCGCCAATGTTACGCAATTACGGTTCTTGCAGAGAAACATGCCCAAATCCAAAGTGCAGTTATGAGAGGAATGCCTGGATTTGACACAGTCTGCTTCATCCGAATTGTCGCCACAATCGTCTTCACCATCACACACAAGCGATTTGTCGATGCATTTCAAATTCGTGCAGTGGAATCCATTGAAACAAAATTTCATGCATTTCGGTCCCTCGTCGCTTCCGTCACTGCAGGTTTTTGTTCCGGTACAGATGTTATCGCCATCGATACATTCTCCATTACGGCATGTAAACTGTAATGGTGAACAACCCTTTTTCGACCTTTTGTTAATGACATGTTTTTGACAGTTTTTCAAAATTTTGCAACGCAAAGCAGATATACTTTCTTCAATCCAAGAATCGATCCTTCCAGGACAATCATCGCCAGATATCGAACAGCTTCTGTTCTTTAATTGAGCTATTGGTCCTAACATGCTGACAGATGTCGATATTTCGGTGAGTTTCTTCTTTAAATATTCAACTCTCTTCCTCACCGGTTCTTCTAATGTCCTCATTTCGATCAAAAATAGGCTCTTCAATTTTTCCCTGTTCGGGAATTCAAACTCGCAATCAGGTTTATTATATGAAGTATTTTCCCAAGGCATAATCCATCTGTCTATTTCATCTGAGAAGTCTGAGGGGGGTCCAATCGCATCTCGAATAATGTCTAATGTGGAATTGATAAAGTTTTCAACATCAATCTTATTAGCTGTGAGAAAATGTTTGAATTTATCGAGTTTGTCCCATGCGAAGTTATCACACCCAGCGAGAATCTGGAAAAATAACAAAAGTGTGAGTGTTACAACAGCTCAAGGTATTTTTTCAGTTAACTATCAAAAAAAAAAAAAAAATTAACTAGGAGTGAATTTAATTCGCATTGAACAACTGAATCCGGTGTGATGATCACATAATACAACTTTCACTTACTACCCTACTTTAAGTAAAAAAGAAAATAGACCTTTTCATAACTTGGCTGGTTGATTGGTTTGGGCGCCAAAAATCTAGAACTTTCATACAAAGGTACATATTATTTAAAACGATTACTATAAGTTTTTCTCACCTATTAAATGTATGCGTTTTTCTTCATTGACCATTTTCTTCTACACCTTTATATTTTAATTCTGTATTGAATTAGAGACTTTGCGTGAACCGTTTCCGGTTAATATAATTGAGATGATTACATCGTGGCGAATTAAATGGGCTTGTAAAATTGTTCGACTTAGTAACAAAAGAATTCCTAAAAGGTTAATATTTGCTGTACCGACTAGTAAACGTCCAAAGAGTACACCGAAGTGAAAGTGGGTAGATAGATAGGGTTTGGACGACAACCGATGGAGGAAGTTACGTAAAAAGCGATTGGTGGTTTAGGCATCGAAGTTTCGGGTTCGCTATGCCTTTTATTATCATTGAATTATAATAATTACTTAAGTGCCACGAATTTTTTTTAGTCAGGCAAGAGTGCCAGTGATATATGAGGCTCCTATATTTATTTATATTTGAGTCGCTTATTTCCAAAGTGAATACTGAGAACTTATTATTTTTATTACTGTTGCGATATCAAAACCAATATTTAAAACAAATAAAAATATTTCCCCGATTATTCTATTAGTAATTAAAAAACATTGCAACTTAGTCATGTATATGAGTCTTTTGTAATTAATTGGATGTCTAGTAAGTGTTGCAGTAAGCGGAACGTCGAGCAGTTTCTTGTAGTTTCTGGAAGTCGTAGGTTTACGACGAAGGATAAAGATGATTTGGTGGGATTTATTTTAATCCTCCAGTTTTGACACCATTCTTCAAGGTATGTGAGGTGTGATTGAAGAGTTGGGATGCAATTGATGAATCGTTAACTGATCGAATACATGTGTCATCGGAATACGTGATGATGACAGTGTTAGGATGGTTTGGGATATCAGCTGTATAAACTGTGTAAAGGATAGGACCAAGGATACTGCCTTGCGGAACACCAGCAGATTGACAAAAGAGGAATGAATAGGCATTATAACGATTTACTTTGAAGTGTCTATCAGTAAGGTAGGAATTGATGATGAGAAATTACTTAGGGAGGAGGAATTTAGTTTGTAAAGCAATCCCGTTTGAATGGTTCGATAAAACGCCTTCAACTAGTTATAATTTTATAAATAATAAATAATAATAAGGCTTAGCGAACCCGAAGGTTTGATGCCGACACCACCAATCGCTTGTTACACACCTCCCTCCACCGTTCGCCGTCCAAACCCAGTCCCTTCAGATCGGCTTTAATGCAATCTTCCCATCTTCGCTTCGGTCTACCCCTCGGACGCTTACCATTCGGCACAGCAAATATTAACCTTTTAGGAATTCTCTCGTTACTAAGCCCAACAACTTTACAAGCCCATTTGATTCGCCGCGATGAAATTACATCAATTATATTACCCGGATACATCTCACGCAATTCGGCGTTGTGTAACCGTCTGAACTCTCCGGTTAACTCATCCTTTTTCGGTCCGAATATTCTACGCAATACCTTATTTTCAAAAACCTTAAGACGCTGCTCATCCCTTAATGTAAGCGGCCAAGTTTCGCATCCATAAAGAACTGTAGGTAAGATAATTGTTTTATAGATTCTAATTTTTAAGTTTCGGGACAAGAGGCGCGAACTAAGTAGTTTTGTCACAGAAAAATAACAAGCATTCCCCGCCTTCAGTCTAACCTTAATCTCTTCTTCAATTTCGTTTTTTCTAGTTATCGTAGAACCTAGATACCTAAATTTATCTACCTGTTCAAACATATTACCATCTATATCGATATCACCAGTAGTATTGCCATTTTTGCAGCTAACCATATATTTTGTTTTATCCACGTTTATTTCGAGTCCTAGTTCTTTCCCGGCTTTCACTAACGTTGTCGTATTTAGTTTTATAGTTTCAACGTCTTCGCTTAACAGTACCAGATCATCAGCATAGCCCAGCACGGATGTTGTCCCTCCCAGATCCAACCCTTTCTCGGTTCGCATTACCTCCCTAATGGCATATTCTAATGCCAAATTGAACAGGACAGGCGAAAGAGAATCCCCCTGTTTCAAGCCCGAACGAACCTTTTTTTATTTTTGAGCAATTTTATCGTTTCGTTCTTTGAGATTCGGAAGTATTCCAGATTGTCTTCGCTAGGATTATTTAGAGCTTTTAATTTAGCGGCTTTTCTTTTTTCACACATGTTTAAGCAATCTTCATCAAACCACGGTTTGTTATTATTATTTTCCTTTTTTCCTAGACACGAGTTACCGACCGCTTTAATATTATCTCTGATCTCTATCCATAACTTGTCAATATCCTCGTGGTCCTCGTCAGGAAGCTCTAAAGCTTCAAACCTATTCTTAACTTCTAGCTCGAATTGGTTTCTAATTGATGGATTTTTTAATTTTTCCAAATTAAAATTCTCAAAATCGAAACGGTTTTCTTTTCTCTTTTTTATATTAAGTTTTTGTCGAAGTTTCGCGATTACTAATTCATGATCCGACCCACATTCTGCTCCGCGATAAGACCGTACATTAATTATACTGCTTTGCCAGCTGTGTTGTATCAAGACATGATCGATTTGATTTCGTGTTTGCGAATCCGGTGATGTCCAAGTATATTTATGAATATCCTTATGTTTAAACGTCGTACTTTTAATTATCAGGTTTTTCGAGATGGCAAAGTTTATCAGACGGATCCCATTATCATTACTATATTCGTGCAAACTTTCTTTACCAATCGTCGGAATATAAACTTCTTCCCTTCCTACCTTTGCGTTCGCGTCACCTACAATTATTTTCATGTAGTTTCGTGGTAGTTTATCATAAATCCATTCGAGTTTATCGTAAAATTCACTTTTGACTTCATCGTCACTGTCTTCGGTCGGACAATGTATGTTTATTAATGCGATTTTAAACCAACGTCCCTGAAATGTAGCTACCGAAATTCTATCACTAAAGAATTGTACGTCCCTCAAAGCGGATAGTAATCTACGCCTAATTAGAAACCCGGTACCTAAACAATGATTCTCGCTTCCTCCGTACCAAATAGTGTATTTCCCTTCCCTCATCGAGCCCTCCCCTGGCCAGCGAACCTCTTGCAGAGCCACGACATCCAAATTGTACCCATTTACCTCATTCGCGACCGATTTTAGCCCCCCTGCTGTGTTTAAACTCCTTACGTTCCACGTACCAATATTTAAATCCCTATATTTCAACTTGCGCCATGAATCCCCTAAAGCAGTCCCCACCCGGAGACCCGAACGGGGGACTAGTTTACCTCCGGATAATGAGCGTTTTACCTTAGGGAGATCCATGACTTTTTGTGGTGTTTGGTGAACTAAAGATATGTGAGTAGGGCGTTCAATCCTACGTCACACCCTCCAGCAAGTCTGGTGGGCCCCTACCTCCAGCAAGTCTGGAGGTCCCCTCCCTCCAGCAAGTCTGGAGGGCCCCTCTCATTGTTGGTCAGCGAGTCCATCGGACTTAGCCGGGAGGAACTTCTAAGAAATTTCCACCGACCATCCCCACATCCGCCACCCGTGGGACGCTCCCCATACGCGGTAATGAGCCCGCGCGAGGAGTTATAATTTTAAAACAACAAAAACGAGTAAAGCTATCGATTTTAATTTTATTTATCCGACCTGCGAGAGCTGCAATGTCCAAAGGACAGTAAAACACATTATTCAAGAATGCCCTACATTTGATCCTATAAGGAGAAAGTTAGACATGGCACAGAGTCTGAAAGAAAATCTACAAGATCATGAAAATGCCGTTAAAAAAACTTTAAAGTTCTTAAAAATGATAAAATTCTACAACAGAGTGTAATTCAAAGGTGTTGCCAATGACCCTACAGGGTAGAGGCAACAAAAAAAAAAAAAAAAAAAAAAAAAATTCTCAAATATTACGCTCGATTTTAGAAGCTATTACTTCTTGAATATAAGTATTTATATGCTTTTTTAAAAATACTATAATCCTTTTTGCCTTTAGTTTTACTTATATATTGTATTAGTATAAAAATGTACAGTTATTATAGAAGTATATATAATTAGGAAATACACACTTGTATTTTTTTTATTAAAATGACTATTACCTATTGAAAAAAAAAATCATTTATCACTAAACTGACATATCTTATATATTATTTCTCAAATATATATTCCTTTTCCGGCTCTGAGGAGTGATGGATTTCACGTAGAGTGCGCGAATCGTAATTTTGATGCCTAATTTTATACCTGAACTTAAATAAAAGTGAATGTAAAAGTGGGAGGTTTCAAACCATTTGATGCCGTCTCAACGAATCGAGACGTAACAAACTAATTAATAATTTGGGAATAACTCGGAAAGGACACAATTTTTGGCTCATTATGCATACGAGTATTTGAAAGCTTACTAAATTCCCTACAAAATGAAAAAAAAAAATCATCGAAATTGATAACATTCGTGCCTGATAACATCTTTTCTTTTTCTTTTACAATTATATTCTGTTTATTAAATTGAAAAATCCCAAAAGATGTGGAGATAACTTCCCATTGATCAAAGAGCAGCAATGGGTGAATTACTTTGAAGAATTATTTCATGAGGAACGACCCGAATTCGCATGGAACCAATCCGATGAAATTATATCAAATAAGGAAGATATACCGCCAGTCACAATCATAGAACTGGACTCAGTTCTCAAAGGAATGAAAAATAGAAAATCCCCCGGCCCTGGTTCTATTCCAATTGAATTAATTAAAGCAGGCCCGACCGAACTCAAAATGGCACTGGCAGAAAGTATGACACCTCTGTTAAATGGTGGAGAGATCCCCGAAGAATGGAAACAGGGTTATATCACTCCAGTTTTCAAAAAAGGCCAAAAGAAAGACGTTTCCAACTACAGAGGTATTACTGTTACCAGCTCGCTGAGTAGATTATACGGCCGGATAATTAAAAGCAGAATTGAAAATGATTTAAAGGAAGAGATCAGCGAGGAACAGGCGGGTTTTCGAGCTGGAAGATCATGCACTGATCACATTTTTAGTATCTCACGACTTATAGAAAAGAGGATGGCCCACGACCGTGAACTCCATATGATATTTGTAGATTTACACAAGGCCTATGATTCAGTACCTCTAGCGAAATTGTGGAAAGCTTTGGAAGCCACATCTATTAAGAGATACCTCATCAGAGCAATTCAAGAGCTCTATAAAAATATAAAGGAGGCTATAAAAATAGGAGATAGAGTGTCTAGAAGCTTCTTCATTAACAAAGGATTGAAACAGGGCTGCTGCCTTTCACCCCTGATTTTCAACATTTACATAGAACAAGCCCTTAAAAACTGGAAAAGATCGTGCTGTGGAATGGGTGTTCAAATCGGGAATGATGTCATCTACAATTTGCAGTATGCCGATGATCAAGTCATAATCGCATCGGATCCGGATGATGTTAGCTATATGATGAGGAAGTTGCTAGACACGTATTCCAGATGGGGTCTGAAAATCAGTGAAAGTAAAACAGAGTATATGGTTTTCAACGCTCCAAATTTGCCCCTTGAAATTGATGACTGGACGCTAAATGTCAGCCAGCAGTTCAAGTACCTCGGATACTGGCTATCTTCAAAGGGTGGTAGTGAGGTTGATATCGAACATAAAATAAATAATGGGAAAAGAATAATAAGTTCGATAAATTCAACCCTATGGAGTAAAGAGATACGATTAGAAACTAAAAAGAAGATATACCATTCCTTTGTAGAAAGCGTAGCCACTTACGGATCAGAAGTCTGGACACTGACAAAAAAGATGGAAAATAAGCTGCTTTCCATGGAAATGAATTTCTGGAGAAGAAGCTGTGGCATATCCAGAATCGAGCGGATCCCAAACGCAGCTATTAGAGACAAGGTCGGATGTCAAAAGAACATCCTTCACCTGATCGGGACCAAACGGTTAAAGTGGTATGGCCACTTAATGCGGATGGATGAGAACCGCTGGCCAAAGAAAATCTATAACTATATGCCACCTGAAAGAAGGAAGCGTGGAAGGCCAAAGAAGAAATGGACAGAGGACGTGGAAGAAAGCATGGCAGCCAGAGGGCTTCGTGAGGGAGATTGGATGGACAGGGAGCAGTGGCTTTTGGGTGTTAGGGATATGACTCCTTAAGTTGTGCAAAACCCAAATAAAAAAATATTCTGTTTATATTAGTCATGAGAGCTCTATTTCATTAAACCTATATTTGGCATATTTTTATAGTATGAATAAAATGTTGAAATGTAACAATTCTTATTTAGCCTTCATCAGATATTTAAAGGAAATTTTTAGAAGCTTTTGTAAACTTAAGAATATAAAAAATATATTATAATTATATATTTAATGGAACTAGCAAGGGCTAAACTATGGATGGGTATAGATCATAACATTTATAAACTGATAACTTACTAAATAAAAGTATTAAACCTTTTCTTAGAAATATTACTAAAAGGAACTCATGCTGAGCCCTTAAGGTATTTAAAT
Source organism: Nezara viridula (assembly GCA_928085145.1). Taxonomy (NCBI): domain Eukaryota; kingdom Metazoa; phylum Arthropoda; class Insecta; order Hemiptera; family Pentatomidae; genus Nezara; species Nezara viridula. The sequence goes on along the minus strand of OV725083.1, from coordinate 13,136,994 downwards.
CTGATACAAATATAAAGTTTGTGCTAAGTATTCGAACGGGTCAGCTAGTCGTATAATAAAATCATTATTTTTTACTAAACCGATATATCATTTAATAAAAAGAATATTTTTTATTAAACTAAAATATAGTTTAATTTAATGAAACAGTTATATCGAAAAAATAATGAACTCATTAATAATTTAATAATATTAAATTAAACATTTGAATTTGAACAAATCATACTGCATTGTTAAAACTTGAGAAATAGGATCTACATTTTATAATATAAATCTACTTACAGTTTTTCTTTAATATATCATATATGGCAGAAATTGACTAACTTTACCAATATAAGGATAAGATAACGTTGTATTCTTGTGAGAATAGTTGGTAACGAGCTTGCGGATAAGGTAGCCATACAAGCACTCACGCTTCCAGGCGTGAAATATCGATAGATAGCAATCGATATGACTAGATTAAGAATAGGACACACGAACCTAACTCATTTACATCTCATTATTAAAGAGCCACCACCAAACTGTCAACACTGCAATAGCCATCTAACTGTCAGTCATATTTTTCAAGAATGCTCTCATTATACCTCGAGCTTTATCTTTGGGATAATCAGTAGTATTAAACAACGACGAATCGAACATTAAACCAGTTATAAAATTTCTTTTATAAACGTTATAAAAGGCTGTTGAATAAAATATAGAAATGAATATGAAGGAGATGGTCCGGGGTGGCGGTCATAAATAGGCTAAATAGTGGTAAAAGTATTATATTAAAAGCCAACGTTTCGGCCAGACTTTGCAGGTTTTCTTCAGGGCTAGACAAGGTACAAAAATATAGAGAATTGTTAAAGTTAAATAATAGTTAGACAAAAAATTATAAACAATGTGAATAAGCTTATAAAAATTATAAACAGTAAGTACATTAAAATATGAACAGAGTAAGCTAAGTAACGAGATCCTAAACTAAAATAAATAGACGCTAACAATTGTTGTAGTGTATCATACAATATATGTAAATGTGAATGTACTTCTACAGATCTACAGAAGAGATTGAAAGGAAAGGAAAAAGGATATAATATGGAATAATAGGCATAAAGGAATGTGGAGAAAGAAAAGAAAAAAGAAAACCAAAAAATTAAATAAATCAGTAAATAAAATTACAGGTGTGTTCAACTAGGAGTTTCACTTAGAACTGGAAAACAAGGGTAAGGGTAGGTATTGGGGATGACTTGTTTGGGTAATGGGGAAAAACCTAGAAAATTACAGTACCTAAAATTTAAAAATATCGAAAAAATACTATATCAATGAAATATTTTTTTTTTAAACTTTTATTATGATATTTACAACTGTATTAGTATGAATACATCAAGTAAATTTGTACAGAGAAATATTATTACATGAAACACGCTTGTTGAGAAACTACCCACTGGTAGCACTCTAATAATTTGTCTACATGAGAAGATCACGAGGCCATCTTCTTTTCAGACGCCTCGGAGGGTTATCAGGAATCGAAGAGGAAGCAAGGCTAGAAACAAGAGGATTCGGATGGTTATGAAGTTTATTATGGAAGGATAGGTATCTGGATTTGGCCAAATCGGAAACATATGGAACATTGAGGTCTTTATGGATTATTTTATTAGTGACAAAGTAAGGAGCATTGAGGATTTTACGAAGGATTTTGGATTGTAAGGATTGGATGCGAGAGGAATTCGATGGTTTAGTGGAGCCCCATAGCTCAACTCCGTAAGTCCAAATAGGGCTTATTATAGTCAAGTATATGAGTCTTTTGTAATTAAGGGGAAGTTTAGAGCGTTTGTCTAGTAAGTGTTGGAGTAGTCGGAAACGTCAAGCGGTTTCTTGTCGTTTCAGTCTGGTATGAGGATTCCAAGTTAGACGTTTGTCCAAATGAAGTCCAAGGTATCGGATTTGTTCAACAGGGATAAGGGGGGGGAGTATTATTAAAGGATACTGTGGGACATGAGGTCATAGGTTTACGTCGAAGGGTAAAGGTGATTTGATGGGATTTATTAGAATTTATTTTAATCCTCCAGTTTTGGCACCATTCTTCAAGGCTTGTGATGTGTGATTGAAGAGTTTGGGATGCAATGGTTGGGTTATTATTAACGGATAGGACACATGTATCATCGGCATCTATGAAATATTAAATTGTAAATATATACATATACATATAAAATAGAATTAAGAGATTATAGATAAAGAGTACAATGTGGTTGATTTAAAATTGGTTTGGTTAGGACAGAAACTATAAACAAAATTCATATTACTTCTACAACCATTTGATTCAATAAGACAAATTATATTACGTATAGAAGTTATAACTGGATCTTTTATATTTATTAAAAATGTCACAATGTTTTTTTTTTTTTAATAATATCCGAACTTTCCATGGAATAAAAGAGTTATTCTTCTACATTTATATTTTCAATAAATTATTACACACACTATAGAAATAAAAATGTAAAAGTTTGTTTGTACAAAACCGCTAATCTCCGAAAGTTCTTCACCGATTGTTTTGAAATATTAACACAAACTTTCCATCGAATTCTGGAGTGTTTTTATATATTTCATTGTCATCGTGGCTTTCGTTTCGAAATGGTGGAGGAAGAACGTGTGTCGCTATAGTGTCTGAACTGCTGGAACTATTTTAATGAATCTTGTCTTCTTGAAACCCTTTTAATTTACATATATACCATGCTCTGCCGAAAAAGAGATGAAAAAAAAGTTACATTTGCGAATTACTCAAAAAGTACACAATTTTTGCTTGATTGTTCCCATAATTATTTCAATCCTTCTTGAATTCCCAAAAAAATGAAAAAAAAAAATCATCAAACTCACACTCCGAAGGAGCAAACTGTGTTTAAATATTTGACTAAGGAGAAACAAAATTGAGATTTTTATTTCGTACCTCGATAAAGCCATAAATACGAATTGTCATAGCAATCAAAAAATAAATATTTTATTTTTTACATAAATCAATTATCACCAACATTTTATTGATACGCTTTTAATTTGACGTTTCGATCATATTAAGGGCCATTTTCAAGTCTGGAAAATTGTAATATCATTATTAGTTAACATTCAACAATTACAAAAAGAATTTCTTGTTACACTTAATTAACTTGTCTAACGATCTATGTCATATTATTTTCGTTACACATAAATTTATCCAAATCTATACATAAAATTATACACTTTTTCTTATAAAAAAAAAAAAAAACCTTACATGTACGTAACTTTAAACATTAAACCTTACATTAAAAACAATTAATTATATTAAAAACACCTGTGTAATGAGTGTAACAAGAAATTCTTTTTGTAAATGTTAAATGTTAACTAATAATGATATTACAATTTTCCAGACTTGAAAATGACCCTTAGTATGGTCGAAACGTCGAATTAAATAGCGTATCAATAAAATGTTTGTGATAATTGGTCTAATTTATTTAAAAAATAAAACCTCAAGACACCAAAATTATGATAAATGAATAGAACTCAAAAAATAAAATTTTTCTACTTTAAATTTTCATCTAGGGTGAAGCCGTAGTTTACTTCGAAAATTACAAAAAAAATTCAATGCAATCGGTACAGAACCTACGAGATTTAAGAATTTTAACATACGGACATTTACACTTTTATTTTATACAAACAATGAAGGCACACATTTTTGTTATCCTATTATTATTATTAAGTTTCATAATATTTTCATTCTCAATAACTGAGATTAAAAATGTGGAGGAAGAATTTTTTTGAATTAATGAACTTGATGTATAATCTCCCTTATTTTTACATTTTACTAAGATTTTTTTGGAATTTAATAATGATAGCTAATTTGAGATTTTAATGAGGGGACAATATGAAAATTATGAGTACTTTTATTTAAGATTTTATAAGAAAAATCCGTTTGTTTTCACAGTGAACGTTATGTGGAGATTGCAAAAAGTGTTGCACTTGGATTTATGTAAATTAAATTTAGATTTAAGAAGATTAAAGATGGCAGGATCACTGGATTCTGTGGGATCACTGTGCGTTTTCTTATTTAGAAAAACAGAAGATAAAAAGAATGGATACTTAATGGTTGACCGTTGTAGTATTCAATATGAAACAAAACACACAGAGCCAACAACAAAAAAATACAAACTCAGCAACTCTTCGCCATAGTACCAGATTCGAAGTTAACTGATCCACCAATTCAGTATGAATACTTGAATATCTTCAGTGCTCGAACCACGCCCTGATGATGACCCACATGTTTAGGTTGAAACGTCGCCACTAATAAAAACCTTATAATGACTGCGTCCTGAATATTTATCAACAATAAAAAAAAAAAAAAATTGTTACATTTAAATAAAAGAGAGAGAATACGAAAAAATAGAATAATCTCAGTTATCGGTGATGAAAATATTGTGAAGCTTTTTATTTTTCAATTTACCAAACTGAGCCGGGTAAAGCTAGTGATAAATAGCAATCTTCCAATTTTTAAAAAATAAACACATGATAAGTACCACATGGCAACCTTATCAATTAAGAGGCTTTATTCAAGAATTACGATTTATCTCGGATACGATTTAGGGCTTTAAAACTACCATATTATACATAGCAAGATAGTAAATTATAAAATGAAGAAAAAAAAACCCATGAAGACAGACGATTAGTCCGAAACAATGAAAACGGTACAAAGTACCAAAAATTAAAATATTATAACTGGTACAGGGATAGATTTCGCGCTCTTGGAAAAATAAATCCATCAGAAAATATTAATTATTATTTTTTAAACTTACAGTAACAAGAGAGAATATGAAAAGAAATGCCTTCATGGTGCTCCTGACTGTAGAGAGTGGTCAGTCTCGAACAGTTACAGCTGAGATGATTCAAAATGTATACGTATATATATATTTTTTTAAGATAAGAGACATTTATCTCGACAGGGTTGCTCCCAAACTTTGGAGGGGGGAGGAAGAGAACGATCTCAATTTTTTCGTTTCCTCCCCTCCTCAGTAATATTAAGTAAAAAAATAAATTGCCAATGTCATACTTTTATTGTGATTAAATATCATATAATTATATTTGATGGAGAATGTTTTTATATACATTTTTACATAACTAATATGACTAGTTAAAACGTATTTTTATTTTGAGGTAACTAAGGAGTAAACAAAACTTTTTTTTTATTTTATTCAGTATATTTACAACTGTATTAATATAAAAATAAATCTAATAAATGTAAAGAAATGGATATGATTACATGAAAAGACTTGTTGAGAAACTTCTCACTGGAAGCACTATAAAAATATTTAAATTAGAAGATTGAGCTATGGGGGTCCACCAAACCTTCAAATTCCTTTCGCATCCAATCCTTACAATCCAAAATCCTTTGTAAAATCCTCCACGCTCCTTACTTTGTTACAAATAAAATCATCCATAACGACCTTAATGTTCCTTATGTATCAGATTTGGCCCAATCCAGATATCTGTCCTTCCATAGTAAACTTCATAACCATCCCAACCCTTTTGTTTCTAACCTTGCTTCCTATTCAATTCCTGATAATCCTCCGAGGCGTCTGAAAAGAAAATGGCCACGTTATCTCCTAATATAGACATATTATTAGAGTGCTACCAATGGGTAGTTTCTCAACATGTGTTTCATGTCTTTATATCCATGTGCGAATTTACCCGATGTATTTTTTGTATACAGTTGTAAATATCATATAAATAGATTTTTAAAAAAATTAGTAGATAATGAAATGAAAATAGATTTTTATTATCTTGGGACTTTTGTCCCTTCAGGACAAATTATAGATACAGAGGGAATGCCTGTGTGGCCATAAAATTAAATTTAAAATTTACAATGCTCATTAAAATAAAAATATTGGATGAAAAATAAAACAAAACCACTAAATACATACAGATATATACAATACAAACATGTGAAAATAAAATAACATAATTAAACAAAACCATTTCTGGGGAAACTTAAAAAGTTCTCTTAGCTACTTTTCATGATCAATCGGATTGGGAAAGGAGTAGGTGGTTAAAAAGGAGAGATTTAAATGAGGAAACTGATTGTACATGTCGGATATTGGGAGGGATGGCATTCCAGGTGGAGACGGCTTGAATTATAAAGGATTTATCAAACACAGCAGTTCGGTGATGAGGTGGATAGAGATCAGAACTACGGGATCTAGTGGGACGGGATTGAATGGAATATTTAAATTGTAGACTGTGAAAAATATAGGAAGGTCGCTGAGTTCTGATGGCTTGGTATAAAAAGGTATAGATAATGCAGCCATCTTCTTTTCAGATGCCTCGGAGGGTTATCAGGGATCGAAGAGGAAGCAAGATCAGAAACGAGAGGGTTCTGAAGTTTATTATGGAAGGATAGTTTTCTGGATTGGGGTAAATCGGAAACATAATGAACTTTAAATGGATGGTTTTATTACAAAGTAAGGAGCATTGAGGATTGTACGGATAGGGGACGTTAGAAATTTGATGGATTAATAAAGGCACAAAGATGAACTCCGTGAGTACAAATAGGTCTTATTATAGTCAAGTCTATGAGTCATTTGTAATTTAATGGAAGCTTAGAGCGTATGTCTAGTAAGTGCTGGAGCGGTCGGAAACGTCGAGCGGTTTCTAGTCGTTTCAGTTTGGTATGCGGGAGGATTCCAAGTTAGACATTTGTCCAGGTGGAGTTCTAGGTATCTGATTTGTTCAACAGGCATAAGTGGGATGTTATTAAAGGATACTGTATTATGGAAGTCGTAGGTTTACGACGAATGTTAAAGATGGTGGGGTTTATTTTAATCCTCGAGTTTTTATACCATTCTTTATGGTTTGTGATGTATGATTGAAGTGTTTGGAATGCAATTGATGGATCGTTATTAACTGATAGAATACATGTGTCATCGGCAAACGGGGTGATGACAGTGTTAGGAGTCCAGGTGAAGTATAAGGTATCCGATTTGTTCAACAGGAATAAGTTAGACACTATTAAAGGATACAGAAGGACAGGAAGTCATAGGTTTACGTGATTGGTATTTTGAGAATAAATTTATTATAAAATTTATTCGTATGACTTATATTGGGTTGTACAATGTAATTGGGTTGTCAATAACTAAATGAATTAAACAAAAAAATAATAATATTAAAATTCAATGTATTGGGTTGGCAAATAAGTCCTTTTGGTTTTTCAGGATGAAATAGAACTCAGTGTATTATAGACATAAAATTTATTTTAAGCTACAATGACCATTATTTTATATGACTTTTTCCCATCTTTCTACTCACTGCGTAATGCCATGTTCAAAGAATGGCTGGAGTTTATTGTTAAAAAACTGATACAAGTGGTTTTGATGTCCTCTTCCTTTTGGAATATCTTTCCATTCATGGAGAGCTGCAGAGACCGGAATAGGTGATAGTCACTTAGAGCTAGGTCTGGTGAATAGGAAGGGTGGGGCAAAAGATTCCATCCAAGGCTCAATAATTTATTGCGAATGACCAATGAGAATGTTCAACTCAAAATGACTAACTCTTCATCATGTTCTCCAAATTCGATGTTACTATATCCGTTAGAAAACTGAATTATTACTCTTCAAAGCCGTATGAATATATATATTTTTTAATTCCTACATAAGGAATAAACAAACAAAAACACCTGATAGATTTTTATCTCCATTTGTAGTTTGTTTAGGTAAGTCCTGTTGATGTAATTTTGTGTAGTTTATGTGGTCCTAAATTCCTGCTAAATTTCTTGTAAATAGTTATAACATTTTTTGTGATTTTCGAAAAAAAAATCTTGTGAGGGATCCACACATTAAACCTGGAAACATAGCCGAGCATGGGTAAATGGTTTTATACGTTTATGTGAGACACATTTAGGGCCATAGGAATCTGTCGCACTGATTGGGCGGAATTTTGATGAAGAATGGCTTTAACTAACATTGTTCGTTTCAATTTCATCTGGGTGATCAGAACGTTGAGCATCATTGATATAAAAATTTCCTGAATGAAATTTGGCAAACCAATTTTGACAGGTGCGTTCGGTTAAGGCATCGTTACCATAAACACTGTAAATTTTTCTATGAGCTTCTGCAGCACGCTTATCTTTTTTTTTTAAATAATACAACACAATATACAGGTAATGAATGATATTCATATTAACAGTGCAGTAGCAAACACAATACTAAGCTAGTTTCAACAAGAGTTAACAGGATCAACTCAGGGATAAGAACTTAGGGATCAATTCATCAGATAAGAAGTGTATCATAGAGTCATAAAAATAAACAGAAAAACCGAAAGGACTTATTTTCCAACCAAATATAATTATAAATTTCAACATATAAATATAAAATTAAAAGTGAAGAGGAAATACTAAACGGAAACTGCTATCAATGATATGGGAATCACAGAGATTCGATGAGTAACGTTTTATCTTCATGCCGTAGATAGCAGAAACCTAATCTAGTTCCAATTAAGGAAAAGGAATAAATTAACTTTGATGTATTGTAGCTCATTTAAATTGTAAATAAACAGTATCGTATTATTTATAAACACCAAGAATCACAACACGTGTACATAATACTAATTTATTCTAGATTACACATATCATTTACATGGACATGATGAGTAGATTTATGGAACAGGTGTAGTTTGAGCCAGTCCAAACATTAAATTCATTTATTATAAAAAGTGTCCCGTAAATATAGGGAAATATTGGAAGGGGCTATAGCAGGAATCGAGAGTAGTCTTGGTCTTGCACTTTGCAAAACCAAGACCTAGACTGCGCAGAAAAAAAGTAAGAAGTGGTAACATTTTTTAAGAGATTATTAAATTTCCGACACAAGTATAAAACAAAATTGAACACTTAATGAATAAAACACTTACAGAAAAACTTAAAGTCAATATGGATTAAGTTGAGGTTTATTAGAGAAAAAAATTGAGATTCATCTCAAGTTAAGGAGGCCATGGAAAAAAAAAATGTTAAAGCTTAAAAAATAAGTATAATAAAAATAAATTTTGCTGCGATGCAGTCCTAAATATATAAATACAGTCCACATGGGGCTGTAATGACACTAATAATAATATTAATTATTATTATTATATTATAACAATATAATGATATAATAATAATACAACAGGATATCAAATCAGATCATTCATTAAATATTTTAGGAAATATTTTGGATTGTAAGGATTGGATACGATCAATGGTTTAATGGTGCCATTGGCGCTGACTATCCATTTCGATTGGGGGATGGCGAAGGACTGAAATATATATACTAGTAGTCCTCACTTATTATGTGTAAAAATTTAACATGATTATTGTAAAACGAATATATATATATATATATAATATATATATATATATATATATATATATGGATCTGGGTGGGACAATAAACGTGCTGGGCTATTCGGATGATCTGGTACTGTTAAGCAAATACGTGGAAACTATAAAAATAAATAGGATAACGTTAATGATTGCAGTAAAGAATTAGGACTCGAATTAAACACGGATAAGACAAAATATATGGTTAGCTGCAAAAATGGTGATATTACTGGTGATATCGATATAGATAGTAATATGTTTGAACAGGTAGAGAAGTTTAGGTATCTAGGGTCTACGATAACTAGAAAAACCGAATTTGAAGAAGAGATTAAGGTTAGACTGAAGGCGGGAAATGCTTGTTATTTTTCTTTGACAAAACAACTTAGCTCGCGCTTATTATCCCGGAACTTAAAAATTAGAATTTATAAAACCATTGTCTTACCTATAGTTCTTTATGGATGCGAAAGGTGGCCGTTTACATTAAGGGATGACAAACATCTTAAGGTTTTTGAAAATAGAGTATTGAGCAGAATATTCGAAAAAGGATGAATTAACCGGAGAGTAATAGGCTGATAAATTGTTAGTAACGAGAAAATTCCTAAAAGGTTGATGTTTGCTGAACAGAATGGTAAACGTCCGAGGAGTAGACCGAAGCGAAGGTGGGAAGATTGCGTTAAAACCGATCTGAAGGGACTGGGTTTGGTCGGCGAACGATGGAGGGAGGTATGTAATAAGTCACTGGTTGTGTCGGCATCGAATCTCGGTTCGCTAAGCCTTTTATTATTATATATATATATATATATATAATATATATATATATATATATATATATATATATATATATATATAAATGATTGTTTGGAAGTTGTAGAATTTTTTATGGGCTCATGGATACTAGAAAATATCTGAACAAAATAATTGGATTTATTACTATCTGTATCCATGAACTATCTATAACGTTTCCAGCTAAAATGAATAATGTTAAAAAAACCGATTTTCTTTTTTTTTATTTTCTTAGTTTGCACAACCTTAAAATAAAAATACAATGTTTTCACAGTCTAACTAGTTATTTAAAAATGTTTGCATATAATCATTCCTGAATAGAAATGAAAATTTAAATAATTGGAATATTTAGATCGTGATAAAATAGTTATCTATTTATAGGCCTTAGTCTAGCTAGGTAGTCGAATTTTCATAATCGATTTTAATTTACATATTTTATTCATTTACGTATCTCTCGCCTATCTCAACATATATAGATGCATACTTAATTTGTTTTGGAGGGATTCCCCATAAAAATAGAGCTTGGCTTGGCTATTATACACTAGCATAGTTTTACAAGTTACATACATATTATTTAAATATAAATAAAATTTACAATATTTTACGTTTTGAATGGATTTTACAAAACATGAATAACAATAAAAATTAAAAAACCAAAACGATTACTGCATAATAGTTATATGAACCTGTTACTATGTTAAAAACAATAAAAATATTTATATATATAAACAAAATATTACTTTTAAGATAAACTAAAAACAAACACTTAATAGAACATGGGCTATGATCAACAATTTTATGTATGCCCTTTGTGTCCTCCCATCATATAATAATAAATTTTATTTAACTTATCTATACAGTCGATATTCAATATGGTTTCGATGTTGTAGTTATCAGAAGATTCTGAGATGAAGTTTCGAAGGAATTTTTGTCTATAGTCATTGTGAGCTGGGCAGTGAAAAAAAATGTGATGTAGACTATAACAGATAAATTGACTGCATGATATACAAGTTTCTTGAGACAATCAAAAAAATTTTGCATAGATTCTGATATATTCTGGGTTTGCAACTCTTAATTGACTAACACATCTCAATTTCTTTATATGGACTTTGAATGTAAGGTACGTTTCGGAATCGGGAGCATTGTAACTGCATAGCATTCTGTATAAAGGGTAGTTAGTGGAGTTTAAAGTTCTTTGTATGTCGGCTGAGAAATAATAGTTGTTTGCTTTTTCAAGGATGTCATATTTGTATCGAAGAAGACCATTTGTGAGGTGAACTCTCAATAATATATATCTCAACATATATATTAAAATATAATTCATATATATTCTCCCCCCTTTAACATTTTTATTGGGGTACAATCGCTCCCTCCCGGTCTCTTCTCAAAGTTCAACTCCGTTAATTCATATAAAGCTCATTATATTTAAGTAAATATATTAATTTGTTAAGTTGTTTTTTGTAATTGATTTAAAGCGTTTGTTCAGCAAGTGATTGAGCAGTCGAAATAAATTTTTTTATATTTGTTTATTTAGAAATATTACATTCTGTCACATCAAGGACATTTATAATAGTGATCAGAGAAAGCACACTCACACTCTATTTACAATAAAAAATAAAATAAATAATACAGAAACTTAATAATAATAAATACAATAAAATAAAATAAAAATAAATACAATAAAATAAAATAAATGTATATAAACAAAAGAACTAACCTAATCATACACACTCGGGCTTGAGTGGAGGATCTGGCCATTGCCAAAACTCCAATAGATGCTTATTTACAAAAGGTCTCTGGGCCACTGCCGCTTCAACCTTCGAGGAGGATTGTAAGGATGGGTGGTGCTGGATAGAGATTGTGCAAGGGGATTTGGATGATAGGTAAGGTTTTGGTGAAATTTGGAGAATTTTTCTGGAATAAGGTCTAGGACAAATGGGATATTAAGGTCATGGTGTAGGATTTTGTTATTTACATAGAACGGAGCATCAACTATTGTTCGAAGGACTTTAGATTGAAAGGATTGAATACGTTTGATGTTAGAAGCTTTTGCTGTTCCCCACAGTTCAAGTCCGTATGTCCATATAGGTTTCAGTATTGTCTTGTAGATAAGTAATTTGTTTTCAATAGAAAGTTTGGATTTTCTGTTTAGTAGTCTGTATAGCTGGCCGTATCGTCGGTTGAGTTCTTGTCTTTTGAGTCTAGTATGTGGGTTCCACGTTAGTCTTCGGTCTAAATGAAAGCCAAGATACCGGACTGTGTCTGAGTAAGGAAGCTGGATGGAATTAAAGTGTACTGGTGGACAGGAACTGCGTCGGAGTGTAAAGGTAATATGTTGGCATTTAGATTCATTAACTTTAATGCGCCAGTTATTACACCAGTGCTCAATCAAGGTGAGGTGGTTTTGGAGATTTAAGGATGCTATGTTGGGATCAGAGTTGGATGATAAGATTGCGGTGTCGTCAGCGAATGTTGCAAGAAAAGTATCGGGATGAACAGGGATGTCAGCAGTAAAGAGGATGTAAAGCACGGGACCCAAGACGCTGCCTTGGGGAACACCGGCTTTAACGGAGTAGATATTGGAAAATTCTGTTCCACAGCGAACTCGGAAGGAGCGGTCAGAGAGGTAGGATCGGAGGACTAGGTACAAGGACTGAGGTAAATGGATTTTAAGCTTGAAGAGCAGTCCGGAGTGCCATACCCGGTCAAATGCCTGTGCAATGTCCAGAAATGCACCCGAACAGTATTCCTTGTTTTCTAGGGCTGAGGAAATATGATCAACAACTCGGAGTCCTTGTTGAACAGTAGAATGTTGGGAGCGAAAACCAAACTGATGGGAAGGAATATTTTGGGATTCTATAATGGGTAGGATTCGTTTCAAAAGGATCTTTTCAAAAATTTTTGAAAGGATTGGGAGTAGGCTGATTGGTCTATAGGATGTTGAGCTATTGAGAGGTTTTCCTGGTTTTGGGAAAAGGATAATAGTGGAGTGTTTCCATAACAGAGGGAAGTGGGTGGTGCGTAGGATACAATTGTAGATATATGTAAGGAATATGACTGCTTTGGATGGAAGTTGTCGAAGGATTTGAGGTGTAAGGAGATCATGTCCAGGAGCTTTACGGGGGATTAGTTTTTTTAATTGAAATTTTACTTCGGAAGGATGAATAGCTTTTGGGGGCAAGGAAAGTGGGATTGGTGATGTAAGGAGTTCTTCTACTGTTACGGTGTGGGCAGGATGGGATTCCGGATGTGAAATAAATGTATTGGATAGGTGAATGGCGAACTCCTCAGCTTTATCTTCGTCAGATGCTGCCCAGGAGCCATCACCTCGTCGGAGAGGATGGGAAATGCGGTGAGGATTTAGGATTTTTGTTGTGGTTTTCCAAAGGGAATTGTCGCGAGAAGAGAGGGAGGATAGGTAGGAGTTGAAGGATTGTGATCTGAAGGTGGCTAATTCCAGTTTTAATTGTTTGCAGTAGTAATTATAGGAGCAGCGGTCGGTAGGATGTCGGGTACGTTGCCATAATAATCTGGCACGGCGTTTGGTGCGGATTAGGTTAAGGAGGTGTTGGGGTAGAATGGTCTTTATAGGAATTCTGGAGGAGTCTTTTGGGAAGGAGGCAGTCCAGGCGGCTTGTTGGATTGTGGTAGTAAAGGAATTTACGGCACTATCAAGGTCATCGGGAGTTTTGAGGGATATGTTGAGATCAATATTATCGGAGATTATTTGGCGGAAAAGGTCCCAGTTTACTGGGCCCCTAATGAATGACGGTGGAGAAGGTTTGGGAACAGGTTCAAGTGAAACATTAAGGATTAGAGGACTATGGTCAGAGGAAAGTTCATTTAGACGTGTAATGGAACAATTGAGGGGACTTAAGCCGCTGTGGATAAAGAAATCAAGAAGATCAGGATTACGGTTGGGATCTGTGGGCCAGTAGGTAGGAGAGTTGGGGGAAAGGAGGTGAAAACGTTGGGAATTGAGTGCAGACAGCAGGGTTCGGCCACGAGAATTCGTGGTTCTGGAACCCCATTGTTGGTGCTTGGCATTTAGGTCTGCACCCAAGATGAAGTGATGTCCTAAGGAGTCGAGGAGAGAACTGAATTGGGCATTGGATATGGATCGGTTAGGAGGGCAATACGCTGATGCAAGAGTGACCGGAAAGGAGAAGGTTTTTATCACGATAGCGGTGGACTGTAGGAAATCATGTATTGGTAATGGGAGTACGTGATGGGAGAGGGATTGGTGTACAATTACAGCAGTACCGGCATGTGCTTTTCCGTCAGGGTGGTCAGTACGATATGTCAGGTATTGTGGTATATTGAAGTGCTGTTTAGTGGTTAGTCGAGTTTCAGTAATTAGTGCCACATCAATGTTCTTGTCAAGTAGTAAAGTAGATAGTTCGTCTGTATGATTTCTAACACCATTCGCATTCCAAAGGAGAATGGATATGGGTTTAGGGATGTGAGTCATTTAAGGATTTTTCAAAGGAGGGATGAGGTGAGATACGAGATTCGTGAGGAGTGATATGAGTGGAGTAACAAGGGATTTGAAATCGGTGAGGAAAGATGCTAACAAACTTGTGAGATCTGTTGCATTTGAAGGAGGAGGAATATGAGGAATTTGTTGTTGGTGGTTAGGTATATTAGGATGAAGAGGATTTTGAGGTTGGGTTTGAGGTTGTTGTGGCAGGGCTTGACATTTATCGGTTAAAGTCTTACCTCTAAGTAGTTGGGAGAATGATACATCATTGTTTACAATTCTGGAAGGCTCTCTCTCTCTTCTTGTTCTTAGTGCTTCATCTTGAATCCGGTTTTTCTGGTGTCTGGTTTTGAGATTCTTGTAAATTTGGCAGCCTTTGTAGTTGGCCGGGTGTCCCTCCAAGCATAGGGCACATACTGCTGGATCTTGTATAGGTTTGGTGCACTCTACAGATTTGTGCTGTTCACCGCACTTCACGCAACGCGGCAGATGGTGGCAATATGTCTTCGTGTGGCCATAGGTCTGACAATTATGGCACTGCACGATGTCTCTCTTGGGATATGGCTTCTCAACTTTCACCATTGTGTAGTATATTCTTGTGATATCATATATTTTTTCGATACCTGGTGATGGCTCCAAGTCCACGAAAAACAATGGTAGTGGGATCCTATTTCGTAATCCTGGCTGCTCCCTGTCCTCCTTCAAAACGTTTGTTACCTGGCGTACATTGAAACCAAGCGTCGTTAGTTCTTCTTTAATAACTTCAGTGGGGGTTGAGGAATGTAAATTTCTTATCACTACTCGTAAAGCTCTTTCCTGCCTCAGCTGGTAAGTGTGAAAATTCGCATTTGTTTCTGATAAGTACTTCACTATTTTTCGGTAGGCTTCTGCAGAATCAGGTGTTATTTTGGTGTCATTGGTCCTGTTAAGGCATGAATAACTGCCAGAGCAGATTTTATTTAGTTGGGTGCAGAACATCTGGAAATTTTTTATATTTTTCACAAATATCGGAGGAGGCTTTGGTTCTCTGGGTATTGCTGCAGACTCCATTACTTCTCTGTCATTTTGAAGCACTTGGTAGGGGTTTGGAGTAAAGAAAGGTGATTCTTCAATCGTTTCTTGTGCAGACGTACCTGGTTGGGGCTGAGGTTCTGGTTCTGAAGTGTTCATTTTGGTCACTGGAGGTATTTCTCGTAGGCAGCGACGAGTCCTTTGTTTGGCTGGTGAGCTAACTCCGTCTGACCGAGACCTCTTGGGCACCTTACTGGCCATCACTTGCTGATCATACCGCATATCATAAGAGAAAAATAAATAAATAAATAAAAATAAAAAAAAAAAAAAAAAAAATTTTTTTTTCTTTTTTTTTTTCTTAAAATAACAAAAAAAAAAGATGCCAACAGTAAATATCAACTGCTCTGATATACACTTAACTGTATCACGTGAATAATCAGAGAGATTCCGCTATAAAATTGGTAAAAACTGAGAGAGGAGTTGAGGAGA
Source organism: Nezara viridula (assembly GCA_928085145.1). NCBI lineage: Eukaryota > Metazoa > Arthropoda > Insecta > Hemiptera > Pentatomidae > Nezara > Nezara viridula. The sequence goes on along the minus strand of OV725083.1, from coordinate 13,120,891 downwards.
CAACCTTCTCATCAGCTGATCCACTGCCTTCCCGAAATAAATAAGCTTTAAAAAAAAATTTTACTTTCCAGTTTTCATTTATTCTTCGTATTATACTCTGCTATTTCTATGTCAAATTAGAAGACATGGTATATCGCTTGCTAATTCCGGGTCTCCATCGTCCTCCTCTTCTTCCCAGAAGACTCCTTGCAGACCCTCCGGTCGATGGACGACCCTGAACAGTTATCTCCCACCCCAGACCTGGATTAGCATGCTAATGCCCTCGGGTAAACACCGTTTCTTAGAGCGGCTGCCTTCAAGAAACAATCCTCTACTTACCATAAATTTCTTATGGTTATTAAATAATAATAAAATAGTCCGGGGAGAGGAGGCATTAAGTCGACTTTAAAACCCACCCTCCCAACTACACTCCTCCTTATCCAATAATGGATGGGATTCCTCAAGGGTTCAAATTATCTTTTGTTCTACAACTCCTTCAGCTTAGCTATTCAATTAATGGATTTAAGCAAAAACTCTGCTAATTATTACGCAATGGTTTATCATTTCCATATATTTATATATCCCATTATGTTATAAATGGAAAAATTCAAACAACAAAGTCACGAATCTCCAAGCATACAGCTGAGTAGTTAACTTTCCAATTTTTCAAGAAAAACCAAGATCACATATATACAGAACGATGAACAAAATGATTGATGCCGTAGACATCGCTATCCAAAGCCATACTGAAGGAAAGAGAAGTTTCCATTGAATAATAAGGAAGGTTACATTGAACAGCTGATTAGAAGGAACACAAGGAAGAAATGAAAAAAAAAATTATACATAAGTAAAATGCATTAATTCAAAACTTGTTAAATAAAATAAAATAACAAATCAATAAATTCTAAAAAATGTTTACATTCTGCATGTAATAATACAAATAAATTATTAATTATTTAGTCTTCCCAGCCTAAAGAGCCTTCTGAATACAGAAAGAAGAATTCTCAGAGGAATCTACGGGCCTAGGAGAACACCTGAATGATACAGGCTGAGGTCAAATGAAGAAATATCTAAGGAAACAACAGATCTAGGAACTGACGCTAGAGTGGGAAGGCTGAGGTTCTAAGGTCATATGATGAGGGTGAATCCTGAAAGACTTAACCATAAAATCTTTCAGCGCATCCACAGTCATAAGAATTTAAGCGGGTATTTCAAATAGGTTAAGGATGATATGGACCAAGTGGGACTAAGAGACCAAGATTGTTTGGACAGAGATGAGTACAGGAAGGCGCTCAAGGAAATGACGGTTCTTAGGGCAAGAAGTGCTCCAAAAAGGGTGTTGCGTGGTCTGAGGAGAGAAAACGTAAGCAAGCGGAGCTCATGAGGGGCATATGGGAGAAGAGCAGGCAGATAAAGAGGAAGCATAAAATTAGTGAAATTCGCGTGGTCTTTAAGGCCTGTTCGTTAAAAAAAAAAATGCATGAAGGTAGAAAAGACACTCTTTTTCAATTGTAATGATAGTAAACATTATCATAAATCCCAAATAATAGCTCAATGGAATGAGGACTGGAGAAGAAGCTCTTCCAAATCCGTCCTGATCAAAGCAAACAGTGCTAAATAGTGTAGTAGAACATTTTTTATTTTTTGGGTCCACCATGGTGCTGTGCACACACATTAGCCCATTCGGCCACCCCACCTGTGTAGTAGTAACAGCAAGAAAAGCAAGGAAAGAGGAAATAGTCCTGTGCCGCTTCCGAATTTGTCAATGTGAATTTTCGCACGGCCATGGTTGCCTATCTCCCTCCCCCCTCTAAAGTCCATGGCACCAAAACAGACCCTTTCTTAAAAACAAAACAAGCTAAGGTAGAATTAGAAAAATCGTAGATCATATACAATTACAAATGCAGAGGCTGGTTCTATGATTTCCCCTTCTTCCTTAGTCCGAAAATTCATAGCATCTTCGAAATTTGCTCCCCTCAAAAATGTTGATGGCGCACCTTGAAACTCCTGATTTTTACAAAAATCAATATCTCATATGCATCAGAGTACCAAGAGCACAATGCAATAAATCAGATATGCAGGCAGTGACCATCGGCGTAGAGTCTCTCCAGAACTCCAGAGCTAACTTGATTTAAGAAGTTTCATGGACAATGTCTCAATCTGGAAGGAAGTTGTTCCGGTCAGTCAAAGTCGTGCATGCTTTGCGAGATCTACACTACATATTTCCAACTACAAAACTTAAATTTGTTATATTGTGGCAAATACAACATATTAAGTATTATAATATTGTTCAGTGATCAAATAATAAATTAATATGGAAATGAAATAATGCCACGTATAATTGGAATTTCTAATACAAAACTATCAACTCCCAGCACCCTTTCTATATCTACTGTCTTTTCCATCCTAAACCTTTAGTCCCCTCAATAAAAACAAGATCTCGTGATTCTGACCTCTATATTCCATTCCACAGGACAAAAACCTATGAACGTTCCTTCTTAGCCCGCTCCGTCACCTATTGGAATTCTTTGCCACATAACATCCGTCATGCCTCTTCACTGTCAACCTTCAAATACCTCCTTTTCCAATATCTCCTTACATCCTAAACAGGCGATTCGCAACCGTAAATTTCATTTTATGAACTGGATTTGTGAGAAGTAATGGTGGTGCCTATTGTTTAAGTTTTAACATAAAACAGCAATGATCTTTGTCACCCAGTTTGACTATTGTTCTTACTATTTTTTTTTTCTCTTCACCTCAGGTTGTGCTTTTTATTTCGGGTAAATATGTTAAGCATATATTAAAAGTATATTAAATACTTTTTGTCTCTCTGTGTATATGAGTATGTACGTATACGTAGATCCTTTTTTTCCATTACACCACAAGTAATCCTGGGATTTTATTTTATTTTATCTTGGTGTTTGCATATTATTAGATAAATCACTGTAGATATTATTACATTTTGTATTAAGTTATTTTTCTATTAGGTAGCCTAGTGTCTATAAATTGTGTAGTTATGTATATAGATATTTTTTTCTTTTGTAGGTAATTTATTAATCTTATCATTGACATAACCAAGGGAAAAGTGTTTAATTATTTAGTTATCCGCAAATAAAGTTTCTTTCCTTTCATAACTTTTTGCCTGAATTGTCTTGGTGATTGGATTATTTTTCCACCTGAAGGAGAAGGTAAACTTCAAAATTGGTGACCAATCATGTGGATTTGATAAAGAATTACCGATGATACGGCTTACCGACGAAAAAACATCTTTGATAAACAATTTAAAATCCTCCTTTCTTGATCATAGGGACTTAAAGTCGACGAAATGAGACATGCATTCCATGACAGTACTACAATTAACGTAAGGTTGTGTGGATGCGAACTCTTTATCTTGCATTATCTCGAAAATAGTACGTTTTTGGGTTTCTTGGTGTACGCATCAAAATCTTCAAAGCCCAATTTGTTCCGTATCGATCTACAGTACCTACCACCGTTCCAGTATCGAAGCCTAGCGAAATGTTTATATCGACTCTATTTATTTTAGAAAGAAAAACAAAGCGAAGAGTACAATTCGCTAACCTACCGTTTAATTCTAAATCAAACGGTACCCCATTCATGGCATTTGAGCATGACTGGAGCTTATATTTGGTACAAAAGCCTTACTGTAATAATATATGGGGGGATGTTTCCTATTAACACTCACAACGTATATATCTTTATTTATTTTTTTTTAATTTATCTATTTCAATTAATAAATTCGTTTTTAAAGTTTAAATGTTTAAAAAAGAAAAATGAAATCAGCTGCTTTTATAAGTAATGTACAGTTAATAATATTTTATAAGCTCGATTGATTTGGTGTATATTATAGTAATTATAGTCCGTGGTACAGACCCAGTTTTATCAATCTGGAGGTAGGCAAATTTAGTCCATTTAATTAGGTACTAAAAATTCGTATATACCCATCTGCTTACCATTTGGGTAGTAAGATAATTTGATTACAAAATTGAGGGAAAAAAAGGTGCCATACAAATATATTCGACCATTTGATCTACAAAACCTCGCGCCAAATGCCTCAATATTTTTTAAGACCACCACTTTCCTCGAGTTTGTGCTCGGATTATCTTACTACCCAAATGGAAAGCAAATGGGTATATACGAGTTTTGGGTACCTAAGTAAATAGATAGAAATGTTCAGCATTTCATCTACTTTGCAATGTATATGATTCAAAATTATATCTTAAGAAAACTTGTTAGAGAGTAGGAATGGGAAAAACCAACAGATAACGAGTTTTCTTGAAGTTAGGGATAAAAATATCTCAGAAACAAAAATCGAACCTGCATACTGTAAGCGAGAGAAATGTTCAGCATTTCATCCTCACTATAATTTAGCTATATTCGGTATAATGAGCTATTATTTTAAATTTATATTTCATATTAGTCCTAGGTCCTATCCTTAACACAGTTTATACAGCTGACATCCCAACCCAATCCAACACTGTCATCACCACCTATGCCGATGACACGTGTATCCTATCAGTTAATAACGATCCTTTAATTGCATCCCAAACTCTTCAATCACATATCACAAGCCTTGAATAATGGTGTAAAAATTGGAGAATAAAAATAAATTCCAACAAATCCCATCAAATCACCTATACCCTCCGTCGTAAACCTATGACCTCTTGTCCTACAGTATCCTTCAATAATACTCTACATATTCCTCTTGAGCAAATCCGCTACTTAGGACTCCACCTTGACAAACGACTCACTTGGAACCCCCATACCAGACTGAAACGACTAGAAACCGCCCGACGTTTTCGACTACTGCAGAACTTACTAGACAAACGATCTAAGCTTTCACTCAATTATAAACGACTCGTATATATGACAATAATAAGACCTATTTGGACTTACGGAATTGAGCTTTGGGGCTCCACTAAACCATTGAATTCCTCTCGTATCCAATCCTTACAATCCAAAATCCTTCGTAAAATCCTCAACGCTCCTTACTTTGTCACAAATAAAATCATCCATAAAGACCTTAATGTACCATATGTTTCCGATCTGGCCCGATTCAGATACCTTTCCTTCCATAACAAACTGCAGAACCATCCGAATCCTCTCATTTCAAACCTTGCTTCCTCCTCAATCCCTGATAACCCTCCGAGGCGTCTGAAAAGAAGATGGCCTCGGGACCTTCTAATATAGAACTTTAATTTGAGTTCTACCAATGGGTAGTTTCTCTTCATGTTGTACATGCCATGTTACCAATTTCTCATTTACTTATTGTATTCTCTATGTGATACAGTTGTAAATTCCATTAAAATAATTTTTAAAAAAAATATTTCATATTATTAATTTCGTATTGTTGATGTGATGTTTTCACTCCTATTGAGTGGTGTAAAGCACACACCTTAGTATGTACATATATATATATATATATATATATATATATATATATATATATATATATATAAATTGTACTTTTAATATTAGTGATATTTTTTTAATTTTACCAATAGTTTAGATTAATTAATTTTGTGACAGTTACGTAGAGATATCATTTCTTTAATTCAATATCTCAGTACGGTTATTATTATTATTTTTCATTATCTTATCATTTTTTGTAAGTGAAAACTTCAGAGTGAATAAAAGATCTCAAAAACCAAAAATCGGACCTGTATATTGTAAGCGAGGGAATTTTTAAGCATTTCATCCTCTGTGTGCTGGGCTAATATTTAAAATTGTATCTTAACGCGGCGCCATGTTAGTGAATCGAAAAGGAAAAAAATAGTGTCTATAACGAAATTATAACGCATTTTATTTAATATATGGATTAAAATATCTCAAAAACTAACAATCGGACCTCCATATGGTAAGCAAGGAAAATGTTCATAATTTTATCCTCTTTGTAATGAGCTATATATTATAATATATATTTCATATTATTAATCTCGGCTTGTTGATGTTTTCACTTCTATCCTGTGGTCTAAAGCACACACCTTAGTTTTTTATTTATTAGTAATTTTTATTTTATTTTTTTATCAATCAAAATGTAAAACTGATTTAATTGTTGTTTCAATTTATTATTATTGAAAAAATAAATGCTTAGTTTTATTTTGTTGAATATTATACAGTCCATTATTTTTTTTATATAACTCTCTTCTTTTGTTACACAACTGTAGGTTAAGCATCATTCTAAGTTTTCACCCAAAACTGCGAGGCAGCTTAAAAGTTCTGGCTACTCATGTTTTTTAATTAATAAGAAAATTTTGAGGTAATTCAATCGAATACAGACACATTAATGAATACCTTAACTACTTCAAGTTATCACCATTGGCCAAATATCCAGTGAATCTTCAGCAAACCTCAGGCAGCCGAGATAGTTAGCAGCGAGGTTGGTTTAGGAAGGCTGTTTGAGTTCGCAGATCTGGCTTCTTAATCATGTGCAAACAGGGTTCTGGCAGAATTTGGAGCTAGCTGTGACACTCCAACTGCAAAACTTCGGGGTTCGGAGGAAACGAAGATACTAAATCCCCAACATCTTGAAGGTTAAATAAATGTATTTAGCATTTAGGACGTATATATATATATATATATATATATATTACTTGACTCAGGTAGAAAAATTATTTATTCTGTTTCATTGGCCGTGGGACGACCTTGGGGAAGGGGGACCTTTCTGGGGCACACCCAGCCTCTACAAAGTGGGTACCCTTATATAATTAATTAATTGGGAAAACCTGGCAATTGAGCGTGATCCTGGCCCAATCCCCTCCCTGCACTACCGTTGGCCTTGAAACAATACTTTTCCTAAATAGTACTGAACCCAAGACTCCATGGGTTGTATAGGTAAAGCCTTTTTTTTTTTTTTTTTTTTATAGACATCGTTTACCGATCTAAGAGAATTTCAGTAAATATAAAAATTGTAGATCACTATAAGATGACGCCATTCTCAAAGTTTTAAACGAGATGAAGCTATTTATGAAGTTTCATTAAGATAATAATATGATAAAAACGGGTCTATACCACGGAAAATGAGCCTATTGTTTATATTTACTGTTTCATTTATCTTAAGGTCTGGTTTCATTCATATAAAAATTTCCCTCTACTTACAAGACAGCCTGTTTATTTGATATATAGATAAGTGAAAGTAAAAATATGAATGAAAACAATAAAATTCAACTTAGAACATTAATCTCTTGAATAAAAAAAAATTAAATAAAAATTATCCACCCCTGCCTTGTTTATCTAATTACTCATTAGCGAATGGATTAAGAGCGGCGGAGGAAGATATCACAGCTGGAATAATTATCTTTAAGCCCATTCTTCTTCCCGTCTCTCTTCCTATCTTCTTATAACCCCGTGGGGGGAGAGTGCCAACCTCACAGCACCAAATGTCCCTTAGAGATCTGTCCAGGATGCCTCCTGCCTCTCCTCGCTGAAATTACCCGCCCCCTTGGGACTTTTTTTTTTATACCTCCCTTTTTATTTCCCCTCTTTTACTCTTTATCAACAGGGGAGAGGATACTCGGTGAAATCTTTTGAAGATTATTGATATCGACGTTTACTGAAGAAATATGTCATATGAAACCCCTAAAAGCAAATATATAGACCGAGGTACAGACCACTTTTTATCAAATTATTAACCTCCTCTGAAGCTTTATCTCATCGTAATCAACAACTATTTTATTTACGAAAACTCTTAGCGGCTTTTTCACTCTGCAAGTAGGCAAAATTTGACTATTTAATTAGGCAATAATAACTCGTATATACCCATTTGCTTGCTTTCCACTTGGTTACTAAGATAACTTGATCAAAAAACGAGAAAAAAAAATGGCAAAAATATTCTGGCATTTGATCATAGCCCTGGGGAGCCAGCGCCCGAAATCGACGTGATCGCAGGCAAAGTTTTTATCGTACATTACAAAATTGTATGTTATTCTGAGTAAAAAGAACCTTGTCTGCCGTTTCAGAGCCACTGATTAAAAAAATTACGGCTGATTTAAAGAATATCAGGCCAATAATTTGAGGATCGAAATGGGAAATCCATTGCGAAAAATGTGAGAAAAGTTTCTATTTTTAAACTTGTATATATGGCTTTAGATATGTAATCAACGAAATTGCTAACGCGGCCACCAAGAGAAAACTTTTTTCAGCCAAAATAGTCAGATTTTTTTTTTTGTTTTTCCACACATAACTGCCAAACGATGCATCAAAACGAAAAATGTATTCTTTGATAAATTAAAGAACGTTAAATTTTGCATCGGATGAGTACATAAACATTATAATTTGGGTAGGCGTCTCAACGTGTCTCACACATGTCTCAGTTTAAACAAAATTTGATGCTCTAAAACTTTGATTATGTGAGTTTTTCCTCTAAGAGAATTCATTTACAAGTTACAGGACCATTTATAGTAATTTGTCTCAGTTTTTGACAAATTTGGTAAAACACGCAACCAAATTATAAAGATTGTGTACTCATCCGACGCAAAATTTAACGTTCTCTAATTTATTAAAGAATACATTTTTCGCTTTGATGCATCGTTTGGCAGTTATAGGTGGAAAAACAAAACAATATCGAAAACATTTTTTTGACTGTAAAAACTTTTCCCTTAGCAGCCCGCGTTAAACATTTTGTTTTTTACATGTATAAACCCATATATACAAGTTAAAAAAATTCTCACATTTTTTGCCAGGAATTTCCCGTTTCGATCCTCAAATTATTGGCCTAATATTCATCAAATCAGCCTCCATTTTTTAAATCAGCGGCTCTGGAACGCTAGACAAGGTTCTTTTTACTCAGAATAACTTACACTTTAGTAATTTACAATCAAGGCTAGGACATAACTTAAATTTGTTATATTGTGGCCAGTATAATATATTAAGTATAATATTTTAAATGTTTCCTATTAACACTCACAGCGTAAATATCTTTATTTATTTTTTTAATTTATCTATTTCAATAAATAAATTTGTTTTTAAAGTTTAGATGTTCAAAAAAGAAAAATGGAATCAGCTGCTTTTATAAGTAATGAACAGTTAATAAAATTGTATAAGCTCGATTGATTTGGTGTATATTATAGTGATTATAGTCCGTGGTACAGACCCAGTTTTATCAATCTGGAGGTAGGCAAACTTTGTCCATTTTATTAGGTACTAAAAACTCGTATTTACCCATTTGCTTTCTACTTGGGTACTAAGATAATTTGATCACAAGATCGAGAAAAAGAAAGTGGTCTACATAAATATTCAGCAATTTCATCTTGTAATCTTGACATTTTGTGGTGTAGGCAACGAGAAACGGCTCAATATTTTTGAAGGCCGCCATTTTTCTCGAGTTTGTGCTTAGATTATCTTACGATTCAAGTGGAAACCAAATGGATTTTTAATGCCTTATGAAATAAAAAAAGTTTGACGATCTCCATACTGAGAACGCCGCAATTCCAATAGTTTTCGTAAAGTTACGGAATGGACTTAATCCGTAATAAATAATATTAATTGAGTTTGTTAAATATGCCTATTGGTGAATCATGTATTGTATTGACAATTCTCATAACTCAAATGTAGTGTTGCTCAAATGCGAGACAGAGACGGGTCTTGCTCTTGCAAACTCAGTCTTGGTCGTGCGCAAGAGTCTCGTAACAGTCTTGCAGTTACTCATTAGCTTATAGCTATTTGTTTATAAAAAAAAGAACACATTTTTCTTCAATCAAAGTTGATTTGCGATGTGAGAAACTCGTTCATACAATATATACAATTACAAAAATAATAGAAATTACAACAAAAATAAGTAAAGAAAGCTTAGTAAAACAGACGAAGTATGAAAACATTTAAATAACCTTCATGTTTATTTACAATATTTACAGTCAGCCGAGGAAGCTCCAAGTCGGGCCTTTTCCCCCATGTGTGGAAGATAAGGCAGGACTTTAAGAGATCCCAGAGCTTCTCTCTCAGCCGCACTAAAGCTTATAACTATAGAGATAATACTGCAATTTTTTAGATAGGATTATTGCCGGCCAACTAAGCCCGAGTGAAAAATAAGAGGAGTTAAATGCAAAAGTATATATTGGTTATACCGATTATTAACATATAGTAACTGTTTTTTTATTTGATTTTTATTTAAAAAATCAATTTTTTTTACCAGTCTTGGTTTTGGTCTTGCAAGAGTTAGGCGGTCTTGGTCTTGCAAAGTGCAAGATAACAACGACCCGGACCCCTAAGAGCTTCATCAACAAAAGAGCAACACTCATTGAGCTTTGAAAACATTAATCATATTCTGAGTCTTGGGGCTAATTTTGCGGGTCCCGTGACGGCTAAGGGTTCATTCATTGTCGTTGCTTTAGGAATACCCAACTGTTTTGATGGACGTTCAACATTCCTCATTCATTATTACAAAATGCATTCATTTCAATGAGATAGTATAAAACTGAGAGATTTGTATTTATTTATACTTGGCCTCTATCCTAAAGGGTCATTGACGTCATGCTCTATTTTCTTCTTGTATTTTTGATATATACCAACATTTTTTTCGACGTTTTTATTGCTGTTTTCTAAAGGTACTATTTCGCTGGTACTATATGCGGCAGTGAAGTTACACGTCCACTATTTATTAGTATACTATTTCACGCTGCCAACCGTTTAATGCTTGTCTATTTCGCTCAAACTGCTCACCGTCGCAACCAAATCAATTTAGTGTCCTTTTTTAATAGTTTGATATAATTTTAAATAAAAATGATAGCCTTAAATTTAATGGTTTTTATACTGATAGTTAAAGTTGAATTATATCTGTACTATGAAATGTTAACAATTATCCACATATTAATTCCAACCTCCTACAAAATGATTGTTTATTGTAATATTTTGAACTGATGATTTATCTCCAATTTAAAATTTATTGCTAATTATTAGTTTGATAAGTAACAGTAATTATTACATAATTGATTAGTAATAAATATCATATATTTGTAATGAAATCACAGCAGGAAATATTTTACCGTTTCGATAGGTAATCAGTAAATCAACACTTGAATTAAAAAAATACACACTGATCTTTCAATTTCTGAATTTGAATATTTACCTTAATTTAAAATTTTATGGATTATTTAATTTATTTAATGTCATTTGGATTTAGGTATATTTGAATTTCTCTGTAAAATACTTTTGATGGAATAAATAAATAATCTTGTTAGTTCAACCTTTAAGAAATGATTTATTATAGCTTTGTTTAAATTTTAAACAATATTTAATTTAATTTTGCCTGATTTGATGAAAATAAAAAGAAATAAAACGTATCAAGATTTTTAAGTTGTCATAAAAAAAAAGGTTCCATCCAACGGAATAGGTTTCTTTCTTTTCTATTAAAGTTCTAAATCTTTATACTATATTTTATATTCAAATTATTACAAGAAACAATCATTTTGTAAGTGATAGGAATTAATATGTGGATAATTGTTAACATTTCATAGTACAGATATAATTTAACTTTAACTACCAGAAAGAAATAGCATGTATTAATTAAATAAGAACCAAACTCCGCCATAAAATCTATTGCTATCCTTCCGATACAAATAAAAACCATTAAATTTAAGGCTAACATTTTTATGTGAAATTATATCAAACTAGGACGCTAAATTGATAAGACTTGGCCGCGACGGTGAACAGTTGCAGCGAAATAGACAAGCATGAAACGGTTGGCAGCGTGAAATAGCGGTCGCTGCCTTGGGCAGTACCAGCTACCAATAGTATCTTATGAGCGCTTTGAGGTTTCCTGATAAATCCGTAAATGTTTCTGTGGTTTTGTATTTAATACAGTCGAATTGTGCTTCACTGCCATCATCACAAAACACTCTACAAATTGGTGGATCTGATTTATCCATAAGGTATTGGTGAGAGAATTTGTAGTGGCCTATACGGAGACAGAACAAAATAATTTTATTAATTTGTTTTCATTATTTCTTTCCGCCTAGATATTCTCTCCACTTGCGAATTATTGGCTTGATATCGGCCAATTTTGCGTTTTTCTCCATTCTCCATTAATTTTCTGATTCTTTTAAAAAAATTCATCATAGGTTTAATCTTTTGCAGTAACTAGGTTAATCTTATTGGCTTTAGAATGAATGATTTCTCTTGCTATGGTAACAGCACGATCAGCTTTTTCATTGCTTGAGATACCGGAATTACCAGCTACCCACAAAAGTATGACCCTTCGATCGTTTGACTGAATTGATCATAGAATTTTCGTGATATCTATAATTATTCGGTTTTTTCATTATTGCTTTTTGAACCATCAGATAATTATAATCATCGATCGAGGTATGTACTCGTACATTCGCTGTATATATTGTAGAGCTTCCTTCAGTTTTCTATGTCGTATCAAGACGTGTATCATATGTCGAAGTTATAAACAATTACAAGAGCCATGACTGGAAGACGTTCCAATCGACATTATTGTCACAATCGAATCATCAATAATTGGCTGGGATTGGAGGACATTGAGGTTATCGACCTCGGTCATTGATGATGATGTACTTTATTTGCCTTCGCTGTCGTCAACAAGAAAATCATTGAAGAATTCTAAAGGGGCTGAGTTCCAAACTTCAAAAATGTCTAATGCTATATTATATATTGAAATATTTTTTTTTTTTAATGTAACTTAATAATACTTATTTGCCGTATTATTAATAGCACCGATCGATAGATGTTATCATCAGGTCGGACCAAATTGTAAATATTGGTTTAATAAACTCTAAACTCTTAACTTATTTTTTTATGGCCAATGACTTTGATTTCAAATCTCAAAAATAGTCGACCCAGAAATCTCTGAGAAAATTTAAGGACAAAATTTTTTTTAATTGATTTTTTTGAGTTCTTCTTATTTTTAAACATAAAACCTGAAATTTTGAGGGGTTAGCGTTTCAAATTTTTTGATCTATTACAACGCATCATTACGCAATATTCTGTCTTCAGGTTGATTTTAATAGCAAATAGCTCGGATTGTAGCGTTGCCCGAATGTCAGATCAAGACGAGTACTGGTCTTGCGCAAGTCTTGCAGTTACCTATTAGTTTATCACTATAGATATATCATTGTATTTTTTGTAGATAGAAGAAACCTAACTAAGCCCGTATGAAAAATTAGAAGAGTTAAATGCAAAAGTATAATTGTTATACCCTTTGGGAGACAGCAAAATTTTCAAACATCAAACGCAACCAATCCATTCAGTTCAAAGTCCTCCGAACAATAGTTGATGCTCCGTTCTATGTAACCAACAAAACCCTACATCATGACCTTAATATTCTATTTGTCCTAGACCTTATCCCTGAAATTTTTTTCAAATTCCATCAGAACCTTACAAATCATCCAAATTTTACACAATCCATATCTAGTTCCATTCATCCCTACAATCCTCCTCGAAGGTTGAAGCGGCAGTGACCCCGATATCTTTTTTAGTATATATATATATATATATATCCTGAGGCATTCCCGTGTTTCGTACCACTATGCTGAAATAGGATGGCTCTCCTCTTCCTTCCGAAGACAATATTCCCTACGCGGGGAATATAATCATCGTCCGCCCAATTCATACAATCTCCTACAATTCAAATTAGCTATCCACACCCTCTCCACAAGATCTCGTCCTTCTGACCTTTACACCTCTTTCCACAGATCTGCATCGTTTAAACATTCCTTCGTCGTCCGTTCCACTGCATTCTGGATTTCCATCCCACTAAACATCCGCATGCATCATCCTTATCCGCCTTTAAAATTCGCTTATTCCAATTCCTCTTCACAATCCAATCAGACGCTGGTTAAATACATATTATGTAATAAGAATTTAATTTTCCTTAGACATTATATTTTTTCTCTTATTTTTATTGTTTTATTCTGTGTTGAACGTGAATTTTCATCAGCACTCACAAAGCATTGTGAGTAGATAAAATTTGTTTTTCTCAATTTCTAATTTTTCTATTCATGAGATTGTATTTCTTTGAAATGTATTTTATTTTCTAATTATCTTCAACACACTCCTCGCTATGTGTATGTATATATACACTTTATTTATTTTTTTCTTCTGCTAATCTTTACGCATAATCACTTAAATATCTTAGGGAACATATGTATATAATTTTTTTTTTTTTTTATATTAACAGTTGTTATTTTTTTTTTTTTTAATTTTCATATTCCATCACTATAATGCTTTGCCTATAAAATTGATTTTGCGTTCCTTTCTAATTTCATTTAATGATTATTATGCTATTGTTTTAGCTTCAATATTGTAGCATTGAACCCCTATCACCAAACTGATCTCGTTAATTTATACTAAGAGCTATTATACTTAATTTATTACTAGTATTTTCTTATTATTCTTTGTAATAGGTCTTTTGGCCAGATTTATGGTTAATTTATATGAAAAATGCTGTTATTCTAAAGGGATCTAGTCCCAGAATAAAGATGATTTTTCTATTTCTATTTCTATTCTATGTCTTGGAGTTCTGACAATAGCCAAATTCTTCACTCAAGACATGAGTTTATGTGGCTAAGCTAAAGCGCTCTCGCTCAATCTTCACTGGCATTAGCACCAGTGACGCGGTCGAGACAGTAGCGCAGGGATCTCTTGGCGTCTTGCTTTTCTCTCTATAGTTGGAGGAACAAGGCTGGCTTGGGGTTACCTACCTCATTGTATTTAGGTATGACTGAGTTTTTATGTTTTTAATTTACTTATCTTTAGGTTATTTTATTTTTTATTGTACATAGTTGTTTGATTATTATTTATTTATTATTTCACTTTTGTTAATTTTGTTTTCTGAATATATAAGGCGAATATATATATCTCATTATGATTATTATCCAAGAAAAAAAAAAATTATATTCGAAAAATCGATTTTTTTTTTACCACTGTTGGTCTTGGTCTTGCAACAGTTAGGCGGTCTTGGTCTTGTCCCTGCAAATTGCAAGACCAATACCGATTTTGGCCAACACTATAGGATTCCTAGACGTGGAGTGCTCATTTCGGATCTTTTGTTAATGTTGCTGTTTTCCGTATCCCTGAACCTCCCCTAGGGAAGAATACGCTCCCCTCCCCTCGGCAGTAAATGTAAATAATATGATAATGGAATCCCAACGGTCAAGAGTCAAGGGGCCGACTATTCCATATTTCTGGGTTCCCATGCCAGCACCTGCTCCTAGGCCTCACTGCCCGCTAATCTCATCCTCTTAGGGTTTTAAGGTTTTAGGTTTTTTTCAGGGTATTCTTTAGGGTATTGTGCCCCGTGAAAGAGATATCAGCTCAGATTAAGGGGATTTTCAACAAAGGATCAAAGAACCCACTGAAAACAGGATTCCTAATAATATTTTGACAGATTTTTTTTTAAAAGTAATTTATTTACATAAACCGTATTGTGACTTTAAAATTATTTGAATTTTTACAGTATAAAATGATTTTTGATATTTTTAATACAATGAAAATTTCATAATAAGAGGCCATATAATCATCAAATATTATAAAAATATGTTTTATATTTTATTTTTGTTTTGAAGAATTAATGCAATAATTTATTTGTAAAATGACATTTAGTCCGTGGCACAGACACTTTTTTAAAACCTAATTATTAACATCTGAGTAAAACATTAACTGTAACCGTTAATAGGTTCACCACATAGTAACTTAAAACTTTTTTATTTACAAAAAATCCTGGAATTGGGGCGCATTCAAGATTGAGATCGGCCAACATTGTCTATTTAATTGGATACAAAAAACGCATGAACATCCATTTGTTTTTCGCTTGAATTGCAAAATAATTTGATCACAAATATTGAATCACGTGATGTCCTAATATAGACATATTATTAGAGTGCTACCAATAGGTAGTTTCTCAACATGTGTCTCATGTCATTATATTCATGTGCGAATTTACTAGATGTATTTTTTTCTATGTCGTTGTAAATATCATATAAATATAAAAAAAAAAAAAAGTCGGCGCTGGATTAGAGAGGTAAAAATCAGGAAAAAAGTGACGTAAACCAACTGATAACGAGACTATCGAGGATATGGAATCAAATATCTCAGAAGCCGAGAAAAAAAGAGAAATTAAAAAAATAAAATAAAAAATACTTCCTTAATAGCAATTCTCGATTATAATCATAAATTAATCTGAAGGAATTATTAACAATTTAAAAAAATATATAAAATTATTTTTCATTTTTCAATTATGAATCCATCAACCTTCCCTTGACAATATCCGGTGTAAAAAAAAAAAAAATCTTAAAAGGGCGATTCAAACAGGAGACCGCCCTATACCCTAAACAGGACACAATAGGTCCAATTATCGCCGGACTTTTTGTCAAACAGAACAGATTTCGTCCTTCGTCACCCTCCGGCAAAAAAAAAGGACATTGGAAATGGAGCAGGACCGGGGAAGACACAACTGCTCGGACTGTTTGGACACGGAAAGGTGAGAGGTCGTGACACGCAGAGCTGGGAATTAGCTCGCCGTATTGTCACTTCACGCTTGATCGCCTGCGTCCTGATCGCAATGACAAAACGTACGTTAGGATTTTAGCATATTTCTGCTGTTTGTTCCATTTATAGTGGGAATGTGGGGCATAAGGGAGTTGTGGATTCGATACAGCTATGTCCAGTCAGAATTCACTTAAAAAAGAGGGGTATCCATTCGTAAAAATATATTCAAAGAAAAGTGAAAAAAATATATACATATATAAGTAGTTGTAGTAAAAAATTCAAATATCTGATGTGTCCACTCACACGACACACAGTGGGAAGAAACGGTCTCACTTTTTTTCCAAAACATTAGTTTTCTATTTTTTTTTTTTTTTTTTTTTTTGTTTCAACAAGTTTTTTAAATTCCTCCTGAATCGAATGGTAAAGTACTTTTGGTTAAAGGAATAACGTTATTTTTTTTTCTAGTTCATGTCCCAACCTACACCAATTTTAAATCTATCAATTTAAATAAAAGCAACACTATGATAAACTTGATACAAAAAAAAAAACCCTTGGATCTGCAGTATTTTTAAAAATAGATATTAAAAAAACTCAACTTATTTACTGAATATAAGGTTATCTTATCTTTACATAGATATAATTGGTCGATTTCTATTATATTTGACGTATTAAAGAAAAGCTGTAAATAGAGATATTATTATTAATACATAAACATAAAATTGGAAATAAAAAATTAAATTTTCGAGGAGTATATTTCTTTGCAATTCACAGCATCCCATCACAATCCAGGAAATAGTTCAGTTCAGCAGATCTCTTGGCCACCGACTACGTAATCGCCGAGGTGGGCTCTAGGGGTTTCTAGTGCGTTTTAGGTTTTCTGTCAGATGATTTATGTTGTAAGTTAGTCTTTGGTGAAAATTATTGTAGTTTTCTTTTGCAGTGTCTAACACTGTTGGGATGTTTAAGTCTTTATGTAATATATCGTTTGCGACATCAAATGGTGCGTCAACTATCCTTCATAAAATTTTGGATTTGAAAGACTGGACTTTTTTAGTATTGGAAGTTTTAGCAGAGCCCCACAGTTCTATGCCATGTCCAAATTGGTTTAAGTGAAACTTTATAGAAAGTTAGTTTGTTAGTCAAAGATAATTTTAACGTCTGTCAAGTAACATAGATAAAAGACCGTATCGTCTGTTTAATTCCATACGTTTTTGTCTAGTGTGTGTCCTCCAAGTTAGTCTTTTGTCCAGGTAAAAACCCAAACATTTAATTACATCGATGCAAGAATTTCAATGTTATTAAAATATATTTCGGGAGAAGGGGTATGATTAAGAGTGGATATCGTGAAATAGAGATATAGAAAAAGAAATACTTAAAAAAATTCTCTATTATTTCTGAAATATGTTTTTTTATTGGTTGACCATATGTATGGTAATTTTTCATCAAATTCAATGATTGATGATGCCATCATTTTGAAGATTTTCTTCTTCTTCAGTTACGAAAAATTGTCACTTTATATTTAAATTTCAGGCAAAAAATTATGAAGAAATTCCAGAAGGAAGAGGACGTAAACACCACTTTGATCAGTTTTTAAAAAATAAACTTCAAATATTGTATGAACATGGCATTATGCAGTTAGTGGAAAGATGGAGAAAATTTATATTAAATAATAGTCAATATATTGTAGATTAAAATAAATTTGATGTATATAATACATTGAGTGTTATTTCACCCTGAAAAAACGAAAGGATTTATTTCCCAGCCCAATACATTGAGTTTTAGTATTATTATTTTTTTTTTGTTTCATTTAATAAGTTATTGTACAAAGAGTGTGAATGAGCTACTCTATCACTACTCTAAATATAAATAAATGTTGATCATTTTGTAATCATTAAGAAATAATTCAAATCATAGTGAGTGTGGTGATATTTTTTGAGTAATTCACAAATAAAATTTGTTTTCCTTCATAACATTTTTCTATGTGGGAGGGATGTGATTATTTTCCCCACCTAAGAATAAGCTATACAAAATGAGGGAATCAATCATTGAATTTGATGAAGAATTGATGACGTACCAACAAAAAAAAAAATCCTTCGAGAAATAATATATAAAGATGGTATATTTCCAGGGAGAGAATCATTTTATTATCATAAAACGGTGCTGCCCAATTACATTGGGTTCCTAACAACACACTTATTTATCACTACAGACAATTTTTAAAAAATAATAATCAATTATATAGGATTGACAATATGTATGAGCATAGTATACAATATTTTTATATATATATATATATATATATATATATATATGTATTATTATTTTTTTTACGTTGCGTGGAGTCCCAAGAGCCAGTGGACAGTCGAAGGAAGTTGGGTCCCTCTGTCGCAAATGTGGCAGAGAGTCTGAAATACCAGCCCATGTGCTGGGAAAATACCCCCAACAACTCCCTCCTTATAACACGCAGGCACCATAGAGTAAAATTCGAATTGATGAGGCTCCTTAGAGAAAGGGAATTCGTATGCTTCGACGAGGTCTATTGCATTGATAGCAATGGCTCAAAAATATACGCGGACATAGTTGCATTCTCCAGGACCGGAAAAGCGGCACTGGTCTTGGATCCAACTGTTCGCTATGAGAGCAACGGCCTCGAACAAGCCAACGAAGTAGAAAGATAAAAGAAGAAAATCTACGGGAAATGCATCCTTTTCCTAAAAGAGAAATTCCGCGAGATCTTCGGAGAGAGAGAGTTCACAGTGAGAGGCCTCTGGTTTGAGTCTCGCGGACCCTAAAAGAACTGGGAGCTTCTTCGAGGAACTAGGTGTTGATGTCGGGGAGCTTGCATTGTTGGCCGAGGGTATTATTTTGGACTCCCTTGGGATCATTCATAATCAAATATATGGTAATTAGGGGATGATTATCATTATTTATTTATTTATTGAATTTTAATATTGTTTAAGTGATCATATCTTTTTGTCTGTGCGTTCTAATTTTCTGGTGTTAAAACTTTGGCATTCGAATACTATATATATATTTTTTTTTTAGCACAATAAATTTTAGAAATTATCTTGTATAGGTTTCACCGAAATATGTATATATAATATATTGTATGATTGTAGTTGTATGTATTATTATATTGTAGTATTTATATTGTTTGTATATGAAAAGGAATTTGTATATAATTTGTATGTCCAAAAAAAAGGATTGATGAGTATGCTGTGTGTCGAGCAACCCTATGTAGTAGGGCAGCACTGCTTTAAATAAAGTATTTCTCTCTATCTCTATATTTTTTTTAATATTTTTTTTTCTTTTTTTCTAAAACTAAAGCGAGCGATCCACCTGTTTCATAAACTAAGGTACCGATGTTAGAGTAAACAAGAGAGAGTCGCTTGACCGCTGTCGACAATCAAAACCACATCGGTGCCCGGTGGTCTATTGTGCCTAGGGGAGATTTCGGCCCGGGCTCTTCCCACGTTTCACAATACCAGGACCTTCCGAAGAGATATAAATCTGAGATCGTTTAGGAGTGACCATGCATAACCACATCTTTCCAGGAAGATAATGCCTTTGCTGACCGTTCGATACCCAAATGTGTCCTGGGGATTCGTAACAGATCTACCGAGGACATTTCTCTTAGCTATTTGCATTATTCCCAGTTTCGCTTGAATCGTAACGGTATTTATAAGAGGGTGAGAGCCGAAAGTTTCTCACTAAGAAAATTTTATTTTTCACATTGATTAAATATTAAAAATGCACTAAATAATTAATAAAATAGCATAATTTAATTAAAAACAAACAAACGAATTTAAAAACCTTGGTTGATTGTAATAAAAATTGAAGTTTGGGAATATTCAAAATTAAGAAAAAACAATATTAATTCCTTCATAATGATGAAGATAGTAAATAATGCATTATTAGTCAATTTTTCATTATTTCATTCCCTGGCCAAGAGACTTATTGCATTGAGCTACTTGCTGCATTATCTTTATTATTATTTTTTTTTGTGTGTGTTATTATGTGTTATCTTACTACTGTTTTTTTTTTTTTGTCTGTTTGTTTTGTTATTACTATTCTTTTTTTCTTTACGCTATCATTTCTTCTCCTTGATATCATATTTGCTGAATACCGAGGTAGATGGCAAATTTATTGTAAGCCAAGAATATGTATATTATAATAAATAATATAAATTTCTTTCCCAATTTTCTTAACGAACAGTATACAATGAAAAATTACAAAAAGTTTTATTCAAATTCCATAAGCAATTGTAAAAAATTTCAATTTCGATTTAATATGCCAGATTTATCTTTAAAAAATCTTAAAATGTACTCACATATCACGATCGAGTAGTGACAACTCATTTATCTTAACTATATTCAAACTTCTTCAATCCCTACTCATAGACAGTAGAATTACACGACATTAAGATATAGAATTAGATGTGAATTGAGTCAAAAAAATTAAAACAGTAAGATCTAAGACGTACAGACTCGGACAACAAACCTATCTTTACGCCTAAAGCTTCTAACCTATACAAGTATAATACGGCCGGCTCTGTTGTATGGTGCACCTCAGTTCGAACATATCAGCAAAACAACTGGAAAAAGATTACAATATTTCCAAAATGGAATAATTAGAAAAATTGTAAGAGGAACCACGCTGCAGAGAAAGAAGACATTGGATATTCAAGCAACACTAAATTTATCAACTATAAAAGGATTTCAGGCAAAACGAAAAAAATTATTTTTCGAAAAATCCCAACAATTGGCAAACCCTCTTTTCAACAACTTATTACCAACCAAAATTCCAAAACGTTTGCAACAAATCACATAAGATAGGTGTTTTATTAATTTAGTTGAAAGCTCTAGGGTATAAGATCAACTCAAGTCTGAGGTGAGCCCCATCACCTTTATATTATAGATGAAGAACAAAATATTCAGAAACGACGACAAAAAAAATATCAAAAAATACACCTTACAATGCTTTTAAGCAGTAAAAGGTATATTATAAAGAAAATAAAACGGATTCAAGTAAAAAATAAATAAAAAGGGGCTATGAAAAAAAAAGAAAAAAATTGAGTCAAAGAAAGTTTCAAGTCGATTCTCGATAACGCCCTCACGCCCCTCTCAGTTCTTCACTGATTCTCCACGGATTTCTTCTAGGAAATCTTTCAGTAGTGTTGCATTATTTGCGGAGTTGTTTTGTTTACTTTCGGAATTTACTCTTCCATGATTATTTCACACTTCAGACATTTATAACCTATGCTTATTTACGTTTCTATTTTGTTTATCTCTCTGTTTTTTTCTACATACTTGTACATATTTTTTTTTAATTAGCTATTTTTTAAAAATATTTTATTTACTTTGTATGAGCATACGTTCATGCTTTATTTATTTTGTATATATAATTTATTCTAAAGGGCATCGATCTCACGATTAATAAAATTATATTTTCTTTACTTTCATTTACAATTTATATGCAATGTCAGAAAACCAATATGAAAAATAAAGTTTCCCGGCCAATTTAGTCTTCCTTCCTACTAATGAGATTCATAATTTTTTATTTGTATACTCGTGAATCAGGATTTTTAACTTCAATAATTAAAAAAAAAATTGTTTTTCTTTCAATAAAAAGTTATTTTTTAATTTAGAGAAAAAAAAATTAATCAAAGAATTGATTCACCATAACAATTAAATCTTTGCAAATCGATTCAGTTAAAAGAATCGATTTTCCCATCTCTGTATAGAATTACAGGTGCCTATAGCATAATTGATCCTCCTCGCTGACAGTATCTGGCGATGGTTGCCACGCCACGTGCCTTTATGTCCAAGGCTGATTAGAGCTACCTGTGACACCCCCGCAGGTATGCGAGGGCGCGTGGCAGTCCCCTTGGGCAGAAGTGCCATTGGATACGCACCTGTCAAGGGTCAATAATGGGGGTGTATTACAGCTGCAGGCGTACCACAGGGGCTTCATTGGATTTGAAACAAAATGGCGAAAGGTAATGAGACCCTCCAGTAACCAATCAGTACAAAAAGAAAAAAAAAAAAATTACATAACGCATTACAGTTCAGTCCTAGAGACGGGGCCTAAAAAGTGACCTCAAGCGAAGGTTTGAAAATAAATTACGAAAGTGTGTTATTCTAAGTAAAATGAACCTTGTGTGCCATACCAGAGACGCTGCTTTAAAAAATGGCTGCTAATTTGAAGAATCTTAGGCCTGTGAATTGAAAGTCGAGAGGAGAAGAATATTGAGTAAGAATATTAATGACAAAGTTTTTATATAGGTTCAAACATGTAAAAAAACAAAATTGCTAACACGTGTCGCTTGAAACTGCTAACTTCAAATCGAATCAAAATTTCTTACAGCCAAAAAACTCAGATTTTTTTATCTGTTATAACTTCTAAACAATAAAATAGGCTTCATCTCATTGTAACCCACAACTATTTTATTTACGAAAATTCTCGGAATTGGGGCATTTTCAATCTGGAGGGGGCCAAACTTTGTCTATTTAATTACATCCAAAAAACTCAGATTATTTCGTTCATTTGTTGTTTTTTCACGTATAATATCTACACGATGCATCAAAGTGGAAAAAGTATTCTTTACGAAATTAAAAAAATGTTAAAATGTGCATCAAACCAGTAACTAAACTTATAGACGCCCAATTTATCGTTCTTTAATTAAAGAGTACGTTTTCTATTTTGATTTATATATCTTCCATGGTGCAGTTCCCTTTGTATCTAATTATTAAGATTCGGCTGAAATTTCGTAAAAAGCTCCATCTCATCGTAGCCTACAACTATTTTATTCACGAGAGTTCCCGGAATCGGGGAGTTTTCAATCTGGAGGTTGTCAAACTTTATCTTTTTAATTAGGTACTAAAAACTCGTAAAGACCTATTTCCTTTCCGCTTGGTTAATAAGATAATTTGATCACAAAATAAAAAAAAAGTCCGTTTGGCCTATATAACCTCGTTATTTTGACTTATTGGGGTTGTAGGTCATGCCAAACGACTCAATATTTTTAAGGTCACCCTTTTCCTCGACTTTATGCTCAAATTATCTTACGTTCCAAGTGGAAAGCAATTGGGTATTTACGGGTTTTTAGTACCTAATTAAATAGTCAAAGTTTGCCGACCTCCTGATTGAAAACTACCCAATTCGGTGAATTCTCTTAAATAAAATAGTTGTAGGTTACGAAGAGATGAAGGTATTGACGAAGTTTCAGACGGATCTTAATAATTTGATTGAAGTAGAAAACGTACTCTTTAAAAAATTAAAGAACGATAAATTGATGGTCCATTAGTTTACTCACTCGTTTGACGGACATGTTAACATTTTTTAGTTTCGTAAAGAATACGTTTTCCACTTTGATGCATCGTATAGGTGTTATACGTAAAAAAAAAAAAAAAGAAAAAAAACAAAAAAAAAGAAAAAAAAAAAAAAAAAAAAACCGAAATAATCTGTTTTGTTTTTTTAATGTAAAACATTTTCCATTGGGAGCTCAGGTCAGAAATCTTTGAACCGATTTATACAAGTTAAAATAATTAAAATATTTCTCACATTTTTTGCAATTTATTTCTTGTTTCGACCGTTGATTTTGTTAAATTAAATCTATCGGCAAGGCATGAGAAGAAAATAAGTTTTAAAGAAGAAAGGACAAGATTGAATTAATAAGGAAACTTTTATTTAAAGTTATAATAAATTGGTTTCATATAATTAAGCTCATCAAGTATTAATATGTGAGTTATATAGATTATTTTTCGTAGGTAATAGTAGATTTTAACACAGTTTTGGACCGTATAATTTCGTAAACGTATGTTTAAATAACGAATATCATAATGAGGTTTTGATATTGTGTTTAATTATTTGTACAATACTATTATAACAATACAAATCTGAACAATACCACAAACTATTTGGAAAGAAGTTGGATGCTGTCTTGGTTAAAAAACAGGATGATCTTGAATTTCATATAATATATTAAATTAAACTGGTATCAATGAACTCTTACCATCTGAATCATACATCATCTTACATTTAGCGCAACATCTCCAGGCACCAATGAGGAAAGTTCTTCACTTATCCAGAAAAATTTACAATATATATCATTGACATAACAACCATAATTTCATTTATGTTTTCATCAAGTTCTTTGCTCTCTGAATTTTTATTCATGCTTTCTATTAAAGCATTTTAGATAGAAAGAAATCTACCTTTTTATTTCGTTTTGACATTTTATAAATAAATAAAACAGGAGACTTCACAAACTTACAATATAATCTTATGATTCTTACTATAATGTTAGCAAGTTATTTAAAAATAAAATTATGGAGGACAAGAAATAAAAACAGCAGGTTTTGCACACAAGGGTTATGTATTATTAATTTAAATTTTGTGCAGACTGCTGTAATTTTGTGCATGGTAAAACGTAAGGCATTTACCACTGGCTGGACAAATACTCCATGAATAATGTTTATTAAATTAATATTTGAGTTTTCTTTTATATATTTCAGATCAAGCAGGATGTCTCAATCTCGACTAGGACAGATAAGCAAGATTCCACTGGTAATTAAGTGGCGCCTACCAGGACTAAACGATAACTTAAACGGCATAAACAGTCAGAGAGGTTTTAGAGTTGGTTAATTGAGGAGATTTCTAGTAATTGCGTAATGACAGGCCATCTCCACTAATAGAGGCGGATAAAGTGGGCTCTGAACGCATGGGTTCACTTCCTGATGAATTATGTAACGTGGTTGAAGAAACTTTACATATCCATATCCATAACGACATCAACTAAAGGTGATAATCACTGTGTGGATTATTCTTCCATCAACATACTGTGAACAAGAAATATAGTAACAGATTTAAGATGAATAATGTCACAAATAAAATCATCCATAAAGACCTTAATGTTCCATATGTTTCCGATTTGGCTCAATCCAGATACCTATCCTTCCATAACAAACTCCAGAACCATCCGAATCCTCTTGTTTCAAACCTTGCTTCCTCCTCGATCCCTGATAAACCTCCGAGGCGTCTGAAAAGAAGATGGCCTCGTGATCTACTTATGTAAATATATTATTAGAGTGCTACCAATGGGTAGTTTCTCAACAAGCATTTTCATGTGATTTTATTATTACTGTGTGCACATATACTAGTAGTATTTTTTTTTTTTACAATTGTAAATATCAATGAATAAAAAAACAAAAAACAAGATGAATAAAATTAAAAAACCATAAATAAAGTTAAAAACATAAGATAAATCACAAGTCATGGTCATATTTGAGGTAATCAGTTATTTGAAACATGTTTATTCGCATATATTATATAATATTAACGAAATGTTTTTAGTCCGTACAGACACCTTTTTATAGAATTATTAACATCCGCGTGAAACTTCGTAAATAGATTCATCTCATCGTAACGTACAAATATTTTATTTACGACAACTCTTGGAATTGGGGCATTTTCAATATGGAGGAGGGCAAACTTTGTCTATTTAATTACGTTTTAAAAACTTGTAAATATCAATTTGCTTTCTACTTGGATCGTAAGATAATTTGATAACAAAATCGATAAAAAAGGTGGACTACAAAAATATTGGGTCGTTTGTTCTGTATAACATTGGTTTTTTTCAAAATTTGAGGGTGTGGATCACGCCAAACAGCTCATCATTTTTTCTCGATTTTGCGATCAAATTATCTTACAGTTAACGAATCGGAGGCAGTAGAGACTTTATAAATAATGTTTTTATTCATAATGTTACAAATGGTATATAAAATACAGAGTTATATACTATGGGTTGACTACATGCGTTCACTCCAGGTCTCCTGCAGTAAAGAGTATGACTCAAGAATGCAACTGCATGAGTGCTTAGTCCAGAGAAGGATGGGGTTTATATCCCCAAGAATAGTAGGGGGGGGGTGAAGGGAAGTGTGGGAGAAGTCGGAAGAGGGCGGCAAAGGAAATTATTATTATTTTAAAAGTTATTAGAAATTGATATTGTTATTGTTTAGTATTGATATGAGAGAAAGTGGCCTTTTTCTGCAATCTGTTATTGTCCCCCAATATCTGTTGTGATATTGTGTCCTGTCAGTACATTCTAGATAACTATTTCTAAGCTATCAGAGATAGTTTGACCTGGCTATCTAGGGCTTTGTAATAAGCTTTGATAAAGGTCATGAGAAAGATCGATGCATGATTAAATGATTAAATAAAATAAAAGTTAATATTAATAGTTGTTATGGATTAAGTCCATTCCGTAACTTTACGATCCAAGTAGAAAACAAATGATTATTTACGAGTTTTTATGACGTAATTAAATAGAGAAAGTTTCCCCCTTTCAAGATTGAAAACGTCCCAATTTCAAGAGTTTTTGTAAATAAAATAGTTGTACGTTAAGATGGATGAAACTATTAACGAAGATTCAGATGGATGAAACTATTAACGAAGATTCAGATGGACGTTAATAATGCGATAAAAATGAGTCTGCACAACGGACTATCTATTGAACACACAATATTCAAAGTAATAATTTATTTAATTGTGTTATAAATGGAAAAATCCAAACTACAAAGCCATTAATCTCCAACATAAAGGTGAGTAGTTTACTTGCCAACGTTTCGCCAATTCAGTTATCATCAGGATAGAAAAACCAAGATCACTTATATGCAGAAATAAATAAAAAAATTGTTGCTGTCGACATTTCACGAAGCTATCCAAATACATACTGAAGGAACGAGAAGGTTCAATGAACACACCTAAGGAAGATTATATTGAACAGCTGATCAACCAAAATATAAGGAAGGAAAGAAAAAATAATTTTCTTTGGTTGAATTGGTTAATTGAGAATTTGGTTGGACACTGTCATGTTTCTACTTTAAAACAGATAACTAAACCGAGACTTTTTTTGAAGAAGTGGAATGGCATTAAGCAAACCTACAGAATGCTCTGAAGGGATTATTAATATTAAAATATTTAAAAAAAATATTTTAAATTAGTATTAAAATATTTAAAGTCCTTTGAAATCTTGAATTTGATAAAACGGTTGGTGCAAACTCTGGAAAATTCGACTCAACAAAGACAAATCACAACATATCAATTTCACTCTTCGACATGGAACATGTCCTCCTAATTACTTTGACAATGCCGTAATTCCTTAAACAGACAAAATGCAATATCTTGGACTGACATTCGACAGAAGAATGACATGGGGCCAACATATTAACAAAAAAAAAAGAAAAACGTTAAACCTCAGACTATGACTGTTATACTCACTTCTCTCAAGACGCTCACAATTAAACTTAGAACAAAAACTTACAATTACCTACTTAAGCCCATATGGACCTACGCTTCACAAATTTACGAGACAGCCAAAACCAAGAACGAGATGCTAAAATCAAGACAGGAAGAGATGCCACTGGGCATTCCTCTCCATTACGCCGATCAAGCCACTACCTGTACTCTTACCGACAGCAGACCCGCTAATTGTCATTGTTTATGACAATAAAACAAAAAACAGAAGTTTGAAAATTTATCAATGCTCTATTAAAATCTTTTTTCGTTTCGTAACATATCAAAATCCTTCGATTACGTGAAACGTAAAAGGGATGTATAGAATCGTACTACATTGTATAGATATATATATACAATATTTCTCTGATCAAAATGGTCTTCTTCTATTGAACCTATAGAGGACCCAGATAGAGCGTTCCAAAAGGCTCGATGCCGGACCTCCAGCCACTAATTGGTGACTCCATCGAACATGAATATTAATAACCGCAGCGATGCGGGCTCCAACCCTTTCATGATGTGGCACCATATGGTGTCCTTCGTTCTTCCCCAGTGCCTCTTTGATCTCCGTGTGCCCCTATATGTCCGCTTTGTCATATTCTAGTTCGGCTATGCTCTTCTTACACAACATTTCCCTCCAATTGCTTTATCAATTCATCTCACCACACACGTATTAAAACAACAAAGTTATGCTAGAAAAAAACTCATTTTTCTCCTCTGGGCTTTAAAATTTAAACCAAAAAACATAGTGCGACGTTCGTATCATACAACTATTGGGTTGGCAAATAAGTCCTACTTAAACTAATTTCGCGGCATAGTACTTCTTCAAGTCCCTCAGCCTCTAAAGAATGAGTACATAGTTTTAAAACAATTCCTAAAGATCAATTCAATATCAAAGGATCAAAATTATTTTTGTTTGTAAAGTTTAAAAGTTATTGTTCCCATGTAAAATTAAGTTCTGATGTTTCAGGCATGAAGGTCTTTATCTTCTTTTATTCTTGATATTTTCTTAACTTGCAGCAGAAGATCTCTTGGCCATTGCTTTTTTAGTCATCGTTGAGGCTCACCAGATAAAAGGGAGGAAGACAGAGATAGAACGAGTGGATTTGAATGATTGAGTGTAGAAGAATGAAATGTTGTGTACTTGTTGTGTATTTAGGATTTTACTTTTGGTATGTTCATGTCTGTGTGTATGATTTGAAATAAACCAAGGAGTATTGAGGATTTTACGAAGTATTTTGGATTGTGTGGTTTGAATTTTATTTATGTGTGTGTGTTTTGCGGAACCCCAAAGTTCTGCTGCGTATGTCCAAATAGGTCTTAGTATGGTGGTGTAGATTCGTCGCTTGTTTAGTAAGTTGAGTGGAGATCTGCAGTCCATAAAAAAGGCAGTTGCCTAGAGATCTTCTTCTGGCAAGTTAAAAAAATATGAAATTTACAAGAAGATACAATAAACTCCAACACATTTGCTTGATGCGTTACAACGCAGTGGCAAATTTAATGGAAAATAAATTTTAAAAAATTTGAAGGTCTTCATTTTTTTTCCTGATTCAGTAAAGTAGATCAGTCATCCAGCGCCTTTTCAGTCCCCTCCTGATAGAAAGGAGCCCATGGTAGCCTTGTGTCGCGGTCATAGAAATTACATCACCCAGTAAAAAAATGTTTTCAATTTCATTTTTAAACGAGGACATTTTTTGATACAGGTCATAATTAGAGATTTTATTGGTTAAAACTGAACTGAGAAATATTGTTGAAATTTTCTTATAACCTCAATAAGTAAAGAAAAACAAATGAAATAAGAGCTCTCAGACCGAGGTAGTCCTATCCTGACCCCTCCAGAAATGAGTTTTCCTCTCAAAAAGAAATATTGGATAGTTGGCAATCTATGTGGAACGAAAGCCCACCTAGCAAATTAAAAGTTGTTAAAAAATCAGTGAAGCCCTGGATCACATCAAACCGCCCTAATCGTAGAGAGGAAGTCGCCGTGACCAGGTTAAGAATAGGACACACGAACCTAACTCATGTACATCTCATCACTAAGCAGCCACCACCAAATTGTCAGCACTGCAATAGCCTTCTCACAATCAATCATATTTTCCAAGAATGCACTTATTATACTTCAAGCCTAAATCGATTATCTCTAAAACCGGATATATCAGCAGTATTAAGCAACAACGAATCAAACATAAAAACAGTGATACAATTTCTTAAAATCCATAGGCTATTAAATAAAATATAAAAATAAATATAATTTTTATTTTATTGTTCTTTCTTTTTTTAATATTTATTTTAATATATTTCATTTTTATATGTTTTTAAATATCTTTTTCATTTATTATCTATTCTATTATTAATTATTAATTTTCCTCTAAAGAGTATACAAATATAACGGACCCACAGGCGTTGATGGAGCTAGGGTATTACGCCTTAAAGCCTAAATAAACAAACAAACAAATGAAATAGGTGCTGTAATTTCTATAACCACGACTGTAGTTTATAAGTATGTTATTGTGTACTTTATTATAAAATCGGTATGTGAAGTTGTTTACAACAAATGTACAACGGAGCTACTACTTACATTTCCACTTAAACACGGCTATTACAACATTTTACATATTGAAAGACACGCCTTATCGATTTTAAATGATAATCGAGATGCGTTAAAGTAAATATGAAACAAGATGGAGGTTGCTTTAAAGGAGTACTTTCCACTCTGGCTCAGGAAATTGTGGAGCAGGAGATAATGTGGAGCCGAAATCTTCTATTCACGCTAGGTTTAACTTCTCCGTCGCCTGATTCTATCTCTGGTTCTGATTGTCACTTACATTGTTAAGGTGGAGGGGTGTGCGTTAGGAAGAAACCGAGTTTCTTTATCGAATTAATGTTAAGAATAAGAAATATAGTAACATTCTCGTTCTAAAGAAGAACACATCGGTATAAAAACTTATAAAACTTAAAATCAAGTAAATAAATCATTTTTTTTATTAACTTAATTTTTCAACTCACACCTGTCAGAAGTTCCGACAATTGCCGAATGTGCTGTCAAGATGTAGAAAGTTAATAGGTCTTGGAATAGGTGTGAGAGAGAGGAGTGCCCAGAGGTGTCCTTCCTGTCTTGAATGTAATATTTATATTTAGTGGAGGAGATCCCTCATCCAGCTTCTTTTAAGCCTCCTTCGGGTGCTATCGGGCATGTTAGTTGTGGCCATGCCTCGAATCAATGAGTTGGTATGTCCGTTTAAGTTATTATAAAATATGTTGTACTGTGTTCGTATGTGGTCGTTAACTGTTGGCATCTGTAAGTCTTTATGTAAAGTAATGTTACTGACGTACCATGGAGCCTTGATGATAGTCCTGAAAGTTTTAGATTGAAAAGTCTGTAGTTTACGTATGTGTCTTTTTGGCTGTCCCGTATATCTGTGGAGTGTAAATCCATATGGGCTTAAGTAGGTAAATGTAAGTGTTCATTCAATTAATGGGTATGTAAGTATATTCATTCAATTCCTGTCTAAGTTTTAATTTCTAATGTCTTGAAATGAATGAGTGTCGTAATAGTCGTAGTCTTAGGTTTAGAGTTTTTGTTTTGTTTTTTATATGTGGGCCCCATGTCATTCTTCTGTCAAAGGTCAGTACAAGATATTGAACTTTGTCTATCTGAGGATTTTGGGTCCTCTATAGGTTCAATAGAAGAAGTCCATTTTGATCAGAGAAATATTGTATATATATATCTATACAATGTAGTACGATTCTTTGCATCCCTTTTACGTTCCTCGAAATCGATGGATTTTAATGAATAAGTTACGAAACGAAAAAAGATTTTAATAGAGTATTGACAAATTTTCAAACTTTTGTTTTTATTTTATTGTCATAAGCAATGACAATTAGCGGGTCTGCTGTCGGTAAGAGTACAGGTAGTGGCTTGATCGGCGTGATGGAGAGGAGTGCCCAGTGGCATCTCTTCCTGTCTTGATTTTATCATCTTTTTAAGGGAGGAAATCCCTCATCCTTTTTGAGCCTCCTAAGTGTGTTTTCGTGCATGTTAAATGCAGCCATATTTTGTATAAGTGCGTTAGTATGTCCACGTATGTTATTGTGAAATAGCTTGTAGTTTGTCCGTATGTGATCTTTAACTGTTGGAATTTGAAGGTCTTTATGTAATGTAATGTTTGTGACGTACCACGGAGCTTTAGTTATGGTCCTGAAAGTTTTGTATTCAAAGGTTTGTAGTTTTCGTACGTGGTTCGTTTTGGCTGTCCCGTAAATTTGTGAAGCGTAGGTCCATATGGGCTTAAGTAGATAATCGTAAGTGTTCAGTTTTAGTTTTAGGAGTAATTTTGAGCGTCTTGAGATAAGTGAGTATAACAGTCGTAGTCTGAGGTTTAACGTTTTTCTTTCTGTTGTGGATATCTGGACCCAATGCTATTCTTCTGCCAAATGTCAATCCAATATATTGAATTTTATCTGTTTTAGGAATTTCAGCATTGTCAAGGTAAATAGAAGGGCATGTTCCATGTTGAAGAGTGAAAGTGATGTGTTGTGATTTGTCTTGATTGAGTCGGTATTTTAAAGTCTGTGAGGCGTGTGTAGGATTTGTATGCCTAGTTGGAATTGCTGTATCGTCTGCGTAAGTCGCTGTAATAGTTCCGGCGCTGTTAGGAATGTCAGGTGTGTATATGATGTATAAAAGTGGAGTTAGTACTGATCCTTGAGGAACTCCTACTAAGGCTGGTCTTATTAAAGAAAGTTGAAAAGAAAGCATTGAAGGATAAGATAATAGTTAAGTGGGAATATAAACAAAAATAAGAAATTTAACTATAAAACAATCCTTCGTAAAATCATTCCTAAAACCATCATCCTAAAACCTTGCATGGTTTAAACGATCCTTAATCGGCGAAATTTGAATTTTAACATCACAGAAGGACCGAGTGTAAAATGATGAAACTTGTTAATTTTATAACACTTCCTAATAAGGACACATGGAGACTCAATCGGCTCCACAGTTATATCGTATCAAATATGTCTGGAAATAGCGTTATTTAAACGATAAATCAAAGTATGAAATTGAGGCACTGAAGTTTTTTAACTATGATTTTAAACTCTTAAATAAATAGGGAATAACTGGTAAAAAAATTATGTATATTTTTTTTATTGATGATATTTACAACTATATTACAAATAAAAATACTTTTAGTAAATACGAACAAAAGAATATAATAACATGAAACCACTTGTTGAGAAACTAGCCACTGGTAGCACTCTAAAAATGTATTTACAAAAGGAGATCTCGAGGCCATCTTCTTTTCAGACGCCTCGGTGGGTTGTTAGGGATCGAAGAGAAAGCAAAGTTAGAAACAAGAGGGTTTGAATGGTTCTGAAGTTTGTTATGGAAGGATAGGTATCTGGATTGGGCCAGGTCATAAACATAAGGAACATTACGGTCGTTATGGATGGTTTTATTTGTGACAAAGTAAGGAGCAGTGAGGATTTTGGATTGTAAGGATTGGATACGAGAGGAATTCGATGGCTTAGTGGAGCCCCAGAGCTCAACTCCGTAAGTTCAAATAGGTCTTATTGTAGTCATGTATATGAGTCTTTTGTAACTGACCGGAAGTTTAGAGTATTTGTCTAGTAAGTGAAGGAGTAGTCGAAAACGTCGAGCTGTTTCTTGTCGTTTCAATCTGGTATGAAGATTCCAAGTTAGACGTTTGTCTAAGTGGAGTCCAAGGTATCGTATTTGTTCAACAGGGATAAGTGGGGTATTATTAAAGGATACTGTAGGACAGGAGGACATGGGTTAACAAAATTAATTCAAATTGGGGTGATTCCAAATGGATTGACCGTTTTGTAATGAATGGACTTTTATTTTCCTCTGATACTTTTCTACTGTGAATGTCCATCAAGAACAGATGTGGACACTGCTTGATAGTTCTAACTTCCGCTTCATTTCCGACAACAGGTGGAAAGGAGGAAGCGCTCAGCTGACAATTAGGAAAGAACTCGAAAACTCTCGGCGAAGTTGTCGCAGACTTTTGTGGGGGGGGGCGGAGGTACAGCAAAGTTTTCGAACTGTCTCCTGGACGACTTCTGGCCAGGGCTGTTCGTATAACTTGGCTAAAAATTATTCCAATTTTCCTAGAGAGAATTCAACAGCGGTCTGAAAAAGGAATTGCAAATGCCATGAAGTTAAGGTAGAAAGTAACGCAAGCAACGAAAAGGACTTCAATTTTAAAATTGTAATGGTAGAATTGATAAGACTATTACTTTAGATAAATTTATATTAAGGGACTTTCTTCATTAAAATAAAGTACCTTAGTACACTGTTATAAAATCGACGGAAACCACTCATATCTACATCACAAAATCCCGTTAAAACATCTTACTTGATTCGAACAAACATTATCACTAGTGTTGCCCAAGACCAAGATCAGAACTGGTAAAAAAATCGATTTTTTTAAATAAATTTTTTTATTTATTTATTCAGAAATATTACAATCTTTCACAATTAAGGACATTTATAATAGTCTTCAGAGAGCACATTCACACTCTATTTACAATAAATAATACAGGAATTAATAATAATAAAAGTAAATATATATATTTTTTTTTGTTTATTGATAAATATTACAATCTGTCTCAATAAAGGACATTTATAATAGAGTTCTGAGAGCACATTCACACCATATTTACAAATTTAAAAAAAATAAATAAATTTAAAAAAAATAAGCTAACTTCCAATAATATAAAGCTACAAAAGAACAAAATAAAATATCATAGTGAGAAAAAAAAATAATGAAAATAAACATCTTAGACGCAATAAATATATATAAATAAAAGAACTAAACTAATCAAAATACCACCTAAAACACATGCATACTATACAATATTTACAGAATCCATTCACTCCGAAGAACTCCGAGCCAAGCCTTTCTCCTCACTTGTGGAAGGAAAGGCAGGACTCTAGGAGATCCCAGCGCCTCGCACTGAACTGCATTACTGGTATGAAGAACCAGTAGAGGCTGAAGAGGAGCTCAATAAAAATTAATGCAAAATAGTTACTAATACTTGACAATTTAGTTACTAAAAATTTATAATTGGTATAACCAATATACTTTTGCATTTAACTCCTCTAATTTTTCATTCGTGCTTAGTTAGGTTTCTCCTATCTAAAAAAATTACAGTAATGTATCGAGAGTAATAAGCTAATAAGTAACTGCAAGACTCGTCTTGGTCTCGCATTTGGACAACACTAATTATCACCAACCCCATAGACTTATTTTTTTTCATTTCATTGAATAATTTAACATTCTGTTACAAAAGCAACAGTTATAATAAAGAAAAAATAAATTCTCACCATATATACAGAATATATAAATAAATAAAATAAAACAGAAGCAAAATCAAAACTAAATAATAATAAAAAAAATATAAAATAAATAAAAATAAAGAAATTTAAAGATAAGAAAAGTAATAACAGACATACCTGTATACACTATTTACAATTTGGCAAGGAAACTCTTTGAGTCCAGCCAGTCTCAG
This sequence comes from Nezara viridula, assembly GCA_928085145.1. NCBI lineage: Eukaryota > Metazoa > Arthropoda > Insecta > Hemiptera > Pentatomidae > Nezara > Nezara viridula. The sequence goes on along the minus strand of OV725083.1, from coordinate 13,085,620 downwards.
AGGAAAAAGCAAGACTTCAGGAGATCCCTACGCTACACTCTCAACCGCATCACTTTTACTAAAGCCACTGTAGATTGATTGATAGCGCTTTACCCCAATACAATCATCTCTTGAATGGAGAATCTGGCCATTGCCAGAACTCTAATATTGTATAGTACATATATTACAAAAGGTTGCGGTGCCACTGCCGTTGCATACTTCTTGGATTGTAGGGAGGAACCACAATAATCGTAAGTTGACAAGGCGATACAATTACTCGACATGCCTCAAAAAGTATCATTTTGTAATTCAGTGGGCTCTTCAGAAATAATTAAATATTAATTATATAAATTTTAAATGAGTTCTTATGATTTTTTTCATTTTTATTTAATGGCATTTTAAGTTTCATTTATTTTGTTTTTGTTACATTTTTTTTTGTTATTGCATATATAGTATGAAAGAGACTCTAATACTTAATGCCCTTAAGTGTAGCAAAATGTATTATTTCTTCATAAAATATGATATATTTATTTCAGTGTTCTATATTGGGTTTATTAAATCAATTATTTGAGTAATACTGATTGTGAGTGAAATATAATGACTATTAAATCCAAACTTAGCGACAGAACAATCGCCTTCGAATAAAATAAATGCTAAGCCCGCAGAACTCACAATCCAACCCATTCAGCTATTCATGTTTGATCAGGCGTCACATCTTTCCTACTAACACTACTACTATATATAAATAATATATATATATACATATATATATATATATATAATATACATATATATATATCTACATATATATACACATGGGCCTTTTTATCATTTTGTAAAATTTTAGAAATTCCCCCAAAAAATAAAATTTTTTTTCAATTAAATGTTTAAAAATTGATTTTACACGATCCACTTATCTTATCTTATCCATCAAGATAAGATTCTAATGATAATGATAATGTTCTAATAATTCTAATGCTAAAACTATCTTAACAGTGAACAGTATAAATAGTAGCGCAAAAATCATAAAAGTGAGAGAAATAAAATCATAATCAGGAAAATAATTTAATTCAATCCATGATTAGTTTTATCATGGATTATTGAGCTAAATGATATTATTAGTTTAAAAGTTATGAGTGATGAAAATAAAACTAATTCACATCTATAGGATATGTTCTAAAAGCATAAAATAGATAGTTTCATTTTTATAAAATAAAATAAAAACTATTTAAAGGGTGAAGTGATCGCGTCCGGACAGTTAGTCCACGTGCCCCCTGGATAACCCGTAAACACGGTAAGTAAACGATCACATTTATTGCCAACTCAGTCCAATATACAAAGCAAAACATGCCCAGGCCCTATCAAAAACGGCCAAATGCTCGCAAGCTTTCTAAAGACTTAGGCAAGGCTCAACTCAAAGCTATCTTTTGGAACGCAGGCGGATTAACCAAAGATAAATTCACCGAATTGAAACGTATAGTGACAGAAAGTGATGTAGACTTATGTGCGATCGTCGAAGCAGGAGCGGCAACTGAAAAACCTGAGATGCACCGAATTCACGGATACCAAACATATTTCCTCCCAAGAGCAAGACAAGTTGCATCTGGTATTATGCTAGCTGTTAAGGCATCCATCGTTACGGATATGAAAATTAGGAAACGGCAAGATGCAAGTGATAAATCCGAGGCTCTGGAAGCAAATTTGTGGTATGGCAAACGGCACTTCCGAATATTCGTAATGTATAACCCTCCTCAAAACAGACCGGACCTCACATGGTTGGAAAGGAACTGGAATGGAGAGAGTATACTATATGGAGACCTGAATGCCCCTTCCACTATATGGGGATATAATAACACTGATACTGTAGGCAGAATATTTGAAGATTTCCTTAACTCAAACCCTGCACAATATATTCGAAATGAGACAAAACGTCCAACCTTTCTTTCTTTCACTGGCAGTACTTCCTGCCCTGATGTTGTATTGGCGCACACCTCAATCTCTGATAACATAAAACATACCCTACTACCAGCTATAGCAGGTTTCGGACACAATATCCTTGTGGTTAACTTTAACCTGAATCAAAATAATAATAGCAAGACCAAAGAACCGCAACTGCCACGATGGAATTTAAAGAAAGGAGACTGGAAGCTTTTCAGAAAATTGACAGATGAACTCATCACTGATAAATTAATCATAAACGGCAACGTAGATAAAACATATACTAATATAAAAGGAAATTTATATAGGTGTGCCCTGAAGACTATTCCCCGAGGAACGGTACGAAAATATCGTCCTTTCTGGAATGAAGAACTGCAAAAGCTAAAAGAAGAAAGAGATGATTTTAGAAAAAGAGCTGAGAGCTCCAAAAATCATGCAATTATAAGTTTACTTAAAAGGAAAACAGCTATATTTAAAAGAAAAGTTATTTCAGCTAAACAAAACTCATTTAGAACGTTCCAACAGAAAATGGACTTTAGAAAAGATGGAGTTAAGGCACATGAATTTCTTTCAAAAATAAATAATAAATCAAACTTAGCAAACCATCCAATAACTTTCGATGGGAAAACAATAAGCAAGCTAAAAGAAATAGCTAACTCCTTCTGCAAACACTATTCAAAAGTAAGCAATTACAAGCCAAAAAAAGAAAACGGAAATCCAGTCACAAACTCCACACATTGTTGTGTAATGAGTGAAGAAGATTATACACTATTCTGGGGAGATATCCAAACGCAAGAACTAAATGATGCTCTTACTAAATCTAAGAAAGGTAAAACCGCAGGCCCAGATGACATACTGTCGGAATTTCTTATACACCTGGGGGATATGGCCAAAGAAACAGTACTAAAATTTTTAAATGATGTCTGGAAAACACATATTCCGTGTGAATGGAGGAAAGCAGAAGTTTTACCAATCTTGAAGAGAGGGAAAAAAGGAGACATGCCGGAAAATTTCAGACCCATTGCATTAACAAGTACTTTCTCCAAGCTCTACGAGAGAATCGTTGCAGAAAGACTTGAGAAATGCATAGAGAAATATGATCTAATATCTTCTACACAAGCTGGCTTCAAGAAAAATCGAAACACAATTGAACAAGTAGCTCGTCTAACACAAGAAATAAAAAACGGCTTCCAAAGAAAACAGAGCACCCTAGCAATATTCGTAGATTTTAAGACGGCATATGATAGAGTTTGGAGAAAGAAGCTAGTGAGTAAGCTTGTTGATAAGGGAGTCACAGGATATCTGCTCAAGACTATATCTTCTTTCTTACATCAAAGGTTTATAAGGGTGCGATATAAAAACGTTGTCTCGACATATCGCCAAACAAAACAAGGCCTCCCACAAGGCTCGGTGCTGAGTCCCTTCCTGTTTAACATCATGATTGATGATATCACGGAACTCACTGAAACTATTCCGGGTACAAATGCCCTGCTGTACGCAGATGACCTCGTCATTTGGGCAACAAGTAGTGACTTTAAAGGGCTAGAAAATCACATGCAACATGTACTTAAATTACTAGAGAAGTGGGCCAATGAAAACGAGATGATCGTTAATTCCGAAAAGACGGAATTCCAACTTTTTACCCTCTCTACCAAATCACACGAGATCAATTTGAACCATAATAACGAAGAGCTCAAACGCACAGAAGAAGCTACATATCTTGGAGTGAAATTGGATAAAAGACTCTCTTGGATTAAGCACATTGAAAAACAAATAGAAAAGGCTTCAAAACGACTTTCGTTAATACAGAGGTTAGGTGGCTCAAAATGGGGAGCAACGGGGGATGTTATGGCTCTTACCTACAAGACATATGTCCGCCCTGTTATTGAATATGGAGCAGAACTTGTTATCACTGCTTCGGACGCGATATTACACAAGCTCGACATAATCCAGAATCAAGCCCTTAGACTCGTGACAGGAGGGAGCAGATCAACCCCAATATCTGCGCTAGAATTACAAACAGGCATAGTACCTCTTGAGACACACCGGGAGCAACTGGCCATTACTCTCTATGAAAGGCTAAAACGTCTTAAGATCAACTACTGGAGTACCTATGAACCCGCACCTGAACGCCTTAAAACTCAAATTACTTTTACTAAGGCAGTGGAAGATTTGATAGAAAGAAAAGGACTAGAATTAGCTGAAAGGGAGCCACTCCCGTCATTGACACAAGTTCCATTCACCAGCCAATTTGTTGTTCACTGTGATCTTCTTCAGAATGTTTCTAAGGATACAACACCAATTTACGAACAAAAGGCTATAACCCTAGAAACCATCGGAAAACGATTTCCAGAGACAGAATGGCTCCATGTATATACAGATGGTTCTGCACTGGAAGCACGCAAACATGCAGGAGCTGGTGTTTATTCAAAGGAGTTTCAACTTGCCGCCCCGGTCGGAAAGGTAGCCACAAACTTTGAAGGGGAAGTGAAAGCCATTCTCTTAGGCCTTGAGATGTTAACTGAACGGAAAGACAAGAAAGTGGCTTTCTTTGTTGACTCACAGGCAGCCATTTTGTCCCTAAAAAATGGATATAGTATAAATCCAAATGTTCCTAAATGCCATCAATATTTGAACCAATTGAAGGAAAATGGGACAGAAGTCGCTTTCCAGTGGATACCAGGCCATTGCGGGCTCCACGGAAACGATGAAGCTGATAAACTGGCCAGAATAGGTTCTGGAATGATCCAACCCGATATTCCTCTGACCATGGATTCAACAAAAAGAATCATAAAGAAGACCCTCCAAAGTTCACTGAAAGCGAAATATGTACAAATAATTGAAGGGAAACAATGGAGTGGATTGCTGGAAGAAAGTGGCAGGATTCCTAGAGACCTCCCTAGAGGGCAAGCCGTGGCATGCTTTAGAATGCTGACAGGCCACGATTTCCTTCAAAAGCACCTCCACCGCATCGGTGTAAAAGATAGCCCGAGATGCCCTCTATGTTCCTTAGACATAATGACAGGAGAACATCTGGATACATGCCCTGCATTACAGGACATAAGATGTTGCTTTAATGAAATGGACAGCTATTATACACGGAGAGCAAAGTTGTACTGGACTGCAAGAGCACGCATGGCTAACGAAGCAGGCGTTACTTAGGCGTAGGAAAAAAAAAAAAAAAAAAAAAAAAACATCTATAGAGATGCTTTAGAGCTAGTAATTTGAAAGCAGTAGACTAAGATAGGTAGAGATGGAAAATGTTAAGGCGGCAAAAGATCTAGAATATCTGTAACAGAAGTATGTGTAAGAAAATAGTACTTAAGATCGAAATTTACGACTGGCCAAAACGTTGACTCATCAATAAATGAACAATAGAAATTCACAATAATCTTTCATAATTAAAAGAATTTGAACTTCATATAAACACCTTAAGAAAATAAAATATGTTACTATATATAAATATATATCTCATATTGGCGCCTATTCCTTATCATATAAATAACTTAAAAGAAAACAATAAATGCCTATTTTGTTTGGTACAAAAAATAAAAACCATTTTGAATAATTCCTTCCATTATTTTTATTAATTAAATTAATTTGTATCGTGTTAATATTTAATAGTCACGAGAACGATTGCCAGATGTCAATACTGCGGTTATTCAAATGAATCTCATGGAATTTAACATTAATATGAACACGCCATTTTGTAACGTTATATTTACAAAAACAAAAATCATAAAGATTAAAGATGAAGATGAAATACTGGAAAACATCGGTATGAAAAAATAAAAGGTAATGGTCAGTTTAATATCATAATTTCTATATGAATGTACTTTTAATTTTTGTATAATTATATTTTCGTCAATTTCACCTTGCTAATATCTCTTTTTAGCCATGATGAAAACCAACTAAGTGGGTCGAAACGTCAGTTTAACCAAATAGTTTAAAGTAGTTTCACTGTGTTCCTGAAAGTCAAACAGTTAATTAACAGTACTAAATTCTTGTTCCTGAACTCCATGAAAGAATAAGAAAAAATCTGGTTTTTATATCTTTAAATATGTGCATTAAGAAACCAAAAACATTTCTTTTTTTTTTCTCTCATTCACCGCTCATCAAAATCGTTTTAGCGCTGTAGTGTAGAGAAAAATATGTTTTCCACTTATTGCGCAGACGCTATTGCACCCATTTGTGTCACAGGAATCAGTAGTCAAAACCCTGCAAAATAAAAAAAAAAGCAACAAAATCGGTCCACTAATTCTCGAGATAATCTTGGCACAGACAGACAAACCAATGGTTGAAAATGAGTTGTTTTTTGACTCAGTGGGCTTTGAAACATCGAATAGATCCGTCGAACATCGCATGTCGGATATTTTACCCGATCACATTACTTTCCTTACCTAGTGTAGGTAGGATAAAGTAAAAATCGACCCGAATCGTTTGACGATAAGACATGGATTCTTCGCTAAGACCTTCCGTCGGCTATATAAGCTATATAAAAATCTCATCTTAGTCATCTTTACATCGGAAAACTGGTGGTTGTCATAAGAGGATTTCCGTCAACTTAAAGTATTTGAAAGGAAAATAATAATAAGGATTTACGGTGGCACAAGACTTGATGGTGAGTGGAAAATTAAAAGCACCAATAAAATCGAGGCTATATTAGAGGATCATAATATTATTAACAGTATCAAAGCAAGTAAGCTGAGTAAGTGTGCACTTTGCAAGACCAAGGTCAATACCAACTGACGGTTGCAAGACCAAGACCAAGACTGGAAAAAAAAATCGTTTTTGTGAATAAAAATTAAGGAAAAAGAATGGGTATAACCAATATATTTTTTTTTTGTCTTCATATTTCCTTCCACACCTGTCATGACTTTGACAATAAACAGATGTTCTGTAACTAATAAGAAAAATTGACATTTTATTCGTGATTTTTTGTTATATAATTTTGCATTTAACTCTTCCAATATAATATAATATAATATATAGAAAATACAAAATTAACAAAAGTAAAATAATAATAAAAAAGAACTATGTACAATAAAAAAAAAAACTAATCTAAAGATAAGAAAATTAAAAACATAAAAACACAGTCATACCTATATACAATATATACAATCAGGCAGGGAACCAAAAGCCAGGCTTCTCCATTTAACTATAGAAGGAAAAGCAGGATTCTAAGAGATCCCTGCGCTACCCTCTCAACCGCGTCACTGGTGCTAAAGCCAGTGATAAGAAGATATTAGAAGCGCATCTCTGTGGGAAGAGGAAAAGAGGAAGACCGTGAAGCAGATGGAAGGATGAACTGGAGAAAGAGGCGAGGACGAGAGCACGTTTTTTTGAGAGAAGAACAGGACATAGAGAAGTGAAGAAGAATAACTCAGAAGATTAAGGACCATGCTGGCTTGTATCAAAGGGAGTTAGTAAATATATGTATGAAATCAAAATAAAATGTTTTAAATCATCAGTGTCGTTATTAATAGTCACATCGAGACTTCTGATATGGATGTTTAAATGATAATCAATAAATTATGGTGACTATTAAATGTAAGTAGTATATATATATATATATATATATATATATATAATATATATATATATATATATATATACAACTTTTCTTTAATCGATCTTTGAGTATTAAATTTAAACATAATTATTTAATTGAGAATAAGGTCACTTATTAATTTTTTTTTTTATTTCTTTATGACATTTACAACTGTATTACATAAATCCATCAAGTAAATTTGGACATAATTGATATAATGACATGAATACACTTGCTGAGTAACTACCCAATGGTAGCACTCTAATGATATGACTACATTAGGTGATCACGGGGCCATCTTCTTTTCAGACGCCTCGGAGGTTATCAGGAATTGAAGAGGAAGCAAGGTTAGAAACGAGAGGGTTGGGATGATTCTGAAGTTTATTATGGAAGGATAGGTATCTGGATTGGGCCAGATCTGAAACATAAGGAACATTAAGATCTTTATGGATAATTTTATTAGTGACAAAGTAAGGAGCATTGAGGATTTTACGAAGGATTTTGGATTGTAAGGATTGGATGCGAGAGGAATTCGATGGTTTAGTGGAGCCCCATACCTCAACTCCGTAAGTCCAAATAGGTCTTATTATAGTCAAGTATATGAGTCTTTTGTAATTAATGGGAAGTTTAGAGCGTTTGTCTAGTAAGTGCTGAAGTAATCGGAAACGTCGAGCGGTTTCTTGTCGTTTCAGTCTAGTATGAGGATTCCAAGTTAGTCGTTTGTCCAGGTGGAGTCCTAGGTATCGGATTTGCTCAACAGGGATAAGTGGAGTATTGTTAAAGGAAACTGTAGGACAGGAAGTCGTTGGTTTACGACACTTATTAATTATTCAATAAACTACTAAATGTTCATTGATTCTGTGTTTCGATTCCGTTTTTTTTTATATAAGTTAACAATGGGATCCTCTTAAAAGTTTTAAAATAGAGCTTCGATATCTCAGGCCAGGGACACACCGACAGGCTCACCACCGTCCACCAGCACATATATTAAGCTACTCTAATAAATACCATATATCTCTAAATATACCATTTCTCTGTTAACCATAAAACTGTAATAAATAAAATACCATATATATATGTATATACATATATATATATATATATATATATATATATATATATATATATATATATATATATATATATATATACCTGATAGTCACGGTGACGAAAAATAAAATAAAACAAAATCAACAGCTGATTCCTTGCCCGGTCCCCATCAGGCCCAGTGACACCGTTCGATGACTGTAATTAAAAGAAGTCCGGCCACAAAAGCCCCCCCCCCTTTCACCTCCCCCTAAAAACCTCTGATTAGGGGCTTTGATAGGCCCCTGATAGTCATATAGTCCGCAATCATTACCATCAAAGCCGGATCCGATGTCTCGTTACAGTTCACAAAGAGCCGGCTCCTCTTACACTCCTAATTAGTTGTGTTAGTGATCTAATAGGAAGCGAGCTGTCTCCCTTAGCTTTTGGCTCTTTCATATTATATCTTGTTTAAGTAAATAATTATATTATATTTTTCTTTAACATAAAAAAATCTGATGTCTAGACACAAATGAATTTCTCACCGATTTTAGACAAATTTATGTAAGTTTGAACATGTCTATTAAAAAAAAAAATAATAATAAAAAGGCTTAGCGAACCCGAAGGTTCGATGCCGACACCACTAATCGCTTATTGCACACCTCCCTCCATCGTTCGCCGTCCAAACCCAGTCCCTTCAGATCGGCTTTAATGCAATCTTACCATTCGGCACAGCAAATATTAACCTTTTAGGAATTCTCTCGTTACTAAGTCCAACAACTTTACAAGCCCATTTGATTCGCCGCGATGAAATTACCTCAATTATATTACCCGGGTACAGTTCACGCAATTCGGCGTTGTGTAACCGTCTGAACTCTCCGGTTAACTCATCCTTCTTAGGTCCGAATATTCTACGCAATACTTTATTTTCAAAAACCTTAAGACGCTGCTCATCCCTTAATGTAAGCGGCCAAGTTTCGCACCCATAAAGAACTGTAGGCAAGATAATTGTTTTATAGATTCTAATTTTTAAGTTCCGGGACAAGAGGCGCGAACTGAGTAGTTTTTTCACAGAAAAATAGCAAGCATTTCCCAAAAAATGCATTTTCCAAAAAAAAAAGAAAAATTTAATTATTGAATACTTAATAGTTGACCATTATATTATTAAGGAAGGAGGTGGTCCGGGGCAGGGGTCATAAATAGACTAAATAGTTAGTTGTTATGCAATTTATTCACAAACTATTTCCGCCTGCTGCATAGCTTTTTTGGCCTTCATACTGCTACTTGAGACAGCTATGTCATCAGAAAATGCTGTAACAGAAGCATTTTGGTGTTTACTTCCCACTATTTCCGAAGTATGTAATAGAAAAAGAACGGGAGATAACAGCTCCTTGGGGTACCCCACACAAGGGAGAAGTAATGTAGTAACTATAATGTAAGTTTTTATTTATTTCTAGCTTAACTTTATAATGGGAGATAAAAATTACATCCCTAAACTTAACAGTTGAAACGTGTCTTATAGAAAAAACAGTGTTGATAGGTTCGCCCGAAACCAGAAAGAGGTTTTGTTTCGTTTGGAAAAACCTAAACGAAAAAAAGAACAAACAGAAACTCAACTAGTGGCAATCGGGTGGACTAAAAAAAACCAACTGTTGAGATCAAGAACCATTCTTTTCAAACGTTTGGAGTTTTCTCTACACAGGCTGTACCACGGACTATTTGAAGTTTTCGACAAAAAGCATAGCTAAAAATTTCAAATCATACTTACAGGTACAAAAACGAGCTTTCAAACAACTGTTGAGCTTTCAATATTATTACAGATTATAGATCCTTAAAAGATATTTCCTGCCTGATGAGAAGATCCACGTGCACTACTCTTCCTTATCGGTTTATTACAAGGGTCCATGTTTAGCCCACCACTTTCTGGAATATTGGATGCTCTTCCTTCCAGATAGCTCCTCGGCCTCGTAAAAATCTTGTCATAAACCCCAAGACACTGCGCAGGCTTCCGTGGCGCCTGCACCTTTCTAAAATAAATTCTCATGTTCACTAAAGTGTTTACGTAAAAGGTTAACCATTACCTTTGAATCATGTTACAACTTATATGTAATAAAATATGGAAATAAATTTTGTTCATGTCCCCGTATATTTGAACTGACGTTTACTATAGTGAATAACCATTTAGTATTTGTTTATATTTAAGTATAAACCAAGAGCCCAAAACAATTTTTATAGCATATTTTTATAAAATATTTATTTAAAACGAAAATATTTTTCATTTTTTTCAATAGATTAACTTCAAGAATGGTGTAGGCCAGAAATTATCCATTTATTCTTATCCAACAATCCTGTTTTTTTTTTGGTTTATTATTTTCAGTAATGAACCATTGTGATCGATCAAAAAATTAATTCCCTCGCAAAATTTGAGGTTTTACGTTTCTTGATACATAGAATTCGAAAACGAATAAAAAATTTTTTGTACGTCTGCCGTCTTCCGTCCGCGCCCACATCTTCTCCGAAACTACTTGACCGGTTTTTTTCAATTTTGGATTTAAAGACAGAGGTCATTCGAGGATGATCCTCCTTTATCGCCGAAAAACCTGCGTTGCTATAGACTATAGACTATATTTTCATGGTCTTGTCTATTTTCAAATCTAATAATTTTATATAAGAATGCCGTGTTATACTTTTTTATAAATCAATTTAAGAATAATTCTCACTAGTTAAAAAAAAACAATAATACTTCATTTTTTTTATGAGAAGAAAAACAAGTATTTTTTGGAAATTTATAACTTATGAACAGTAAAACTGCGAAAAATAATATTATAATGCAGAGAATGGAAAACTAATTCAGAGATTTTTATAATAATAATAATAATAATAATAATCCTTTAATTGATTAGTAAAAATTGGCTACATGGCTATCATATTATGAAAAATTAGATTTAAAAATGGACAGTCGTAAACCAATGACTTTCTGTCCTTCAGTATCCTTTAACAACACCTCACTATTCTGTGAACAAATCCGTTACCTAGGACTCCACCTGGACAAACGTCTAACTTGGAATCCTCATACCAGACTGAAACGACAAGAAACAGCTCGACGTTTCCGACTACTTCAACACTTACTAGACAAACGCTCTAACCTTCCAATCAATTATAAAAGACTCATTTACATGACTATAATAAGGCCTATTTGGACTTACGGAGTTTAGCTATGGGGCTCCACCAAACCTTCAAATTCCTCTTGCATACAATCCTTACAATCCAAAATACTTCGTAAAATCCTCAAATAAAATTATCCATAATGACCTTAATGTTCCTTATGTATCAGATTTGGCCCAATCCAGACATCTGTCCTTCCATAATAAACTTCATAACCATCCCAACCCTCTCGTCTTTAGCCTTCCTTCCTATTCGATTCCTGATAACCCTCCGAGGTGTCTGAAAAGAAGATGGCCAAGTGATCTTCTAATATAGACATATTATTAGAGTGCTACCAATGGGTAGTTTCTCAACATGTGTTCCATGTCTTTATACCAATGTGCGAATTTACCAGATGTACTTTTTGTATACAGTTGTAAATATCATATAAATGAATTTTTTAAAAAAATGGACAAAAGTTGTCCGAAACGTCAAATGTATTGAATAAAAAATAAGAAGTTTAAAAAAGATTGTACAGAACATTTAAATAATTCAGTAATTTTTGTTTTCAATTTAGTTATTATCATGAAATTATTTTCATTGCATATAATTATATTCAATAAAATAAATAATTATAATAAAATAAAATAAATTAATTTATTAAATTAATATACTCTTATAATACACATCATAATACTAGTAATGCATATTATCTCTGAACCGTTTAACAAATAAGCAATGCTGGTAAAGTATTTCTTTAATTCGAAGGGGTTTCTGACTGAATTTACTATTTTATCTGTTGCAAGAAAATAATAAATAGTGTAGCCATTAACAGTAAGATTAATCGGTTAAAACGGGTTCTATCTCAAATGAAAAATATAAATTGCCTGAATATAAGTAGAATTGATTACCAATAAGCAAATTTGAATAAGAACTTTTAAAACACAAAGCTTCAAAAACGATATACATAAAATGATTCGTAGTGAATCGTCTATGAGTGATAAACAATATATTTTTGAAAATACATTTCAAGATTTCGAAGTAGTCTCATTTTTTTCAATTCCCGATGATGCCTCAACTAAAAAAGTTCCAACAAAATGAAAAAAAAAAATCGAAATGAGGTCATTTTTAGAGAATATGAGGAATTTAGGTAGAAAATTATAGGGGTTTCATCGAAATCGTTAAATCCGTTTTTTCGCTACAGTATATGGAAAAAACAGTTTTCTCTGTTATTGCGTAGCCGATATTGTACTGAGAGCTCTCAACTTATACAGACATACTAATACGAACCCTCCAAAACAAAACAAAGAAGCACCAAAATCGGCCAACTCGGTATCATATATATATGATGTTTTTTTCTTTCTTTTTTTTCAAAATGGCGTTACTTTTTATTTGTTATAATATACATTCACTGAAGATACTGTATAAATTTGATTTTTGACCAAATGTGGTTTTTATTTGTTCTTCATAATTGTTATTCATAACGGATCTCGTCCTGCTTTATTTTCTTAAAAAGGAAATGTCCTAAAAATTGAGTTTTTTGGCAAGCAGAAGTTCTCCTGAGGTAGCCCCTGTTAGTATATTTGTTTTTTTTTTTAAATTTAAACCCATTTATACAAGTTTAAAAAAAACAACTTATACTACATTTTTCTCAATATATTTCCCCTGTTCATTATTCCTAGAATTGGTGTCTTGGGGTTTTATTTGTTCTATAAATTAGGCCGTTATTCACCAACTGACTGAGTCCCTCCAGAAAAGACGTAGGAGAAACTGTTAAATATCAGGACAACTTAATTTCTCTGAAAAATTAATACGACACTTTTTTTTTTATTATTATTTCTTAATGATATTTACAACTGTATTAAATAAATACATCTAGTAAATTTGAACATATGGATATAATGACATGAAAACACTTGCTGAGTAACTACCCAATGGTAGCACTCTAATAATATGTCTATATTAGAAGATCACGGGGCCATCTTCTTTTCAGACGCCTCGGAGAGTTATCCGGAATCGAATAGGAAGCAAGGTTAGCAACGAAAGGGTTAGGATGTTGGGCTGAAGTTTACTATGGAAGGATAGGTATCTGGATTGGGCCAGATCTGAAACAAAAGAAACATTAAGGTCATTATGGATGGTTTTGTTTGTAACAAAGTAGAGAGCATTGAGGATTTTACGAAGGATTTCGGATTGTAAGGATTGGATACGAGAGGAATTTGATGGTTTAGTAGAGCCCCAAAGCTCGTGTTTATAATAAAGTTAATATTAAAAGAGCATTTTATTTTGTTTGTGGCGCAAGTTTCTTATATTATATTTTTTTTTAATATAATATAATTTTTTTTTTATATCTAACCTATGATAATAGAATTGGATCAACTATTATTGTTAATCTGGCCATAATATACTGGTACTGGTACTACTTTTGGTGGATGGAAATAGTTTACTAAATGGACCTTATGTAGTGTTGCCCAAAATCGGTCTTGCTATTGCACTTTGCAAGACCAAGACCAAGGCCGCCTAACTGTTGTAAGACCAAGACCAGGACTGGTAAAAAAAAATCGATTTCTTGAATGAAAATTAAGGCAAATAGTACTAATATTGACAATCTTGTTACATATGTAAATAATTGGTATAACCAATATACTTTTGCATTTAATTCCTCTAATTTTTCATTCAGGCTTAGTTAGGTTTCTCCTATCTAAAAAATTACAGTAATATCTCTATAGTAATAAGTAACTGCATGACTGTTGCAACATCATTATCATTACAAGATCATTATGGATGGTTTTATTTGTAACAAAGTAGGGAGCATTGAGGATTTTGTATTGTAAGGATTGGATACGAGAGGAATTCGATGGTTTAGAGGAGTGTGTGTGTGTGTGTGTGAGTCCAAATAGGCCTTATTATAGTCACGTATATGAGTCTTTTGTAATTAATTGGAAGTTTAGAACCTTTGTCTAGTAAGTGCTGAAGTAATCGGAAACGTCGAGCGGTTTCTTGTCGTTTCAGTCTAGCATGTGTACTACACTTAATAATGGATATTTAATGGAGGACTTAAAAGACTTGAAAATGGCCCTAATGATGGTTGAAACGTTGTAATAAAATAGCTAAAAAATAAAATGTTGGTGAATAATGGCCTAATTTATATAACAAATGAAATATATTTCCCGTTTCATTCTCTATCTAATATTTTTTTAACTCAGCCTCCATTTTGAAAGCAGCGGCTCTGAAATAGCAGACAAGATTCATTTTACTTTTAATAACATACACTCTTGTAATTCGCATTCAAACCTTCTCCAGCGATGAGTATCCTTTCCAGACCCTGGTCCCATGGTTATAAGCTAAAGAGCCTTCGAGGGAGCGAAGACCATCGGAACTGAAGAGCTAATGGAGGTATGACATCTGCCCCGAACCCTCATCTTCCTCCCTCTTCCCCCAGTCGTGGGCATTTGCATCGCAGGCAATTAGAGTGGAGTCGTCAATCTTCATCAGAACGTTCCTAATCAAGATTTAAATTGCGGCGAGTATGTGGGCCAGGCCGTTGCCACAATTGTGCCCCATCAGTACCCTTTCGTAAGGCGATATCATTCCTCTATATGCGGGTTTTAATTCCTATCTGAATATGATTTCGGTTCATTATAATTCCCCCTTAGGTACCCCTATCTTGGTGTGTATAGCACAGGTTTGTCATTCTTCAATTCATCTAAAGCATTTGAATAGATATGGGAGCTTTATTATACTCAGATTGCTATAGAGGCGAGAAAAAAAAAACCTAATGATGAAGATCCAGTAATGAATTTAATAAATAAAAATTAATTTAAAATAGTCATTGCAATATACTCGTTGTAATAATAATAATTATTATTTTATCATATTACCTAAATTCTACATTAATGTAATTTACCTAAGACATTGCCTAAAATCTTTTATCATATTTTTGTAATTTTATTGGATAATATAACAACAAAAATTGACGTGAAGTTAATTCTTCTCCACTCCAGGAAAATACTTTATTTTAAAGTGTTAAATAATAATAATAAAAGGCTTAGCGAACCCAGTCCCTTCAGATCGGCTTTAATGCAAGCTTCCCACTTTCGCTTTTGTCTATCCCTTGGACGTTTACCATTTGGTACAGCAAATATTAACTTTTTTGGGATTCTCTCGTAACTAAGCCCAACAATTTTACAGGCTCATTTGATTCGCCGAGGTGAAATCGCCTCAATTATATTACCCGAATATAGTTCAAGCAATTCGGTGTGATGTAACCGTCTGAACTCTCCGGTTAATTCATCCTTCTTCGGTCCGAATATTCTACGCAATACTTTATTTTCAAAAACCTTAAGACGCTGCTCATCCCTTAATGTAAGAGGTGCGATATAAGTAGTTTCGTCACAGAAAAATAACAAGCATTTCCCGCCTTCAGTCTAACCTTAATCTCTTCTTCAATTTCGTTTTTTCTAGTTATCGTAGACACTAGATACCTAAATTTCTCTACCCATCTATATCGATATCACCAGTAATATCGCCATTTTTGCAGCTAACCATATATTTTGTTTTATCCGCCTTTATTTCGAGTCCTAGTTCCTTACCGGTCTTCATTAACGTTGTCGTATTTAGTTTTATAGTTTTCACGTTTTCATAGCCCAGCACGGATGTTGTTCCACCCATATCAACCCTTTCTCGGTACGCATTACCTCCCTAATGGCATGGTCTAATTCCAAATTGAACAGGAGAGGCGAAAGAGAATCCCACTGTTTTAAACCCGAACGAACCACAAATTTTTCGGACAGATTATTACCAATTCTAACTTTATTGAGTTTTAATAAATAAAAATTAATTTAAAATATTCTTTGCAGTATGATAACATTGTAGAAGTATTTATTCCAAAGAGTTTTTAATAAATAAAATAGACATATTTATTTGAAGAGTAACATTACAATCTGCCACAATCAACAGCATTTGCTATTATAGCTCTATGCTTACATTCATTCTTATATACAGAATAAAATATAATCTAAGAAGAAACTACAATAAGAATAAAACATAAGTAAAAATATATACATTAACATAAATAGCAAAATACTTGTAAAAAGAAAGAAAAATACATTGTAAAAATTTTAAAAATAAAAGAGAAAAATTACTTGTCACACATTCAGTTCTATTTACAATATTTACATTCAGCCTGGGAAACCCTGGACCATGCTTTGCCGCTCTCACGTGAAAGGCAAAGCAGGGCTCAAAGAGATCCCAGCGCTTCTATCTCAGTCGCATCACCGCTTGAAGGTCAGTGAAAACTGATAAGAGCGCTAAGGCGACATACACTCAGGTCTTGAATGGAGAAGCTGGCCACATGCAATCAGAACTCCAATAGAATATTTACAAAATATTTCGGGACCATTACCGTTACAACCTTCGTGAGGGATTATATGGATGGATGGAGCTGGAAAGGGATTAGTTTATGAATCTGGATGGAATTACGTCGAGAACAAATGGGATGTTGGGATCATGATGTAAGGTTTTGTTTGTGATGTAGTATGAAGCGTTTGCTATTGTTCGAAGGAGTTTGGATTGAAAGGATTGGATACGTTTGATGTTCGAAAGTTACGGAATGAACTTAATCCGTAACAAATAATAATATTAATTTAACTTTTATTTTATTTAATATGCCAATTGGTGAATCCTGCATTGACCTTTCTCATGACTTTTATCAAAGGATAAAAGAACAAAGCACTCTCTAGATAGCCAGGGCAAGCTATCTCTGGTAGTTTAGAAATAGTTATCTAGAATGTACCGACAGGACACAAGACCCATTATCAAGACTTAGGGAACAATAACAAATTTCAGGAAAAAGTCGCTGTCTCACAGACTTCATATCAATTCTAAAAGATAAGGATATCAATTCTTAATAGTTATAACTTCATTCACACGCATCCTAGACCGTCCAGAATGGATTCCCCTCCCCCCTACTATTCCTGAATATATAAACCCCATGATCCTCAGACCAAAATCACTCATGTAGTTGCATCCCTGATGTCATACTCTTAACTGTAGGAGACCTGGAGTGAACTGATGTAGTCAACCCATTATCCATAGTATATTACTCTGTATTTTAGATGCCATTTGTAACTTTATGAATAAAACCATTACTTATAAAGTCTCCACTGCCTCCGATTCGTTAACTGACGATTTAGCTGTTCCCCACAGCTCAAGTCCAGTAAATAAATAAAATAAACATAATCATAGTAATTAATTGTTCAAAAATATATTTTCATATAAATATTTAATATCATATTTCATACTGAGCTTTTAGATTGATGAAGAAGATAGAAAGCCAAAGCCAAAGAGGTATGATATAATCCCATTGACTATCGATATTAGCAGAGAGACCATAAGTGGGGACACTAACAGAGCACCTTTATACATATTTGATGCAAGCGACCGGACATCTGCCCTCCCCACATTTGCATCGCCACAATTACTGACCACTCGTCAATCTTAATCAACCTCATCATACTGGGGTAACAACCTCAACCAGAGCCGTTTTGTACGTCCTTATAAACAATAATAATTCTTTTCTATGGGAAATAATGGACGTAATAATAAACTCTCGAACTTTTAGTAAGAAAGAGAACAACACGCCAAGACCGTTTTCAAGATAAAATATAGTTCTTATCAAAAGCTTCTTAGACGCTAGGGTTGCTATGGGATTCTTGTAACACCTTTTGGTAATTTACTTACTTACTTAATCCATCCCTGTATTATTGTTTTTCTCAGCTGTTATTTTCAATTATATTTTTTCAATTTGAATACAGGATATTTCAGGTTTTTTTTTGTTTGTTTATTTAATGAAATTTAAAACTGTATTCAAATACAACTAATAAATATGCACAAATTATAATGATATGAGCAGGCTTGAAGATACCCAATGGTAGCACTTCCTAAATAATTCTAGGTAAGAAGATCACGAGGCCATCTCCTTTTCAGTCGCCTAGGAGGATTATCAGAAATCGAAGAAGAAGCAAGGGTGGAAACAAGGAGATTTAGATGGGACTGGAATTTATCATGAAAGGATAGATATCTGGCTCGGGCTAAATTCAGCGAATTTCAGGGTTAATTGGCGAAACTAAAGTCATTTCAATCCAAAATGTTACGACTTATAACAGGAGTGATACGTCTTCAACAAAACCTTACGTACTCTCTACTCCCGTTTTCGTCTCAAACTACTCAGAAACACAAACATACTTATAAAAGACATGGTCACGACTGACATGCCCATCAGGAGGAAACTAAAAAGGAGCTGGATGAGAGATCTCACCTAAATCAAGGAAGTACATAACGACCAGGAAGAAGGGCTACTATCCTTCCTCATTCCTATAATGTCTATCCTTATTTATCACAACACACCTGCTGATTGTCAGTACCATGACAGGTGCGGATACATACTTAAAGAGAGAGAAAAAAAACATTTGATAATCTGGACAGGCCGTGAAATCTACGTGTTCGGATTAACAAGAACGCCCTGTACAACTCATATTTTAGAAGTCATCATTTTTATTAAATAAGACTTCTTATCATCAGTTTTCTGCACCCCATATAGACAGTTGAGATCTTCTTTAGAACATACTATTTATTAGATATAGTGGGTAGATCTATAAGGACTGCGGCAATTATGATATCCCCCCGTTGATGTATCGGTCCCAGAAGGGCTATCGCTCATCCTAGCTGAGAAGCGCTTGTGGTGGAGTCCTTTGGGATTTGAAGGCTATCTCATTATCTTCGGGCTTCACATTATTTCGAATAATCATTTTGTGAGTCCGAGTGAAATAATACTTATATAACACAGTAGTGTGGGTACTACACTTTTCAACTCGCAGGAGCGATGAATTTTAATCAATGAGGTATCGAACAAAATGTAAATGCAATCAACCTAAGAACTTAAAGCCTTAGTAAAACTACAATAAAAGTAAATTAAAAAAATTGGAAGGTTTTAAAAATCAGATGGTTTTAAAAGTCGACGGAGATGGAATAAATAGCGTTTTAAAAAATTTTATCCTGACAGTCAAACAGTCAAAAATATAGCATATGCAACCAAATCTTTCTGGTAAAACAAATAGTAAATGTTCAAAACGTTAACTGCACCACATCGGACGATTTAGATTATGTTTTTTTTTTTTTGTTTTTTTTTTACGTTTTGTAGGGAATTTATTAAGCTTTCAAATACTCAAGTATAATAAACAACGATAATTGCATACTTCCGAGATATGTGCAAATCATGAATTCATTTGTAACGTCTCGATTCCCTGAGACGGCATCTTCATAGGATTTGAAACCTCTAACTTTTATTTAAGTCTAGGTATAAATTACGATTCCAGCATTCTGTGTGATATTTCCTTTCTATTGATACTTCATTTGTCAAAATCCCTAACTAGTGTTGCCCAAATGCGAGACCGAGACGAATCTTGGTCTTGCAAGCTCAGTTTTGGTCTAGGTCTTGGTCTTGCGCAAGAGTCTCGCAACGGTCTTGCATTTATCTAACAGCCTAGTATTATAGAGATATTAATGTAATTTTTCAGATATTGGAAACCTAGCTAAGTCCGAATGAATAATTGGAAGAGTTAAATCCAAAAGTATGTTGATTATACCAATTATTAACATATAGTAACTAAAATTAAGTATTAGTAACTATTTAGCCTTAATTTTTATTCACAAAAACATAAAATCTATTTTTTTTTACCAGGGTTGTTCTTGGTCGTGCAACAGTTAGGCAGTCTTCGTCTTGCAAAGTGCGATATGGAAGCTATATTATAGAAGTTATGGAGTTTTTGTTAGGTATTTAGCAAATAGATTCCAATCAAAAGTATTGATCTCATATTTTAGTTCATCATAAACTTATTGTACCATTTTTAGAATATGATACATACGATGATCAGTCAGCGCAAAGTTTGTTAGAGTAATTAATACACAATTATAAATGTATATCGTCAATGTGAATATAGAACAAAAAATAGTTTATACACAACTAAAATTGTATATATTGTAAATGTTATTAAATTGTGAACATAGAATGAAAAAAAATTACATTTCATGTTATTAATCTCGCTCTGTTGATGTCACTTTTAGCGTGTGTTACTCTAGTCAGTACAGACCCCTTGTTATGAAATTATTAACATCCGGCTGAAACTGCGTAAATAGCTTAATCTATAACTATTTTATTTACAAAAAAACTCGCAATTGGGATGTTTTCAATCTGGAGGTGGGAAAACTTTGTTTATTTAATAAGATACTAAAAACTAGTAAATAGCCATTTGCTTTCCGCTTGAATCGTAACAAAACTTAAGCACATAGTCAGGAAAAAATGTGGATTTAAAAAACATCGAGCCGTTTAGCTTAATCTACACCCCTAAATAGTCAAAATATCGAGGTTGCATAGTCCAAACGGCCCAATATTTTTGTAGGCCACCTTTTTTATAGATTATGTTATCAAATTATCTAACGATTTAAGCTGATGACAAATGTGTATTTACCAGTTTTTAGTACTTGATTAAATAGACAAAGTTTGCCTCCCTCCAGATTGAAAACGTCCCAATTCCAAGCATTTTCGTTAATAAAATATTTGAAAGTTAAGATGAGATGAAGCTATTTACAAAGTTTCAGGCGGATGTTAATAATTCGATAAAAAAAAAGTATGTACCACGGACTATGTATTGAACACAAAAAAATTAAAGTACCAATTTATTTAATTGTGATATAAATGTAAAAATCCAATAGGTTTATCCAATTTGTAAATCTCATCATAATCTACAATTATTTTATTTACGAAAACTCTTGGAATTGGGGTGTTTTCAATCCAGAAGGGTGCAAACTTTGTCTATTTAATTACGTACTAAAAAATCGTAAATGAACATTTGCTTTCTACTTGGATCGTAAGATAATTTGATCACAAATTCGACAAAAAAAAAAAAGGTGCGGATGTAGCCCACGCCAAACAGCTCAATATTTTTGAAGGCCACCTTTTTTCTCTACTTTGTGCTCAAATTATTTTACGATCCAAGTAAAAAGCAAATGGTTATTTACAAGTTTTGGTTCGTAATTAAATAGAGAAGTCCCCATCCCCCTCCAGATTGAAAGCGTCCCAATTCCATGAGTTTTTGTGAATAAAATATTATAGGTTACGATGAGATGAAGTTACGAAGTTTCAGGCGGGTGTTAATAATTTGATAAAATGGAGTCTGTACCACCGACTATCTATTGAATACTCAACATTTAAAGTACCAATTTATTTAATTGTGATATAAATGTAAAAATCCAATAGGTTTATCCAATTTGTAAATTGTTTTATCTCTTCATAATCTACAACTATTTTATTTACGAAAACTCTTGGAATTGGGACGTTTTCAATCTGGAGGAGGGCGAACTTTGTCTATTTAATTACGTACTAAAAAATTTATTGCTTTCTACTTGGATCGTAAGATAATTTGATCACGAAATCGATAAAAAAGGTAGGTCACGCAAAACAGCTCAATATTTTTTAAGGCCACCTTTTTTCTCTACTTTGTGCTCAAATAGTTTTAGTAAGTAATTAAATAGAAAAGCTTTTTTCCACTCCAGATTGAAAGCGTCTCAATTACATGAGTTTTTGTAAATAAAATATTGTAGGTTACGATGAGATGAAGCTATAAAAATATTTATTATTCATTTCCACACTTCCTGATATTATTGAACATCTAATCTTTAAAAGCTACCTCCCAGAGGCCGCATCCTGACTGAAGCGCCGGAAACATCACTCAGGAAGGTCCAGAAGGGTTACGACTTGGGCACGATCCCCGAAGAGGGACATCGACATAGGAATCGCCGAATTAGCGAGGACGACCAAAACACCAGGTGTCCCCCGCGGCAACTTCCTGAGCCCTATTATTTATGCAGTCATCACCCGCTCCTGTGTGAGCGACTTTATCGTTCCTGGGCGAGCATTAGAGTCGCATTTACATACATTGTTCCCATTCAACGAAATGTCTCCATTTGACCTACAAAATCGTTTCCGACGATCGAACTTTCGTCTTATAATCAGAATTTTAAATTATGTTCCAGAAATTTATTATTTTTTTCTCCGAATTTTTATATTTATGTATGTATAGATAACGTTTTTAATAATTTTGATTTTAAATAGGATATAAATGGAAAATTTTAAACAACTAGAACTAGAGTCGCTGACTTACAGGTGAGCAGTTAACCTGGCAACCAATCGCCATCGTCAGGACAGAAAAAACATCATATCACTCCATGATATCAAAAGACATACTGAAAGGGGAGCTAAGTTATAACCAAACAGAAAAAAGGAGCTGATGAGAAAGCGTGTAAACTTCAACCAATATACATGAATATCCTACAAAGAAATAATCTGTGGTAAAGGTCCATTTTTATGAAATTATTAACATCCGCTTGAAACTTCGTAAATAGCTTCATCTCATCGTATATTTTACTAACGAAAATTCTCTGAATTTGTGTTTCATCAATATGGAGATTATTTATCAAACTTTGTTTATTTAATTAGGTACTAAAAATTTGTAAATACCTATTTGCTTTCAGCTTGAATTATAAGATAATTAGAGCATAAAGTAGAGAAAAAAGGTGGTCTACAAAAATATTGAATCGTTTGGCCTGACCTAAACCCCCAAAATAACAAGGTTTTATACAGCCCAAAGGCCAACATAATAAGGCCAAACAGCCCAAAATTTTTTAGGCAAACTATTTTTTCCAGTTTGTGATCAAATTATCTTACAATCCAAGTGGAAAACGAATGGGTATTCTTGAGTTTTTAGTATCATTATATAAATATAATTAAAAAGACAATGTTTGGCAACCTTTAGATTGAAAACGCCCCAATTCAAAGAGTTTTTGTAAACAAAATATTTGTAGATGAAGCTATTCACGAAGTTTCAGGTGGATGTTAATAATTTCATAAAAAGCAGTCTGTACCACGGACTAAAATACAAATAATGATTATCATGGGTATCAGAGGAAGATTTTCATAAAAAAAAACAACTGATTAGGCAGACTAAGTTTAATTATTATTATTTTTTTAGTAAATTATTAATAATTAATTTTTTTTCTCTTAGCCCTTTAATGAACAATATCATCTAACTTTTATGCAACATAAATAGCCTGATATATATTATTTGATAGTTTTTACAAACTTTTTCAAAATGTTAGAGCTATTTTTATTAATGACACTTCACTAGTAAAATGAACGTTCTGTTGTTTCAATCTATTCGGTGTTTATTGAGCCCATTTGAGTGAAGTTCGAAGAAGAAGGAGAATTAATTTTGTAAGACAAAAACTCTTGCCAAAAAAACTTTAATAATAAATTGTAATAGTTTTATAAAACATCATTATAAACTAGAAGTGGCAGAATTTAAAAATATAAAATAGATTTGGAATAATATTTTTTTCTCCCTCACTCTTTTATTATCAAGGGGCTTTCGGGCTGAAGCCTGATAAAATATATAAAAAAATGATCTCTTACAGTATTATCGTTCATGTAATTACATTTAATAGGACTTCAAAATCACTTAAACACTTCATTTAGCTAGTCAGTATATTAATAATATACGTTTTAATATGAAAAAAAAAAAAAAAAGGATTTCGGGCTGAAGCCCCCCAAAATTAAATGCTGGATCCGCTAATGATTATTGTTCTGTTTAAATAATTTACCCAATTTAATATTTAATAAAACTTTTTTTTTTTCTATTTCTTCCCTACATCGCCTTTTAGACTATACGGAATTTTCCTGGGATGGAGGGAGAGGGCGAGGAATTTAAAATCTCCTACAGCACCGGAACTCGAACTCATAACTTTTTTTTTTAATTTCATAACTTCGGTTATCTGGTTGCCGAAGAACTAAAAACTTGGCCTAAGATTTAAAAACTTTATCATGGAATCAAAGAATGATTCACGGGTCGGATTTACAGAAAATTGAATACACATAGTTTATGTGCTGCTCTATTCTAAATTCCTTTTACAATACTATGCTATAAATTATGAAACTAGTTTCAGTAGCATAATAGCTCGACATGTATAATTAATTATTTTTATGATCAATCGTATGAGGCATTACACCTGGAATTGATAGCAAGCCATAACTAAAATTACCAGTTGACTGATGAAGACAAAAGAGGAATAGGAGAAAAAAAAAATGGGAGGCAGAATAAGAAATGAGTTGAGAAGAGGAGTTGTTTTTTTGACTTGGAGCCAGGGAAGTTAATGTAGCGGACCGCGCGGTATTTTCTTTGTCTCAGTTGAAGTTTAATGATCCATTTCACTTAAAATATTATTTTCTGTTGTGATGTACCGCTCCGCTACGATACCCGATGGCCGTAAATACCAATGAAGTTTATCAAACTCTTATGGGCCGTTTTATGGGAGTTAGGGGCTACTCCTGAGGGATGTTATGGGCATCTGGGGGTCGTCAGACAAGAGGAAGGAATGGCTTTACAACTGAATCAGAATAAAATCAATAGGGTCCCTTTAAAAGACGGACTCGGTAGTAAGCATCGAACTAGACCCCCTTTGTTCTTAAAGATCACACGCAAAGGGAATCAATGCTATAATATGAAAATAATTAAAAAAAAACAAAAAAACAAGTAAGATGTGTGCTTTAGACAAAACAATATAAGTTAAAACATCAACAAGGGGAGATTAATAATATGGAATATAAATTATAAATAATAACTCATTATAAAAGGAAATAAAATGCTGAACAATTTCCTCAAAATATAAGTTATAAATAATAGCTCATTATAAAGAGAATAAAATACTGACAGATTCCCTCGCTTACAATATACACGTATGATTTTTGGATTCTGAGATATTTTAATAAGGGCGTCGGGTTAAGATAAGATTTTGAATTAAAGCCTATTACAGAGAGGAGGAAATACTGAACAATTTCCTCGCTTACAGTATAAAGGGCCGATTTATATTAGGGGAGTGGAGTAGCTCGTGTAGTAGTGGGTGAGCACTGACTTCCAGAGCTCAAGGTTCTGGGTTCGAATCCGGCTAATGACTAGTCATTTTAGGGGCGGGGTGGCCCAATGGGCTAATTGAATTGCCCGGCAACCGGATATATGATTAGATGATATGAAAATATTCACGAGTTCGCGTCCCGGTGCCAGAGGGGATTTTAAATTCCCCGCCCTCACCCTCTGGTCCGGGAAAATCCCGTATAGCCTACAAGGCGAGGTTGGGAAGAACAGAAAAAAAAAAAAGCCCGATTTATAGTTTCTGATATATTTTAATCCATATGTAGAAATATTTTAAATTAGTCGACTCCAGCCGAATTTACCCGAGGGTAGTACCGAGGCCGGAGGGTAAGGGCGGGGAAAATAAAATCCCCTCCGGCACCGGGATGCGAACTCATACTTTTTCCTCTTATCCGGTTGCCAGGCAACTCGCGGTGCAGTGCACACGCTTTAGCCCATTCGGCCACCCCGCCCCCAATATTTTAATCCATCTGTTCAACTAATCTTATCAATTGGTTTTCAACAATATTTTTTTATATCTTCAAATTGTAGATACTGTAATTTTCTAGGCTTTTTTCCATTACCCAAACAGGTCTGCACATTCCCCAATACCTACCCTTGCCCTGATTTTACAGTTCTAATAGAAACTTCTAGCTGAACACACCTGTAAGTCTCTATTTTTATTCTTCAAATTTTATTTACTTATTTATTTATTTTTTCCTTTTCTTTCAATCTCTCCTATAGATCTGTAGAAGTATATTCACATTTACATATATTATACATTACACTACTGTTACCATCTATTTACTTCAGTTTAGGATCTTGTTACTTAGCTTACACTGTTTATATTTTAATGTACTTACAGCTTATAATTTTAATAAGTTTATTTACATTGTTTATAGTTTTTTGTCTAATATTATGTAACTTCCTAAAAGACTATGGAGCGTAAGGTAGTCACCCACCATTTATTCCTGGACTTTAAAGCAGCATACGACAGCGTTGATAGAACGCAACTATACTGTGCCTTGGAGGAGCTAAGCATCCCTCAGAAGCTCGTACGCCTAATCAAGATGACCATGGACAGCTCGAGATGCAGAATACGCGTCGGTTCTGACGACTCCGAAGAGTTTAAAGTGAGCAGTGGGGTTAGGCAAGGGGATGCCCTCGCCTGTCTATTGTTCAATTTGGCAGAGGAGAAAGCTGTAAGAGACTCCGGTATTCAGACCAAAGATATAATCTTCAATCGCCTGACACAGCTTCTTGGTTTTGCTGATGATATTGACATAGTAGGTAGGTCTGAACGGGCTCTCAGAGAAGCGTTTATAAGCCTTGAAGCAGCTGCAAGACCACTTGGTCTAGAAGTCAACGAGAGGAAAACTAAGTATATGAGAGTTGGCGGTGAGGTTGATCTGAACTCTCCATTTGAGGTAGGTTCTTTTAAGTTTGAGAGAGTGAAAAGTTTTATATAC
Source organism: Nezara viridula (assembly GCA_928085145.1). Taxonomy (NCBI): domain Eukaryota; kingdom Metazoa; phylum Arthropoda; class Insecta; order Hemiptera; family Pentatomidae; genus Nezara; species Nezara viridula. Next base: position 13,058,495 of record OV725083.1, on the reverse strand, counting down.
CTTGGGTCTGAAATCAATAGCAAGAATGACATGGCTCAAGAAATACAAAGAAGGATCACGGCTGCCAATAGATGTGTCTTTGGACTTGGCCGACACTTAAGAAGCAGGTACCTCTCAAAGAAGACCAAGCTGATCATATACAAGACCCTTGTTCGGCCTGTTTTGACATATGGCTCAGAGGCTTGGACGATGACCAAAAGGGATGAGATGAAGCTGAGTGTCTTTGAGCGAGGAGTCCTCAGAAGGATTTATGGTCCAGTAAAGGAGGGTGATGTCTGGAGGAAAAGAAAAAATAGGGAGCTCAGTTCTCTCTATGCAGACATCGACGTAGTCACGTATATTAAACTGGCCAGACTAAGGTGGGCAGGTCATGTGGCCAGAATGAGCACCCTTGAAATACCAAAAAAAATAATGATGGAGGAGCTGCACCTCGTAAGACGGGTAGGAAGGCCGAGGACGAGATGGTTGGACAACGTGGCCTATGATGCGAGAACCCTGCTTGGTGTACGGAACTGGAGAGCTGCAGCAGAAGACAGAGCCAACTGGCGGAGGCTCTTGGAGGAGGCCCAGTCTCGGTGACGGGATGTTGTGCCATACATGATGATGATGATGACTACCTATCTGATGGAAGAAAATTATCAAAACTCAATAGGAAAAATCTGGAATACAGAATTATGTAACTTCCACAATTCTCTATATCTTTTTGTATCTTTCGTTCGTTCTAGCCCTGAAGAAGACCTGCAAAGTCGGGTCGAACCGTTGGCTTTTAATAAAATAGTTTTGCCACTATTTAGCCTATTTATGACCGCCACCCCGGACCATCTCCTTCCTTTATAATCCTTTAAAATAATTTAATGATCAAAGCAAAAATAAAATTTAAAAAATAGTAGGAATGTTTCTGGAACTTTCGTCACACGCCAATAGCATTAAATAGAAGAATCACTCCAACAGAAACCCAACAACTATATTTCTTAGCAGGGGTTTAAGAAGCCCTTAGCAGCTCTTCAAGGACTTCAGGTAAGGATACCCTGGAGTCTCTGGCTTCTTCGGCGGATGAAGCACCGATTTCTGTCAGGAAACCTTCGTCACGGAATATCTCCAGAACTATAATAGTTAAGATTTAGCAATAATGATACTATTATGTATGATATATATATATATATATATATATATATATATATATATATATATATATATGATACCTGTGAAAAGTGCGTTAAGTGCAATTTCGTAAATGTGTATGGATAACACAGAAAGCTGTTTTTTTTCTCGTTGTGTTTAACTTATACGACTATAATACAGATGGATAGTTCTTTATAAATCATGGGTTGAAATTCGAAAATTGAACCTACACCTATGAAAAGTCCAAACTTCCAAATTACGTTTCTCAATTAATTTGATTTTTATAATTGACACAAGATTCACATGTGCCATACATAACTACTTCATGCAGAAATTAAGATTCCAAAAATCTTAAGAATAATAACTTTAATTATAAAATATAATTATGAGAATTATGTACACTATATAAATTTTTTATACCAACTTGAAAAAAAGATTTAATTTTCCTTAAATTTCCTATAGAAATTTCTTTTGGTTTTCATGGAATCGTTTATTTCTTATTTTGGCATTATTAGAGAGACATTGAAGTATTAAAAGAAATTTTAAAAAATCTTATTTTTTGTTACATCCGTAATTCGGTAAAATATCACGATAAAAAACGTGGACAATTTTAAAAATAAAATAAAAACTTATAAGAAGCCTAAGCCATATCTTTCAAACCATCAAACCGAAATTCTGTCTGATTAATTGTCTATTAAGATTCGATAAATAATCAATATATAACAATTGCTATAAATAATAAAGTTTTAATTGAATATAAACAATTTATAGTTTGATTGCATGACTTCATTTTTTATTTGATTTTTAATTATTAAATTAAATTTTTATCTCCTGCTCCCTGTTACCTGTACAACGCAGACTAAGAAGAAAATGGCCAAGAGACCTGCTATATCAATGAAAACCAAATTAATCAATTACCAAGACAGTACAAACACAAGACATTTGCTAGATGCGGAGCCGCGCAGGTGCAAATTGCATAAAATATAAATAAATAAAATTTGAAACAGAGAAAAAAATTTCATATTTTTTGTTTGATTACATTTTATTATTTATTGAAAGAAAATATATTTATTTAATGTAAGACTGCAAATAAATTGTTGAAATAAATTAAAATAAAGTTGAAAATTTTAAATTTATTATTTTTTTATATACTCATTTATAAAGGTTGATATTCATCCTATGAGTACACTATAAAATAAATTTCAACCCGCCAAGACCGAATTCGTACTTGCGGTGCTACACTCGAGAGTATTAAAACGGGCAACTCCTCCATACGCTCGACCATTACGACTTCTAATTTAAATACAAACTATCCCACGCTAGACACTGATAAAAATTACCTGCGCAAAATAAAAACCAAAGAGGGTGATATTGTCCGAAGGGATGAAGGCCAGGGGTTGAATGGCTCCGCACTTGCCCCCTTCAGCGAGGGATAACTTTAACCATCGACTGCAGACAATGGTTAGTTAGTGGTTAAGTCATCGTCCACGTGTTATTGTTCTATCTCATTGCAGTGCAAGACAATGGCCACGTGGCTTATTACACGTGCACATAATGCGACAAGCATCTAATATATTAATGAGGCAGGTTGATGGGCTATAGGATAAGTGTGTCACAAGGGGTTTGTTTTGGACGGGTATATTATTTTTACTAAATAGTTTAGTTTAATTTTTTACTATAGCTTACCTATATTTTATTTTTAATAATAAAAATAAAATACTTATCGAAATATATATATATATATATTTTTATTATTAATTGATATTTACAACTGTATTATAACAAAAATACAACTAGTAAATGTGCACTCAAGAGTGTAATAACATAATATCTCTTGTTGAGAAACTACCCACTGATAGCACTCAAATAATAAATTTACACAAGATGATCACGAGGCCATCTTCTTTTCAGACGCTTCGGAGGGTTATCAGGGATCGAGGAGGAAGCAAGGTTAGAAACGAGAGGATTCGGATGGTTCTGCAGTTTGTTACTTATCCAAATATAAAATATGAAATAAGAGAAATTAATGCGATCGTTATAAATTTTAAATCCGAGTTTTTAAACGTCTGTGTGTTTGCACTGATGGATCTAGGAGATGTGGGGAAAGAGAAGTTTTAGGGCTTCAACCCTCATCCAAAAATAGAATAATAATTTAACGTTTTTAAATTGAAAACTTTTTTAGGTGCTTTTTACACTTTTTTGTATAGTGATGAAGAGTCGTCAGATCTCTGTTATGTAACGCTCAGCTTAATAAAATAAATACATACAGTTACCTTCTCAAACCCATATGTTCATACGCCTCACAAATTATAAAAACTAAAATAATTTTAATCCAAAATATTAAGACTAATAACAGTAGCTCTCTGGTACGTAAACAACAAAACTTTACACACTGACTTAGAACAACCAACTATTGACCAACACATACGTACACTCTACTAGAGATTTCATCTTAAACTACACGGACTTATCCACGACATGGCCACAACTGACATTCCCACAAAGAAAATACTAAATAGGAGCTGGATGAGAGATCTCCTTTCATGAATTAAGGAAGTGAACCAAGACCAGGAAGAGGTGCTTCTGGATACTATTTCTTCCCTATTTTTTTTTTTTTACTATTTTTCTCTATTTATTAGTTACATCACATCTGCTTATTGTTAAGATTATGGCAGGTGTGCATGAAAATATGAAGAGAAAAAAAATACATAGAGAGAGATTATAGATATATATTTCGATACATAGAGGTTTGGTTGTTTTATAACAGTTTAGAAAGTTAATAAACTTCATTCTTTTAGGCTGTTGAATTGATATATAAAACTAGCTAAGTTTTTATTTATAGTTAAACTGACATTCTTAATTTAAAAAAAAAAATCATTTCTATTGAAAGGATAGTAAGTTGTGTGTTCATCGCACAATATTTATTAAAAAATTATATCTCTTGCAAAAGAGAAAATAGTAATATATTCGGTAGTTATGCTAAAAACTGGTAGTTTTACTACAAAACATATTCTTATTGTTTTATTATAGACCGGTATATTTGTAAGATAATTAAAAAATAATAATATAATTCAAAAGATTGAATGAACAGACAGATATGAATGAACGGCTTACCTACCAGAGTACACATCGGGCTTGAGCCGTACAGTAATTACTGTACTAAGTGAGGGGTCGTTAACACAATACAGTCATTAAAGTTATCATCAGTAATTACTTTTGTTTAATTACAGTCATCTACTGATGGTTTAAAGACCGACAGTTGGCTTACGCTTCTGGACTATGACTAGAAATTCATTTTTCATTGATGATTTATATGATTCAATTTTTAATTTCACATTTAGTCCTTATATCTATCATTAAACTAAGATAATAAGAAATTAAAAAAATATATAATTATGTAATAACATAATATCACTCAACATTTTTCGTTAGAATAAGAAAGAAACGCAATATTAAAGAAACTCTTCCGGAACTACAGAGCTCTGCGATTTCAAACCCAAAAAGTACCATTTTTGAGATAATGAAAGGCAAAGGGTACGTAGCAACATAACTTCATATTAAGTCTAGAGCTTACATTGAATACATGCCTCATGTCGTCGACTTGAGGTCCCTATGATCGAGAGAGCAGGAGATTATATTATTTATCAAAGGTTTTCATTTGTTTTTTGTTGGTACGAAGTAAAACCGTTCACAGTACGATATAGTAATTCTTTCATGAACTGAAGTAAAGTAAACGAGCACGTGAACAATTATTAATTTTTTATTTTATTTCTTTACGCACCCATGTCAGAATTACTGAAAATTAACAAGTTTGCTGTCGGGAATAATACTGATAGTGGCTTGATCGGCGTGAGGGAAACGAGTGCCCAGCGGCATCCGTTCTTGACTTGTGAAAGTACCGTCGTTGTATATTTTTAAGAGGGGAAATCCCTCATCCAGATGTCTATGAGTGTGTTAGTATGCTCATGCCAGTTATCGTGAATTTTTTTTTGTAGTGTGTCCGTATATGGTCGCAATGGCATGTTTAGATCTTTATGTAAAGTAATGTTTGTGACGTACCATGGAGCTTAATTATGGTCCAAACAATTTGCACTGGAAGTTTGTAGTTTTCTTATGAGATTCATTTTGGCAGTTCCGTATATTTGTGAAGCGTAGGTCCATATAGGCTTTAGAAGATAAATGTAAGTGTAAATGTAAATGATAATTTTTTTTTTCGTACTAAAGGGGCTCTGAAACAACACAAAACAAAGAAGCAACATAATCGATCTATTCGTTTCTGAGATAATCTTCTCAAACGCATCCAATCCTTCCAGTCCAAAGTCCTTCGAACAATAGTCAATGCTCCATATTATGAACAAGACCCTACACCATGACCTTAACATCCCATATGTCCATGACATCATCCCATCCAGATTCTCCAACTTTCACCAGAACCTCATTCATCATCCCAATCCTCTAGCTCAATCCCTATCCAGCTCCGAGCATCCATACCATAGCATCCATACCCCGCGAAGGTTGAAATGGCAGTGGCCTCGAGATCTTTTGTAAATATGCCTTTGGAGTCCTGGCAATGGCCAGCTTCTCCACTCATGTCCTGAGCGTCTGTTGCTCTAGTGCCCTCTTTCAGTCTCAACTGGCTTCAAATGCTAGTGATGCGGCTGGAAAAGTGGCACTGGGATCTTCCGGAGTTTTGCTTTGCCTTCCACGTGTGGGGGAAAAATCCTGGTACGGAGATTCTTGGGCGAATGTGTATATTGTGTATAGTTATGATTGTGTTTAGAAGTTTTTATTTTATTTTATTTGTTTATTTTTTTTCTTTTTATTTACCTTCTTTATCAGTATTATTTATTTACTTATTATATTTATATTTATTTCTTTATTATTTGTATATATTGTATGAATGAGAACTTTTAGCCCTATTGCTTACAGCCCTCCAGCAGTGGCTGACTGTATTATTATTTAATAAATAGATTTAAAAAAAAGAGAGATAATCTTGCCATAGACAGACAGACCGACAAATGGCTGAAAATGTGTTTTTCGGACTCCGGAGGCTCTTAAACGTAAAGAACAGTTGAAAACCGCACATCGGAAATTTGAACCGAGCTCAATACTTTCCTTACCTAGTAGCGGTAAGAATATAATATTTGGGTTATCAGGTTTCTGGCAACGCGTGTATCTTTTCCTACCTTTTTTATTTTTTCTTTGTGACATCGGAGACTAACTTCATAACTAAAAAATAAATATAAAATTGCTATTCATTTCTTTAATAAAATAATGGATACAACCATTAAGCCATAAGTCGTTACCTGGATGAGGATCTCACGGTAGACAGAAAATAGATGAAGATTACCTGTGTGAAATAAAAATTACCGAGGGTCATATTGTTGTGCCCAGGGGTCACCCTTCAGTCCGCACCTCGCCCTTATACTGGCCTAAACAATGGTTAGTCACCTTTCAATAGGCCACTGATACAGTAATTTGAATGGCACCTGACCGGTTAAGGGTACTATAAGGCAGGGAAGTAAATACCGGGCCAATCTGCAGGAGTGGGTTCCACACAGGAAAATAATAAACAAAAACTTATATGTTCTTATTCCATTTTCATTTATTCAAGCCTTTCTCTGAAAATACCTATTTCTGCTCAAAAAGGGGTGGTAAATGAAAGTTCTGTGATGTGCGTGTTTGAATGTGTGATATAAAACCACAATCAACCAACGCTGATCATTACCAAACTTATCAAAAACTTAGACAAATTATTATAAAAGGCCTTGTAACTTGAAAATGAGTCTCCTAACACCTAAGAGGAAGAAAACATAGAATCAAAATATTAGAGCATCATATTTTGCGAATAAACACCCATACTGTTGGAATATATATATTTTTTTTTTATTTTAATCTGTTTATTGAATAATAATACAATCAGCCACTGCTGGAGGGCTATAAGCATTAGGGCTACAAGTTCTCATTCATACAATATATACAAATAATAAAGAAATAAATATAAATATAATAAGTAAATAAATAATACTGGTGAAGAAGTTAAATAAAAATAAAATAAAATAAAACTTCTAAACACAATCATACCTATATACAATATATACATTCGCCCCAAGAATCTCCGAGCCAGGCTTTTTCCCCCACACGTGGAAGGCGAAGCAAGAATATTGGAATATTGAAAATCACGTTTACCTTAATTACCAATTTCTAACCATCGGGAGATTAACGATTTTATTTTACTCACTGGAAGTAAAATTTGATGCTCTACAACCTTTATTCTATGGGTTTCCCCTTTAAGAAACTCATTTCCAAGTTGCAGGACCATTTCTAGTAATTTGTCTCAGTTTTTGACAACTTTGGTCAAAATCAGCGTTGATTGACTGCTGCTTTATACCTTACCACGTAACCAAATTATAAAGTTTATGTACTCGTTCAGCGCAAAATTTAACGTTCTTTAATATATTAAATATTATATTTTTCGCTTTGATGCATCGTTTAGGATTTATAGGTGAAAAAACACTGTAAAAAGTTTTCCATCGGTGGTCCCCGTTTGCAATTTTGTTTTTTACATGACTAAGCCCATGTTTACAAGTTAAAAAAATAAAACTTTTCTTACATTTTTCGCAATGGATTCCCCGTTTCGATCCTCAAGTTACTGGACTAATATTCTTTAAACCAGCCGCCATTTTTGAAAGCAGTGGCTCTGGAACGGCAGACAAAGTTGCAAAAAAAGGAAAAGATTTGTCTCCACGCGGGTCATAGCGCCTTTCAGTTTGGACCATTCCTATAGTTTCATATATTTAAATTTATAATTTATTTGATTTTATGCTTTGCCTTCACTTTGCAATTTGTCCCTTCAGTTTATCAAATGAGTTTATGACACCCTTAACTTAATATATTCATTAAGCATGTCGCAGACACGTGTCTTTTGTCTTGTATTTAATAATTTAAAAAAAACTAATTATAATCACGCGTGTATAATGACTCTAGCTGTAGTCTCCACTGGATGGTTGGGGCAGGTCATTGCAGAGGGGTCCCGTATAGAAGTAGGGTCTGAACCCTATGACGGTATCCTGACCCCTGTGGTCCAAACAATATGACCCTCTTCGATTTTTATAATGTCCTTTTTAATTTTTATCTGTTTGAGTCTACCGTGGGAGATGGAGAGATAAGACACCTTTGTAGAGTAAACAGTTCTAACGTTTTTCAGCGAAGGAACAATATGTTGCAATATCAGGATCTTCAATAGAAGTCAGTGAATAAATTCAACTATGGAGAATTTAAAGTAATATCTAATCGTCAATAATATAAAAGATAAAACATATAATACAAAAAATAATATAATCAAACTGCATTAGTATATCAGTCAATGAACAAATGACACTAATAATAGGGAAATAAAATGATCAACGTATTATTAGACAGGAGAACCAATTTTTTTCTCAGTAATTATATTCAGTCGAGGAAATGAAAATCTATTTAAATCTTCAATCAAAAATCAATTTAAAACTTCTAATCTCTTAGTGACCAACATCTTTTCAGAAGTATCCTTGAAGGATTTATTATTTATTTATAGTGTAATATAGGGCGAAAATGACCTAGGTGATCGAAATCATTCATAAATAAATAAATCTTCATTCATGTTTTAAACATATTTACAATTTATAATAAGTTGTATATTTGCTAATGGTCGTCCGATTTCGATGATATCTTTTGTTTTGCATGGAATCTAGTAAACATTTAAATAATCGTAAGTGCAATCAAACTTAAAATACTCTTCGAGTTATTCACAAATAAAGTTTATTTTCTTTCATAACTTTTTCGCTTGCATTTTCGGGAGTGTGTGACTATTTTTTCCTCCTGAAGAAGAAGGAACTGCTCAAAATGATCAGTCTTTGGATTTGATGGAAGTTTAATGTAATGCATTTTTTTTTTTTTTTTTTTTTAATGGACATAATTTAAAGTTGTATAAATTTGTCTAAAATAGATAGAAAAGTCGTGCGAGTTGACTGATTTTTTTTTTTTTTAAGCGATGTATACATCTCTCTCTCTCTCTCTCTCTCTCTCTCTATATATATATATATATATATATATATATATATATATATATATATATATATATATATGATAGTCTAGGACTAATAAACTAGTGGGAGCTGTAAGGTTGTATAACATGAGCAAACTGTGAAAAGGATGGAACAGAGCTAAAAGAGCGACTAATTAACCGTCAGTTAAGAGACAGCTGTTAATTGGCACGTGGCATGGCATGCTACCACCACCACTAACTAACCCTTGTTTACGGTCAGTGCTTCATTAACTTTCGGCCTCTCGGCTTTTTAGAATAACTCACTGAATTTTCAAGCAGGGAACATTTAGTGGAAGGGTGTTAGCTAAGCTATTATTGAGGAAAAACACTCTGTCCTCCCTCTCCTTATGATATATTTAATTTTTTTTTTTAAAACCACAGATAATAATAACAATAATAATAATTCAAACTTAAATTTCTTAATCGGCAAGCAGGAAAGTACGAACCAGTAGATTTTTTTATTTTTTTTATTGAGTATTAATACAGTCTGCCACACTGAAGGGCATTGGTACTAGGGCTATAGTATTTATTCACACAATATGTACATAGGAAAGGAAAATAAATATAAATAACCAAAGTATAAGAAAAAAAATATATACATATAAATACAAAGATAAAGTAATATAACAAGTAGACATATATTTTTTTTATATTCATATTTATTTATATTTTATGCAATTTGCACCTGCGCATCTAGCAAATTTGTTGTGTTTGTACTGTCTTGGTGTATTTGCTTGATTTAGTTTTTATTGATGTAGTAGGTCTCTTGGCCATTTTCTTCTTAATCTGCGTTGCTCAGGTAACAGGGAGCAGGAGATAGAAAAAACCAGAGGATTGGATTTTGGGTTGAAGAATGAAATGTATTGTATTTGTCGTGGATGTAGGATTTTACTGTTGGGGTGTTTAAGTCTTTGTATATAGTAGTGTTTGAAATGTACCAAGGCGCGTTAACAATTTTTCGTAAAATTTTTTATTGTGCTGTTTGTATTTTGTTTACGTATGTTTGTTTTGCTGAACCACAAAGTTCTGCTCCATATGTCCATATTGGTCTCAGTAAGGTGTTGTAGATCAGTCGCTTGTTTCGTAAGTTAAGTCGTAACTGTAGTCCAGAAGATGTGAAAATTGGCTATATCGTCTAGTAAGTTCTTGTCTTTTTAATTTCCTGTGTATGTTCCAAGTAAGTCTTTTGTCTAAGTAGAGTCCGAGGTACCGTACACGGTTCTTTGAAGGCACTGGATTATGGGTGGACACGAGGCTTTCCTAAGAGAGAAACTAACGTGGGTGGATTTATTACTGTTTATTTTGAGTTTCTAGTTTTCAAATCACTTTTCAAGATCATGAAGTTAGAATAGCAGTGTCGTCAGATATAAAAAATAAATATGGTGCACGTCAATGTGTAAAGATTGATTATTAATAATTAAATAATAAAAAAAATTAATAATAATAAACAAATAAGATTTTTATTTGTTTATTATTATTTTTTTTTTTTAAATAGATTCATATACTTGATTATAATACGGCCTATATGGACATCCCGGAATTGAGCTTTATGGCTCCATTGAACATCGAATGGTTTCATAAGGTAATTATTTTTGGTTTCCATTATAATAATAATGGAATGGAAGAATGGAAGAGAAGTTTGTTGCGATTTTCATTCAATGAATATACAAAGTAAAAATAAATAAATAATGTTTATTTTTATAATTTTATATATCTGCTACAATCAACGATCAAGCCATTATTTTTATACTTAGTTTATAATTTAATTTTTAAAACGGAGTTAGGCAAATGCTGTTTGTATGTACATTTTATATTCTTAGTGGACTAAATTTTCCAGAACAAAACTAAACTGTTCTTTCTTTATATCAATCCTTTCAATCCAAAATCCTTGGAGAAATCACCGATGCTCTTTGTTTTATCACAAATAAAACTTTCAAAAATTACCTAAATATTCAACATATTTTCGATTTGGCCCAATCCACCTATCCACCCTCACATTATTAACTGCAGTAAGAACAGAACCCTCTCGTTTTTAATCTTGCTTCCTCTTCGAACCCTCGATAAGCCGTCTGAAGAAAAGATGGACTCGTGATCTCCAACTTTGGAAATGTTATTAAAATGTTTTTATGTCGTTATATTTCTCAGTGTCACATTTATTAGATGTATTCTTATTTAATGCCGTAGTAAATTTCATGAATAAAAATTATTTTAAAAATTTAAAATAATCAATGATAATGGGAATTTCTTAATTTATTAAGAATCAAGAATTTTATCATTTATCAAGCATTAGAAATTTTTTAATTAATTTTTTTTTTTAAATATTTGTTTTGATATTTTAAGTGGAACAGAAAAAAATAGTTTTTTGGAGTTTCCTGAAAAATTGTCAGTGATGATGAAGATTCACATTAGAAATAAATGACTCAAAATTTATTGCTGAGATGAGGTGTACTATTTAAAGAAACAATATAGGTCCTAAGCGACGACGTTGGTACCCAATTAGTGGAGCCGACCCACCAATGTTGCAGATTACGGTTAATGCCCGGCTCCGTTAGCGGTTATCTGATTCCTCTGACAGGGAGCTCGTGTTTGGAGTTTATCTTATTCTATTTCTTATGCTGTTTTCTTATTTATGTTGTAAAATATTTAGTTATTTTTAGTAACGTTTTAAATTATGTATCAACAAGTTTGAAACGACATATTTGAGCTAAACAGTGGTATAACTACCTTTATGCTTGTCGAAACGTTCGATTCTTTAGACATGGATTTTCATCGAGATATTCTCCAATAATAAATTCAAAGGGGTTCATCATTAATATTTTAAGTATGTAATCATTTTCCTAATATTAATAAATTTCGATAACAATCTTCCACTTTTATATTTACACAGTATACTAAAATAACTAAACACAATGGAAATGGACGTTTCTGCTTTTTAAAAAAATCTAAAAAAATAAGTAGGATTTATTTATTTATTTTTATATTGCATCTAAGATGTTTATTTTCATTACTTTTTTTTTCTCACTATGATATTTTATTTTATTCTTTTGTAGCTTTATATTATTTGAAGTTAGCTTATTTTTTTAAATTTCTAATATGGTGTGAATGTGCTCTCAGAACTCTATTATAAATGTCCTTTATTGAGACAGATTGTAATATTTATCAATAAACAAAAAAAAAAATTTTATATCATTGGTAAATAACATTTTTTTTAACTTCATTTCTTCTCCCACACCTGTCAAAAGTACTGACAATCAGCGAGTCTGGTGTCGGGAAGAATACTAATAATAACATTGAGTGAGAGGAGTGCTCAGCGCTATCTCTTCCTATCTTGATTTTAGTATACTTTGTTTGTTTGTTTTGTTTATAATTTAAGGCCCTATGGTCAACACCAGTGAGTCTGTTATTGTTGTTATCTGTCGAGTTTATAAATTCTTTAAAACAAAGCAAAAATTAACAACAGATATACAGAATAATAAAGAAGAAAAAAAAATAAAACATATAAAAAAGAAATAACTTAAAAAACAAAACAAATTAAATAAAAACTAAAGGAAGGAGATGGTCCAGGGTGGCGGTCATAAACAGGGTAAATAGTGGTAAAACTATTTTATTAAAAGCCAACGTTTCGACCCGACTTTGCAGGTCTTCTTCAGGGAGGTTCAGCTAGGAGTTTCACTTAGGACTCTGTGTAAACTTGAGATATTGAGAACTTGAGTTCTAAGTGAAACTCCTAGCTGAATAAACCTCGCTGAAGAAGACCTGCAAAGTCGAGTCAAAACGTTGGCTTTTAATAAAATAGTTTTGCCACTATTCATCACATTTATGACCGCCACACCAGGCCATCTCCTTCCTTTATAATGCAACGGTCAACTTTTAAATATTCAATAAATAAACATTATATTTTATTCAATAGAAAATTTATTACTGTTTTTATATTTGATTCATCATTGTTTAATACTATTGATATATCTGGTTTAGAGATAATCTATTTAAGCCTGAGTTATAATAAGGACATTCTTGGAAAATATGATTGATAGTGAAAATATGAGCGCCACCGCAGTGTTGACAATTTGGTGTCTCATGCTATTTTAGTATACTTCTTATGCCAGATCACTCATTCAGCTTCTTTTGAGTTTCCTAAGCGTGACTCCGGGTATTTTAATTGCAGCTATATCTTGTGTGTAGTGTTGCCCAAATGCGAGACCGAGACTAGTCTTGGTCTTGCAAACTCAGTCTTGGTCATGGTCTTGGTCTTGCGCAAGAATCTCGCAGTTACTTATTAGCTTATTACTACAGAGATCTTACTGTAATTTTTTAGATATGAGAAACCTAACTAAGACCGAATGAAAAATTAGAGGAGTTAAATGCAAAGGTATATTGGTCATACCAATTATTAACATAGTAACTAAGATTGTCAAGTATTAGTAATTATATTTTTTATCAGGACTGGTCTTGGTGGCACTCTGCAAGACCTAAAACGATTTTGGGCAACACTACTTGTATGAGTCTATTAATATGTTCCTTTAAATTATTATTTGGAATTTGGAGTAAAATAAATTATTTTTACTTTCGCAGTTTTGCATTGAGAACGAAGAAATATTTTTACAAATATACTTCTTTATTATCTTTATTATTTAATTTTTTTTTTTTTTTTTTGACTGTTTGTCTGAAGATACTGTTTGAAGCAAGATGATAAACAATGATTCATCAACCCCTATGAGAAATATTCCCACTAAGGGAAGATGGTGGTAAGTTAAAAGATATTTGTTGTGCAACAGACGGGTTATCTCAGATCTCCCACGGTAGAGACTAAAAGATAAAAATTACTAAAGGTAAAATAAGAACTGAAGAGGGGTCGCATTGTTAGGGCAGGTGAGGTCAAGTAGTCGGGAGGGTCTTCCTCTTGGACCCCTCGATAATGAGGGTCCTGATAGGATTAGTAGTGAGCAAAACCAGGCGATTGGTAGCTAATAAGGAGAGGAATTAATATTGTAATTAAATAACTATACTAATACAATGGGCGCACGCGAAAAGCCAATATTAAATAGTGAGGGAATGAAGGGGAAAATATTTTATGTTACAAATTATTATTTTAATTAATAAATTTATTTTGTTATATTTTCAATTAGTTTTAAAGTTTAAGTATTTAAATTCGATTATAACATTTTAATTTAAAAATAAAGAACGAAAAAACAAAATAAAAATGAAATCAGCTGTTTTAATTGGTAATGAAGAGTTAGTCATAGTTCATACGTTCAATTGTTTTGGTGTTATTTGAGTACATTATTATTATTATACAACAATTATACATTATAGTGATTAATATGAGTGTATCATAGCCTTATATATATATATAGACAAATGATTAGTTTTATGTGTTAAGCCCGTGGACCTAGTGAATTAGGGAGTTTGCCTAAGTCTTTTATTGGAGTATAAGTGTTGCCATATGCATTACTGTATCAACTAAATGTAAAATTGAGTTTATTTTTCTTTAATATTATTTGTTATTAAAGAAAAATAAATGCTTAGTGCAGGTTTTCTTTTGTTTCAATTTTATACAGTTCATTATATAATTATTTTCCTTTTTTTTTTTTGCGTTTGTTAGTTTAGCTTCATTCAGTGTCGGTACGAGGTACGAGGATCGACCAACCTCGTACATAATGTTTGCTGACGTATGCAAAGTTATATTTTTATGAATGAAGTTTAGGTTTGTTTTACAATTATTTTTACTGTGGTATTATCTATATTAAAACGAAATACTGAACTTCTGTTAGACAAATAAATTGCAATTATATCTTCTTTAATTAGAGTTTGATTATTATTTCCTTCATAAAACCGTGATTGTATATATATGTGTGTGTGTGTGTGTGTTTTGTAATTTTCTAGAAAACAAAATAAAATAAAAAATGATACCGTAATTTAAAAAAAAAAATATTTTAAATTTTTATCGTTCCAATTTTTGTATATGTACCGCCGAAGCTTACTTGGTTCTGTTTTTTTTTTTTTTTTTTGTTAATATTTATGAAATTTTTATCGAGTATAAACAGTTTAGGCGTTGGATGAGGGATCTCCTTCCTTAAACAACCTGAGTAATTGGAACAAGTCAGGGAAGAGGTACTGCTGAGTACTTTCCTTCCCCATGCCTCTCATATCATTATATCATGTATCGCCATCACATTTGCTGATTGTTAATAAGTTGACAGGCCCAAAAACATTTTTTATAGACAAAAAAAAAATTTATCGAGTATAAAATAAAATTTAAGAAAGTATATCCATTATTTCCTTCATAAAACTACAATTTTACATAATTCATTTAAATAGTTCTAAGTAAGCAAAATAAAATTAAAAATTTAATAATAAAAATTAATATTTATTAATTTAAATTATATGTCATAATAGATGAAGTCATAATAATGTGTTTTCCATTTATTTTCAATAATGATAGGAATATTGTATTCTTTAAAAAGTTTATTTTAATTTTTATAGAAAGCTTCCAATAGTGCCTAAAATTGTATGCACTTTTTTATATATTTAATTTTGTGCCTTAAATTAAACTCATTTTACTTTTTAATCCATTAACTTAAACAAAAATAATAATGTAAAAACGTTTTAAAATATATGAATAGAGGTATTAATTAAAGCTCTGATCTAATTTCATTTTTAAAAAACAAAACATTAACATTTAGCCTACAATAATACGAAATTTCAAAAAGCAAGAGTACGAGGCAACAATGGCTTCATTCTAAGTTATCATCTAGAACCGCGAGGGAGCTTAACAGAATTTATTACAATAGATGATAAATATAATAAACTAATTGTTTTGCCAGGATTATTTTCAAAATTTTATTTCAAGTAGAAATATAAATCTGTTTAAAAAAAATCAATAATACGATTTACAAATCCATATTTAGGTCTATTAGGTAGTTAGGTCTATAATTCAGGGTGAATTTTAATATTATCTAATATTATCACTTTTGTACATGAAATATGTACCACTGATATACATGTTTAAAGGTCTTCTGAGCCCAAATAACCGTCTCGAAAAAAAATATCGAAAGTTTGCATACAGTCCAGCTCGAAAATGAAGTGTTGTATGGAACTGAAATTTCGTATTTAAGATCTGATGTCAAGTTTACAGTTCAACCCCCAAAGTGGTTTAAATACCGAATTTTCAAAGAGAAGATGAAAAAAGTAATAATAATCAAGTTGAAAACAAATTTTCATTTTTCATTTATTATTAATAATTAAATATAAATAGAGAAGACTTTTTTTATTAGTTTAGTATAATTGTTCTT
Organism: Nezara viridula; assembly: GCA_928085145.1. Lineage (NCBI taxonomy): Eukaryota > Metazoa > Arthropoda > Insecta > Hemiptera > Pentatomidae > Nezara > Nezara viridula. The sequence goes on along the minus strand of OV725083.1, from coordinate 13,041,998 downwards.
TAGATAAATTTATAAAACACCGTTGGAAATCTAAAGACTTTTGAAAAATCATGTACGTTATATGTAACATATAGCATCACAGAAAATATTAATAGTTTGAACGGAAAATAAACATTTCCTTAGAAATAGATGAGATTTCTAAAAAACAAAAAAATTGACCGTCTGGAAACATGAGCAATGTGCCATATGGGAAACAAAAATTTTAATCATGATAAAAATAAAGTTTAGAATGTCTTGAATGGTATTTATGTTGTGTCCAATTAAAGTAATACACTTGAGCTTTATTACCTTTAAATTTCTTGTTTTGGAAATGAAATTTCTTCTTTCAAAATAGCATTTGTTGGCGGAAATTATTCAGAATTTAATCTTCTACATTTTCTATCATTACATGTTACCTGAGATCACTGTCAAGTAATATAGTTCGTGGCACAAACCTCTTTTTATCAAATTATTAACATTCCCACGAATCTTCGTAAAGAGCTCCGTCTCATCGTGACCTAAAAATATTTTATTTGCAAAAAATCTTCGGATTGGGTCGTTTTCAATCTAGAGATCGGAAAAAATTCTCTATTTAATTAGGTACTAAAAACTCGTAAATACCCATTTGCATTTCACTTGGATCGTAAGATAATTTGAACATAAAATCGAGATATAGGTCTCCTCCAAAAATGTTGAGCCGTTTGGCATGACTAGTGTTGCCCAAAATCGGTCTTGGTCTTGCACTTTGCAAGACCAAGTCCAACACCCCCTATCTGTTGCAAGACCAAGACCAAGACTGGTAAAAAAAAGTCGATTTTTTAAATAAAAATTGAGGCAAAATAGTTACTAATACTTGACATTTTAGTTAGTATATGTAAAGAATTGGTGTAACCAATATACTTTTGCATTTAACCCTTCTAATTTTTTATTTAGACTTAGTTAGGTTTCTTATATCTAAAAAAATACAGTAATATCTCTCTAGTTATAAACTAATAGGTAACTGCAAGACTGTTACGAAAGTCTTGCGCAAGACCAAGACCTACACCAACACAGAGTTTGCAAGACCAAGACTCGTCTAGGTCTCGCATTTGGGCAACGGCTCAATATATTTGTAGGCCACCTTTTTTCTCGATTTTATGATTAAATTATCTTATGATCCAAGTAGGAAGCTAACAGCTATTTACGTGTTTTTAGTAGTTGATTAAATAGACAAACTTTGCCAATCTCCAGATTGAAAACGCCCCAATTCCAAGAGTTTTTGTAGATAAAATACTTGTAGGTTACGATGAGATGAAGCTATTCAGGAAGTTTCAGGCGGGTGTTAATAATTTCATAAAAAGGGGGTCTGTACCACGGACTGATATACTCTACATTATTTTATCCAATCTTTATTCAAATCTCCTTTTACAATAGCTAGGCCTTCTTTGGAGAACAAAGCCTTAGTACACTTCGTTGACCCCGAATATAGAAGACAGAACTAGACAAAATAAAACCGGTTTATTAGTACACAGCCGTCCCATACGTTGAACTTCTGTCCCAGAGGGGTGGTCAGTGGGTCCAGTCTGTACCCGATGGACTGCTTCAAAAGAAACAAGCGATACAATTTACCTGTGAATTAAAATAAATAATGCAATAAATAATGAAAGTAAAATATATACAATATAATATAATCAAGATAGTGTATTCCGTAGGGCATTAGAGGTCGCAGTATGATTACGCGGTGTTAATAAGGGCCCCAACATTTTTTTATATTTTACTGTTACTATTTTTATTTATCACTAAATACTAGTTGCCCAAATACGAGAACAAGAAGAGTATTGGTCTTGCGTACTCAGTCTTGGTCTTGGTCTTGGGCAAGACTTTGGCAACAGTCTTGCAGTTAGTTGTTAGCTTATTACTATAGAGATATTACTGTAATTTTTTAGATAGGAAAAACGTAGCAATTTTTATCCAAAAAATCGATATTATTTTTTTCATTATTGGTTTTGGTCCTGCAAATGTTAAACGGTCTTGGTCTTGGTATGGCAAAGTGCAAGACCAAGACTGATTTTGGCCCACACTACTAAATACACACGCCTAAACACATATAATCAATTTACTTAATTAATTTTTAAATATTAGTAACCTAAATAATTAAATATTATTAATTCTAGAGCTAAAATAATAAATATCGATTAAAACATTTGGAGGCCGCAGGTACGTCATAGAGGCCACGTGTGGTCCTCTTATGGAACTCATTTCCAAATTACAGCACAATTTATAGTAATTTGTCTCAGTTTTTGACAAATTTGGTAAAAATCAGTGTTGGTTGACCATGGTTTTATACCTCACCGCATAACGAAATTGTAAAGTGTATGTACTCGTTTGACGCAAAGTTTAACGTTATTTAATTTATTAAAGAATACATTTTTCGCTTTGATTCATCGTTTAGGAGTTATACGGGAAAAAACAAAAAATATCGAAAAAATCTGACTTCTTTGGAAATAAAAAGTTTTTCCTTGGTGGCCCGCAATTTATGCAAGTTAAAAAAATAAAAACTTTTCCCACATTATTCACAATGGATTTCCCGTTTCGATCCTCAAATTATTGGGCCTAATATTCTTTAAATCTGCGGTGATTTTCGAAAGAAGCGGCTCTGGAACAGCAGACAAGGTTTTTTTTACTCAGAATAACATACACTTTCGTAATTTACAATCAAACCTTCGCCTGCGATCAGGTCAATTTTTGGGCCCTGACTCCAGGGCTATAGGAGCCGCAGGTTCCCCAACTAAAGTATATTCCAAAGGAAGAGAATCTTTTTATGATTAGAGTCCGTTAATGTTAGTTAGTAGTGCTAATGGAGGCCGCAACAATTTTTTATAATTGTTATTTTTATTTTAATTTATCACCAAATACACGGACCCATACATACAAATATATAAATATATACTTAGTATGGTCAAATTAAACAATAAAAGTAAATATATTTCTAAGTTTAACGTTAGATATTGAAACGAAAAATCAATTAATATCAATTAAAAGCGACTGTTCAACATATTATGGACGATAGACAGTTTTTAAGATTTTATTGTTGTCATGGATATTACCTAGCCTAACGGTTCATCAGTGCTGATGAAATGCTCTGATGCTCTGATGATTGTGTCCTGACTATTTATCACCCAAAAGTATTTATTTATAAAGAACATTGTATCGGAGGACCTTTCTCTGCTCGTCGTAATGCCCGTGACTAACTAATACAAAACAGATAAAATATAAATTATATCTATAAAAAAAATTGCCGACAAAAGGCAATAGGAGACGAGCGGCACTTGGATTACAGAGAGAGCCACCTGTATCAAAGGCTTTGTCTAAATCAATTAGCAAGAAGACACGAAGGGCAAAGCAGCCACACGATTAGCACGCGACTGGCGCTCTCTTTAGCCGCATTGTCTCTACTCTAGCCTAGAACAATGGGATCGTCGAGGCAGCGGGTTGTTTTGTCTTCCCCAGGGCTGAGCGAGCACCTGGCTGAAGGAACTTTAGTTTGCCGTGCGCCGCCTCGTGTCGACATTGCGCGGACGTTGAAGGGTATCCAATGGTTACGACTCTATGGAGTCGTTGTTTTGAGAGAGAATAACATAAATAGTAGCTAATCCGCTTAAATAACACTCTTTAATTATCTAAAAATACACAAGATGAATCGAAAAGAAAGGGCCTAACTCTAAGAGTGAGTTGAACATAAGAAAATTTTATTTTATTTATTTATAAGTTATAAATATTTCCAGCGGCATAAATAAATAATTCTGGCTAACAACTACTGTTTTAAGAAAATAAGATTTCAAGGAATATATATTATATAAAGGACAGAACAACAGACAAGAAAGAAATTTCAAAACTAGTTACGAAAAAAATCTGGTGTGTCCACTCACACAACTTTCCTACCTATTTCTGAAAAGTTTTTATATCTTTACATATGTTCATGAACAAACAAAAAAAAAAAAAATTGAACTAGATTTATTTTCCTGAAAAATGATCAAAGAAAAGATTTCAGTACGATTTATTTGATAAACTAAAGAAATGTAAACCGGCTCAAGATAGAGTGTAAAAAATTCAATACTCTCTAATATTACTGATCAAAAAATTTTGACCATAGCTTAATATTGTTAAACAATAATTTCAGCTAAAAGTAGAGGAAATAGTGAAGCTTGTGTGATGTGGGCAACAGATTTTCTTACTTTCGCTTAGTCATCTTTTTTCTCTTATTCACCCTTTTCTGACACCAGGATATGAACCCGTAATCTTACGTTGGAAATTGAATAGTTGTAACTTCTTTAAAAGTTGTCCAATCTCTAAAAATTTGTTTTTTTAACTCTGAAACGTATAGATCCGTCGAAAACCGCATATCGGAAATCAGACTCGATTCCAATACTTTCCTTCCCTAGTATAGGTTGGAAAGTAAAAAAGTAAATTATAGAATAACATAATGACGCAAAAGCATAATATAACAAAGCAAGTTGCTCAACGTGGTAATTCTCTTTAACAGCGCCTCAGCAGTCTTCTGGGCGGATCATATGGATTTGTGGCAGTAGATAGAGCTTGAGTAAGTGGATTGGAATTTAGAGTCAGTCTGTCATTAAAATTATTAAAGCGGTCAGTGGCAGTTGCTGCCATAAAGGAATATCAAGGTCAGTGTGTAACGTAAGATTTGAAACATAAAAGGGAACTTCAACAATTTTCCGGAGAACTTTTAACTGAAATGATTGAATTATTTTCATATTTAATGTCTTTACTGTTCCCCATAACCCGATACAATATGTCCAAATAGGTGTAATGAGGACTTTGTGAATAGTTAATTTATTAGTCACTGATAATTTAGAACGTTTGTCATGAAGCCTAGAAAGAAGTTGGTATCCTTGACTAAGTTCTTTTATTTTTTGTTATATGTAGTATGTTTCTCCTATTCCAATTCCTGTCCCCAAAACAGTCAGATACCCTCTAACCTTTTATTTAAAATTACATATTATTCAGAATAACGTATTTACATACAGCTCATCACTTAAATACTTATTATCAGTCCACTCCCAGAAAACAAGATCCCGTGTTTCCGACCTTTATATCCCTTCCCATAGAACTAAGACGTTTGAATATTCCTTTATTTCCCGATCCACAGCCTTCTGGAATTCCTTGCCATCTGAAATCCGCCATGCCTCCTCCTTGTCCTCATTTAAATATCATCTTTACCAATTCCTTCTCACATCCCAAAATGACGTTATACAATAAAATAAATATTGTGAAACAGATTTTGACTGAGGTGAATGGTTGATAAAATTTATTGAGTCTTAATTTTAAAAATCAACCCATGCTTATTTTATTTTATTTTTTTTATTTTCATTTAAATAATGTTTTTTTTTATTTCGTTTTTTCTTAAAATTTTATTTTATTTTTACTTGTTTTAATTTAACTTCATTGAAGGTACTGTATATATTCTTTGATATTGAATAATGTAATTTTTGGCCAGATGTAGTTTTATTTTTTTTGTTCATATCTGTTATTCATAAGGGACCTTGTCCCAGAATAAATTTTACTTTCTATCTATCTATCTATCAGATTAGACTTTCTTTTTTTTTCAACAGAAACACAGAGCTTACTGCTAAGAAGAATGTAATGTATTTTTTATAAAAGTGTATATTTATATTTTACCATTGAACATAATTTTAAGTGTCTTGGCAAGGTTTCAAGAGTTTTGTATATAGATTTTTTATTTTATTTTGTATATAGTATGTATAACTAATATTTTCTTTACTTATTTATCTTTATCTTTACTTTTTATATTTGTTTTTATTTGGCCAGATATAACATTTTAATTTTGTACTTTTTTGTTATTCTAAAGGGACTTCGTCCCAGAATAAAATTATTTTCTATTCTATTCTATGTTCATGTAAGTCACGTAGATACCCAAATATCGTACTGTTTTTGAGTTCGGTATAGCGATATTGTTAAAAGTCATGTCGAAGTGTAATTTCTAAGCTTTTGTTATCGATAATAGCAATATTTTGAGGGACAGAATCTCTCGTAAGCATGGATAGTATTCATTCTAAGGGATAAATTGATGCAATATTTAAATGGTGTCTATATTCTGACGATTGAGTGATCGAGATATATATCCTGGCAAGAACCTGCTTTCACAAATATACTTAAACCTATTTATTTTGAAAGTGATGCTGGTACAAATATTAATAGCTACTGACTTTCAGATTCTCAAAACATATTTTATGCTTGAGTGCCCTTTTCGCACTGACCACCTCAACTATAATACAATACATTAAATAATACAAGCAATAACAAATTTAATCTTATCTTAATTGTCGTAATGACCTATCACGCGAGGTGACTCTCTTGCAGAAACCAGTTTCCATCTCATCGGCTAATAGCATAAGACATGCAAATGATTACTTGAAATGAATAAATTAAATCTATTAATAAAATAATTTGTATATTTTTATAATTAATTTATCACAATATAATTTACACGCCATATAAAACCACAAGCCATAGAAAAAAATATTATAACAGAACTAGTGTTGAATCTCAACTTATTCAGTATTAAACCTCAACACAATTAATTTGGAATAAAACCTTTATTAAATAAGAAAGTTTTCTTAAATTAGAGTATCTGCAGTCATATACAGAGTTTTTCTGGTTCAAGTGGCCAAATTGAAAACATGAACTAAGGATCTCAAAACAAGAAAAAAAATTCCCTCAGACGGTATGTCCCCAAACGCTTTGTTTATGAGATATTCACACCTAAAGATTTTAGTTATTATGAATTATTTACGTTATCTGAAATAAATAAAACTTATTTATTTGTTCTAGCTACTTTATTAATTAAATGTAAAGATTAACATTCATATTAAATGTTGTTTACAGTTACATGTTGTTTACAGTTACAGTATATGATAATTTTCAGAAATCATTTCTCAGTTTGAAATATGTTTATATTTAACCAATAATACATATATTTTCGTTATCTTGTACAATTTTTCCTTCATTTTAAATTTAATTTCTGCCTTGCAATCTTACATGTTCGGTTTATCAATACCGTCTTGCACTATCGGATCCAGAATTTAATTTTGGGGGGCTTCAGCCCAAAACCTTTTCATAAAAATAACGATAATTACTTTGGAAAAACAGAAAGAAACTAACTACCTATATGAAATGGTGTTTAAGTGATTCCTTAAGTGATTTTAAATGTAATTACACGAACAATAGTACTTTAAGAGGTATTTAAAAAAAAAAAATATCCCATAAAACATGGTTATATTTTTACATTTTGGGGGGGGGACTTCAGCCCGAAAGCCCTCCCCCCGTAGATCCGCCTGTGCCGTCTTGTACTTATATCCCACTCCAGACCAGAATACTCTCCCACGGTAAACAACGACTGATAAAAATTACTCGAGCAAAATAATACTCTCAGAGGGTCTCATTGTCTGTAGGAAAGGAGGGTAGATGGGCTTGTATCTCAACCCTTCTGTAATGACCAGCGCTTACCATCCACATTAGACAATGGTTAGTTAGTTAAAAAAAAGTTAATCTTTCACGTGTCATTGTTCTATAAAAATTGCTAGACAAAAGACACGTGTCAGACACGTGCATATCTCTTGTTATTAGTAGCTTCTAATTTTATGGGATACCTCATACCGTAGAATTAGCCCGTCAAGTCACTTCTAATCACGAATAATTTCTCTAAATAACGGATTAGACATGATCCTTTGTTCTGAGCGTGAACTTAAATAGAAGTATATGTAACTCCTAAAGAAGACGAAGTTTCCTCCGAAAATATACTTAAGAACTTTTATTTTTATGTATTCATTTTACAGACATTCGTCTAATTGTATGTAAAATAATACATTGATTTCTTACAGACTTAAACCTATAGGAAAATCTCCCACAGTAGTAACCTGCTGATAAAAATTACTCGAGCAAAATAATACCCTCAGAGGGTCTCATTGTTTGTAGGGAAGGAGGGTAGATGGGCTCTTGCTTCACTAACCATCTGTAACGACCAGCCCTGACCATCCAGACTAGACAATACCAAATTAGTGAAAAAAAGTTCATCATCCACGTGTCATTGTTCTACAAAAACTTCAAAACAATAGACACGTGTATATGGGATTATTAATAGCTTTATGGGATCACTGATACCAAAGGCATCAACCCGTAAAATCACGTCTAGTCTTAATCACGAATAATGTTTCTAAATAAGTGTATAAATAAATAAATATCCTTGGTCTGAGCGCAACCTTAAATAGTAGCAAATGTAATTCCTAAAGAAGACGAGTTTTTTTTTGCTTTATTACGCTTTAAATACATAAAGTATATTTAAAAAGTTTTATTTTTTTATATATCCATATTACAGTTATCCGTGTAAGTAAAATAAATATTTATTTCTTAAAGACTCTCAAACCTATAAAGAAAACTCCACAGTAGTGACAGACTGATAAAAGTTACTCGGACAAAATAACAAACCTCTGAGGGTTATATTATTTGTAGGAAAGGAGGGTAGATGGGCTCTTGCTTCACAACCCTTCTTTAATGACCTAACCATCCACACTAGACAATGGTTAGTTAGTAAAAAAAAGTTCATTCAACGTGTCATTGTTCTACAAACACTGTAAGACAATAGACACGTGTCGGACACGTTTATATGTGATTATTAAAACTCGTCAAGTGTTTGAACCTGAAGGTGTCTACGTTACTTATTACTATAATCCTACAATAAATAATGTTATTAAGGTTTTAGAAATATATTTTAAATTTATAGATTTATGTACTTTAGAAATGCTATGTTACCAACATAAAATACTGAAAATAATTTTACGTATTAGAATATACATGAAATAAATTTAGTTCTGTTTCTGCCTATTTTTTTTTGGTCTATTTTTTTTTCTGTCCACTTCTACCTCGTCTTTAAGGCTATACGAAGGTTTTTCTGTGCCAGAGGGAGAGGGCGGCGGATTAATGCCTGAGTTAAAAGTACTCTCGGCACGGGGACACGAAAACATAATTATTTTGTATCTAATAAACTTCTCAATCATCTGGTTGCGTATTTTGATACACTCATTAGCCCGCTCGACAACCCCGTCCCCTCTGATTCTGCTAGTAGTCGAATGTAATCAATGTGACGGGCCTAAAACAAACTAACGTTAATCCAAGTTCGTTAAAATTATAAAGGAATTGTAATAATAATTATAATAATAATAATAATAATAATAATCGTCCATTATCCATGATATTAAGTAGTTAATCAAAGACAGACCTATATTTCAAAAACGACTCGTCAGATTTGATCCAAAATACCCAGAAGGTTTTTTTCATAACACAAGTTGACTAATCAAATATTTTTGGGATGCGAGTGGACATTTTTGCGGGATATTGACTTTTCTGGGGAAATAATATTAGTGTGGTGTTCTAACTAGGAAAGGAACTTTCATCAGGAGGACAATTTTTCTGGTTATGATTTTAATTTCACTTATTTAAGAAGAGAGCAATATAATTTCTTTGGAAAGAGGGGACGTACCATTGATCTTGGAGGAGTTTAAATTGGTGGAATTCTCTCTACTACATACGCTGTATGAATATGATACCTCAAACATAATTTAATATCTCAATAACCTTGGACTACACTTGGACAAACGTCTAACTTGGAATCCTCATACCAGACTAAAACGACAAGAAATCGCTCGACGTTTCCGACTACTCCAGCACTTACTACTAGACAAACGCTCTAAGCTTCCAGTTAATTACAAAAGATTCATATACATGACTACAATAAGACCTATCTGGACATACGGAGTTGTCAATCCAAAATCCTTTGTAAAATCCTCAATGCTCATTAATTTTTCACTAATAAAATCATGCATAAAGACCTTAATGTTCCTTATATTTCCGATTTGGCCCAATCCAGATACCTATCCTTCAATAATAAATTTCAGAACCATCCGAATCCTCTCGTTTCTAACCTTGCTTCCTCCTCGATCCCTGATAACCCTCCAAGGCGTCTGAAAAGAAGATAGCCTTTTTTTAGAGTGCTACCAGTGGGTCGTTTCTCAACAAGTGTTTTCATGTTTTTAATTTCTGTTATTACATTTACTTAATGTATTCTTTCTTAATACAGTTGTAAATATCATAAATAAATCTCAATAATTTGGTAATCATAAGAAATATTGTCATACTTAGATATATGAGAAAGTTTCTTGCTATGATTTTTATCAGCGTAGTGTTTATAAACACTACTCAATGACATAAGTATAAAAAAGTTATACTTCTGACATGTTGCTCCCTGCAGCCAGCAGGTAACAGTTCCTTAGACCGGACAGACAGACTCAACACCTGACCCTGGATCACAATGAGCTTGCTGTGGGGTGGCTCCCGGGCTATGAGAACCAGTAATTTGGGGGCCCTACTAATATAAGTGTCCTGCAACGGAAGGCACCATCCTCGGTGTCCATTGTCCTGGGGCAGGATCATATCATATTGGCCCGAGGGCAACTCTTGTAGTTAGCGCTAAAAGATAAAACCGCCTATTACACGTTTCCCTTCACGCCGCAAAGCCACACAAATTCATATTTTAACTATTAGACATATTATGTTGTAAACCTATGACTTGCTGTCCTACAGTATCCTTTAATAACACCCCACTTATCTCTGTTGAACAAATATGATATCTAGGACTCCACTTGGACAAACGTCTCACTTGGAATCCTCATGAAACGACAACAGACTGCTCGACGTTTCCGCTTACTCCACCACTTACTAGACAAACGCTCTAAACTTTCAATTAATTACAAAAGACTAATATACATTACTATACTAAGATCTATTTGGACTTACGGAGTTGAGCTTTGGGGCTCCACTAAACCTTCCAATTCCTCTCGTATCCAATCCTCATAATCCAAAATCCTTAGTAAAATCCTCAATGCTCCCTACTTTGTCACAAATAAAATAATCCATAATGATCGTATTGTTCCATATGTTTCCGATTTGGCCCAATCCAGATACCTATCCTTCCATAATAAACTTCATAACCATCCGAATCCTCTTGTTTTAACCTTGCTTCTCTTCGATTCTGATAACCCTCTGAGGCGTCTGAAAAGAAGATGGCCTCGTGATCTTCTTATGTAGGCATATTATTTGAGTGCTACCTGTGGGTAGTTTCTCAACAAGCGTTTTCAAGTGATTATATTCTTGTGTACACATTTACTTGATTTATTTATATTGTAATATTGTTGTAAATATGTTGAACAAATAGCAAAAAAAAAAAAAATTGTAAATAATAAAAGAAAAGAGTTGAGATATAAGTTGATACTTATATCACATCCGTCGCTCCAATGCCCTACCATATTTAAATCTCGCCTATTTAATCATTTCCTATCTATCCAGTTGGAGAAGAATCGTATATAAATTAATTATTTTGTTTTTTATGATATAATTTTTGTATCATCTTTTCACTTTCATACCTATACTACTATACTGCATTCTCTAATAAAATGGTACATACAGGCTTTTGTAGCGTGGTTTTCTATATTATTTATAATCGTAAATTAAATTTACTAGATGAAATTGTTACTTTTCTACCTTTTCTATGTTTTTTTGTTTTCAAATATTTGTAATTGGTTTATGGTATAGTCTAAGTTAATGTTTAGTTCTATAATAATTGTATATTATTTTCTTTGATAATTAAAGTCAATTGTATTTTCTTATAAATCTAATTTCTGGTTCATAATTTTCATTTCCTTTAACTGTTATTTAAGTCAATAGAAATAAATAAATTCGTCATTAGTATTAATAATAGCCAGTTTTATTTTTATTCAGTTGGTTTCCACGTTTTATGTATATATTATATTGTTTTTTTTTTAAGGTTTAATAAGGAATTGTATAACTCTATTCGGAGGATTAGGGAAAATCGATTTTAACCAAGTAAGAAGATTCGATAGGCTATGAGGTTAATTAACATGTTTTTAAACCCATAGGTTCCGACTTCGTAGTCCATTCCGCCTCCAATTTTTTTTTTTTTTTTAATAACTTTATTATTATTATTTATTTTTTTTATGGATTTAGCTATTTTCCAAATTCAACATTAAATAGCGTCGCTCCTGTTAGATAGTTATATATATGACTCTTGATTCTGTTTTTAAATTTTTTTTTTTTTTGCGTACACTTCGTCTCCACTGAGCATCCGAAAAGTTTGTTGCAGAAACAATTCTTCTAAATTTATATGAAGAGGAGACTAAAAAGGCGTTGGATGAGAGATCTCCTTCCTTAAATAACTCAAGTAATTGAAACTAGACAGGAAAGAGTGTGATTTTTTCAGCACATTTGCTGATTGTAAATATGAAGTTGACAGGTGCAAATAAATGTCGTTTTCTAACTGAAATTTTAGGAAAAGAATATGAAATAATGAAATGCAATTTTTTTTTTCAATTTTACATAATAATTTTAAAAATTGATTTATCTGATTTATCCTGTCCTTATTGAATTCGTTGGAATGCTGGCAGAGAAGATCGGTCAAAAGAAGTGACTAAATCCCCGTTAGATCCGGCTGTCGGACGGCCGTCCCCTCCCGGTAAGACAGAGAGGGGTCCCATTGTGGACTATGGTAATAGCGGACTTTCCCACAGTGAGGTAATCCTCTGTCCAGCTCCGCTGTCCGGGTATGTAAATGGGACTCTACCTCCCATTACCTGAAGACTAGAGGTCCAGAGGCAACATTTAGCTTGGTGGGGTGTCCGCTCTGGAGGACCGGCAAGGTGTTGATGATGATGACTATATTAGTTAATTAACATTAATCGGATTAATTAACATAAAAGTAACATCGTGTAACGTTGGACAGTTAAAGATTCGTCACTTTAACATGGTGCCGATGATATACGCGAACACAATAGCCGATTCGAAGTTTAATTTTGGACATTATCTTTTTTCTTTATTTAAATAGTAATTGCTCAGAAAGAAAAATATAGAACTTTTCTGTATTTGAGGAGAAGGAGATTTCCAACTTATTAGAGTATCTGTAGTCATATACAGATAGCCCTGGAGCCAGGGCTACCATACCTTCAGAGGAATTAGTTCATTTTTGCAGTTTGGCTATTTAACCCTGAAACACTCTTAGCCCTGGAGCCAGGGCCCAAAAATCGACCTGATCGCAGGCGAAGGTTTGGTTGTAAATTACGAAAGTGTATGTTATTCTGAGTAAAAAGAACTTTGTCTGCCGTTCCAGAGCCGCCGCTTTCAAAAATGGCGGCTGATTTAAAGAATATTAGGTCTGTAATTTGAGGATCGAAACGGGAAATCCATTGTGAAAAATGTGGGAAAAGTTTTTACTTTTTTTAACTTGTATACATGGGTTCAGACATGTAATAAACAAAATTGCTAACGCGGGCCACCAAGGGAAAACTTTTTACAGCCAAAAAAGTAAGATTTTTCCCATATTTTTTGGGTTTTTCATCTATAACTCCTATTTGTTGCTCTATAACTTTGATTTTATGGGTTTTTCCTCTTAGGGAACTCATTTCCAAGTTACAGAGCCATTTATAGTAATTTTTGTAAGTTTTTGACAAATTTGGTAAAAATCAGCGTTGGTTGACCGTGATTTTATACCTTAATAGTTAACCAAACTATACAGTTTATGTACTCGTTAGACGCAAAATGTAACGTTCTTTAATTTATTAAAGAACACATTTTTCGCTTTGATGCATCGTTTAGGAGTTGTAGATGAAACACCCAAAACATATCGAAAAAATCTGACTTTTTTGGCTGTAAAAAGTTTTCACTTGGTGGCCCGCGTTAGCAATTTTGTTTATTACATGTCTGAACCCATATACACAAGTAAAAAAAATAAAAACTTTTCCCACATTTTTCACAATGGATTTCCCGTTTCGATCCTCAAATTACAGACCTAATATTGTTTAAATCAGCCGCCATTTTTGAAAGCGGCGGCTCTGGAACGACAGACAAGGTTCTTTTTACTCAGAATACCATACACTTACGTAATTTACAATCAAACCTTCGCCTGCGATCAGGTCGATTTTTGGGCCCTGGCTCCAGGGCTAAGAGTGTTTCAGGGTTAAATAGCCAAACTGCAAAAATGAACTAATTCCTCTGAAGGTATGTCCGCAAACGCTTTGTTTAGGAGATATTCACACCTAAAGATTTTCGTTTTTATGAATTATTTACGTTATATGAAATAAATAGCACCTACTTATTTTTTCTACTTTTTATTAATTAAATGTATTATTATTTTAAAAGTACATTTGGTTATTAATTTCAACTTATTGATTTTATTTCAATTTTTTTTAATTTTATTTATTTATCTATTATATCTTATTATATATAAGTGTCTATTATTATTTTTATTTATTTATTTCATTCTATCAATCCTTTTATTTAATTATGTTATTTGTTTATTTATTTAGTTATTTAATTATGTTATTTTTATTTATTTATTTCATTCCATCAATTTTTTTTAAAATTATTTTTATCCTTTTTTTATTCTTATTTTTTGGACCAACCATTCAATAGTATAAAAGTAGTGTTATTTAGTTGATCGGGCGCTGATGACCTGGACATCGAAACAAACAAACAATTAAATGTAAACATTAACATTTATATTTATATTTATTAAACATTAACATTATTAACATTTATATTTATATTTTATATTTTTATGAAAATAAAGTGTTTCTCTCTTGTTCAAAGTGATTTTCTTGAGCATTAAGACAGGCTCGGCATCTTTCTTCAACAGCAGCAGTGACAGAACGGCACTGGATAGGTGTAATTGTTTCACAAGATTAAATTATCCTTCTTCGTTAGGAATTAAGATCATTACTTGCTCAATCATATTCGATATTCCATATCCAAATATGTACGGATTGGCCTGCACGCTATCCAGCCCTGACACCACTGGACTTTTTTGTTGGGGTGACATTAAACATAAAGTCTACACAAGCCCTCAATTTCTTACGAAGAAGGATAATTGAATCTTGTGATACAATAACACATATCCAGTGCCGTTCTGCCGTTGAATACTGTTGAAGAAAGATGCCGAGCCTGTCTTAATGGTCAAGAAAATCACTTTGAACAACATTTAATATGAATATTAATATTTACATTTAATTAATAAAAGTAGTTAGAACAAATAAATAGGTTTTATTTATTTCATATATCGTAAATAATTTTTTACAAAGAAAATCTTTAGGTGTGAATATCTCCTAAACAAAACGTTTGCGGACGTCCCTTCAGAGGAAATTCTTTTCTTATTTTGAGGTCCTTAGTTCATTTTTGAAGTTTGGCCACTTAACCCTGAAACACCCTTTTTATTTATTTTTTTGTCTACATTTACTTGTCGGCCGATTTGTACTGCTTTTCTTATCAGAGCCTTAGCGAGTTTCTGATTATTTTCTTGATTACTACCAAGGACAGCTATATAATACATTATATAATATCAATAATGCTATTTTGTATGTACCTTATTATTAAACAATAAAAAGGTACATTTTTGGAATTTTTGGTACTGTAGTAATCGTTTCTTCATCCAGTTATTTTTTTTTTTTTTACATAGCGGTTCTTGTAATTAAAATAAAATATCAAAATCTTATGAAGTTATGACTGACTTGAGTTAAACCTATAGAGCAATCTCCCACAGTAGACACCGGCTGATAAAAATTACTCGAAAATAATAAAACCCTGAGAGGGTCTTATTGTTTGTAGGGATGTCGTCCGAAGGAGGGTAGATGGGCTCTAGCTTCACAACCCTTCTGTAATGACCAGCCCTATCCATCCACTCTAGACAATGCTTAGTTAGTTAAAAAAGTTCATTCCACGTGTCATTGTTCTACAAAAACTGCAAGACAAAAGACACGTGTCTGACGCGTGGAAACTTATTTATTAAGTGCTTTTAATTTTATGAGACCCCTTACATCAAGGACATGAGCACGTCAAGTCACGTTTAGTCCTAATTCACGAATAATCTCTCTAAATAACGAATTAGATGTGACTTAACGGCCTGACATTCTTGGTTCAGCTGCTCTTGAAAAGCTCGGCTCAGTGTTCTGCTGAATGAATGCTGATAAATATTGTATGTACGTATGTCTGTATCTAAGTTGTTATTTTTATTAGTTTAAGTATCTTTTTCAACATATATTTATTTATTTTTAGTATTATTATTCTGTTGTAGTTTAATTTAATTTATTTTTTTATTTATTGTACTTAGCCTGTAAATGAGCTACTCTAACTCTATTAGTAATGTCCTTTATCATGACAAAACGTAATATTACTCAATAAAAAAATTGATAAGGAATTCTAATAATTACTTATTTAGTATAATTTTTCTATTATTTCCTATTTCAGACTGACACATGCTGGGAGCTTCCTTAATTTAGGCTAATAATCGTTTAGAAGAAACAGTTAACAGTTAAAGGTTAGTTTTTTGCTGGGATTCGGCTAGACAGCAAGATGTGCCGGTGTTTGGTAAACAGGGGTTCAGGGAGGAGCAAAAACCGGAGTACTTCCCCTTCCCAGTGTCTGGGTCCTCTCGTATCCTTATCGGAGGATCTTCGGGCATCGGGTCTGTGGCAAGATGTCCTGGAGATAGTACGTCCTTTATCCTGAGTTTACTTAATTTTCATCTGGTCAATAATCGTTAAAGCCATTGAGAATGGTTAAAGAAAGAAGTTGATAATGGTATAAAAGACATTTTTAAATTACAAGGAAAAATAATGGTTTACAGTAAAAAAATAATTAAATATCTTTATTATTTTTTAATATTATCTATTAGTTGATGAGTATGCCGTGTGGTCTAGGAACTCAACACAGTTGAGCAGACGGGTAATAAATGTTGCCCAAATGCTAGAGCGAGACGAGTCTTGGTCTTGCGCAACAGTCTTGCAGTTACTTATTATCTTAATATTATAGAGATATTGCTGTATTTTTTTCGGTAGGAGAAACCTAACTAAGAATGCACGAAAAATTAGAGGAGTTAAATGCAAAAGTGTATTGGTTATACCAATAATTGACATATAGTAACTAAGATTATCAAGGATTAGTAACTATTTTGTCGTAATTTTTATTTAAAAATCGATTTTTTTTTTACCAGTCCAGGTCTTGGACTTGCAACAGATAGACGGCATTGGTCTTGGTCTTGTAATGTGCAAGACCAAGACCGATTTTGGGCAACATTACGGGCAATATTATTGTAGTTTTCTATTATTTATTTATTCAATAACATTGAATTCTGTCACATGGACAATAATTATAGTGAGATTAGACTACACCCACACTATTTATACAGACAATCTGATATAAACATAAGCAAAATAACAACAAAATATTAATCAATACGTATACAAAATAAATAAAAAAAATAACTTAAAGATAAATAAATTTAAAAAAAAAATACACACTGACATACCTATATACACTATTTACAATCAAGACACTCCAAGCAAGGCTTGTCTCCCCAATTGAAGAGGCAAAAGCAGAACTGAAGATCCCTACGGTACTCTCTCAACCATGTCACTGGTGCTAAAGCCAGTAAAGGTTGAGCGAGAGCGCTTTAGCCACATACACAAAATCTGATCATTGCCAGAACTGTAGTATATACAAATTAAAAAAGGTCTCGGGGCCACTACTGTCATAACCTTCTTGAAGGATTATGGGGATGGCTGGTGCTAGAAAAGAGGGAGTGTGTAGGAGGAATAGGATGATACGAAAGGAATTCTTTTGAAATTTGAAGAATTCTTCTGGGATGAAGTATGAAATTTTTAACTATTCATTACTTATACACACTACCTAAATATTTAAATGATAATATTATATTGATAATATATGAACCACTTCCTTTAAAAGATTCTTATGTGCTTAGTTATCGAAAATTCCGGCCTTAAATTCCAATGATACAAGACCATTGAAAGAGATTCTCCATATTCATCATCAAGGTCACTTTAATAAGGATCGGACTCAAGACAATTAGAAGTTGGGGTGAGACCAAATGAGCTTGAAGGTTTCATGTATCATTGAATTGAAAAAGACTAGATAGTTTAAATAGTTTGCAATTTAAAACTATTGAATTAATAGAAAACAACTAAAAGTACAGGTGTAAAAATAACAACAGATTGTTTTAAAAATTTTCATTTGCATGTACTATATGAGTCACTAATTTCAAAAGTGAACCTAACAAATTTTTGTATAAATCTAAATAAGTATCGATTCTCATGTAAAACACGCAATGAACTCGATGATTTTTTTTTCTAAAAGAAATCTAAATATTAAAAAAATGGTATGAAAATAAGTTTTTGCCGAAACCGAACTTTTCTTTCAAGGAATGAATGCTTACTTTCTTCCTGTATCCTTAAAAAAAAATTCATAAAAAGCTTTTTTAACCGTTTTATAAAAATTAAAATTAAACTTAAATTTATTTTATTGTACTACGTTATAAATGAAAAAAAAAACATTATAAAACTACGAATCTCTAACCTAAAGATGAACAGTTAAGCTGCCAATGTTTCGCCAATTCAAGCATCATAAGGACAGAGAAACAAGATCACATATATCCAGAAAGAAAAGAAACAGTGACGAAAGAAAAAACGAGAAAAAAAAAAAAGAAAACGCATTTACTATTGACATCTCGCCATCCCATCCTAATACATACTGAAGGAAACAGAAGGTTTCATTAACAGAGTAGAGAAAGGTTATATTAAACATCTGATTAGTATATGTAAAAGAAAAAAACAAGCATACCTAAAATATAATAATACAAAATTGTGTTACTTAAAAAAAAAAAGTGAACAAATTAATAAATATAAAATAAAAAGCTCCTAGAAAAGAATATTATCAAAATATTACTGCTAAATATTTTAAGTATCAAGATATAAATTTGTGACAAACTATTACACAAATATCTTTTTAAGAGATTTTTTTTTTTTTAATCTGTCCGAAGGTTGTGCTTGGAGGTGATTTCACCAAGACCACCCTCAACCGATAGTTTTTCTTGTTATTAATTGTACCCAATTTATGAGGGCTGGATATACCCAATTACTGTCTCTTTATTTCACGGTAGATCCACAGTAAATATGACATTAAATAACACGAACCACTAAAAAAAAAAAAAAATAATTTGAATATCATGTAACCATAGTTGATTTCTACTAATTTTATGTCGAGGGAGATGATGAACAGCACAAAAATTAATTAACTAAATTAATAGTAAAAATAAATAGATAAAATAAAAAAAAATGTACTTAATAAAATAATTTGTAAGTATAATACATGGCCTATTAAAGAAGTTAATGAATCAAAATGCAAACATATTACATTTGCGCTCCGAAGCAATTCCTGTCCACCTTTACATTTTAATTCCATCCAGTTAATCAGAGACAGTTTTGGTATCTTGGGTTTCTGTTAGACCGAACACTAACAAGGAACCCACATACTAGACTTAAAAGAGAAGAACTTAATGGACGATATGGCTAGCAATAAGACTAATGAATAGAAAATCTCTAGTCTCTATCGATAATAAATGACTGATTTATAAGACAATACTGTACGGACTAGAACTGTGTTGGACAGCAACATTTTTTAACATCATACGTATTCAGTCCTTTCATTCCAAAGTCCTTCAAACGTTGATCCTTTGAATCTACCTTACAATTCTCCTCGAAGGTTGAAGTGGTAGTGGACGTTTTGAAAATAAGCATAAAATGCGGCTGTGTGAGAGGCGCTGGGATCTCCTGGAGTCCTGCCTTTCCTTCCACGAGTGGGCGAGGGAGGAGGTTTTGCTCTGATTTTATCTGAGTGAATGAATTTTATCAATGTCGTAAAATTAATTAATTAATTTAAGATGTTTCCCGCCGACAATATTTCCTTGGATCTTTCTTATTCCAAACGATCAACACCCTATAACCTTCCTATATCTACAGTCTTCTACAGTTTAAATCCGTGGTCCACTCCCAGAAAACAAGATCCTGTGTTTCTGACCTTTATATCCCTTCCTATAGAACTAAGACATTTGAATATTCCTTTATTGGCCGATCCACTGCCTTCTGGAATTCCTTGCCATCTGATATCCGCCATGCTCTTCCTTGTCCTCATTCAAATATTATCTCTACCAATTCCTTTTCACATCCCAAAATGGCGTTGTACAATGAAATATTATGAATTATAATTTTAAGAATCAACCCATAGTGCTTATAACATTTTATTATTTATTTCTCCTGATTTCTGTTTTTCTTTTCATTTCAATAATGTGTTTTTTTTTTAAATGATTTTACTTGTTTTAATATACTTTCACTGAAGATATTGTATATATTCTTTAATTTTGATTTATGTAATTTTTGGCCAGATGTGGTTTTTCTTTTTTGTTCATAATTGTTATTCTTAAGAAACCTCGTCCCACAATTTTATATTCTATTCTATTCTAAAAGTATCTTTGTAATATAGTTATTATTCTGGTTAGTTACATATCTTTTCTACTTAATTTATGTTTATTCATTGTACACAAAGTGTGAATGTGCTCTATGATCACTAATATAAATGTCTTTTGAGACAGACAGTAATATTTAAAAAAAAATATTAATAAAAAAATTCAGAACTAAAAACAGGACTAAGAATAAATGATATACTTTTTTTAATTATATAAAAAATATACATTTTAGTTTTTTTTCCTAGTAAAAAACTAATATTTTCCTTGTCTCAGAAAAAAGAGGATGTCTCAGGATCCCTTCTTCATTAACATTTAATGCCTTTGACAGAAGATGACCCCGCCATGTTTAGATAGTCCTTCTCCTTCGTTACAAGTATCAGGTGTATGTTGCCTAAGTTCCCACATCAACATGTCTATAATGCATGCTTATTCTATGTTAAACGTGAGAACATTCAATATTAATGTTCGATCACATCGCTATTCAGTTGTAGGATGTTAACAGTTCTAAGGAAACCAATTCAATGAATTATGAAGTTTATTTTATTTTATCAATTCGAACAACTGGAAAGCATCAAGGATCTAAAATATATTTAGGAATAGTATAGGCAGATCAACAAAAATATAAATTTATTTAATAGATAAATGCAATATTTTTATTTATAAATATTTTATTATGATAACTAATTCTATTCATTCATTCGATTCAGTAAGATAAATTACTTATTGTATATGATACCACCAACATAGGCGTAGGCCTTCTCCACCGGAAAAAAAAAAAAAAAATATATATATATATATATATATATATATTTGCAAATGAGTATATTTCAAAATATATATTAATAATCAATTAAATATCAATTATATATTTCTATTAAGTTCAGGATTTGTTCACCATTGACAGTTTTTTTTTATTTATTTAAAACTTTACTTTTAAAGAAGCTTACACCATATTCATCTCTATAATTATAATACTCCAATTAGTATAAATTAACAGTTAATTAATAATATTAACAATATATGTATTACATAAGTTTTAGTCGAAAATTTTTTTTTGGAATTGAGGAGATCTGTTGAGTTTTCCTATGCCCTCTTCCCTAAAATGTCTAAAAATCAATATAATGAACCTTTGCTCTAAAGTTGGCCAAAAAAAGGTTTCTTCCTAGCAAGTTGTACTCGCTGAGAAGCTATTAAAACACCAATCAGAATAATTTTTTTCCGAGATAAGTTTTCACCCTTCGGACTTTGTAAACGTTCCAGCACAATTTTAGTCGACAATTTTTTTTTTTTTTATTTCAGGAGTTCAGTTGAGTTTTCCTATGGCTCCCTAAGAGTTCTGAAAATCAATATCATGAACCTTTGCCTTAAAGTTGGCCAAAAAAAAAATATACGCCTCGCAATTTGCAAACAAATATTTTTGATAATTTGATGCTCGAAAACTTATTATTTGAAATATCAACTATTATCAGATAATGTCATCCATACCTTTAATTAGTTTTGTCTATTTAAAAAAATAAATGATAATAACAGTGTTCTTGTTCTCTGTGAGATGAATATAGTGCATGGACACCGCAATTACTCTACAAATAATGTTTTAAATCAAAAAAGAGACTGTCAACGGTAAAAAAATACTTAATTTAGAAGAAAATAAACTGTCTTAAATTACCTAATACTAATCATAGTTCTATTTTTATTTAAAGGTTTTTAGGTGAGATGAACTCTCGATGCTATAATCCTTCATATTTTCCGCAGGAAATGTGAAAAAACCTTCACGAAAAATGGTCCATAAAATTATCTTTGAACATACTTTATTCATTCATGTAGAATGATTGGTATTGATTTTGATTTTAGTTTGGTAAATCAAATTATAGGAAGCGAAACGGCCTCTTACTATTTTTATTTTTTTTTGGGATAACTCCCACCTCGACATTTCTGGTATACAGGGGTGAGAAATTATTATAGAACAAAACCTATTGTAATCACTCATAAATTTTAACTCGCCGAGGCCGGATTCTAACCGGTAGGCTAGAGAATGTTATAGCTCAGGCTTTAACACAGCCTCCTTCGTGATGTTATTTTTAATAATTTGTAAATACAACCATTCATACTCCTTCTTGAAGCTCTAAGTCCCTAAAGTATTAAGTTGCTCTCCACTAAGCCCCCCACTTAGCGAAACAAAGCACCTCCCAACCCTAGCTCATTATGAGCCGACTGTTTATTAATATATTGAGTGATAAGATATACAGAGAGAGAAGAAAAATAACTCGCGTTCTGAGTTATGGAGATGACTCGGAGCCAGTTTATCTCGTCCGTTAATTAAAGAAGTAATTCGAGCCAAGTTAACGAGATCCCCCTAACCAATTTATTAGCCTCCTCCGCTTCTCTTCTTCTGTTGTTGTTGAGGAGTTAGCGAGGAGCAACTGTGGAGGAATGGGCTGATAGCCGATAGTGTCAACTCGGTGGGTAAGGCAGTTAGTACGGTAGTTACCAGTGCCTCAGCGTATATCCATATAATGTAATCAATTAATAAATATAATGTTGAATAATTTATATTATAAAAATTAATTTGACTTAAC
The DNA here is from genome assembly GCA_928085145.1 of Nezara viridula. NCBI lineage: Eukaryota > Metazoa > Arthropoda > Insecta > Hemiptera > Pentatomidae > Nezara > Nezara viridula. Next base: position 13,018,994 of record OV725083.1, on the reverse strand, counting down.
TTTTTAGTTAAATATAAATTTTTGTAGTGAAAACTTCTTTAGGCGAACTTTTTTGTAGATAGGGAACGAAATTGAGCCGTCACACTAGGATATGTAACGCTTATTCGGGTAAAGTCGAATAATTTAAGTCTTTTTGCATTTGGATTAAAATATAAATATAAATTAAACTTTATTCTGGAACGATGTCCCCTTAGAATAACAATAATGAACAGTTACAAAAGAAAAAATACATATCTGGCCAAAAGCTGGCCTTATAAAGATTCAAACAATATATACCACAACTTAAATAATAGTATGTAAACAATTAAAAAATAAAATAAAATATTCTCAACTATAATTATAATTTTACTTAAAAAGAAAAGGAAAAAAAAAGCATTGCATGTATAAATAGAAAAAGCAAAACCAACATAAAAGAAAAAAATATCAAAAATACGTAAATAAATATTGACTTGTTATGTTAAAACCCAGCTAAAACATACAAAATTGCTAATTACATAGTAATTTAAATTAACATAAATTACTAATTAATACAAAATACATAGATTAAAGATACATTAATGACAGGATGAGCAACGGGATCACGATATTGCATTATCCCGGCATACGAGATATAAAATAACAATAAATAGGTTAATACAATTAGGAAGGGGCACTAAATTAATTTTATAAGAAAGCAATTGTGACAATAATAAACAATAAATAAAATAAAATAATCGTGTATGAAAAGAAAAGATAAAAAAACATGATTCTTGTTACATAATACATAATTAATCAGCATCTGATTGGATTGTGAAGAGGAATTGGAATAAGAGAATTTGGAATGTGGATAAGGATGGTGCGTGGCGAATTTCAAGTGGGATGGAATTCCAAAAGCGGACAATAAAGAAAGCTGAAATGAAGCAGATCTATGGAAAGGGGTGTAAAGGTCACAAGGACGAGATCTTGTGGAGAGGGAATGGATAGATGATTTAAATTAGGACATAGGACGAGTGATGATTGTTGATTATTTGGTAAAGGAATGTGCCAAGGAAATATTGTCTTCTGAAGGAGGGGAAAAGCCACCCTAACTGGGCATAGTTGTGAGAAACACGGCAACGTCTCCCTTCGACAAATCTTACTAAGCTACTCATAATTATTTTTAGTCTGTCCCCGAGTTTCACAGAGAGTATAAAAAATATTTCAGAAAATAAAAATCGGATATTTTTTACTGTCAGAGAAGATAATTTTCAGCATTTAATTCCATTTATAATGATTTATTATCTAAAATTGTATCTAAACGCGTCTAGAAAGGGAAAAAAAAACAAAAAACAATACAAATAATAACGATTTATTTTAAGATTTGGACTAAAATGTCTCAAAATTTAAATACCATCGAGGATTGAGAAACCAACTAACCAAAGTCAACATTTTTTTTTTTTTGTACATATGTGTTAATTTTCTTATTTTATTTTCTAATATTCTTTTTCTTTATTATCTCTATTTTAGTTATCATCTGTATGTACATATTGTGTTAATGTTTAATGTAGCACTAATATTAATGCCCTCCAATGTGGCAGAATGTATTAACTTTCAAATAATAATAAAAAAAAATCATTACATTTATTTCATTAGTCGCTAACTTTGTTGGCGTTATGTTATATATCCTAAATTTTCTTCCTTTACTTTCTATTCCTAAGTTTGTAATCGTTATTTTGTATTTCAATTATATATCATATTTCTGCCTCTCCACTTATTTATCAATGTTAAGTTTGCTAAGTTTATTCTACCTGTATGTTATTATACTATAGCTTCTACCTACATATTATTCTTTGCACAGTTAATAGTTTCTCATACCTATTGTTGCCTTGTCTTTTCTTAGCCTTCGTGAAGGATTAATTTTTGAGCCAAAACGTCGGCAAAATTAAAAATAATTATAATTAATTTATTTTTAATTTATATTTTGAATGAACACCCCAACCAACTTCTCTTCTATAACGGAGTTTTTATTAGATATTTAGCAAATAGGTTTCAATCAAAAGTATTCATCACATATTTTTGTTATCATATACACCTGCTAGTTATCTATATAAATAAAATAAAGATTTTGTCTGTACATTGAATAGAATCAACTCGTTTTATGATATCTTTCAGTTCCATGCATTACAGACACGACTTTAAAAACAATTTTTGTCTGTCTGTATGTCCGCTTTGCAACGAAATTTTGTCAGGGGTTAGCTCAGCAATGGCTTATTGTAGACTTCTTAAATTTTAATAGTATATTAAAGATTACTTGACTTAAAACATAGTCTTTAAATGAAAACATAATATTGAGTAGAACTAAAGTTATGAATTCTTAAGTAATTTGTTTAGAGATCCCGATTGGGCAGTTACTTGGATTCTAATCCCAACCGACTCTACCGCGAGCCACATTGAAAAGTTGTATTACTCAACTGATGGAAAAAATTATCACAACTCAAGGGGAAAACCCGGAATACCGAACATCTGTAACGTATTTTCGCATAAAACGGGGAAAACAGACTCATTTTTCAACTTTGTCCGATCATTTTTAGGATTAACACAATATACAGATCAAGTTCTAATCTTAAACGGATGTAGGTGACTCAATGTCCAATGTTATTTTGGTTATTTTGCCAGCGATAAACTCAGCACAGTTTAAAGCAGTGGAGAGACTACAATTCTTTATGATTAATTAATTGACTCCACAATCACCTCGCTTCACCATACATGAAAATTAAAAACTTAACAAATTGTAATGGATCGGTGGTAGTCGGTTTAGTTCTGTGTTTTTGTTTGTTGACTATTGCGGAACCTTGACTTCCATAAGCCCCACCATAAAAAAATTCAAAACAAACCTCCTCTCCCCCATAATATAAAATCCATCTCAAAAAAAGATTCTCAAATTTTCACTATACACCCGTCAACGATGGATACATCAGCTAGTATCATATATAATAGTTACAATATATCATTTTTAGTACAAATGATACAAATGACGATCGCTTTTCTCCCCTCTCCCGACTTTCGCACCAATGCTCAATGGTCTCCTCCTTCTCTTTTAAGAATATACTTTGCCTTATCTTTTTGGATGAGGATGAGAGGTACCCCTCAAGCTAAAATCTGCACCGTTTCATAAGCAAAATTGAACCCTCCTCCTCTATATATTTAATACTCGAATTGTTCATATTATGATTTTAATAAAAATAATCCCAATCCAACACTGTCATCACCACCTATGCCGATGACACGTGTATCCTATCAGTTAATAACGATCCATCTATTCCATCCCAAACTCTTCAATCACACATCACAAGTCTTGAAAAATGGTGTCAAAACTGAAGGATTAAAATAAATTCCAATAAATCCCATCAAATTACCTTCACTCTTCGTCGTAAACCTATGACTTCCTGTCCTACAGTATCCTTCAACAATAGCCCTCTTATCCCTGTCGAACAAATCAGATACTTAGGACTCCACCTGGACAAACGAGTCACTTGGAACCCCCATACCAGACTGAAACGACTAGAAACCGCCCGACGTTTTCGACTACTCCAACACTTACTAGACAAACGCTCTAAGCTTTCAATAAATTACAAACGACTCATATATATGACAATAATAAGACCTATTTGGACTTACAGAATTCAGCTTTGGGGCTCCACTAAACCATCGAATTCCTCTCGTATCCAATCCATACAATCCAAAATCCTTCGTAAAATCCTCAACGCTCCTTACATTGTCACCAATAAAATCATCCATAAAGATCTTAATGTTCCATATGTTTCCAATTTGGCCCAATCCAGATACCTATCCTTCAATAAAAAACTGCAGAACCATCCGAATCCTCTCGTTTCAAACCTTGCTTCCTCCTCGATCCCTGATAACCCTCAGAGGCGTCTGAAAAGAAGATGGCCTTGGGACCTTCTAATATAGAACTTTAATTTGAGTTCTACCAATGGGTAGTTTCTCTTCATGTTGTACATGTCATGTTACCAATGTCACATTTACTTATTGTATTTTCTATGTAATACACTTGTAAATTTCATTAAAATAAAATTTAAAAAAAAAATAAAAAAATAATAATAACTGGACTGACACGATATTGAAGTATTTCTAGAGTTAACTAGTTCACGCCTTGACTTCACGAGCTACGAAGGTTGATCAACAAATTTATCATCATCCGTAAGGCATATGATCATCAATAAGAACTGATTGTTTGCTTTGCCCGGACTGACTCAACCGATTCATTTGGCATTGAAGTTATCTTCTCTCAACGACGACAGTTCGAATTAATATAGAAGGTTGCCTTTAAATCGGTTCAATATTGTTAAGGCCCTTAATTTCCAGAAAATACTGGTAATTTTTATTTTAAATTGTTTATAACTGTCGAATCTTTATGTTGTCTTAGCTGAGTTTTGAAAGAAAGCCAATTTCGATTACACATGCCTTTTTCTAATACATTATGATCATATGGACAAGTTTAACAGGTTATTTGAATAACATCCGAAATATATGTGGAAAACCACTAAAAAAAATATTATGCCCCAGTGTTTTTTTTTACAAAGATCTCTATTATGGGAATCGATCCGTTGTTGTATTAAGTAACAAAGTAACAATCGTAGGGTATAAAAACATTTTTCGTCTATCTGCATTCCCATCCCTATGCATTTCTTCTTCCATACTTTTAGAATCTCTTTAACGTATAGGTTGAACAGCAGGAGAGATAGGGAACATTCTTGTAATAAAATTATGTACTTTTATTGAATTCATTAGCTTTTTTTCAATAAATATTAGAGAATTACAAAGTAGAAAAGTTTCTAATTTAAATTAAAAAAACGCTGCAAATTATTTTACAATAGTTTATTATTTCCAAACAATTATACCATCTAAAGTAACATTACCTTCCTAGTTACAAAGAAAAATAAATAAAAGGTGATTCCAATTATTGGACTAAACTTTCTTATTTTAAATCATTAGCAATATGCTAAAAAAACAAATAGCATTACTTCAGAAACACATTCGAAATTCAAAAACCAAAACAAAGCATCTTTGCAGCAGAACATATAAAAAATATCTGGTGTGTCAACTCATACGACTTTCCTACCTATTTCAGAAAAGTTTTTATATCTTTACACATGTCCATCAAGAAACAAAAAAGAATCGAACTAGATTTATTTTTCTGAAAATCGATCAAAGAAAAGATTTCTTTGATAAAATAAAACAATGTAAACCGGCTTAAGATAGATCAGTGTAAAAATTTCAACTCTCTAATATTGCTAATCAAAAACTTTTTGCCATAGCTTAGTATTGTCAAACAATAATTTCTGTTAAAAGTAGAGGAAATAGTGAAGATTGTGTGATACGGGCAACAGATTTTCTTACTTTCACTTAATCATCATTATTCTCTCATTCATCCCTTTCTGACACCAGGATATGAACCCTGAAAATATGAAATCTTACATTGGAAATTGAATAGCTGTAATTTCGTTAATAATTGTCCAAAATGAACGATATTTATGGCTATGGCTATGTAGGGACCGACCAATGGCTAAAAATGTGTCTTTTCCGACTCCGGGAGTTCTGGAACGTATAAACCGCATATCGGAAATTTGACCCGATTGCAATACTTTCCTTACCTAATATAGATAAGTCAAAAATGTGTAAAAAATAGAATAAGCTGTATCATCACTAATGCTGGTTCGATTCCGATGATTTTTGTTTTGTATTGTTGGTAATTTAATTACCTTTCAAAAGTTTTATTATAAATTTTACCGTATAATATATACTTAGGGAGTTAAGCCCCATTCCATTTTTCTTTTCTTTATAACTTTTTTTCCTGAATTTTCTCGGGAATTTAGTCTATGTAAGAAAATTTAAAGGTCAATTATTAGAACATTATAGGAAAGTTTCATCAAAATCGTTAGAGCAGTTTTCGCGCTACAGTCTATAAAAAAACATGTTTTTCATTTATTGCGCGCAAGCTATTGCGCACGGAGTACCGAATTTCTGTCACAGGCATCAGTTGTCAAAACCCTACAAATTAAAAAAAGAAGCAACAAATTGGGTTCAGCAGTTCCCGAGAAAATCTTGGCACAAACAGACAGACCAATGGCTAAAATCTGTTTTTTGGACTCAGGGAGCTCTGAAACGTATAGTTCCATCGAAAACCTCATATTGGAAATTAGACCCGATTGCAATACTTTCCTTACCTAGTATAGGTAGGAAAGTAAAACAAAACTAGAGACCATATCTTTGCTCCTAATTGTTCGACTTTGACCATTTGTTTTTTTAGGAAATTTTAAAAAACCATAAATGCAATATCGACAAAAAAGTGTATAAACTGTATGAGTTATTTAGAATCTAATTTTAACATTCCTTGCCACTTTTTTTCTAGTTTCTTTTCGTTTAAGTATGTTGTATAGATAAATTTAAAGGGCATCGAGCAAATGAATTCAGCAAAGTTTCATTGAAATCGGTACATTCGCTTAGGCGCTACAGTCTATAGCAACGGAGGTTTTTCGGCCTCCATTTTGAAACTAAAAGGGGAATAGTAAAGTCGACGAAGGAGGATCATCCTCGGGTGACCTCAGATTTTATATCCAAATTTGAAAAAATAGGTAGAGTAGTTTAGGAGAAAATACGCGGACGACGGACGACGTACGGCGTACGGCGAAGGTAAAATCATTTCTTATTCATTTTTTGAATTCTACGTATCCTGAAACGTAAAACCTCTAATTTTGAGTGGTTAAGTTTTTTAATTTTGTGGTCGATCACAATTCTTTTCATTCTTGAAAATAATAAACCAAAATACTACAGTGGATATTTGAACATTCACATTTTATACAGATCTCTATAAAATAAAATATCTACATGCATTTTGGTAACAATTTTTTTAAAAATAAGCTAGATGCAATTATATTTACAGTTTGGTTCATATTGGAATGTATTGAGCGAAATTGCTCATTTTTTTTTTGTTTTTTTTATCTTATGTTTTAAATTTTTGGTGAGCACCGTGGATATTATAAAAATTATAATTTTATAAATATTAAAATTGTTGTCTTTCAATTGATATTATGAGTTCCGCTTGTATTATTCTAATTCTAATTCATAGTTATAACTTAAACGCTGATATCCTATAAAAACAATTTAAACAAAATATGTTATAAAATTGTTGGTATTTTCAACTAGTATTTTGTAACTGTATATAAATCTAATTACATCAATTATTCTACAATTTTATTTCAGTTTTGTAAAACATGTTGCTCTTTTATTAATACTTGCCTTATTCAGTTAAAAAATAGATAATTAAAAATTATTCTTAATAGTTTGGTAAGGTTGAGAGGGAATTCAAATATTTGTTGCATTTGAATTTATTTTTAATTGATAAAACTATTATAGTTGTAATAAAATATGCCTATGATAAATATTGAAATTAATAAGTAGTGCATTATACACGAGATAAAACTTAATAAATTCCACAATCATATTTTGAGGTTTCATGTAATATTGCCAAAATATCATTAAATCATCGGCTTTTATTTTAATTTTTTTATATACATTTTTAATTATTTTTTTTTTTTTTAGTATTTGAAATATATTTTATATTTAATTTGTAAGTTACCCAATGGGTATAACCAAAATTGAAATGTTGTATAACTTTATGAATACTAGAATTTTTTTCTTCCAATTCCATTTCATAGTTGTTTTGACTGAAACGTTTAATTTAATGATGGCATACAATTAATATAAATTTTATATAATATTTGTTAAAAAAGTTTATTAAGATGTAATGAAATATGCCAATGTATTAGATAAAGAACCAGCAGATAAATTGGTTATAAATATCATGATTAGAATTATGTAAGATCACGAGGTTTTCATGTTGCTCATTTTTTTATGCTACTAATTAGAGAAAATTAATTAGCAGAAATTGGAGCAAGATTTTTTTTCATTTAGTTATGATTTATAAGTATAATTTTATATAATATTTCTCTATACTATTTTCTATAGTAACAGACTATTTATTGCACTTGTAGAATACCAAATATCCATCTTAAGCAAAGAAATAATTAACGTAGAAAATTGTTACAGAAGACTCTTTTGCACTACGAATGTCTTATATTTCCAAAGTCAATTTTCTATTCCAATTGTAATATCGAAACCAATATTAAAAAAAATATATATATATTGAGAAATTCTTTATTTATAGTAGGATGAACGCACCAGTTATGGATAGGGGACCCAATAATGGACAGACAGGACAAACATCAAATGAAAATAATAACGTTCCTTATTGATTTAAAGGTTGCAGTTTTTTCTAGATTGAGGTAAAATGACAATTCACTCTATTGAGCAAAGTTCCCAAAAGAAAATTTTAATGCCTTTCATTGTTGTTTATATAGTGCTCTTGAGATCAGCGTGTTTCATGTCTTCCTACTAACAGTTTTGCTAAGAGTAAGTTGAATATTTATCTTATCTTTATCATTATTTTTACAGTTAAAAAAATATGTTAGAATTTTTCTGAGGTATGTCCGTTACTGGTACTGACCTCTTGTCTATTAGTAGAACAATTAAATTTCGGGTCGCCCATCACTAGTGTAAACAGTTTTTTTTTAAATGCAGATTACACCTTCATAACTGAATATTTACTTATTTTAAAGTGTTAAATAGAAAAATGAGATTCTAGAGACTCTAAAAGTCAAACGGAAAAGTTTATAACTATAATAATTACGGCGGCATAAGCCATAAAAATACAAAAACATCTGTAGCAATGTTCATCACAGGTGGGCTTACCCTACATATTTTCTAAAATAAATGCTTATTTCAATAGTAATAAAAAAAATTAAAAAACATTGAAAATTAAATAGTATCCCTTTTAAAAAAAATTGAACATTCATACCCGTTTTTGGACAAAAAAAGATTTATTGGGGTTAAGTTCGTATGGTGCGAGGAGAAAAGAGTTGTACTGTATAAAATTAATTTTTAGTTTATAATAATGGTGGAGTGAAATTAGTTATTTTCTTATTTCTATTTAAATCAAAAGATTGAAAAATCTTTTGATGGGTGATTTTTTTAAAGAATATTTAAGAAATACTAATTCATTACATTCCTTAAAAAAAAAAAAAAAAGGATGGTATTGGAAATAAACTTATTTTCACACCAATTTTTATTTTATTTATTTATATTTAGATTCATTTTTGAAAAAAAAAAAAAAAATAGAAGCACCAACGGATCCATTGAGTGTTTGAACATGGGAACCGTAACTTATTCCGATTTCGGATAAAATTGATTAGAGTATATTTGTAATAAACGAATTAAATTTCACATTTACTATTTAGGAAATAGCAAGAACATATTTTTAATAATTTTAATAAACGGTTGCTATACTTGCAGCCAATTTAAAAATAGTTGACGTTCAAACATAAAAAAAAAAAATAAAGAGAAATAAATTCACACATTACATATGCGTGTATGTATATATATATATATATATATATATTGTCTTCAATTTTGTTAATAGTATAGTTACCTTACATTTTTAAATATTTTTTTTAGTTTTTAATAATAATAACAATACTAAAATAATACTTTACAACAACTTTAAAACAATACTAAATAATAATAATACTTTATTTATTCTGGGATGAGTCCCTTTAGAATAATACAGAAAGACAGAAATTTGGACTTAAAGCCTCATAGTTACATAAACAATTTTTAAACGGAAAAGTTTTTCTTATTTTTTTTTACTAAATGCTGAAAATATAAACACACATATATATTGTATATTTTATCAATGAATATGTACAGAAGTACATTTATAGAAATAAAGAAGGTTAAATAATTATTTTAGTCAATTATATTTTTAAGTTTTATACTTTTGGGAAATAAAAAATACATAAATATTAATCGTATAGTTAATTGTTTTTTCTTTCATTATTTGTATTAGACAGATTTTTTTCTAGATACCTACTTTTTTTTACAAATTAATTATTTTCCAAAATATAATACAATATTGAAATTGTAAAGTTTTAAATAATTTCGAGATTCGAGAAAGGCCCAGCGTCAGAAAAGACTGTCCTTAATAATGAAAGAGTTCAATGAGATAACCTCTCTTATCTGAGATATTGCTTATCTCATTAAAGATGGCCGCATCCTCTCTGTAGGCTGCTACGGATCTTGTACCAGCATCTATTAATAAATTTATTATAGCTATATTATGATTCATTTATGAAAATAATATGTAGAGCATTTAAATATTACAATAAAATATTAATATAAATACATAAATTTAATTTAATATTAGACTCGTAAATATATTACTAAATATGAATGAATCACTATTATAAAATGGCTGCTTGTCGTTATATGGGTAATTGAATTTTATAAACGCTATGATTAAAAGTTCTATATTGAAAACCATATTTTTTTCTAAATATTATAAGTTTAATTTTATTATATGATCATTTAATGAATTAAAAAAGTTATATAAATAGGTATATAATTATAATATCATTAAATATATTATAATTATAGTTATTGTTATAAATATTATAATAATAAATAATAATATTTACAATTAAAGCATGTTGATTTAGAAGTAATCATTAATTTCATTAATCGATATAACCTTATAATTACAATGCAGAAATAATTTTGATATTTCAAAAAAAAAAAAAAAAAAAAAAAAATCAGTGGTAAAAAGTAGTATCCACTCTTACAATTTCCAATTTTACCCCCACTCTACTCTGACACTACTTTCATTAGTTTATTTTAATTGGATCTTATTTTTTTTTATTTAGGATAATAATAATATATTAATAATATTTTAATTACAATGTGAAATGTATATTGTCAATTCAGTTAATATAGTTGAATTCTTCTGTCTAGCTTTCTCATAAGAAAACAAAATGTGAAAATGATTCGTTTAAATTATAATATTTTGCAACTACACGCAAAATATTGTCTCATAAAATAATTTATGCACATTTTAATACTATGTATTTATTAAAACACTAATATCAAATTTAAAAAAAAAATGCTAAAATGAGTTCCTCAATTTTTTTTAGAATAGGCCCGTTTTATTTTATTGTTTCAAATGGTCATTTCAGTTAGGAATAGAGAAAAAAATTTATTACTTTTTTATAAATAACGAAAAATCCATTTTTAGCTCATTTTTATACATATTGGATATTTCTACTAAAATGCTACTTTTTCGATTAAGATAGACAGAAAAAAAGATGCCAATACAAAAAAATATAATAAATATGCATAGATAAAGGAGATATAACTCAATACCATTAAGACAACGTTCAATCAATAACATTACTAAAAGTTCAACCATTTAATTATTTTTTGTCATATCTACGTAAAGTCTTCATCAAATTTTATGATTGCCATTTTCAAGATTTTTTTCTCCTTCAGTCGCGAAAAATATGCAGGAAAAACAATATGAGGGAAAAGCAAATTGCTAATGTTAATTCGAATGGTCATATGTGAAAATTGAGTTTTTTACAAAAGAGAAAAATTGATTATTTGTTTATTATAAAATAAGGCTGCGTTTTATTATTTTTTCACGATATTTATTCCAGTCTACATCAGCTACGTTTCGCCTAGTAAGCATTTCAAGCCTCCTATAAGATAAACACTATTTTATACACTGATACAATTCTACATGCTGTGATGGTGGTATTGGTCCTATTTAATATTTTATGAATTATAACCCTAATTATTTTAAGTGAAATGTTAATTTGTAGATTAGTTTGTACCACTAGATAGAATGAGGCTGCTTTTTATTTAAAATCAGAAACACCAAGGTAAAATCATCAGTCATAAATTATATAAAAACTAGCCGAAACGTAGCTGATGTAGACTGAAATAAATATGGTGAAGAAATAATAAAAGCCTTATTTAATATTATTATAAATATTTCACTTAAAACAAACAAGCACGTATGTATTTCTTTATGTTTTATTGGTGTAATTTCATATTTTATTCCCTTCTGCTATTTGTTAATTTAGCAGATTAAGAGAATGAACATTCAAAATTTATTTGCATATAATTCAAAAAGTATACAATGTATGGTGGATTACATCCATGATAATATGAAACGTTTCTCAAATCCTTAAGAAAAAAACATTATAGATAACGGACCATTTTTGATGAACCATTGATACCGACCAAAAAAAAGACAATTAATTTTCTTTTCCCTCTCATAATATATTTTCTGATTTTCCGCATTATATCGCAATTTATTCACTTATCAATATATTAAGAAATTTTTCTTCGACTTGTAATTTAAAATTAACACCTCTTGAGACTTGAGGACTGTTTTCTCAAAAAAAAAAAAAAAAAAAAAAAAAACAGAATACAATATCAGATACTTTCAAACTGGTAGCATTTGTAAACAGAGAATTCAATTTTTTTTTTTTCATTTGAAGTAAAAATAAATTAACATCCAACTACTTAATAAAATTTGAACCCTTTATAAGTCTGATAGATATTTCTACAAAATAATATTTGATTAAATTTCATAAACAGGTCCAAAGTTAAATGTATAAAATCCCGTTGATAACTGTGATATCTTCATGACGTTATTACCAGTTTCATGAACGTAGATATAATCACACGAAAAAATAACGCGTTTTTCATTTCTGAAGGAGTAGAGTCTAAAACGGTATCGACATAATTAATTTGTTTATTAAAGCAAGAAGTTGAAAATTGATTGAAAAACTGAAATTAAAATTTTAAGTTGTTATAAATTTTACGTGCTTATAAATAGTAGAAAACTAAAATATTAAAAAAAAAAAATGTTTATTTCACAGCCTTACATATAGAAGATTCAGAAGCCAATTAATTTAAGAGACTATTTTGCTAAAATGACTTAAAAATTGTAACTTCGTAATTATTTATATGAGGACCGCACGAGTTACGCTTGGTTCAGAATCACCTCTTTTACACATGTTCATGAAACGCCAAACAGTCTTTTGGATAAACCCGGTTGCATTCGACACTCCATGAACAAGTGTGACCGAAGTGATTAACGCTTAAGACACTTTTTTACAATGTAAATGGATCTGTGGATGGATGGATGAATCAACAGAAATGGGACTGGAGTAGTTTCTAATTCTAATGTCTGATGGCAGCATCTAAAGTGGTTAAAATTAGTTCAAATCATTTTGAAACACATGCCATTTTTCTAGTCTACAATTATAAGTAATAAGGTGCATTTAATAGACAGTATTTTAAAATCAGTACCTCATTGAAAATAGGAGGAAAGGAGATCTCTTAATATAGTTGAATTCTTCTGTATAGCTTTCTCATAAGAAAACAAAATGAGAAAATGGCTCGTTTAAATTATAATATTTTGCAACTGTATATAAAATATTAATTTTTATAAAATACTTTATACACTTTAATATTATTTATTTATTAAAACACTAACATCAATTTTTAAAAAATTGCTAAAGTGAGTTCCTCAAATTTCAATTTTTGAACATTGGCCCGTTTTATTTTTTTCAAATGGTTATTTCATGAAGGAATAGAGAAAAAATTGTATTACTTTTTTTAAATAACAAAGAATCCATTTTTAGCCAATTTTCATGTATATTGGATATTTCTCCTAAAATGCTACTTTTTTCGACTAAGACAGACAGAAAAAAGACACCAATACAAAGAAAATATAATTATGCATAGATAATGGAGATACAACTCAATACAACTAAGACAACACTCAATCAATAAAATTACTAAAAGTTGAACTTTTTTTACCTTTTTTTTTTTTAAAGATTTTTTTTCAATAGTTATTTCAAGAAGGAATAAATAATAATTTTTATTAATTTTTTTTAAACAACAGAAAATCCATTTTTAGCCCATTTTTTATAAAGAATGGATATTTCTACTAAAATGCTAATTTCCGACTAACGCAGACAGAAAAAAAAAGCTAAAACAAAACAAATGTATAATCCTTTTCAATCACCTCCAATAGTGATGTGGTGTGTCAATAGTGATGTCCGTTTAGTTTAAAATGAAATCGGGAGTAGAGAGTTCGTATGTGCTGGTCAATGGTTGGTTGTCTTAGGCCGATATGTAAAAGTTTTGTTGTTGACGTACCAAGGGGCTGCAGTTATTAGTCTTAAAATTTTACATTGAAAATATTGTAGTTTTTGTAAGTGAGTCTTTTTTACTGAACCGTAAATCTGTGAGGCGTAAGTACAAATGGATATGAGCAGGTGTGTGTATTAAGGTTTTGTCTGATTTCCAATTTTGATTAAGAAAACAGTGAGTATAGTATTTTCATTCGCTTGTTCAAAGTCTTTCGTTTCATTTTGAAGTATGGGCCCCAGGTCATCCTTCTGTCGAATATTAGCCCGAGGTAGCGTATAGTGTCCGTCTGAGGAATTGGATTGTTGCTGATATAAACTAGTGGGCATGTATCGAAGCGTAAATGTTATGTTTTGTGGTTTGTCATGATTTAATCTAATTTTGCAAGGTAAATATCAATTTTTTAAGTGATCTTGTAAATTTAGTGAGGCTAGTCTGGGGTCATGGTGTTTTATTAAAATTGTTGTATCGTCAGCGTAAGTATCAGTCAATGTTTCGGAGGTGGTAGGCATGTCCTGTTTGTAGACAATGTAGAGTAAAGGGAGCAATATTGATCCTTAAACCCAGTCGAGCAGAGAAGAATCTGTCTAAAAGAAAAGACTAAAGAATAAGGTAGCATATATTAGGCAGTATAGTTTTGAGTTTAATTAATAGTCGCTTACAACAGAAATGGGAGTGGGGTAGTTCAGTGGCAGAGTACTGAGCTTCCAATGCTAAAGGTTCCCAGGTTCGAATCCCGGCTCATGGCAGACAAATTATATATTCTGTTTCATTGGCCGTCGGGTGACCCTGGGTAAGTAGACCCACCTGGGGCACACCCAGCCTCTATAAAGTGGGGACTCTAAGTTAAAATAATTAATTAAGGGGAAAACCTGGCGGTTGAGCAAGATCTTGGCCAAATCACCTCCTTGCACAACTGTAGACCAAGAAACAGTGCTTTCCTTAAATATTACTGAACCATAGAACCTTCATGGGTTGTAGTAATACAGGTTTTTTTTTTATATTACAGAAATAACATTGCATGAAAAATATATATACAGGTTCATAAGTACACATATGTATAAACGTGATCATGAAAATGAGAAATATATAAATACAGATAGAAAAGATTGATTTTTTTTTTAAACAAGGCAGAGAAACTTAACATGTGGTTAGCCATATTCTGACTGATCTATACATAGTGTAGATAGACTGATAGATTACGACTAATTGATTAAGAGAAATTAATAAGGCACGGTTAAAATCTTAAAATCGAAGAATGGTGTCAAAATTGGACGATTAAAATAAATTCCGATAAATCCCGTCAAATCACCTTTACTCTTTGTCGTAAACCAATGACTTTCTGTCCTACAGTTATCTCTGAACAAATCCGGTATCTTGGACTTCACTTGGATAAACGTCTAACTTGGAATCCTCCTACCAGACTTAAACGACAAGAAACCACTCAACGTTTCCGACTACTTCAACAGTTGATAGACAAACGCTCTAAGTTTCCAGTTAATTACAAAAGACTCATATACTTGAATACAATATGACCTATCTGGACATACGAAGATGAGATTTGGGGGTCCACAAAGCCATCGAATTCCTCTCGTATCCAATCCTTACAATAAAAAATTCTTCGTAAAGTCCTCAATGCCCCTTACTTTGTCACTAATAAAATCATCCATAAAGACCTTAATGTTCCTTATGTTTCCGAATTGGCCAAATCCAGATACCTATCCTTCCATAATAAACTTCAGAACCATCCTAACCCTCTCGTTTCTAACCTTGCTTCCTATTCGATCCCTGATAACCTTCCGAGGCGTCTGAAAAGATGCCTCGAGATCTTCTATTGTAAATACATTTTTTTTTTTAGAGTCCTACCAGTGGGTAGTTTTTCAACAAGTGTTTTCATGTTTTTATTTTCTGTTATCACATTTACTTAATGTATTATTTCTTAATACAGTTGTAAATATCATAAATAAAAATATATCTGGTGTATACTCACACGACTTTCCTACCTATTTCAGAAAAGTTTTTATATATTTACATATGTACATGATGAAAAGAAAAAATTGAATTAGATTTATTTTCCTGAAAATTGTTCAAAGAAAAGATTTGAGCACGATTTATTTGATAAACTAAAGCAATGTAAACAGGCTTCAGGTAAATCAGTGTAAATATTTCCATACTCCCTAATATTGCTGTTCAAAAACTTTTTGCCATAGATATTGTTATTGTCAAAATTAGAAATTATTGTCAAACAATAATTTCTATTAAAAGTAGAGGAAATAGTGAAGCTTGTGTGATGCGGGCAACAGATTTTCTTACTTTCACTTAGTCATCTTTATTCTCTCATTCACCCCTTTCTGACACCAGGATATGAATCCGTAATCCGTAGCTTGGAAATTGAATAGCTGTAACTTCGTCAATACTTGTCCAAAATGAACGATTTTTATATAGTTTTGTTGGTAATTTAATTACTTTTCAAAAGTTTTATTATGAATTTTACTGCATAATGTATATTTAGGGAGTTAGACACCATAACATTTTTCTTTTATTTATAACTTTTTTCTTCTCAGGATTTTAGTTCATATACGAAAATTAGGAAAGTTTCATCAAAATTGTTAGAGCCGTTTTCACGCTACAGTCTATAGAACAACATGTTTTTCATTTATTGCGCGCAAGCTATTACTTTTTTTTTTTTTTTTTTTGTTCTTCCCTACCTCGCCTTTTAGGCTATACGGGATTTTCCCGGGCCGGGGGGTGAGGGCGGGGAAATTTAAAATCCCCTCCAGCACCGGGACGCGAACTCGTACTTTTTATATCATCTGAAATCTCTGTTATCCGGTTGCCAGGCAACTAGCGGTGCTGTTACACACGCTTTAGCCTATTCGGCCACCCCGCCCCCAAAAATAAATTTTCTGCCATGAGCCGGGGTTCGAACTCAGGACCTTTGCATTGGAAGCTTTGTGCCCTACCACTGAGCTACCCCGTTCCCTTCTAAGCTATTACTTATGGAGCACCGAATTTCTGTCACAGACATCAGTCTAGTAGTAGTCAAAATCCTACAAAATAAAAAAAGAAGTAACAAAATCGGTTCAGTAGTTCTCGAGAAAATCTTGGCACAGACAGACAGACCAATGGCTAAAAATGTGTTTTTGGACTCAGAGAGCCCTGAAACGTATAGATCCGTCGAAATTTGACCCGATTGCAATACTTTCCTTACCTAGTATAGGTAGGAAAGTAAAAATAAAAATAAAACTCTTAATAACTATATAAAAATTTAAAAAAAAACTGTGAAAACATTAAAAACACCTTTCTAAACTTTCTCCGATAAAGAGGGAAGAGGGTAGAGGTTAGAAGAGCGGTAGATATCCCTCGGGTCGCAGTGTATCAGCGGGCACCCTGGACTCCCCCTCGAGACCTCGATGCTCTCTGGGTCAGTGCCCGGATATTGTTTGGGTTTCTGTTTGTTTACATTTTTCTCAATACGAAACTACTATATTTTAGACTCTCTAAGAAACATTAAGCAAGTTTTATATTGATAACTATGAGACTTTTTTTTCTCTCTTAACCTTCTTAAATAGTTATCCGCACCTGTCATGGTATTGACAATCAGCAGATGTGTTGTGATGATGAGGTTGGCATTATAGGCATGAGGAAGGATAGTACCCAGCAGCACCTCTTCCTGGTCATTATTTACTTCCTTGATTTAGGTGAGGAGATCTCTCATCCAGCTCCTTTTCAGTCTCCTCTGATGGGCAGGTCAGTCGTAGCCATGTCGTTTATAAGTCTGTTTGTGTATCCGTGTAGTTTGAGATGAAACTAAGAGTAGAGAGTACGTATGTGTTGGTCTATAGTTGTTTGTCATAAGTCGTTTTGTAAAGTATTGTTGCTGACATACCAAGGAGCTCCTGTTATAAGTCAAAAAATTTTGGATTGAAATGACTAAAGAAAATGAAATTTAAATTTCCGGACACTTGAAAATTTACTTTCAGTTAGAAATGAATGAAGAAACATTAAAAAAAAATAAAAAGAAAAAAATAAATAAGGTGTGTTTTAGTAAATGCCCAATACATATAGATTTGGCTATAATGATAACAATGAACAAATTAATATCAAAAACATTTACAACTTATATACAAAGTAAAATTCATTAGGATTTAACAACATCCTATCCTTATAACAACCAAGCATCCAACTGTATGCCTAAATATAAACAATGAAATACAATATAATACCCCACATATTACAATAATTCAAAATAATACATCTGAATACAGCGAGCAATAAAATGACAAATAGTAATAAATAGCGCTACTAATAAAGGTAACTACAGGCATAGTATACAATATAACACGATAAATAAACTTCAAAGTTTTGGAAATATATCTGTAATGTTGTTATTCATTGAAAATAAAGGACCTCATTCTGCAACATTGCCTCGTGTTATAAAACAGGTTCTTGAGGAAGACTTCATTGTAAGTATAATATAAAATATACATTATAAATAATAGCCCTTACAGAGAGGATGAAATGCTGAACATTTCCTTCACTTACAATAAGTAATTCCGATTTTCAGATTCTGAGATATTTTAATCCACATCTTCAATAAAACTTATTATAATTTCGTTTTCGACACTATTTTTCCCTCTTCACCTTCCTAATACAGCGTTGTGTTAAGATACAACTCGAATAATAACTCATTACAGAGAGGATGAAATGCTGAATAATTCCGTCACATACAATATGCAGGTTCGATTTTCGTTTCTGAGATATTTCAATCCATATCTTCAATTAAACTCGTTTTCATTTGGTTTTCGACACTATTTTTTCTGCTTTTTTAATCTAAAGCACACACATTAGTTTTTTTTTTTAATATCTCTCAGGATCCACAAATCTGTATGTATACAAACCATATACAATAACTACAGAGAAACACAATGCATATAGATATTTATATATATATATACAACCTCTAGCAAGACTAGATCAGGAGCGAACAA
This sequence comes from Nezara viridula, assembly GCA_928085145.1. Taxonomy (NCBI): domain Eukaryota; kingdom Metazoa; phylum Arthropoda; class Insecta; order Hemiptera; family Pentatomidae; genus Nezara; species Nezara viridula. The sequence goes on along the minus strand of OV725083.1, from coordinate 12,999,906 downwards.
GACATTGAAGATAAGATCCGCAACGCAAGAATGTGTTTCATGACCGTTCCAGTTATACCGACCCTGACATCATTACACTCAATCAAATATCATTTTCGTGGCATTTGAATTTGTTCATACAACACAGTATTATTCAATAATACAATAATGTTATAAGCATAGATTGGAAAACTGACTAAATTTTATTATTAATCGATACGTATCTTTAAGAATCTTCTCCAATACTAGTGTTGCCCGAAATCGGTCTTGGAAAGTCCACCTAACTGTTGCAAGACCAAGAGCAGGACTGATAAAAAAAATCTAATTTAGAAAACAAATTTCAATATTTTAGAATTAAAAATAATATAAAACATTTAAATATTCTAGTGCAAAATACCAAAGGGTAAAATATTTAAAATTAGTAAGGAAGGCTTCCAGATATTTGACTGTTAAATAAAAATTCAATCAATATCTTGGTACCCTTCTAAAATTATTGGTCGTAATTTGGGTCTCATTAGGCTCATTTTATAATTTATTATAAAATCATACAATTATTTTTTTTTATTGTAGATCTTTTTCAGCCTTAATCAGCCTATTTCATAACTGTCTATCTTGGGCTATTTCTTTTCAGTTATCTGCATCCATCTCTATTGCACATTTGTTGATTCTATCTATCCATCTGCTTTTTGGTCTTCCACGTGGTCTTTTGCCTTCTATTGAGGAATTCATTGTTATAAGGAGGCTTACAGATGGATTGCTACAAGCTACATGTCCGGCTCATCTTAACCTCCGTGTCTTCATATCATGGGATATCGATAGATCAGTTTCTGTAAACAGTTCTTTATTAATCTTTCTTCTCCATGCGTTAGTACTCTGATCCCAGATCGCTCCGGTTATCGTACGGAGAATTTTCTCTCAAATCGTTCAATACTTTTTTCTAAAATACAGATTTGTGTCCAGTTCTCACTGCCATATATTAGAACTGGCTTTATCATAGCATTTTACCCCTTTAATTTGAGATTTCTTAAGATTTTTAGGGATTTCAATACCTTTGAAAGGTAGAAGAAAGCTCTGCGCTAGTTTTACGCTGGTCTATTTCTGCCCGTTGATCATTCATTGATTTTATTGTTCATACTGAATTTGTCAACTCTCGGTAATGATTTTCCCGATTTAAGTCTACTAATTTCCGACTGCTCCAACACTTACTAGACAAACGCTCTAAATTTTCAATTAATTACAAAAGACTTATCTACATAACTATAATCAGACCTATATGGACATACGGAGTTGAGCTTTGGGGGTCCACCGAACCATCGAATTACTATCGTATCCAATCCTTACAATCCAAAATCCTTAATGCTCCATACTTTGTCACAAATAAAACCATTCATAAAGACCTTAATGTACCATATGTCGCTGATCTAGCCTGAGTCCTCCAAACTCCAGTCCCATCCAAATCTCCTTGTTTCCACTCTTGCTTCTTCCTCGATTTCTGACAATCCTCCTAGGCGTCTGAAAAGGAGATGGCCTCGTGATCTTCTTATCTAGATCTATTGAGGGAGTACTACCATTAGGTAGTATCTCTTCAAGCCTGTTCATGTCATTACTTATAATTTGAGCATCTTTACTAGTTGTATTTGTATACAGTTGTAAATTTCATTAAATAAACGTAAACAAGTCTACTAATAAAGTAAATTTAAAAACAATTATTATATCATTTGATATTGTACACAGTAAATAATCTACTGTATGCTAAAACAGTTTTGAATAAGAGATGCCTGAGATGGGCAAATAGAGGATAGAGCTATTCCCGTCCCTTCGACCTTTCGCACTCAATGCGATCGGCATCCGGGGCATCTCTTGGGCCTCTGCCATCGGGTCTGTTTAGGGTCCCATCTACGCTCTGGGCCGCTTATCACCATCTTTTCAGATATTTATTTTATTTTAATTTTAAGTAGAAAAAATGATAACGTATAAATGAATCTTGACACTCCCACTCTTATAACTTCGCGGAAGTAATATCAAGGTAGACGTCAGGAGTGGCAAAAAGAACCATACGGCTTACTTACCAGACTATTTCCACCCACCAATAGCAGTGTCAGGATATTATGAGCAGATTAACAATAATAGTTAATACAATTCTATTGTCATAGGTTAGATATAAAAAAAAGATTATATAATGTAAACAAATTAAATATAATATAAGAAATTTGCACTACAAACCAAATAAAATGCTCTTTAATATTAACTTAATTATAAACACAAGCTTTGGGGCTATACTAAACCATCAAATTCCTCTCGTATCCAATCCCTAAAATCCAAAATCCTTCGTAAAATCTTTAATCCTCCCTACTTTGTCACTAATAAAATCATCCATAATGACCTTAATGTACCACATGTTTCCGATTTAGCTCAATCCAGATACCTATCCTTTCATAATAAAATTCAGAACCATCGGAACCCTCTTGTTTTCAACCTTGCTTCCTCTACTATTCCTAATAACAGTCCGAAGCGTCTGAAAAAAAGATGGCCTCGGGACCTTCTAATATAGAAATATAATTGGAGTGCTACCAATGGGTAGTTTCTCTTCATGTTGAACATGTCATAATAGTTGTTCATATTTACGTATTGTATTTATCATTTAATACAGTTGTAAATTTCTATAATAATAAAAAAAAAAAAAATTATAAACAGAATATGTACAAGAGTATTACAAACAAGAATATATACAAAAAAAGGCAAAATAATTAAAAGTAATAACTTAACCTAGACCAGTCCAATACAGATACAATTGGCTATTATATCTCGATTTGCTGGTGTCTAAAACAATAAAAATATATATATATATATATATATATATATATATATATATATATATATATATATATATATATATATATATATCAATCTCTCTACTCCGACGTTTAGATGGTAGATGATCGTGAACGAGAGAATATCCAAAATTATCACTGGTAGACTAGGTCCAAAATACGAGATTACCACCGGTAGTAGTGTTGCCCAAAATCGCTCTTGGTTTTGCACTTGGCAAGACCGATACCAACACCGTCTATCTGTTGCAAGACCAAGAACAAGACTGGTAAAAAAAATCTTTTTTTTTTTTTTAAAGAATTTTTGTATAAAAGTTGAGGCAAAATAGTTACTAATACTTGACAATAGTTACTATATGTAAAGAATTAGTGTAACCAATAGACTTTTGCATTTAACTCTTCTAAGTTTTCATTCAGACTTATCCTTATCGTATCTAAAAAATTACAGTAATATCTCTCTAGTAATGAGGTAATACGTAACTGCAAGACTGTTGCGAGACTCTTGAGCAAGACCAAGACTGAATTTGCAAGAGGAAGACTTGTCTCGGTCTGGCATTTGGGCAACACTACCCGGTAGACAAGGTCCAGAATGTGTTCATTGTACTTTCTTGCTATAGATTGGCCATTTAGTAATAAATATATAAACATTTTGGGCTTACAGTTAATTATTGTTAAAAATAATTGAAAATGTAGGCTGCAGTTTTGTGAAGTTAGTCTTTATAATGGTACCCTATGGTTTCAAACTTACATTATTCCAGAATTCACACACAGTTCAGGAACTAATAGTTAAAAAAAACGGAGACCAATAAAACGGATGTGAGGTTTGGTTAGTAATTTTTTATATATGTTTGTTGATCCCAGGACAATATGAAGAATTTCTAGTAGTTGGATTTTCATGTTATTTGTTGTTCAATAGAACTAATTTAGAACAGTTCTGATCTTATGAAGAAAAAACACCGATAAGATAACGGACGTATAACTAGGCAGATATCAGTTTTCTTATTTTTTAGTCGCCCGCTTGTCCACGCTCATCTCTTATGAAGGATACAGAGGAATATCATAGCTGATTCTAATTGGGACAGTTAACGAAATTTATTTAATTAATATATGATTAATAACGTGTCATGGATAATTATTATATATATATATATATATATATATATATATATATATATGTTCCTAAATACCCGCAGTTTCCTGTTAGTTTATACTACTTTTATTCATTAATTTTTATTTCTTCTCCACAATCTTGTCGATAAGTCGACTTCAAAAAAATATACACGTGTAATTTATTGTGCGTGTGTTTTTTTTATTATTTCTACATCTGTATTTCGAGAATACTGTGTTACCCTCTTCAGAATATAAGTCTAAAAATAAGTTTAGCAATTTATATATATATAATATTTAAATATCTATGTTCAACTTTTTATAGAATAGAAAAGAAAATCATCTTTATTCTGGGACAAGGTCCCTTAAGAATAACAGTATTGTTCACATAAATTAACGATAAATCTGGCCAAAAGACCTATTACAATAAATAATAACTAAAATACTAATAATAAATTAAGTATAATAGCTCTTAGGATATATTAACGAAAACAGTTGGGTAATAGGGTTGCAATACTACAATATTCGAGCTAAAACAATAACATAATAATCACTAAATGAAATTAGAAAGGAATGCTAAATCAATTTTATAGGCAAAGCATTGTAGTGATGGAATATAAAAATTGTAAAAAAAAAAAAAAATATTTACATATGTTCCCTAAGATGTTTAAGTGAATGCACGTAAAGATTAGGAGAAGAAAAAAATAAAATAAAGTATATATATATATATATATATATATATATATATATATATATATATATATATATATATATATATATATACAAATAGAGAAGTGTGTCATAGATAAGTAGAAAATAAAATACATTTCCAAGAAATACAATCTCATGAATAGAACAATTAGAAGTTAAGAAAAACAAATTTTACCTACTCCCAATGCCTTCTGAGCGGTGGGTGATGGAAATTCACGTTCAACACAGATTAAAAAAAATAGAGAAAAAATAATGCATAAGGAAAGTTAATGCAATATAAATTAATATGTTTACTTTGTACTTAATTTATTTTAATTATTATATTATGTTAGCTAAAAATTTTCTTATTTTTCGAAAATGCCAGACAATTTTCAATTTTTTTGTTCATTATAATTATTCTTAAAGGACTAAATGTCCCAGAATAAAATTTATTCTTTCTTTCTTTCAAATATTAATTATTTAAAAAAAAAATATTCTTCTAATCTTCTTGTAAACCTTCCTTTATACTTACACACTCGCCCCCCGGTACACAGACTACATACCGCCCCCTCCACCTTCAACCACCCCCATCTTGTGAAGTACTACAGAGGATAAGAGAGGACACCCCACGGGACATAAAGAGGACTGATGAAGAGAGAGGACAAAAGGCGGGTACCTAATCCATCAAACCACAGCGCCCTCAGGCACTAAACTGATGAAACGGAGAGAGTCGCGTCTCCTCAGGCTTTGTCCTCTTTCGGGGAGTCGTTTTCCGATCGGTTAATTCTTGTTGATTGTCCCTCCATTGTCTCCCAGCGGCAAAGCGGCAGTTCTAATTGTGCCGCTCTTTAGCCCCATTCAGCGACCACTCTTCAGTATTAGAGGGATCATGCTTCTTCAGTTTACAACTTGAAATCATTTCGTACGAGTTGTTTTAATTAATCGTAATACAAAATAAGATTCTTTCAAAATATAGCGTAAAAAAAAGTTAAAACAAAAGAAAACCAGATTAGTGAATTTACCCTATTTATGCTACGATAATGTATTTTTATATCTACATAAACACCTTAAAGACCGCCTAATTGTTGCAAGACCAAGAACGCCTAATTTTTGAAAGATCAAGACATATTAAAAAAAAAATACAATTTTTCAATCAAGGTTTATACACGGTGGGCCAGATCTAGTGTTGCCCAAATGCGAGAGCAAGACAAGTCTAGGTCTTGCGCACTCAGTCTTGGTCTTGCCCGAAAGTCTCGCAACAGTCACCTATTAAAACTATAAAACTTCAACGAAGAATAAAAAATATTTTATTATTATATTAAAAATAATATTGAAGCTATTACAAAGTATTACAACATGAAAAAATTCCGAGAGTTCAAGAGTTAAGCTTTAAGGATTGTTTTGGCAAAATATCCACGCTCTATTTAAGGAACTGAAATTCAAAGAAAAATTAAATGAAACTGAAAAAAGAGATTGGTCAGTCAGGTTCGAAAACGTGTGTCAATATTTTTTTTTTATTATAGATCTTTTGCTGCCTTATCAAGCCTACTCCATATCTGTCTATCTTGGGTTATTTCTTTCGATTTATCTGCATAGATCTCAATTTTTTTATGTTGTAATACTTTGACAACATAAAAAAAATCCTAGAGCTGAAGTGTTAAGCTTCAAGAATTGTTTTGGTCATATATCCACGCTCTATTTAAAGAGCTGAAATTCAAAGAAAATTTAAATGGAACTGAAAAAATAGCTTGTTAGTCATGTTTGAAAACATGTGTCAACAATGTTTAGGCAAAAAAAGAGCTACCAATTGCATACAACATGTAATGTTGTCCAAATGCGAGATCAACTCTCGTCTTGATCTTGCACACTCAGTCTTGCTCTTGGTCTTAGTCTTGATCAGAGTCCTTCAAAAGTCTTGCAGTTATTATTATAAGCTTATTACTATACTAAGTACTGTAATTTTTTTGATAGAAGAAACCTAACTAAGCCCTAATGACAAATTTTTTTTTTTTTATTTGTTTATTTAGAAATATTACATTCTGTCACATAAAGGACATTTATAATAGTGTTCAGAGAAAGCACACTCACACTCTATTTACAATAAAAAAAAAAAAAAATAATACAGAAACTTAATAATAATAAATACAATAAATAAAATAAAAATAAATACAATAAAATAAAATAAATGTATATAAACAAAAGAACTAACCTAATCATACACACTCGGGCTTGAATGGAGGATCTGGCCATTGCCAAAACTCCAATAGATGCTTATTTACAAAAGGTCTCTGGGCCACTGCCGCTTCAACCTTCGAGGAGGATTGTAAGGATGGGTGGTGCTGGATAGAGATTGTGCAAGGGGATTTGGATGATAGGTAAGGTTCTGGTGAAATTTGGAGAATTTTTCTGGAATAAGGTCTAGGACAAATGGGATATTAAGGTCATGGTGTAGGATTTTGTTATTTACATAGAACGGAGCATCAACTATTGTTCGAAGGACTTTAGATTGAAAGGATTGAATACGTTTGATGTTAGAAGCTTTTGCTGTACCCCACAGTTCAAGTCCGTATGTCCATATAGGTTTCAGTATTGTCTTGTAGATAAGTAATTTGTTTTCAATAGAAAGTTTGGATTTTCTGTTTAGTAGTCTGTATAGCTGGCCGTATCGTCGGTTGAGTTCTTGTCTTTTGAGTCTAGTATGTGGGTTCCACGTCAGTCTTCGGTCTAAATGAAAGCCAAGATACCGGACTGTGTCTGAGTAAGGAAGCTGGATGGAATTAAAGTGTACTGGTGGACAGGAACTGCGTCGGAGTGTAAAGGTAATGTGTTGGCATTTAGATTCATTAACTTTAATGCGCCAGTTATTACACCAGTGCTCAATCAAGGTGAGGTGGTTTTGGAGATTTAAGGATGCTATGTTGGGATCTGAGTCGGATGATAGAATAGCGGTGTCATCAGCAAAAGTTGCCAGGAAGGTATCGGGATGGACAGGGATATCGGCGGTAAAGAGGATGTAAAGGACGGGACCCAATACGCTACCTTGAGGAACACCTGCCTCAATTGGATAGCAATGCGAAAATTCAGTACCGCAACGAACTCGGAAGGTACGATCTGAGAGGTAGGAACGGAGAACAAGGTACAAGGACTGAGGAAGATAGTTTTTCAGCTTGGAAAGAAGCCCGGCGTGCCATACCCGGTCGAAAGCTTGAGCTATGATTAGAGACGAGAAATGACAAATTAGAGGAGTTAAATGCAAAAGTATATATAATACTTAATATACCTTCCAAAACTATATATATACTCATCTTATTACTTAGATTGTAGTTACTCTTTATTATAATAGGTCATCTGGCCAGATTTATTGTCAGTTGGTTTAAACAATATTGTTATTCTTAAGGGATCAAGTCTGAGAATAAAGATGATTTTCTATTTCTATATTGGTTATTCTAATTCTTTACATATAGTAACTAAAATTTTCAAGTATTAGTAACTATTTCGTCTAAATTTTTATTCGAAAAATTGATTTTTTTTTTTACCAGTCTTGGTATTGGTCTTGCAAAGTGCAGCCCTAACCACCCTCCTTCAACATACATAAATTGCATATTATTGTGTAACTACTTATTAAAAAAAAAACCAATCTCCCCTAAAAAGTGAACACACTGTCCTCAAATGCGTCGAAACATGGCGGACTAACGAATTTGACTGATGTTAGTTTTTTGGTCATTCAGAATCATTTGATCATAATTGGCCTTTTATTAAATCTAGATTGTCAGAGAATAATAATGCATAAAAAAACATTATACAAATAATTGTCTTAGGTAATAAAAACACCAGTAAAATAATTGTTTTCAATTTTTTATTATATAAGTTGGTTAAATTTCCCCATTCTGAAAAAATGACAGTAATATCTATATAGTACGTAGTGGTAACATTTTTTATGTTATTAAATTTCCGAGAAAACTATAAAAAAAAATAATAATAATAAAAAAAAAGATTGTATAATCAGACCAGTTTTAGCAACGTAACAGTGTATTGAATTTTATGCACTGATTTTAATAATTGTTCACTTGCCCGTTTTGCATTACTTTAGTTCATCAATGAAACTGTATTCTAATGAGTTCTCTGATCGGTTTTAAGAGAAATTAGTCTAATTCATTTTTGTTATCTTTAATGAACATATATGAACAATATACATATAATAACAATAGGTACAATTTTAAATATCAATATTAAACTATGTTTTAAAGTTTTAAAATTTTGAAGTTTAAAGTTTTAAAGTTAAATTAAAAGATTACTCCTATACCTAAGAGAACAACGAAAAAAAAAGATCCGGACAAATTACATGCCAATATGCAATATAGAATTTTCGCCATATTATGCAGAGGACAATATTCCAGATTAACCTACCAATTCTCTATAATTTGATATATTTAAGATAAAAAAAAATATAATTTTCTCATATCTTCTGCAGTGGTTGGTTTAATATTTCTATCCCATCAAGATTTCCCATACCCTGGTAAATTCTTAACCTTAAACTACAGTAAATTGCGCATTTAAATATTCAACAAACAAATGATATTAGTAACATATGATTAATATTATATAACAATAATAAAAAAATAATATCCACTAATATTAGTCTTTATAACTCGAATAAAGAGAAAATAAATGATAATAATTTATTTGTTCTAAAATATTTTATCTACGATTCTTTATTTATGTCATTAGCAATCATATGGAAGATATAGCACAACAAAATAGCCATGCCTCGCCAAACAAGTTAAAAAATATCTGTAATGATAAATACCGAAGATGAAGACGTCTTTGATATTTATTAGTTACTAAATCACCTTACAACTGTAGGCTATTCTGAAATATGTGACTGTTATCATTTAGCTGCGAACAAATCACAAGCCATTAGAGAAGGGAGTTGGATTAATCAGGTCCAAGTCTCGCCTTGGTTTTGGCAAACTGCCATAGTTCTGCCATCACTCGATCGGAACCAAGCATATCCTTAAGTTCGTGTATAAGTTGCCAGATGGTAACTGTAAGGTGTGCACAAAAAATCCATCGTTTGCAATTGCAACATTTGCAAATGCTTGGGAAAAAAAAATAACACGATCTGGAGGCTCAAAAGAAGTTGGATGAGGAATTTCCTCCACTAAAAATAAATTGAATTTAAGTCAAGAATGGATGCCGCTGGGCACTCCTTTCCTCTCGTCGATCAAGCCATTATTAGCATTTTCCCGACAGCAGACTCGCTAATTTTACTTCGGACAGGTGTGGGTAAAAAAAATAATGTTAAAAAAAATCATATCAACATTTTTTAAAAACATTTAACGATCTTATTTTTTTTTATTGATGATATTTACAACCGTATTACAAGTAAAAATACATTCAGTAAATGTGAACAAAAGAATATAATAACATGAAATCACTTGTTGAGAAACTACCCACTGTTAGAACTCTTCTTTTCAGACGCCTCGGAGGGTTGTCAGGGATCGAAGAGGAAGCAAGGTTAGAAACGAGAGGGTTTGGATGGTTCGGAAGTTTGTTATGGAAGGATAGGTATCTGGATTGGGCCAGGCCAGAAACATAAGGAACATTAAGGTCGTTATGGATGGTTTTGTTTGTGACAAAGTAAGGAGTAGTGAGGATTTTACGAAGGATTTTAAATTGTGAGGATTGGATAGGAGAGGAATTCGATGGTTTAGTGGAGCCCCAGAGCTCAACTCCGTAAGTCCAAATAGGTCTTATTGTAGTCATGTATATGAGTCTTTTGTAATTGACTGGGAGGTTAGAGCGTTTGTCTAGTAAGTGTTGGAGTAAGCGAAAACGTCGAGCCTTTAATTTTTTCTTTATTTATTTTTTTTTTTTTATCTTAAAATATAATAATGATAGAGTTCATATCCTATATTTTTGATCAAAATTTTAGAAATCAACAATAATAATTTTTGAGTAATATTTTTTTAAATCAGAAATTTAAATTTTTTCTGCAATCTCTGTGATATATTTTGAGTTTGGAGTAGTAGATAGAAAATATTGTTACAACTATTAGCAACACATCATCTTTATTTTCAAAATTCATTAGAAATTTTTGCTTACAAAAAATATATATAGTGCAAGTAAAGATTCATTCACAATAAACCTATTGTTTCATTTTTAGAATATTGTTTCATTTGTTCTTGATACCAGCATTAGAAGAGTAGATATTAAGCTCAGATCACTCTAATAAACAAATATGGACCAATGAAAAAATATATATATTTCTTTTTTTTTTCAGGGAAGTTGTATGTTTTTTTTTTGTTTTTGGCAATGGTGATTTCCAATTAAACAATTGAATTTATTTGTTGTATTTCCGAATTACATATTTACATGTTAACGTATGGGGATATTTACTTATATTACACTTTAATATACGGGATATTATACTTTAATTTATCATAACATGAATTTAGAACCTGACAATGGAGCACATTAGATTTAAGCCATGAATCAACAAAAAAAAACACTGAGATTGTAGTTATGAAGATGGAAGTAAATATCCCGAAACGTTAACATGTAATTTGGAAATACAACAAATAAATTCAATCGTTGTTTAATTGGAAGTCATCATTGCCAAAAACAAAGAATATATGTTTCTATTTTGGGGGAATTGCGCTCGAAAGCCCTTCCCTATGGAAGAACTAGTGGTAACATTTCGATTTATATTAGCTTCTTATGTCATCCTTCTACCACCCTAACACGAGCGCGCCCTCCGACAGCTACGAGGATATACTGGGAGGACATACCCCGAAGAAGAGAAAATGCCAGAGAGCTAAAGTTAGACAATACAGGAGCAGCGAACGACCCATGACCTGAGACACTGAAATAGACCGAGAAGTTTGGCTTTTGTCTCGTCACCTTGCCTCGACCCTCATTCGTCTTCTTGTTTTTTATTTTCTTCTCTGTCCACATATCATCGCCTCTCTTTTAGCCTTCTTCTTCTCTTCGCTAGTGGAATTCCGCTGCGTCTTTAAGCGACGTTTCCACGATGATGTCATGATCCATGGCAGCCTCTTACATCGTGTAAACTGTGCGATAGTTTGATATTTTCTATCTAAATATAACTGTTGCACTATCATTTTCACTTGATAGTTAACAGTACCTGAGGCCGTGGTGAACGAACTTGTTAAAACGTTGTACGTTTTGCCCTTCTCGGGCACTAACGGATCCAGGATTTAATTTTGAGAGGGGCTTCAGCCCGAAATATTTTTTTTTTTTTTTGTATGTATATAGAATCAAACCAATTAATAAAGGCTGGAGAAAACATAGGACTGAAAATAAATTATAAAAAATGGAATTATATGTCAGTGAACGTTAAGGGAGATATAAAAATAGGCGAATACCATTTAGAGAAAGTAGATACATTTCTATATCTTGGGCACCTTATCTCAATCAAAGGACAAAATGAAGAAATAATCAGGCGATGTACCCAGGGATGGCGCGCACTCTTCAAATTTAAGGATATATATAGATCCTCGGTGAGCTCAGAGTTCAAGAGAAAACTTTGGATGAGCACAGTACTTCCTGTCATGACGTATGGTTGTGAAACATGGGCAATTGACCAGAAGACTTGCCACAAATTGAGGATAACCGTCAGAGAAATGGAGCGATATCTTCTGGGGATAACTCGAAGGGATAGAAAAACAAACAAATGGATCAGAGCTAAGACTGACCTTCCAGATATTGTGGAAAAAGTGCTCATCAGGAAGTGAACCTGGACCGGACATGTAATCAGGAGGAATGAATTAACATGGACCAGGCAGTTTATGGATTGGTATCCAAGAGAGCACGTGAGGAAGAGAGGGCGCCCGCCGACAGACTGGGACAAGGAGATGAAGAAGACCTGCCTGAAGACAGCTTGGAAGAGAGTAGCATTAGAGAGGAAAGAATGGAAAAGGATGGGTCAGGTTCATTACCTAGTGTGGTTGGTTACAAGAAAGTTAAAATTAAAAAAAAAAAAAAAAAAGAAGAAAGAAATCGAACTCCAAACCTCAACTAAGTTGATTTTGTACATATAAGAGATTTTGTAAATTTGATCCATTGTTTTTTTCATTGTATCCACAAATAAAGGTTATTATTATTATTTATATAGAATAGAATAGAAAAATCAACTTTATTCTGGGACAAAGTCCCTTGAGAGTAACAATATTGTAGATAAAAATTAACATAACATCTGACCAAAATGCATATTACAATAAAAAAAAATAAAAAATAAGTAATAACAGAAGTATTTACATAATTAGACAGATATATTAAAGCCATAATATGGCAAATAAGGTCCTAATACTGCAAAATAGTCGCTACAAACAATAAACTATGGAATTCTAAATGAAATTTGAAATTAACGACAAATTACTTATGTTGTCATACCATTGTATTAATGAAAAAAATAATAAAAGAGTAGATAAATATTTACTTTAAATAATTTACAGATGTACCTTAATATGTTCAAAGAATACAATAATAGTATTGTAAAAATTATACAAGTCCTATATAATCTAAATCCTAAGATGAGATAGAGGAGATTATATACACATATAATATACATGATAAATGGCTACCCAGCGTCTGATTGAATTGTAAGGAGGAATTGGAATAAGAGGGTTTTAGATATGGATAGAGATGGTGCATGGCGTATTTTAAATGGGATGGAATTCCAAAAGGTGGTGGATTTATATTAAGATAATTACTTCGGAAGAAAGAAAAAAACCAACTACCTATATGAAATGGTGTTTAAGCGATTCTTTAATTCCTATTAAACAATAATAATTTTAGAGATAATTTTTTTCATAAAACATGGTTACATTTTACCATTTTGAGGGAGGGAGGGCTTGAGCCCGAAAGCATATCATATCTAAACTAACCGTTACAAACGAATTTAGTCCAATGGAAAACATTGTAGTGATAAAGATAAACATAAGACGATGAAAATGTCAGAAGCATTTTTTTTAAACCGTTATTCCTCAAACGGATAAATTAATAGAGATCTGAAACGGAAAAAAAAGTTGGGCTGATTAACTCCCTAACTTAACTATAGATAGTTTAGTTAGCAATCTGATACCATTTATTCATTGACTTTAGCACTAATAAGTGGAAACAACAATTTTATTGTTCTATATATCAGTTGGAAGGAAGTAAATGTCTTCTTCTTTCAGAGATCTGTGAAGAAGATAGGAGGATCAAGATCACCAGGTTTCATCTGCTCTTCTTATCTCGAGCAAGATCAGTTCGATCGCTGAACCTTCGTTTAGGAAGATCTCTCAGCCACCTCCTAATTAGCGGCTTCGGCTTTTCATCTTGATTAACTATAGTCGTAAATGTTTTATATCTTGGGTTGAAGATAACTCAGCGATTATGTCCATCTTATCGATTTCTAGTATCGACTATATCTTGCAATGTATTAAACGGAAACGATTTATAAGGTAAATATATCCGATAGAAGAAAGGAATCTTTCGGTTATAAGTTTAGAAATTCGAAGGTTAGTAGTGTGGAGTAACTTTTGCGAATCGGAGAAGAAGTTTTCCTAATTTAGGCTAAGATCATATGTCACTGTACAGAATTTTTCTATTTTTCCAGAGCCGTTGTAGATCGTTTACAGCCTTTTCCATCTCTGTCCATCTTAAACTGTTTCTGACTGTAGCGTTAAAAAATAATGTATTGAATGTTTCCATATTTCAACAAAAAATCAAAACTTTTACCTAAAAACAAATTAATTCTATATAACTCCGAAATTAGGCCAATTTTAACTACGCCTGTCCCGTATGGAGCTTTACTAATAGAACGAACATAAAAAAAAATACAATTTTTTCAAAATAAATGCCTTAGAATTATCAATAATTATCCCTATTATACCAAATCAGAATTATATATGTCTACATACTAGATAACATTTACAAAACAAACTAGCATTCTTTCAATATCAATAACACTTTCTACATCCCTTAATAGTTGAGATAGGAAATTATGCAAAAACATCAACACCCAAATATAAACATAAAGGAACGAAATATATTCTACTTTAAATTAGTATATATTTTATATTAATGTAAATATTATGGTTATTCTTGTGTTTATTTTTTACTAAACAATGTAATATGATTTAATTTTACATTTTGTATATTTATGAAAATGTATTGTACAAATGGTAAAGAGCCACAGCAATTGCTAACTTGTAGCTGGAAAATATGAAAAAAAAAAAAAACAGTAGCGGTCATAGAAATTGCATCACTTATTTCTTTTTACTTTTTACGTACTAAAACAAATTTTTTTTATCCATTTTCAGGAAAATAAATAGAATTTCATTTTTTTTTTTTTTTTTTGTTTCTTTATGGATATATTTAAAGATATCAAAACTTTTCTGAAACAGACAGGAAAGTCGGATAAGTGGACACACAAGATATTTATTCTTATGTTGATGACGTTTATTCTACTGAATGTTTTTGTTTTTCTTTACTTATACTTCAACAACGTTTCCCAGTTAAGTTTTAACTAATGTTGGGATAAAAGCTTTAATTTTTTTATTTTTTAGAACTTTTTGATTGAGAAATATTACAACCTGTCTCAAAGGACATTTATAATACTGTTCAGAGATCACATTCACACTCTATGTACAATAAGTAAAAATTAATTAAACAGCAAAATAATATTAAAGGTAGTAATTATGACCAGTTTGAAAAAAACTGTCCTCGTCAGAAAATATTAAAATTATGACGTTATATGGAGTAAAGGAATTTTATCGGAAAATAGTAACTAGAATAAGGTTCCACCAGTTAACGGTAGTCATAGTTTTGAAAAAAATACCACCATAGAACTGGTAGGAAAAAAAATCAAACGAACAATTTGACTGCTTAATGGTGCGATTGTTTTTAGAACATTAACAAAGAAATAACCAGAAATTTTTCAGATAGTAATCTTGTAAATACAATTTTTACTTGAAGATGCAATGTCTATGACCGGGACTTTATATCTATTGCATCTCTGTTAATTCGATTTACCCTTCTAGTTTTTGATCTTCCATATGGTCTTTTGCTAACTATTATGGCATTTATTGTTATGTAGAGATTTTCAGATCTGTAAGCAGCTCTTAATTGATTATTCTCCACCATGCCTTAGTACTCTGATCCAAGATAGCTTTGGTTATCGTGGGGAGGGTCTTCATCTTTTTTTTCCGATATACGTGTAGATCAAAGGAGAAAACAATATTATAAGAAATTGTTGAAATTATATAAAATAATTTTCTTTTATCGGAACCCCTATACAGAGGTCTATTATTTTTTGACTCAGTATCACCTAAATAAGTTGTATTGAAATCGGTGATCCCACTTCCCTTCATTAGTGAAGTGCAGGTGTTTAATCTAATATACTCAATAAAAATAGGAAGGAAATTCTACTGATTTACATAACAGATGTTTTTCTGTCTTGTTTTCACTCTCATCGAGGGCTATCTGGCTCTGCAGAAATGAGACTGAAGAAAATCATGAACTGTTACATAAGATACATCTTCGGGATCCCCAGGTGTTCACATGTTTCATTCTGGTACACAGAGTTCAAATGGCTTTATCCTACTTCTCGACGACAATTCCTTCTTGGTCTTTTCCTTTTCCAAGTCCTCAGAACCAAAAACCCTCCCTACATCCTGGAACTTCTTACTTTACGCTCCTTTATCCACTCTCTCAATACTAGGTCTCAACCTATAGATTTATATATTCCCTCCCATAAAACTTCCTTAAGCAAATCCTTCATCATTCGTGCTATCCCCTTTTGGAACTCTCTTCCTACCTCCATGCGTCAATCTTCGTCCACAAATTTCTTCAAACAACTCCTGTTCCACCACTTACTCCACATTCAAACTTCCGGTAACATGTAAAATTACTTTTATCTAGCCTTGCCCAAAATTGGTCTTGAACTTGCACTTTGCAAGACCAAGCCCAAGTCAACCTAACTGTTGCAAGAAAAAGACAAGGATTGGTAAAACAATATCGATTTTTTAAATAAAAATTAAGGCAAAATAGTTACTAATACTTGACAATCTCAGTTACTATATGTTAATAATTGGTATAAGCAATCTACTTTTGTATTTAACTCTTCTAATGTTTCATTCGGGCTTAGGGTTTCTCTTATCTAAAAGATTATAGTAATATCTCTATATTAATAAGCTAATAGGTAACTGCAAGACTGTTACGAGACTCTTACGCAAGACCAAGACCAAGACTCGTCTTAATTAGGGTTGGCCATCGATTGTCGATGATATAGAAATATTTTTATTTTTCTTCCGATATTCGATATTTTGACATAAGTGGCATCTACTTCGATATTATCAATAATTGATATCGTTCTTTCGATAATTAAATATTTTAATTTAGAAAAATATATATATTCATCTTGGCTGTTCTCTTTTAGAATGTTGTGCTTAAAAGATGAAGATGACGAAGATGGAAAGGAACAATTAAATTCATTTTACTAAGAAAGTTAGAAGAACTGATATTTCCATTAATTCATTTAAAGAGGAAAATAACATGTTTTTGACACGCAAATGTGCTAAAGAATCATTGTTTGTATTTCAAAAATGTTTATAATATCGATGAAAATATGGACTCTCGAAATCAAGACCAAGACCAGGAACAAGACTGAGTTTGCAAGACCAAGACTCGTCTCGGTTTTTGGCAACACTACTTGTATCTGTATATTGTTTAATTTCAATCTTCTGCACAATTGAAATAACAATAAGCAGTTAATTAGTTTGTATTTTTTCTTATTTAAAGCCGGACTAATACCCATAAATTTTTAACACTTATTATTCTTAGGGGACTGTATTACCAGAATAAAATTATTTTTTCATTCATTCATATAATTGTACACTTTGAGATCTTCAGGTGTTATTTGTCCCTATGATAATGTCCCTATGATAATGTCCCTATGATAATGTCCCTATGCCTTTTCTCTATTCATTACTAAGAATAACCTCACTTAAGAATACAAAAACAAAATATATATGGATCCTTAGACTAGAGGTAAGTTAAGGATATGCAAAGGGGGCACATCCTGGGACCTACCTAAACTTAATGATGTTGTGGGAAAAGAGCCGTTACTATATATGTATATATAGCAGGTAACCCCGAGGTCTCCGCTTCCTCTTCCGCCATATTTACTTATTTACCATCTCCCTTCCTCCTTCCTTCCGACTTCTTCCGTTAGCATTTGGTACACATTTGGGCTGGAGGGAGTTCCCACACCTTCGGGAGTAGGGCCAGATACAAACGTCCATTAAGTAGTAATTAACCCCCACCTCTCCAAAATAAAAAAAATACACTATGTTGTGATATTAACAAAACGGGATTAATAATATAAAATAATTTTTTTTTTGTTCCATATTAAAAAACGCTGCAAATTATTTCACAATCGTTTATTATTTCCAAACAATTATACATCTAAAGTAACATTACCTTCCTAGTTACAAAGAAAAATAAATAAAAGGTGATTCCAATTATTGGACTAAACTTTCTTATTTTTAATCATTAGTAATATGCTAAAAAAAAAAAAAAATATAGCATTACTTCAGTAACACATTCAAAATTTAAAAACCAAACCAACGATATAACATTTGGAGCAGAACATATAAAAAAGAACTGAAGACCATAACTTCGCTCCTAATTGTCCGATTTTAACGATTTTTTTTTTAGGAAACTCCATAAGCTTTTAAAAAACAATGATTTCGATGACACTTCCTTCATTTTTTAGGAAATTTAAATAATTTGAAACATCTTATCACAATATCGACAAAAAAGTGTAAACTTTTTGAGTTATTCGGAATTTAATTTTATTATCCCTCATAACTTTTTTCTAGCTTCTTTTCGTTGAAGTATGTTATATAAATAAATTTAAAGGGCGTCGGGAAAATGACTTTGGCGAAGTTTTATTGAAATCTGTACATTCGTTTAGGAGATACAGTCTATAGCAACGATGGTTTTTTGGTCGCCATTTTCAAAGTAAAAGGTGGATAGTAATATTGATGAAGGAGGATCATCCTCGGGTGACATCTGATTTTATATCCGAATTTGAAAAAAAAACCGTCCAGTAGTTTCGGAGGAAATTCGCGGACGGCGGACGGACAAAAACATTTTTATTCGTTTTTCGAATTCTACGCATCCTGAAACGTGAAATTTTGAGAGGGAGTTAAGTTTTTGAATTTTTTGGTCGATCACAATGGTTGATTATTGAAAATAATAAACCAAAATAATGAAATTTACAATATATATAATTATAATTGTGTATAAAATACTGTAGTAAACTTTGCTCTGACTGATCGTCATTCTCTAAAAATGAAACAATAAGTTAATGATAAATAAAATATGCAATAAATACTTTTGATTGAAATCTATTTGCTAAATAAAAAAAAAAACACTTCGTCAAGCGTTGTACCATATTTGGTTGTGTTTTCATTCAGATCATTCGATAAAAATCTACTAAAGGCTTTGACGTGTCCTTTGAGAAATCAACATTGAAATCTCCAATCAAAATTTATTGCTAATGTTTTCGTTTGAAATGCTGAAAATTTCCCGCGCTCACAATATGAAAGTGTAATTTTTTAAATCTTAAGATATTTTAATGCATATGATAAAATTAATCGACTCGAATCGACTTTAACCGAATGAGCGTTACATAGTCCAGCCTGACGGCTCAGCCTCATTAAATAATCACAAAATAATAGTGCTAAGTACGCCTAAAGATGTTTTCTAAACTAATATTATTGTTCTGACCTAATATAAGGCCTAATATTTTTGTAGGCCACCTTTTTTCATGAGTCTGTGATAAAATTATCTTACAATCCAAGTGGAAAGCAAATGGATATTTACGAGCTTTTAGTACCTAATTAAATAGACTAAGTTTGCCCCTCTCTAGATTGAAAACGCCCTAATTACAAGAGTTTCTTAAAGAAAATAGTTGTAGGTTAAGATTAGATGAAACTATCTATGAAGCTTCAGGCGGACGTTAATAATTTGATAAAAATGGGTCTGTATTACGGACTATAAGAAGCAATGAGGACTTTGCGAAGGATGCTGGATTTTTGTATACATTTTTAAAAAAACTTATTTATTGAAAAATATTACAATCTGTCTCTAGGACATTTATAATTGAGTTCACAGATCACATTCACATTCTATGTACAATAAATAAAATAAATTATACAGAAAAATAATATATATACAGTAAATAAGAATAAAATAACCTAAAAATAAATAAATAAAAAAAACACATACACACCTATTGTATAAATTTAAAAGCCAAATTAAACATTCGTCACTTCTCCATACCTCATTCATCAGAATCCATTGCTTCCGAGAGCCCAAAAAGGTACCCCAAAAATAAAAAAAAAACACTACTCCATTATATATTGCGTATAGATAGGAACTGAAGGCTAATAAATCTATTTTCATATTTATCCAGTATTGTAAGAAAGTATTCATTTAAAATTAAAAATAAAAATACTCGTTACATTCTTTGCCTGTTCCTCAAATCACTGAACAGTAGCTGGAAGTAACAGTTCCCTGTCACTGACAGATAATAACAAAAACGTATTCGATTCATTAAAGTTTATATTGAAGCTTTTAATTTTGTTTGCAATTCGCCTCAAAAAGGCTTCAACGATTTTGATGAAACATAGCTGAAATATATTTGAACTAAACCTCTTTATCCTCGGCTCTAACGGATCCAGGATTTAATTTTTTTTGGGAGGGGGGAGCCTTAGCCCGAACATCTTTTTTTTTTGTATGTATATATTATAATAATATAAAAATATCATGACTATAAGAAGATTTCTGTTCTGGTCTTAACCAGTTCATCATTTGCTAAGATATGATGCATTGGACTTTGCACCCACATTTTAAAATGTATTTCGAAAGTATCCTGGGTAAGTGCCATTTGAAACTCGTTCAATTTTCTATAATTTTGTACTTTTCGACAAAACCAGTATTATAAAGGTCACCGGAAGGCAAACACCATATATTATTTAGAATAATTACAGTTATTCTTAATTTAATATTTTAAGATTCACATTATTATGGAGACTTGAATAAATGCAATGATATAAGAAACATAATCATCATGCAAATAATACTTTTCGGATTAGTTTTATCTCGGTTTACTCAGAAGCAATTATTGCGAAAACATGATAAGATTAAAATGTGTCTATTTTTACTGCCCATGGTTAAATGTTTATCAATTTTCATTATAGCTTTAACAATTTCAATGAATGTAAAATAAGATTTCAGAAACTTGAATTTGCTTTAGGTATTTGTTTTTTTTTGTTTTCATGAAACAATGGGTTTGGTATCCACATTCGACGCTGAACTCGTAGATAGCAACAGAAATCCACCGGACTATTCCCTAATTCGATAGAATTTAGCGCATTCATCGATTGAATCATCACAAGTTTTAGGTGCCAATAGATTTAATTCTTCTGAATATATGTAAGAATTAAATATTCTTATTTTAGTGTTCCTAGCCTTGATTTACTGTTAATTCACAGTTATTAAATATTAATATGTAATAATTAATATTTACCTAATTTCATTATTTCATATACATTTATTATTATTTTATTGTTAATTATGCTCAATCCCTATCTAGCACCACACATTCATATTGTAATCCAAAATAGTAAAACGGCAGTGGCCTCGGGACCTTTTGTAGTATGTATATATTAGAGTTCTGGCAATGACCAGATACTCCACTGGTATCAATAATGCGTTTGAGAGAGTAGGGACCTTCTGGAATTCTGCTTTTCTCTCTATAGTTGGAGGGTTATGCCTGGTTTGGAGTCCTTGCAAATAAGTTCTATCGGTTGTTTTGTTGATTTGTATGTCGCTATGATACACTTCTTATCTGATGAATTAATTCCTAAGGTGGATTGTTTATCCTGTTTATAATATGTCTGTTAACTCTTGTTGAAATTAGCTTAGTATTATGTTTGCAATTGCACTGTGAATATGGAAGAAAATTATCATTCATTATCGGCATATTTTGTTGTGTGATTTTGAAAAATGTTAGCGTGATGCAGATTCTCATAGAACAATTTGAAGTGTTTATGGGGATGATAAACCGAATGCACCTTGCAAATTTCAATCAGGAAATTTTGACATCAATGATGCTTAACGGTCTGGTCGCCCACATGAAATTGAAACGAGCAATGTTAAGGCCTTTGTTGATCAAAATCCCACCTAATCTGTGCTAGAGATTGCTAGGGGCCTAAATGTATCAAGCATAGAAAACCATTTGCGCAAGCTCGGCGATGTTTCCAGGCTTAATGTTTGGATCCCTCGCATGATTTGTTTTCGAAAATCACAAAAAAAAAAAAAAAAAAAAAAAAACCGATATAGGAAAATCACAGCTTTCCAACGCATATAACAACATCGAATTTGGAGAACATCCTGAAGAGTTATGAATGGTCGGAAAGGTGTTCTGTTTCACCAAGACAACGCTAGGCCCAACACCTCATTGGTCACTCTCAATAAACTATTGAAGCTTGGATGGGACCTTTTGCAGCACCCTCCCTATTCTCCAGGCCTAGCTCCAATTGACTACCACTTATTCCGGTCTCTGCAGAACTGCATGAATTGAAAGAAATGACAAAAGGAAGAGGACATCAAAAACCACTTGGATCGATTTTTAACAATAAATTCCAGAAATTCAATGAAGATGGCATTATCAGTTTGTGGAAATATGGGAAAAAGTCATTTTAAATAATGGCCAATATACTGTATTAAAAAAAATATTTTTTTTTTATTATTTTAATGGAATTTACAACTGTATTACATAGAGAATACAATAAGTAAATGAGAAATTTGTAACATGGCATGTACAACATGAAGAGAAACTACCCATTGGTAGAACTCAAATAAAAAAAATAAAAAAAATATATATATATCTATAATACATAGAGTTTTATTTCACCTTGAAAAACCGAAAGGACTTATTTGCCAACCGAATATAAATTATAAACAATAGCTCGTTAAAAAAAGGATAAAATGCTGAACATTTCTCTCACTTACAGTATGCAGGTTCAATTTTTATTTTCTGAGATATTTTAATTAATATCTTCTATAAAACTCGTGGTAATTTGGTTTTCGACACCATTGTTTCATTTTCGCCTATCTAACACGGTGTTATGATAAGACACTCTTTTGGATGATAGCTCATTATAAAGAAGATGAAATGCTGAACATTTCTCCCGCTTACAGTATGCAGGTCTGATTTTTAGTTTTCGATACATTTTAATAATTATGAAAAAACACTTCATGACGGTTCAACCTAATTCACTCTCCACTTCCAGACATTTTTTGGGGGAGAGGGGGGCTATCGCTCTGCCTCCCCCCACAACAATCATGGAAAGTCTCCGCCTTTGCAGTTATTTTTTTTTTTGTAAATAAACGCCTCATGTGTAACATGTACAATATTCATTGTAAAGAGAATTTCTGTAACTGGAAAGGCTATTGTTCCAACCAAATATATTTTGCCTCCCCTTACTGTACTCTGAGAAAGATACCGCTGTACGAACTCCGTTTGGAATGAGATCAAAGAGGAATACATTGCTTACGCTTTAGGCTAACTATTTATGGATGTTGAGGTCGGGGGTGACTAGAGTTTTATTATATGGCGTTATTGTCGTTGCGGTCTCTTGTTTCGGGCGCGCGGCCACAACATTCCTTCGGGTATTAATAGGAGCAGTTATTAATGCTTCTAGAAACCGATTCGATTATAGGAAGCTCTAAGGGACACGTGTATTTAAAGAAAAATAGATGAAAGTAAGAGGGACTATGAAATGCAGCCCCTATTCTTTTGGCACACAGATCGAAAAGAAAACAAATTTAAAAAAAAAATATAATAATTAAAAAATTCCATACAATAAAAATTAAATTATTGACAACTAATTCAGAAATTTAACAAAATCAAACTTGACTTGGAAAGTAAATTTTCTTTGGTGTGCAACAAGTAGGATTTCTATTAGGTGTAGTGTTGCAAACAATCGGTCTTGGTTTTGCACTTTACAAGACTAAGAACGCCTCACTGCTAAAAAAAATCGAGTCAAGACTGGTAAAAAAATCGATTTATTGAATAAAAATTAAGGCAAAATAGTTACTAATGCATGACAATTTTAGATACTATATGTAAAGAATTGGTATAACCAATATACATTTGCATTTAACACTTCTAATTTTTCATTCTGGCTTAGTTAGGTCCCCCTATCTAAAAAAATACAGTAATATCTTTATAGTACTAATAAGGTAATATGTAACCGCAAGACCGTTGCGATACTCTTGCGCAAGACCAAGACCTAGACCAAGACTGAGTTTGCAAGACCAAGACTCGTCTCGGTCTCGCATTTCAACACCACTAATTAGGGGTGGCCATCGATAGTCGATGATATCGAAATATTGTTATATTTCTTCCGATATTCGATATTTTACTGATATATCATCTACTTCGATACTATCAACTATTGTGGTATCGTCTCTTTGATGTTTTAATATTTCAATTTAGAAAATTAAAACTATCGTTTTCAGAAAGCGCTAGGGATTGTAAATGAGTCTGATCGTTAGAAAAAAAAATATTCATCTTGCCTGTTCTCATTTAGAATATAGTGCATAAAAGATAAGGATGACGAAGATGGAAAGGAAACATGAAATTAATTTTACTAAGGAAGTTAGAATAACTGATATTTCCATTAATTAATTTAAAGAGGAAAATAATATATTTTTTAAACGCCAATGTGCTAAAGAATCAATATTTATATTTCAAAATAAATGGTATGCCAAAAATGTTTATAATATCGATGAAACCATAATTTTTTTTTTTTTTTATTTATACCAACGTTTCAACCCAAACAAACATGCTGGTCATCTTCAGGACTGAAAATGTTTTTAAAATCAGAGATATAATATTATACGATCGATAATGGTAAATAATAAACTATAGTGATTAATGGTACATGAATCTTAACTAATATTGCAATACACATATTAAAAATGAAATAGGTAAATAGTTATACAAACTAAAAAATTAAAAATTATGTATATAATCCATTTATACAAATTTGTAATATTTTCTCTTTCTAACCATCGTTTGAGCACTGAGGGTGTTCAAGCACTAACACATTTGGTAGTTAAGTGAAAAGGTCAGGGGGGGGGAGGATTTCCCAGTTTTCCTTTTCCAGATAGCAAAAGGTAGGTAAACATAGTCAGAGGAAGAAGGAGGTATCATTTATGTTTGTAGAATGTAAATAATTTACTGACTAAATATTCCAGATGTGTACACTATTTACATTTTTTCTTATGGTTACAGAAATGTGACTTGTACCATCCATATTAAAATTAATTTTATAGTTCCTGTCCATGTTCGTTATACTCAACTTTTTCCAGAAATTTCCATTCAACTAATTATGCCTTCCATTCAGCTATAGATCGGATTCAGCGAAATGCAAATTTATTTCCACTCCAGATGGATTTCTTTAACGGCTATCGGCCTTGGTTTGAAATGGTTTCAACAAACAAATTTGGTCTAAGTGAGGTTACTAATTGTAAGCGAGAAAGCTCACATGTAAACTATTCAACTTAGGAATGACCATCGATATGTTACAGCAAATTTTTCAATAAAATCGATTGATTGGAAATAGCATTTTATATCTTGGACGTTTTTTATATTTTTTTCCAAAACGGTATTAACTATTTTGATTAAACTCATTATCATGTCAAAGTTATTTAAGTCAGACCTGTAAATAAATTATTGAAATAAATTAAAAATCAAATTGAACATATTAAAAGCAAACTATCCCACGGTCAACTGTCCACGGTAGACACAGACTGATAAAAATTACCTGGGCAAAATAAAAACCAAAGAGGGTGATATTGTCCGAAGGGATGAAGGCCAGGGGTTGAATGGCTCCGCACTTGCCCCCTTCAGCGAGGGATAACTTTAACCATCGACTCCAGACAATGGTTAGTTAGTGGTTAAGTCATCGTCATGTTATTGTTCTATCTCATTGCAGTGCAAGACAATGGCCACGTGGCTTATTACACGTGTACTGAATGAATATAGGATCTAATTTATTAATGAGGCAGGTTGATGAGCTTTATGCTAAGTTGAAGTAAGTCATATGGGGTTCGTTTTGGATGAGTTTATTTCTACAACAAAGCAAATAGTTAATTTAGTTTATTTTATTTGGAAATATGACTGTAATATTTAAAAATCAAAAATATTTAATATAATGGATGATATATATATATATATATATATATAGATTCATTTTATATATACCTACTTGAAAAGAGAAAAATGACTCCTCAACATGGTTGTTTAAATAAATTTTAAATAAAATAATAGAGATCTAAATGTGATACTGTCGGATTGCTGCAAACAAATCAAGTAATATTTCATAAACTTAAATCACTAAGATCACTTTTTTTAACAACCAGTTTTTGTGTTTAATTTCAAACTTTCTATAATCAGATTATTGTTTACTTAAAAACGGCTATTTACTGCATTAGGTTAACTTCGTGTATATCACAATTGACTTATTTGTTAATGTTTTAATTTTAAATTAATTAAAGATTAAAAAAAAAAGGTGAATCAGAAATAAATAAGTCGTAGTAAGAAGAAAAAAGAGAAATAAATGGAGTAAGATACGAGAAAATGAGCAAGGA
Source organism: Nezara viridula (assembly GCA_928085145.1). Classification (NCBI taxonomy): domain Eukaryota; kingdom Metazoa; phylum Arthropoda; class Insecta; order Hemiptera; family Pentatomidae; genus Nezara; species Nezara viridula. Next base: position 12,973,561 of record OV725083.1, on the reverse strand, counting down.
GAAAACAAAGGTATTTAGATAATTTGAAAACGAGCCAATGTGGCTTAAAACGGCGTTTCATGATGGTTAAATAAATAGAAGATGAATTTATGAGAGTAATTATTTCTTTGAAAAACTCTGTGATATCTATTAGGACATTTTGTTTTAATAAGGAAAACGAACGTTTAAATAATATTTAAATATCAAAAATATTAAACCTTGGGGACATATATATTAATTAATTTTATAGGATACCAATTTGAAAATGGGCCAAATGACCCGAATAACAAAAAATAAAGGAAGAATTATTATAACAAAATTTGAAATAAAATTAAATAAAACTTAAAAATTTAAAAGAACACATTCATGATTAATAAAGGAATAAAATTTTATAGATTTTTTAAAGTTATTTAGTCGTGCTTAAACGCTGCATTAGTATCATTACATGACTAGATAAGGTATAATTGTTTTTTTGAAAACTCTACTATATCTATTAAAAGATATATAATAGATAATTAATCGACTCGAATCGGCTTTACTCGAATGAGTGTTACATAGTCTAGCCTCACGGCCTAGCCTCATTCAATAATCACAAAATAATGTGCTAAGTACGCCTAAAGATGTTTTCTAAACTAATATTATTGTTCTAACCTAATATAAGGCCTAATATTTTTGTAGGCCACCTTTTTTCATGATTTCCTGATCAAATTATCTTACGATCCAAATAAAAAACAAATGGATATTTACGAGTTTTTAGTACCTAATTAAATAGACTAAGTTTGCCCCTCTCCAGATTGAAAACGTCCTAATTCAAAGAGTTTACTTAAAGAGAAAACTCTTAGTTGTAGGTTAAGATTAAATGAAACTATCTATAAAGCTTCAGGCGGATGTTAATAATTTGATAAAAATGGGTCTGTATAACGGACTATAAGAAGCATTGAGGACTTAGCGAAGGATGCTGGATTTTTGTATACATTTTTTTAATAACTTATTTATTGAAAAATATTACAATCTGTTTCTAAGACATTTATAATTGAGTTCCCAGATCACATTCACATTCTATGTACGATAAATAAAATAAATTATACAGAAAAATAATATATATACAATAAATAAGAATAAAATAACCTAAAAATAAATAAATAAAAAGAACACATACATACCTATTGTATAAATTTAAAAGCCAAATTAAACATTCGTCACTTCTCCATACCTCATTCATCAGAATCCATCACTTCCGAGAGCCCAAAAAGGTACCCCAAAAATAAAAAAAAACACTACTCCATTATATATTGCGTATAGATAGGAACTGAAGGCTAATAAATCTATTTTCATATTTATCCAGTATTGTAAGAAAGTATTCATTTTGTAATTAAATTAAAAATAAAAATACTCGTTACATTCTTTGCCTGTTCCTCAAATCACTGAACAGTAGCTGGAAGTAACAGTTCCCTGTCACTGACAGATAATAACAAAAACATATTCGATTCATTAAAGTTTATATTGAAGCTTTTAATTTTGTTTACAATTCGCCTCAAAAAGGCTTCAACGATTTTGATGAAACATACCTGAAATATATTCAAACTAAACCTCTTTATCCTCGGCTCTAACGGATCCAGGATTTAATTTTTTTTTGGGAGGGGGAAGCCTTAGCCCGAACATTTTTTTTTTTGTATGTATATATTATAATAATTACCCCGAAAGAAAGAAAGAAACTAACTATAGGTACATGAAATGGTCTTCAAGTAATTCTTTAAGTCCTATTAAATGTAATTAGACGAACAATAATACTTTTAAACATAATTTTTTTCAGAAAACATGGTTATATTTTACTATTTTTTTTGGGGGGGGGGCTTCATCCCAAAAGCACCCGACCCCCTCTCCACTTCCCACCGTAGATCCGCCTATGATCTTCGAGAAAAAAACATGAAAAATATCATGACTATAAGAAGATTTCTATTCTGGTCTTAACCAGTTCATCATTTGCTAAGATATGATGCATTGGACTTTGCACCCACATTTTAAAATATATTTTGAAAGCATTCTGCGTAAGCGCCATTCGAAACTCGTCCAATTTTCCATAATTTTGTACTTTTCGACAAAATTAGTATTATCACCTGAATGCAAACACTAGATATTTTTAAGTGTGTCAAATATAAATAATTACAGTTATAATTAATTTAATATTTTAAGGTTCACATTATTATGGAGACTTGGATAAATGCAATGATATAAGAAACATATTCATAATGCAAATAATACTTTTCGGATTAGTTTTATCTCGGTTTACTCAGAAGCAATTATTGCGAAAACATGATAAGATTAAAATGTGTCTATTTTTACTGTCCATGGTTAAATGTTTATCAATTTTCATTATAGCTTTAACAATTTGAATGAATGTAAAATAAGATTTCAGAAACTTGGATTTGCTTTGGGTATTTGTATTTTTTTGTTTTCATGAAGCAATGGGGTTAGTATCCACATTCGACGCTGAACTCGTAGATAGCAACAGAAATCCACCGGACTATTCCCTAATTCGATAGAATTTATCGCATTCATCGATTGAATCATCACAAGTTTTAGGTGCCAATAGATTTAATTCTTCTGAATATATGTAAGAATTAAATATTCGTATTTTAGTGTTCCTAGCCTTGATTTACTGTTAATTCACAGTTATTAAATATTAATATGTAATCATTAATATTTACCTATAATTTCATTATTTCATATACATTTATTATTATTTTATTGTTAATTATGCTCGATCCCTATCTAGCACCACCCATTCCTATTGTAATCCAAAATAGTAAAACGGCAGTGGCCTCTGGACCTTTTGTAGTATGTATATATTAGAGTTCTGGCAATGACCAGATACTCCACTGGTATCAATAATGCGTTTGAGAGAGTAGGGACCTTCTGGAATTCTGCTTTTCTCTCTATAGTTGGAGGGTTAAGCCTGGTTTGGAGTCCTTGCAAATAAGTTCTATCGGTTGTTTTGTTGATTTGTATGTCGCTATGATACACTTCTTATCTGATGAATTAATTCCTAAGGTGGATTGTTTATCCTGTTTATAATATGTCTGTTAACTCTTGTTGAAATTAGCTTAGTATTATGTTTGCAATTGCACTGTGAATATGGAAGAAAATTATCATTCATTATCGGCATATTTTGTTGTGTGATTTTGAAAAATGTTAGCGTGATGCAGATTCTCATAGAACAATTTGAAGTGTTTATGGGGATGATAAACCGAATGCACCTTGCAAATTTCAATCAGGAAATTTTGACATCAATGATGCTTAACGGTCTGGTCGCCCACCTGAAATTGAAACGAGCAATGTTAAGGCCTTTGTTGATCAAAATCCCACCTAATCTGTGCGAGAGATTGCTAGGGGAATAAATGTATCAAGCGTAGAAAACCATTTGCGCAAGCTCGGCTATGTTTCCAGGCTTAATGTTTGGGTCCCTCGCATGATTTGTTTTCGAAAATCACAAAAAAAAAAAAAAAAAAAAAAAAAAAACCGATATAGGAAAATCACAGCTTTCCAACGCATATAGCAACATCGAATTTGGAGAACATCCTGAAGAGTTATGAATGGTCGGAAAGGTGTTCTGTTTCACCAAGACAACACTAGGCCCAACACCTCATTGGTCACTCTCAATAAACTATTGAGGTTTCTTAATTGGTAATTGGTTGACTGTCGTGGATAATGAAGAGAAGAATAGTTGGGGTGCTCAGTCAAAAAAGGAAGGCAAAAAATAAATTATAATATTTATTTTTTACATATACCGACGTTTCGACCTGAAGTTCAGGCCATCATCAGGGCTTTCTCAGGGGAAGAATGATTCTTCCCTTGACACTTAAGGAGAAAGCCCTTTCTATAAACTTTCTATAATCAGATTATTGTTTACTTAAAAACGGCTATTTACTGCATTAGGTTAACTTCGTGTATATCACAATTGACTTATTTGTTAATGTTTTAATTTTAAATTAATTAAAGATTAAAAAAAAAAGGTGAATCAGAAATAAATAAGTCGTAGTAAGAAGAAAAAAGAGAAATAAATGGAGTAAGATACGAGAAAATGAGCAAGGAGAAAACAAAGGTATTTAGATAATTTGAAAACGAGCCAATGTGGCTTAAAACGGCGTTTCATGATGGTTAAATAAATAGAAGATGAATTTATGAGAGTAATTATTTCTTTGAAAAACTCTGTGATATCTATTAGGACATTTTGTTTTAATAAGGAAAACGAACGTTTAAATAATATTTAAATATCAAAAATATTAAACCTTGGGGACATATATATTAATTAATTTTATAGGATACCAATTTGAAAATGGGCCAAATGACCCGAATAACAAAAAATAAAGGAAGAATTATTATAACAAAATTTGAAATAAAATTAAATAAAACTTAAAAATTTAAAAGAACACATTCATGATTAATAAAGGAATAAAATTTTATAGATTTTTTAAAGTTATTTAGTCGTGCTTAAACGCTGCATTAGTATCATTACATGACTAGATAAGGTATAATTGTTTTTTTGAAAACTCTACTATATCTATTAAAAGAGTTTTTTTAAATAAGAAAGATAAACAAAAACGTAATATTTAAATATTAAAAATATTTAATATCAAATAATTTTGGAGGATTCCAGCATGAAAATGAACGTTGCTGAATGAAAAGTTTTAAATAAAATAATATCAATACAAATATGAATTATATAATTTTCTTTTTATAATCGATGTCAGTGTTTAATTTAATTTTTTTTTAAGAAGACTTATTAATTAAAATTAAACCTTTGCATGACTTTATTTATATAGTTGTTATATTCATCTAAATAAAAATTAATAAATTTAAATAAATAATAAGAGAGTGATAAGAGTAGTTAATATATAGACCGAGGTTGTCATTTGAAGAAATGTTTTTGTTTTTTTTTGTTTTTTTTATGATTTTATTTTGTTAACAATAACTAAAAAATGAAACAGTCTTAAGAAGGCAATATTGTGTAATTCTTCGGAGACGTGGTGCAGAAAATAGTATGGCAAGCCTCACATACTATGTGAATCGTGTATTAATTCTTTTGGTTATAAACAATTTTTTTGTTTTATTTCAAATACTCTAAAATTGTATTAATTTTTTAAATAATCAACCCTGTGTTCGTCTCTATTTATACATTTATTAAATTTAGCATAAAAAAATTACAATAAACATAAAAAAAAGTGAAATAGATGTAAATAGAAATAGGACTCGAAACTTCATAATATTTAAATAAATGGAGCTTGAATTGATAACTGTAATTATCTTATTGAAAAAAAAATTATGACTATTATGATATTTTTTAATAAGAAAGATGAATTCAATATTTAAATATCAAAAATCTTAAAATTTATATATAAATTAATTTTATAGGATACAGAATAGAAAAAAGGCAGAACGTATATATTAAAAATTTTAAATGAAACAATTGAAATATAAAAAGCATACACTTAAAATATTATATAATTTTAATTATTATTTTTACTTTCAAACAATTTTAGCGCTTATTTTCAAATTTTCAAATATTAAATTATTTAGATAACTTCATAATGAGCCATTGGGGCTCGAAACTTCATTATATTTAAATAAATGGAGCCTGAATTGATAACTGTAATTATCTAATTGAAAAAAAAATTATGACTATTAAGATATTTTTTAATAAGAAAGATGAATTCAATATTTAAATATCAAAAATGTTAAAATTTATATATCAATTAATTTTATAGGATGCCGAATTGAAAATTGGCAGAACGTAGTTGATAAAAATTTTAAATGAAACAATTGAAATATAAAAAGCATATATTTAAAATATCATATGATACACGTTTTCAGAATTAAATAATTTGCTGACTAATTATTATATTAACATAACATATGACTATGTTTACCTACCTTATGTTATCTGAAAAAGGACAACTGGGAAATCCTCCTCCCTCTGACCTTTTTACCTAACTACCAAATGTAGTCAGTACTTGAACAACCTCAGTGCTCAAAACACAGTTTTAAGAGAAAATATTACAAATTTTTATAAATGAATTATACACATTATTTTTTATAACTATTTACATATTTTATTTTTAATATGTGTATTGCAATATAAGTTAAGATTCATGTACCATCAATCACTATAGTTTATTATGTACCATTATCGGTCGTATAATATTATATCCCTGATTGTATTTTTAAAAAATTCATATATAAATGAAGATGGCCCACATGTTTGGTTTAAAACGTAGGCATAAATGAAAAATTAAAAAGTTTTTTTTAAAAAGACTGAATTATTTATCATATGATCTGAACTTCAATAAGAGCCAAACTTGGTCTAAATGCCAAGAAACCCTTTGAAGAGAGAGCATGTATTCAAAGACATCATTATACTTCGACATGGCTATGTCAGTAAATATTAAGTTCAATGGCCAAATAAATTTGTAAGACAATCCCAAGCATGATAAAGCCTGAAAGAATAGAAGGGAATTTCTTAAAATGATCTGTTTACATTTAGTTATTAAGATTAATTTCAAGATACTATAAAATGGTTTTCAAGCTCTATAATATAATTGATGATTTTTATGAAGATGATTAATCTAGATGGCAACAACAGATATATGAACAAGATGTCAAACATTAAATTAAAAAAAAAAAAAGGATTGTATTACATAGATTTTAAAAACTTCAATTTCGTTATTCTGTGGCATACAGAGAAAAGGATGCAAAATAAATTATAGAAAATATTTACATGAATGTACATATATTACCATGATATGTAGAACAGTCGAATAACTTACTTCAATAAATTTTTTTTTACTTAAAATTTTTTAATTTTTATACAAATATTTGTACATCATTATTTATCTATTTGTTAAAAGTAATAAAAAATATATAATAAAGATTAAAAAAAAAAAATAAATAAAAAAGTGAAACAGATGTAAATAAGTTGTAGCAAGTAAGGAATAGATAAGAGAAGAGTGATAAGAGAGGTTAATATAGAGGCAGGGGTGCTCAGGTGGGGCCAGAGAAGTCCGGCAGTATAATAATGAATGAGGACTATCGATCAAGCCGGAGCCCGCGAAATATAGTTCCCGCCAAGAGGGCGGGGTCGCGGGGTGGGGGCCAGAGGTCGCGAGGACCAATGGCAGGTCGGGACACCGGGGTCGTCATGGCAACGCGGGTCGGGGTGGGGGACGGGGTCAGCCCTCAGTCCGGCCCACGCCCTCGACCCGGTAGTGTCTCTCTGTGCGCAGCTCTCGTGTTCTCCCTTTTACGTGTGACTATATCCTCTCAGAGTGGCTGTTCTGTGCGGGGCCCCCGGCTACGGGGGTGACTTGGGATTCCCTCCGAGGGGGCTGGTGCCATGGCGGGAGGACGAGGCACTCCTCTCCCTCAGGGGCGACACCCCGGGAACGAATTCGACCCAGAGTGCCGGCTCCAACGGCGACAAAGGCCAGAACATAGAGTGCGTAGTCTGCGGCGACAAGTCTTCAGGAAAACACTACGGACAGTTCACCTGCGAAGGTAAGTCAAGAAAAATTATACGAGATGTTATCTGAAAGAAAAGAAAACAAACGAAAGATCCTTAGAAAAGCCAAGATTATACAGTACGTCATAAACAGTATAGCTCATAAATGACTTCATTTATTATCACCTTATCGTTTTATGACGATGTAATTTTTTTTTGGTAAAAATTGCAAATTGAAAAAAAAAAATTGCTGAAAAACACAGATAAAATGTTTCTCACTTAAAACAACCCCCAAGTAACATCTTAACTTTTTTTTTAATCATCTATGATACGTAAAATTACGAAAACAATTACTTGTAGACGTTTATTTGTCTATTTGTTAAATGTAATAAAAATATATATATAATAAAGATTTTGTACAAAAATAAAAATAAAAGGTTAATGAAACACTTAAAACAACTCCTAACAAACTACCCAACATTTTTTTTAATCATCTATAATACGTAAAATTAAAGACAGTAATAGTGATAACACTATATACATTTTATATTTTAGGTAGGACATTCATGATTTTTTGCCATATTGTCAAAAAAATCAAATAATTATTACGTGGTACAGACTCCTTTTTATCATATAATTAATTAATATGTCAAAAAAATTTGAATCGCTTCATCTTATCGTAACCTATCTCTTTTTATCGATGAAAATTCTCATAAATGTTTCCTGATTAAATTAATTAATTTTAAAAAACTCCTGTGTACTCATTTCCTTTTCACTCGAATCGTAAAATAAGTTGATCACAAATTCCAGAAAAAAGGGCTACAAAAATATTGGGCCGTTTGGCCTATGGAAACTCGTTATTTTGACATACGTCAGAGTGGAAGTCGTTCCAATATTTTTCTCGATTTTACGATCAAATTCTGAGGATTTTCGTAAAAAAAAAGCTGTATATTACGATAAGAAGCAGCCATTCACGAAGTTTAAGACTGATATTAAAAATTTGATATTAGCGCTTCGGCACTTTAGAATAATATAATTTAAAAAAAAACAATTAATTAAATAGTGTATATTAATAACATTTTTTATAATCACTTCCTGAACCTCACTAAGCAAGATTCATTGAAAATTTTTTTTTTTTCAAACAAATAAAAATAAGACTAGTATAATCTCATATAATTATTAAAATATCAATAAAAATATACGATACATGTTCCATTAAGGGAAAAAAAATCTTGTTTACTGACATGTGTTCAGTTGCTGATAACTTATCAGTTTGACATCTACGCAGTAGAGGGCAAAGAAACGTCACACATTTTATTTTTGTATTCTCATTGCAAAAACTTTCATTAAAGGTTACATTGTAACATGGTGGATATAAATAGTATGTATATTTGAAAATTCATTTTGTATCGGAAAAAAATTATTTAATGATGATTTGGGTTGAAAAATATAATAAATAATAAGGAGTTAATTGAAAAATAGTCAAATTATAAAAAAACAACGAATATAACATTATTTTTTATAAACAAATTTAATAAATATTTTAATATAGGCATTACCAGAATAATTTTATAAATCCCATGTAAAAAAAATTTAAATCTTAAGCTACTTCGATAAAATTCTAAATATGGTATTTTAAATGGAATTATACGTATAGAAGTTATAATACAGTTCAATTGTCACGGAACAACATGATTGAATTAAAAAAAAAATTATGATTAATCATTAGAATTTTATTTACAAAAATGACGAATAAGATGATTAAAATAAACATTTCTATTTTATTAAACAATAAATTTCTCGAAGGTGTACAGGATACACTAAATTTTCTAAATATTTATTGATAAAATATATACGAATCTAAATTTTGTTTTATGGAATTCTATAAAAAAGTTATAATAAGTATTATGATATGCTTGTATTTTTTAGTTTTTATTAATTAATTAAGTGTATTCTTGAATTAGTTTATAAAATATTTTTAAAAAACAAAAAATATTTATATTTTGCCTATTCAGATCACTAGTAGATCTCAACGCTCATAAAAATTAAAAAAAAAATTAATATAAAATTTCTAAACGTGATCTTTAATTAGATTAAATTCAACAGAGAAAAATCTAAATGTTTGACAAATAGTTGTTAAAAAAATATGTTTGAAAATAATTCATTTAAATAAAATAATTAGTAAACAGAGCCGAAAATAATAACGAAATAGAATATATATATATATATATATATATTACTAACTGGCAGCGGATTGCAGACAGTATACACACGAATAGCCATATAATCCCGTTAAATCTCCCGCAGTCTTCGACCAAACGTGATCTAAGAACTTTTTTGTGTTGCACTGGCCTTTAACCCGTAACAATTCAGCTGGCAAACATTCCAATCTTATGGATATTATTATGTATCACATAAAAAATATTAGTTATTATTGTATAATAGGATCTATATTATTTTTAAATAATTATATAATTAGTAATGAAAATAATTATAATAATTGTAACTTATAATCAAAATTTAAAGTGTGTTGATGACTCATTTCCTACAATTTAAACTCCCTCTTTATTTTTAGGGAGAGAGACGAAATTAGGAAAATATAGAATATAAATAATTATAAACTAGGTTGAACTATTAATGCTAATTATAAGAATAATTACATATAAAAAATAGTTTAATTAATGAGGGATGTTTTTAGATAATTATTTAAATAATATCATGATTAATTTTTTTTTATTATTTATTTATTTATAAATGTAATAATCTATCACGTGGACAATAAGTATAGTGACATATGAACACCTTCCCAACATATGTTATTAAATAATTATATTTAATTTTTAATCTAATGTTTTAGTAGAACAATACAATATTTTTTATATATGTTATAAAATATGTGCATCATAAGAAATTTTGAAAAAAATATTTGAAAAAGTGCAAAACCCCAGACTCATTCTGGCAAAGTCCGTTTGAGTCGACTAATTTTTGTATTTAGATTATTTAAGTATCTCAGAAACTAAAAATCGTAAATCCATACTGTTAAGAAAAATAATGTTCAGAATATCAGCCACTTTGCAATGAGCTATTATTTGTGAGATAATAATATAGTTGTATTTTGACGCGACGCCGTAACTAAGAGGAAAAAGGAAAAAATACAGTTGTTTTGAATATTTGGAATAAGTTATCTCAAAATTTAAATACCACGCAACACTAGCGGATCCAAGATTTAATTTTGGGGAGGCTTCAGTCCGAAAGCATTTTTTTTTTTTCATAAAAATGACGATAATTACTTTGAAAAAAAATAAAGAAACTAACTACGTATATGAAATGGTATTTAATTGATTCCTAAAGCCCTTTTAAAAGTAATTACACGAACAATAATACTTTTAGAGATAATTATTTAATCTTTTTTAAAAAAAACATGATTATATTTTCCCAATTTAGGGAGTGCTTCAGCCCGAAAGCCCCCCTCCTAGACCCGCTCGTGCCACGGAGAATTTATATTTATTATAAAGATGTATTATAATAAGGTGAAGCAAGAACATGAAATATTTATATTTCATATTATTAATCTGGCGCTGTTGATATTTTCAGTTTTATCGTGTAGTCTTAAGTACACACCGTAGTTTTCATTTTACTTTTGCGATTTTTTGTGTTTCTGGTGTTTTGGACATTAAAATAAAGTTACTAAGAAAATATTTGTCTTATTTCGAAATTTTAGTTTCTTCATTTCGAAGTTAGGACATCCTTCACTTTCACTAGCCCGACCGATATAAAATAATCAAAACTTGCCGAAATATCGACTGCTCACTATAATTTCGATCAGTGTTGAAACAGGAGATGCTCTGGCTTTGTTCCGACCCCCGTATACGGACTAATTGTTTTGTCTTATCCTGTAGTTTTGCAAGGAGTAGCGTTGTTGAAACGCCTAGGTAACTCCTCGGCGACCTATATTCCAGGTAATACCTGCGGACCAAACCGCAGGGGAAGATTACCGCACTTACACAGGACCAGGTAATAATAGGCAGGATACCCGTCACGTAGCCTTCCTTTCTATATCACTCCTCGGTAGTTCTCGATTGGTTCACGGCTTCGGTAGAGTACACCGCCCGGCGGCATCGAAGGCTGCTCCGAAGTCTAAGATCAGACTTAACCGCCTCAATCTTCTTCATATATTTCAAACACTAAAATAATTCTAAGTTCGTGCTTTTTAAATGGAATTTTAATAAATAAACTTGCATGAAAACATTTTTTTTTAAAATAATTTATTTCTACAGATTTTTTTATTTTTATTGCATCGACAATGCAACGTGTCTTAAACTTTTGGAGAGCTTCATAATAACGTTCATAACAACACCCTTCCTATGTTAACAATAGTTTCAATAAAGACCTCAGTACTTAGGAACAGAAAAGTATTTAATACATGTCAAAAATAACTGCGCTGGACAGCTGATCATAATTTTATTCTTACAAAACTTCGCTATGAAGAGGAGAGGAGTAGATCCGTGAGTTATACAGTGGGTTGCTATGCTCAAGGGCTGCTATTGCCAATCTTAAGTCTGCTTACAAATATTGTACTGCAGATTAAATCATTAACTTCAATTATTCAATATAGAGAGATATTATTTAACAATGTTTGCCATTTTTTAATATATTATTTTATTTTTCAAGTTTATCATAAAATAAAATCTTTCTTTTAATAAACTATTTGTTTTCTTGTTCGCCCATCTTTCATTAGAGTTATTCAATAAATACAGCTTATAAATATTAACCAAATTAATAAAAAATAATACACTATTTTACTTTTCCCTTATAAAAAACAATGTTAAACATAATTATATACTATACATTAATCCTAACTGATCTTGGACAGTACTTAATGCTGTTTTAACTTTACTTTGTTATTTTCAGAAGCATTAACCATTAAGACAATGTTATAGACAGTAAAATTTTACAATACAGTCTAACAGACAGTGTAAATACTTCAACAGTATACATACTTTTGGGCTGAAACCGACCTCCCAAAAGTGGAAATATATTATAATTATTTTTTAATATTTTTTTTCGATAGAACATGGGTATATTTTACCATTTTGGGAAAAGGGGCTTCAGCCCCAAAGCCCTCCCCCGTAGATCCACCCGTGGTGTACTTCAATCTTTCTAAACTGCATATATCAGAAATGAAATTATTTTATTTTTGTTATCTAATGCATGTCTCTCTTCCAAGAAATATTACAGCTCTCCTCTACTTAAAACTGGTAGCTAGAAAAAGAAGGATGATTTTTTTTTCTTCCTCTGTAATTTCCGTTATTAAAAATCCAAATGAATTCGCGAATCCGGTAGTTAGTGTTGCCCAAAATCGGTCTTGGTCTTGCACTTTGCAAGACCAAGAACAAGGCCACCTAACTGTTACAAGACCAAGACCAGGACTGGTAAAAAAAATCGATTTTTTTTTTTAATTAAGGCAAAACAGTTACTAATACTTGACAATTTTAGTTACTATATGTAAAGAATTGGTATAACTAATACACTTTTGCATTTATCTCTTCTAATGTTTCATTCGAGGTTCCCCTATATAAAAAAATACAGTAATATCTCTATAGTACTAAGCTAATAGGTAACTGCAAGACCGTTGCAAGACTCTTGCGCAAGACCAAGATCTAGACCAAAACTGAGTTTGCAAGACCAAGACTGGTCTCGGTCTCGCATTCGGGCACCACCGGTAGTACTTCTTATATATCGGTTTTTCTAATTTGTTACTTGGTATCAATTCCTTCTTGACAGTAACAACGTTGATTTCCTCAACGCGATAACCTCTAATAAAGACGAATGTTAGCTCTCCAGGACATTCATCACAGCAATAAATAGGTTAATGCAGCGGACAACGCCTAAACCGGCGAAGTGGAGTAGCATAATTGGCCCGGTGGAGTCAAGTGTGTCCAGCCAAAGACACGGTGGTTAATAGGATACTGTCTCAACAAGGACAACCAGCCCCCTTAGCCAAACTATATGGCACCATATCCAGGATAAGTAACTACACAACCGGTCTTATCCATAACCGTAAATAGTAAGGGGATAAGTGGTGAAATACACACTGCTTAGGAGAGAAATGAATTATTATAAGAACATAGTCAGATAACTACATGTAATGTAATATCGGAACCTATCACCGGGAAGAGATGGGACATATTTGACTACAGAATACATTACAACAGTGGCGTAGCTAGGTCAACTGGAACTGGTAGAAACTTCAACATTATCACCACTTATAATTCCACGTTATCAGCTTCAATTCCACCCTCCGATTGAATATGTAATTGAATACAAGGTGTAGAAATTTGATATTGAATCATTAGTAGAATATTCCTTCAATATAACTTCGATTTTTTTAAAACTGTAGTTGTTTAAAAGAAAAATACATTTTAATGGAGAGAGATGGTCCAGGGTGGCGGTCATAAATAGGCTAAATAGTGGCAAAACTATTTTATTAAAAACCAACGTTTCGACTCGTCTTTACCTAAAGAAGACCTACAAAGTAGGATCGAAACGTTGGCTTTTAATAAAATAGTTTCGCCACTATTAAGACTATTTATGACTGCCACCCCGGACCATATCCTTCCTTTATAATGCAACGGTCAACTATTAAATATTCGATAAAAATACATTTTCCATTCTTAACTGAAAGTAGTGGATGGAATTGTAATTGTAAAGACAGCGATCAAGTGCTATGTATTGTAAACCTGTTAAATATGTATTATCGAGAAAATTATTTACGATATGTGTATTAAATATTGGCGCAAGTACTCTCAATTTCAATGCAGCCTAAGGTCCTGTAAAGTACTGCTAACTTCCTTAACGCATGGAGTAGATTATTGTAAAGCTTCTATGCGTTTGATTCTTTGTTCTTTATTTGTGAATAGTGTTGCCCAAATGCGAAACCGAGACGGGTCTTGGTCTTGAAAACTCAGTCTTGGTCATGGTATTGGTCTTGTGCAAGACTCTCGCAACAGTCTTGGTGTTACTTATTACCTTATTACTATAGAGATATTACTGTATTTTTTGAATAGGAGAAACCTAACATGAAATGAAAAATTAGAGGAGTTAAATGCAAAAGTATATTGGTTATACCAATTATTAACGTATGGTAAATAAAATTGTCAAGTATTAGTAATTATTTTGCCTCAATCTTTATTCAAAAAATCGATTTTTTTACCAGTCCTGGTCTTGGTCATGCAAGACGAAGACCGATTTTGGGCAACACTAATGGCGACTATTTACATACCCGATATCAGGAGCCTAGAAGGCTGAAAAGACGCTGGATGAAGGACCTCCTCGCTTAAAAATCCATACTAAAGTGCCGCAGTGCACTTCTTCCCCTCAAGTCGAATAATGCTATATGAATATTCTTCTCGACAGTAAAAAAAATCGCTGATTGTCAATATTTTTGAAAGGTGTGGATTATGAAATAAAGATTAAAAAAAAAAAAGACTTGAAATCTAATTTATTCTCTTAGACAACAGTTGAGTACTTCCTTACAATGTACTGAACCCAAGACCTTCCATATGTTGTAATGATTTATATTTTTTTTTCAGAAAATAATTATTTATGCACTATAACCTTTTAATATATTTCTGTTATAACATACACACATAACCACACAATCGCACGCCTAATCTCCGAACTCGTTTTTAACAAATAAAATAATAACCCTCAAGACGCGACCGCAGACGAAGGGGTAGACACCCCTAACAAGAATTATAACATGGAGGGGGGGCGCTGGGATGAGAGAGTTATCCAATCTGCTAATGGGTGGCTCCCCCACAGCTTTATACCACCTGACACCGCTAATTCATTATATCTTCTCTCCCAGGAAAAGGACCTTTTTTATTTTCTGTTTACAGATAATTAGTCCAGCAGCAGGACCTCTTGTTCATAGCGGAAAATATACTCCCTCCACCCCTCCTTGCTTTATTGGATTAAGGATTTGTAATATACGGACTCCGTGTCCTGAAATTATTATACAAAGGACTCCCCTTTCTGTCTCTCTTTTTTTTTCTACACCCACCACTTTTAGAATCGTCACTAAATCCATGGATTTCACTTAAATAGGATAGAAATGTTGAAAAAGTATTGATATACCGAAATATCTATTTAAATATATTAATATTTTAAGCAATATTTTTCCCATAAAAAATAAAATTGCCTATCAGGAAAACATACGTTTTACAGTACTCCATGCCGTGATTTTTTAATTAAGGTAACATGATTATTCATTAATTTTATTTAAGCATTAAAAGTCATATTTTACCAAACATATATATTAAAAATATTCATTTATAATTAATAATTAATTTTATTAAAACTTAAGCTATTTTATTGAATTTTAATATTTCTAATACTGGTTTCTAAATCATAGAAATATGTTTTCGTTTTCTTCATTGATAAATGGTAATGAATTCTTTTTTTTTTCTATTAATAATAAATATTTAATTGTTTTCATTAAAATCTGATACTTGAATGCAGTGTTAAATATGTTCCTCTTCTTTCGTTAGGAATCTTCAACATCAATATAATTAATAATGTTTGCAAAATCTTGTTACAGTACTTTTAAAACTTTTTGCAATAATCATGTTTCCTCTCAATTAACTGCCGAATTCGAACATTCCGAATTCTATTTAAAACAATGTACTTTTTTAATGTTCTATCCAAAAAACCTATTGTTTGCATACTTTTTTTTTTGAAAAATAGAGTTGTTTTATGTTCAGAAAATATCCTTCATTAAATCAATAAAGTGGAATTTCGTCACATATTATGGCAGTTCTGCAAGATATTTATAAACAGTAAGATATTTAAAAGTCAGACCTTAAAATTGTGAATATACTAAACAATATGAAAATTAGTTTTAAGAAATGTATACAGTTAACCGTTAATCAGACAACACTAATATATTGTTCAAAAATATACAGTTACGTCCTATCTTACCATCAAAAACTTTTGCATTTGAATGAAAACTCAGATCTAAAAAAAGTATAGCAGAAGAATAAAAAAGACTCAAGATGTGGAAATAGAGATAGACTCCTAGAATGTAGTAAAATAGAAAACACGATAATGAACTGTTCTGTTGAGACAGATGAAGGAAACAGATAACAAAAAAGAATAAAGAACAGCCCAAGAAAAAAAAAGTAAAAAAACGTTTCTCACGTGCTTTGTGTAAAACGGAGAGGAAGTGAAGAGATAAATTTAGAACAAGCTGGAGTTGGAGCTGGAGAGAAAGAAGTGGATGGACCAAGATGGATATTTCTGGACCAGGTTTCAATTGAGCACCAATGAAGAAGCTCAATGAATCACCAATACAAATTAGCGTCCATTTACCAAGTCAGTTCTTATTCGTTTATTCCTTGCTGTTCTTATTCTTCGAGAGACT
The DNA here is from genome assembly GCA_928085145.1 of Nezara viridula. Taxonomy (NCBI): domain Eukaryota; kingdom Metazoa; phylum Arthropoda; class Insecta; order Hemiptera; family Pentatomidae; genus Nezara; species Nezara viridula. Next base: position 12,956,663 of record OV725083.1, on the reverse strand, counting down.
CAAAATAGAAATAAAATATGTATTTTCTTTGAAATTATTTAAAGATCGCATACAGACCTGGGTATGAAAAGTACACGTACTCGTTGGTACGTCAACTTGATAATTACGAGTTTTATTTACGAAAATTCTTTGAATCAATCTGGAGATCTTCAAAGTATTTTTATTTAATTAGGTGCTAAAAACTCGTAAATACTGATTTGCTTTCCACTTAAATCGTAAGATGATTTGAGCACGAACTCGAGCAAAAACGTAGCTTTCAAAAATATTGGGCCATTTGGCCTATAAAACCTCGTTAATTTTACATTTTGGGAGTGTAGGTCACGCCAAACGGCTCAATATTTTTTAAGACTACTTTATCCATCTCTCGGTGTTTTGATCAAAGTATCATACGTTCCAAGTGGAACGGCAAATAGTTATATGCAAGTTTTTATTACCCAATTAAATAGACAAAGTTTGTCGACCTCCAGATTGAAAACGCCCCAGTTCCAAGAGTTTTCTTAAACAGAATATTTATAGGTTACGATGAGATGAAGCTATTCACCATGTTTCAGGCAGATGTTAATAATTTGATGTAAAGGGATCTGTACCACGGACTAATATTTCTGAAGTATTTTCTAATTAGGTCTTTAAATCTTTTAGAAGCTACAACTGCTATTTAATACTTATCACATGTTTTCGATGGCCTCAAAATTAAATGGATAACTATAAATTAAACTGTCGTATTCCTGAAAAGAATTTAAATTATTCATTTTTAAATCGTGTATTTTCCGAAATCCAAGAAGTCCTTCGACTTGTGCTGCTCAGTGATTTGATTAGACCCATCCTCAGGGAAGAATGAGCCACTGGCCGGAGGCTGAAGAGGAGACAGATTTCTGTAGAGGGGGGCGGTCGGAGAAGATTGGCCTGGCTAGGGGCCATGAATATTCTGCGGGAGGGGGCGCCCACAAATTAGGTAACAGTTGTTATGGATCACCCCGGGGGAATGCAATATCCCCGGGTCCTAAGGGGACAACTATCAATCAATAGCTGATGCTTCTTCCCCTTCACCACCACTTATTACCGTCACCGATTGAGGAATAATAAAATTCCCCATGTCGTTCCCCATGCACCCTACGCACACCCCACATCACCCATCACTTCATAAAGTCTTCTATCAAACTCAAACGTATGGATTCATACGCACTTCATGTTTACGATCTACTACGAGACACAGTGGTCCTATATTCAAGATCGAAGATTCGAATCCTGTTGTGTCAGGAAATTTTTTTATTTTGTTACACAAGCCGAGGATCTCCACTGGAATCAGATGGCCCTACTAGAACAGATCAAGGCTCTATAATAATTGATTTTCTTGTCCCAATGAAAAATATTCCTCTAGATCAATAATTAAATAATAAGATACAACCATCCTTGAACTTGCACTAATCCATTATTCAACTCACTCACAACCTATTTGTTTAGAGAAGTAGAGCAGTGCTTTTTAGGTATTTTATTTTCAGAGAGTATTGAAGACATACTAGATATATATATTTTTTTTTTTTTGGATGTTCATAACCAGTTTATTCATCGGTTCCTTTTCTTTGTTACTTTTTTTGTTATATTTACTATGGACATTAATTTTTAATTTTTTTATACGAATAAATAAACTCTAAAATACAGATAGAAAAAGTTTCGTTTTAAATTCATCACTAGTATAATACACAAATTTAATATAAATGAGTAAAAAACGTCAACAGGAGACAGAAATTATATGTTAGATTATAATTGGAAGAATCCAACTACACTTTCTAGTGTATGAGCTTGAATGTCATGGAGTGAAGTCAATCCGAAGTGTCCAAGAAATTATAGTCCTGTCCTTCACTTTTATAATTCTTTTAAAAACTAAACTTTTATCTTTTATAATTTTTTTTTGTTTATGCTAATGTTATTTAATTGAATTTTAATATTTCTAATATTGATTTCTAATTCATGGAAAGAAATTTGTCTTCTTTATTGATACGTGTGTCTTCTTTCGTTGGGAATCATTTTTATCAATATATTTAATACAATTTTCAAAATCTTGTCACAGTATTCCTTTTTAAACTTTATGCAATAATCATGTTTCCTCTCAAATGTACATCCATTTTCCCTTTTGATGACCCCTTCGAAATCTTTCGATCCGTCGACTTCCAAAAATATCTGAATTTTAAAACCTCTCAAATCTTTCAATGAATTTTTTAAAAGTCATTGTAGGAACTTAAAGCTCGAAATTAGAATTCTTCACTTCTCCGTGAAGTTCCTGTTCATTTGATACCTCATTCATCGAAATTCATCTCTTTTGAAAACCAGAAAAGATATATTTATACTTCCGTATTATATATATATATTGTAAATATTTGATAATCTATATGGGAATAAATTACATTTTTTTTGTTTTATTTTAAGCTATAATGTCAAAATTCATGCCACCGTATTCAAATAAAGCCTGCCTACCTAAGGGTTGGAATGTCAAGGGATACCCTTGGATGTTTCGAAACCCTGACACGAGGCAGCCTTGAAAGCCAACCGAGAGGTCTTTAGCGCAGCCGGGTATTGTCCCTACAGAGCGGTAATAAATTAGCCTATCTCGGAGGCTGTGCTTATTCAAACTGGATTAATTGATACCTTCGTCGCTATAATAATTTAAATTATTCCTGTAGGCGAATGCGACTAATCTCTAGGTCATTTCCTAGTTCTCAAAGAGCACGATGTTACGCCCGGAGTTACTAAAGATGGTAGCGAGTAGCCGAGTTATAGGAATGATAAATGGAGTATTCATAACCCCTTCCCATCTAGCTATCATCATATCTCAAATCAAAACGTCAGGAAACAACATAGAACGATTCTTATATTTTCTATAGGCATCACAATTTAAACTCATTAATACAAACAACTAAAACATTTACAGAAAGTCAAAAAATAGTTCTGTTTCCAAAATGAAGTTAAAGCACCCTCATACCAGACTGAAACGACAAGAACCTGCTCGACGTTTCCGATTACTTCAGCACTTACTCGACAAACGCTCTAAACTTCCGATTAATTACAAAAGACTCATATACATGACTATGCTAAGGCTTAGGAGTTAAGCTATGGGGCTCCACTAAACCAGCGAATTCCTCTCGTATCCAATCAGAAATCCTCAATGCTCCCTACTTTGTTAGAAATAAAACCATTCATAATGACCTTAATGTTTCTTAAGTTTCAAATCTGGCCCAATCCAGATACCTATCCTTCCATAATAAAATTCAGAATCATCCCAACTCTCTCGTTTCTAACCTTGCTTCCTCTTCAATTTCTGATAACCGTCCGAGGCTTTTGAAAAGAAGATGGCCCCGTGATCTCTAAGTTAAAGCACTAAACAACCTGACAACGTCTCGCAAATTCAGATATCACTAGGACAGAAAAGGAAAAAAAACTCAAAATCTCTTCACTCTAATATATCAAATATATACTGAAAGAAAATGGAGAAAACACACCCGAGAAAGGTTATAATCAAACAGCTGATCAGCAAAAATAAAACAGATGAATAAACTTGCAATCATCAACCGAAATACATAAATATACAACAAAAAAAAAAAAACCATAAAAGAAAGGTAATAAGAATAAGAAATAAAAGAGAATTGAAAATTAACATTAAAGGAAGGTTATCATCAAAACAGCTGTTAGCACAAAGTTAAGTTGGTTAGATTTATTAGACGTATCAAAGATGCTCAACATTTTAGAATCAAAATTATTTTCTCTCTTTCTCATTCCACACTCGAACATCATCAAAATCACGTTTAAATACTTTAGAGTGATGAGTTAACGCAGCCTCATTTCTGTTAATATTCTTGCAATTATACTCTAAGTGATATATTCTATTTACTGGTTTTATTAATTAAATAATTAATTTGGTTAAATCTTTCTAATTATTGTCTGTTTAAAATCTATTTTTACTGTCACACTTAATTAATACTCCCTTATATAGGCCATATTAGAAAAAAAAACATCTTTGTTCCTTTAACCAATGCAATATCAGCCTATTAAATGCAATATAAAGCCTATTAAATACACATCAATGATACAGCTACATACTTTATAACACCTGGGGTTTAATAATTGAGCAATAAGCCTCAGTATAAGTTTCATTCGTACAAACTGGGTTTTAATGTCTTGCTCATCATTAAAACAAATCATTAAAACCCATTGCCCACAGATAACAACCGTCAGAATATGTATAGTGCTTACATTTATTTAAATAACTCTTAAAGTTGTAGTAAGAATTTATGGATTACAAATTAGGATTCATCACTTCTCTATGAAATTCATATTCTTTTGATATCTCCTTGGCTAAAATCCATCGCTCCAAAACATCAGAAAAGAGATCTGTACAACGGAATAGTATATTTATTAGATTTTAATTTATTTTTACCCTGCACAATTAATAATACAATATTGTGAAAAATACAATATTATAAAAACGCAACATAATTGTTTATTAAATAGATGTTACATAGTATCGAAAGCTACAACAGGATCTATAGAGACGAAGCCCGGGGCAAGACGCCTACTCAACTTCCCTTCGCCCCACCCACTCAGCAATAACATGTATTTATTTTATATTCTCACTCTATTTGGTAATAACGGTCTATTTTAACGATTGCTCTATTATACTATACGGCTGTGATATATTACTAGTTATAATAGTGTGCAGGTGTATCACCTGATTATATCACTTGTACCTTGTGAATCATTTATTTAAATAGACACTCTATTTTACACCTGGAAGTTTTTAAATTTTCCCATAATGTTTGTAATTTTTAAATCCTTGTATTAAGTCCAATTCAGTTCATTCAGTATAATGTGGGAAAAAGATGGGCCGATGGATTTGTATTAATCTGACGTTTCTACCTAACTATGCAGGCTCTTCATCAAGGCTAGAATAAACAAGATATAAAGACTACAGAAAAATGTATCTTGTTCATTCTAGCTCTGAAGATCTGCGTAGTTGGTTCCATTTTATAGTTCCACTATTTTATTTTTTTTTTAATGACTACTTTCCCGGACCCTCTCTTTCCTCGAAACATAAATTGATATATAATGTTTTATAATATTTGGATTATAGATAAAAAGTTATTTAAAAAATCTGAAATCCATCATATTATAACAAGGCAAACGTTAGGAATCGCATTTGCCTTAACCTAGCATAATTTTTATAAAAATCCAAAGAAAGCAACATAAAATAAAATGAGATGTAAAATTCTTCACAATCAAATAAGCTAATTAAATTTAACATCTTTCAAGGGATACAAACAGTGAACAAATGTCTAAAAGCTACACAAGCGTTTAACCAAACTCCCTTAGATTTCTCTCGAAAAACCGACAGTAAAAGAAAGAGAACTAACTACTTCAGATATTTTTGTTTCCCATGTTTGTGAAATATGTAAAGGTAGCTTAATATTTCTCCCGAATATGCAGGCAATCTGATTGTTTCTTCATAAAAATACAAAAAAAAAATATAAATATATATAGATCTGCCCATTGTTTTCGTGAATATAAATAGAAAATCTTACTATGTTTGAAATTATTTGCACATTTCTATTTTTTTTTCCCTCCTTTTTCCTTATCTCGACTAATTTCTTCAACTACTTCACAATAAAACAACCATCACGAAGTAAATAAGGTATATTTATGTGCATATTTGAAAGCATCCATTCAAAGTTATTTAGCAAAATACAGTGTAAACAATGTAAGTATTCTTGAGGGATTTTAGTCCTATCTAAAATCTTTCTGTAGAGTGACTCAGAGTAAGTTAGATCTCAGGTTCGAACCCAGTTGTGGCAGGTAATTATTTATTATATTACAACACGGTGGATCGACTCTGAGATCGGGAGACCCTTTCGGGGCACACCCAGTCTCTATAAAGTCAGTATTATTTAATTAAATAATTAATAAAATGAAAAATCTGGCGCTTGTCGTCCTTATCTTATAATCTCTCTACACAATCATTGGTCTACAAACAGTACTTCCTAACAAAGTACAAAACTAATATGAACAGACTATGATGAGAGGAGGGGAGGCGATACACCTACTCTAATAAAATGTGAGGGCGAGAATATCGTTTCTTCCCTCTCTCCCCCCCCCATAATTTGAAGTAAAAAAAAAATTAAATGTTGATAACAAATGCATGAATGAGTAAAATATGTAAACTAAAATCATTGAAGAAAATTTGACTAGCGAGGCTGAGAACCATAAGTAGGTGCGTTACTTTTATATCACGAAATAAATATTCCTATTCTTATATTCTGGGATGATTATATGGAAATATTTCCTAGGATTTTATTATTCATTCATTTGTCATGTGTATACCTCCATTTCCACATGATTTTCTTATAAATATTCAATGATAAATTCGGAAAAAATATATTTAATAAGTATAAATATATTTTATAGAGAATATTTTGATAGACATTTTAGCATAACTTGTTAAACTGTCAAAACATTTTATTTTTATTTATGGTTGTGCAAACTAAGAAATCAAAAATAATTTTCAATTTTTTTAACATTAATTATTTTTAATTATAATATAAAATTAATTATATAAATTAGGTATGTTAAATTTTTACACATAATATGAACTATTGTTTTTTTCCTTTATTTTTGCAATCGAAATAGAAAATCTGCGCCTATGACTGAACCCAAGAACCTACATTAGGTCCTTCTTATTCTTCATGAAGTCTCATTACTTATTAAGATACGATTAAAAAAAAAACACACAAAATTTATATTAGTAATAAAACAAAAAAGCCAAGGTGTGTTACTTTAGACAACACGATATAAGTGAAAATATCAACAAGGCGAGATTAATAATATGAAACATAAATTATAAATAATAGCTCATTATAAGAAGGATGAAATTCTGAACAATTCCTTCGCTTTCAGTATGCAGATCCTATTTTTAGTTTCTGAGATATTTCAATCCATATGTCCAATAAAACTGGTTATTGTACTTTTTTCGACACTGGCCCATTCCCTTATCGCCTCTCTACCATAGCATCGCGTTAAGAATAATTTTGAATAACAGCTCATTACAAAAAGGATGAAATGATGGGCATTTCCCTTGCCAACAATAGGCAGATTAAGAATAGTAGTATATGATTTTTTTTTTCCTTATAATTTATGCTGGTAATATTTTTCAATTTTCAAAACTTTGATAAAACCTTGTTCTTTAAAAGGGAATAACATCGCAACATCTGTTCTTTTTTCACTTGTATTAAAATATACACAACAGCTAAAAGTTCTTCTAAAATTTAAAGTCCCCACACCAAATAACAGATGCCATACAAAAGTTGAACAGGGTTGTCAGACGTGAAAAGACGGAAGGGACAGTTCTAACTGGCCACTGAATATGCATCGCGTTAACGAGCCCAACCCAAACCTGACTCGATTATTACACTGGATACTCCCATCATCGCGATTCTGTCCTGTTAGGTGTCCGTCCTGGGGGCTGATGAGCTGACATGTACCACGGTAAAACAAAGGGTAACAGGGCATGGCCCAATAGGTCAAATCGAGATTCGTGTTAAAGTTCATTTCTAGCATTGAGAAGCAAGTTAGACAATTAATTATATGTTCAAAAGTCAACATGATAAAAAATAATTAATTTATAATAAAATAATTTTTTCAATTCTTCGAATTATTCAACAATTCGTTTTTTAAATAAATGTACCATAGGTGATGAACCTGCGGAAATATCTAGTTCAGGCCAAGTCTTCCATAAGAGGGATGTTGAGGTCTTTATGGATAATTTTATTTGTTACATAATAAGGAGGATTTTGGATTGTAAGAATTGGATACGGGAAGAATTCGATGTTTTTATAAAGCCCCAAAAAACAAAAGTAAATTAATAATTTTCAGTCCAAATCCCTATAGAATAAAATAGAGTATCGGTTTTTTCGTGCTTTTATTTACTATCAATAAATTCAATACGCTATATATATATATATATATATATATATATATATATATATATATATATATATAAAAGATACACACCTGAAGCAATTGTAAAAATTGTTGTGAAAATATGAAATAATAAATCATGTCCGTACAAATTTTCTTAATCTCAAATTCACAATTAATAATAACAAAAAAAAAACTAAAAAAAAAAAAACTTGTATATACCAAATGGAGATCTATAGTCATTAACTTGCAATTTGTACAGTTTGCACATTTCCATATTACTCTCATTGGAAGCTGTCATTGGGAACATTACAATCTATCTTGCTGACCGTTAGCAATAATTAAATCATGATTCATCATTTGACTTGAGCAAAACCAAAAACGTTTAAACGTTTAAATATTCAAAATGATTGCATAGGATAAAAATATATCGAAGTAGCAGGAAAAATTAAATTAGTCAGTTTTATCTCTGCTCTCAGTTTTTTTTTCTTCATTATTACTTCACTTGTTTTCATCTATTTTTCTGTGTATTGAGTTTCAAGTATTCGTATATACCCCACTACATATCATCACTATCACTACATATGCTGATGACACGTGTATCCTATCAGTTAATAACGATCCATTAATTGCATTCCAAACTCTTCAATCACATATCAAAAACCTGGAAGAATGGTGTCAAAACTGCAGAATTAAAATAAATTCCTTCAAATTACCTTTACTCTTCGATGTAAAACTATGACTTTCTATCCTACAGTATCCTGTAATAATTCCCCACTTATTCCTGTGGGACAAATCCGTAGAATCCATCTGGACAAATGATTCACTTGGAATCCTCATACAAGACTGAAACGACAAGAAACTGCACCACGTTTTCGACTACTCCAGCACTTACTAGACAAACGCTCTAATTTGTCTATATATTACAAAAGAGTCATATACATGACTAAGGTCAATTCGGACTAACAGAATTGAGCTTTGTGGCTCCACTAAACCATCGAATTCCTCTCGTATCCAATCCTTACATTCCAAAATCCTTCGGAAAATCCTCAATGCTCCTTACTTTGTCACAAATAAAATAATCCATAACGACCTTGATGTTCCTTATGTTTCCGATTTGGCCCAATCCTATCCTTCCATAATAAACTTCAGAACTATCCGAATCCTCTCGTCTCTAACCTTGTTTCCTCTTCTATCCCTGATAAGTCTCCGAGGCGTCTGAAAAGAAGATCTCCTAATATAGACATATTATTAGAGTGCTCCCAATGGATAGTTTCTCAACATGTGTTTCATGTCATTATATCCATGTGCGAATTTACTAGATGTATTTTTTTTTATACAGTTGTAAATATCATATAAATATAAATAAAAAAAAATAAATACAAAAATTTCTGTAGGCGAATTGCACCTACGAATCGCTCCTTTATACCTACATGGAATAGGGTTATGTAATAGAAACTAATTATTGATTTATAAATACTTTAAAATTTCTCTAGGCCAGAGAGACGAGGGTTTGATCCATCGCTGGATAAGTTACATCCAGTCCGAAGCAGCATCGAGATTGGACGTTAATTGATTTCGAAGAGAGCCGTGCGTCCATACAGCCCCAGCCTCGAGGCCTATTGCTATGAATATTTATCTTCTGCCATTAGTCCTGGAGGTAGAAATGGACTTGGGCCGCTGGGTTTTTAATGACCTATTGTGAAAGGTGCGGTGTAACCTTTTTAATTCTGCAATAGATCACCGATTATGTAAAACAAATGTATTCCCTCCTGGCCATCCGTTTCTTCAAAGGATACGTCTTCAACCCGGAAGAACATTAGAGGTCCGTTGAGACACCACAAACTTATAAATAGGGTGTTCCTCTAGACTAGGGGTCTCCAACGTTTTGGCCCGCGGGTAACATTAGGACCACCACCAAGTCCCGTAGGCCGCATTGAGATCTCCAATAAGTCAAAGTGAATAGTAAAAAAAAAAAAATAATATCGTTCTATAAATGACACTTTAATGGTGATATGAGCTTTCTACAAAAAACAAATCATAATTGTTGGTTTATGGTTGACTGTAGTGAATAATTGAAGAAAAGGATGGTTGGGATGATCAGCCAAATTAAAATGTAAAAAATAAATAAAATTATTTATTTTTACAATGATGTAGAGATGGTTAACATTTATTTTCTTTATCTATTAACCTACAGTTATCAAATGTAATCTTTATTAGTTCGTTATATACTCATCATTCCTTATCTCTTATCGCAATCTGTTTACTTTTAACTTACATGCTATATTCTCCTTTGTTTTTCTAATTTATACTTATTTTCCATTTTTTGTTTGTATCAGATATATATATATATATATATACATATATATATATATATATATAATACTTACTACATCGTTACCCACTATATCTCTGATATCATCTTTTTATTTCTTTATCAGACTACTTCTTCTTATTTTATATCTACTTATATTCATTTATTTTATTTTCACATGTTTTGTAGCCCTGATGAAGACCCGCAAAGTGGGTCGAAACTAAAAAATTAAATAATACTATTTGTATAATTTAGTATTGAATGTTATTATACCTATTATTATCTGGTTCTTTTCCCAACCCTGATGAAGGCCTGAATTTCGGGCCGAAACACCAGGAAATGTAAAAATTTATAAAGCTGTTACTCTTAATTCAATAATTAATTAAGTGTGATCTCGACCCAATCACCTTCCTGTACAACCGTTGAACATGTAACAGTACTTGCTCACATTGTACTGAACCCAAGAACTTTCATTTGTTTTTTTTTATGATTATGATTTAAAAATGGAATGTATTGTGAACAAGGCTCAGACTTTCCATTCTGTTTTGTTGGGCGATCGATCCCTCTTCCCTTTCCCCCCAAAAAGTCTCGGAAGTTTATATTATGTACAAAAATTATGACTAATAATTAACATAACATCATTATTTTAAAACAAACAATATAATATTATATATAAAAATAAACTTACATGAACGTTTATATAAGTTTTTTTTTCGTATGGGTATATTTCAAAATATGTAAACAAAACAATTGAATACATTATATATTTTTATTTAAAAGTTTGAAGCAGTGAGAACAACTCTCAGTTCTCCAATGCTTCTAATATTCGCATAAAATCTTAGGATATGTTCCTACATATAATTGTTACATACCCTTTGGCGGGTATTAAACACATTTTACAAAATAGTCTGTTAGTATTTTGAGTTTATATTGTTTCAAAACACTCAAGGGATGGCACTGAATAATTTGAACAATCAAACTTTAAAATTAGTTCAATCGTTCGCTCAAAAAATCGTTGCATATATACAAGCTGGCTAATATAAACATGTAACGTGGTTGTTTCGCCAGATTCGCTTAAAAAAAATATCGAATTTCATATTTTAGACTCTTAAATATTTAAAGGTTATAACTATAATTTGAAAACACAACGAGATACAGAAACGTTACATAAGATTTATAGTTTCGTTGAGTTCGACACACGAAACGTTTGTTCGATATATACAAGCCTCGAGTCTATGAATTTAAATTCAATCGTTTCGACATGACATAAAGGATAATAGGAATAATGAAATTGAAATGTTCATAAAAATAATGGTCCTGTTTAAAATTCATTGAATAAAATGGCCGAAGTGATGGAATCGCCGTTGCGCAGACATATCCCACTTTGAGTAGGAACACGCTCTCACGGTGACCTTTGCCATTTTCACTGTGACAGATAAACATTATTTTTATCGAATAAACATTTTGTGTCTATCTTTTTTAGTAAATCAACCCAATAAAATCGCACAATATTTTAAATAACATAAATATAAAAAACATTAATATAGTAACCTAAATGTAGTTTATTGAAAGAACTACATTTAGGTCGACTGTTCTACATATCATGGGTGATAAATCTTCAGGACGCAGTTATTATAACAATATTTTATTTCTGCCGACGTTTCAACCTAAACATGTGGGTCATCATCAAGCTCTGATTTAAAAAGAGATAAGTTAACAAATACAATTTAAAATAAAGGTTAATGGCTAAAAGCTAAAAATACGTTTTAAAAATTAAAATTAATATTAAAATAAAAAAAATTATAAGTACAAATTAAAGTTGGTTTGTTAAGACGGTAAAAGGTCTATAAGTTCTTTAAAGAGTACAGAAACAAAAATTATAGATGCATTTTCTGGTTCTCAGGAATGGTAGGTTTTTGTTGAATGAAGTACCAAAGGATAAACAGTATCATGCAGGAGTGATGAATTCCAATTTCGATCCTTAAATTAACAACTTTAATAAGTCATTGAAAAAAATTAGAATTTCTAAGGAAGAATAGCTAATATAAAGTGATATATATTTTTTTTATTTACTGAGTAATATTACTTCATTTAAACTACATTTATGGGTGATAAATGTTCAGGACGCAGTCATTATACATTTTTTTTTTTGTGCATTGTGCATCAGGGGTTTATGATGACCAACATGTTTGGGTTGAAACATTCATTTTTAGGTTTTATTTTCAAAACCATTAACCTTTATTTTAAATTGTCTTTGTTAACTTATCTCTTTTTAATATTTAACTTTCAATTCTTATAAATTTTATCCAATTGTATCACTATATTCAACTGTAACTGTTTTTAACTTTGTAAATTTTAAATTGTATTTGTTAGCTGCAGTTTTGTTATTTATGCTTAAGTAGTATTTGGTCCAATTGTAATATAGGGCGAAAATGACCCACGTAGTTGCCGAGCCCAAAACATTTATAAATAAATAAAAATAAGCCTACTCCATCTCTGCCTATCATGGGCTACTTCTTCCCAGTTATATGCCTGGAACTTTTTGGCAATCCTATTTTTATTTTTCCTACTATTGAGGAACCTTAATCTCCGTGCCTTCATATCATGAGATATTGATTGACCAGTTTCAGTAAGCATCTCATTATTAGTATCTTCCCTCCAACTGTTAGTACTCTGATACTAGATCGCTCCGGTCATCGTTATATCTACTCTACCGTATTACATATATTACATTTAGTATAGATAATAAAAATTGTCATATATTATCATAGATTCATAAGGTATCAACGTATTTTACATCACTAACTATATTTACTCAACTGAAGAGAAGAATTAACAACACAATAGCCTTACGGAATAGTATTTGATTGAGACTGTCTCCAAGGAATGAGTCTTAATTGCTCGATGCCCTTCAACAGTCGCGACCACACATGGCGATATCCTTTTAAGGATGTCTCGACTATACATATATTATAGTTATATATTATTAATTACATATATAATATCATAGTCATATGTTACCTGTCATTAAATGTCAAATTAATCCTTAACAAAAATAGGTATAAAAAGTCTATTTTTTTTCCCTAAAGATTCTCAGCATCAAATATAAAATAATGAGAGAAATTACAGACCACTTAAATACTTGTAATACACCACCTCCTACATTATCCCAAGAATGGATAAATGAGCAGTCGTGATCGCAAGATCCCACCAAATAGCTTGTGAAATGCTCCGTGAAAAACGTTTTTCAGAAAATTTCCTTTAAAAAAAAAAGAAGAAAAAAAGAAATGTGATAGTAAATTGTTGATGGTAGAATGAAAAAAAAAAGACTATATCACGTTTTTGTAAAGAGGTGTTTAAGGAAATACCTACTTACTGAATTGCAAAACAGAAATATTAAATATAGATTAGTATTTAGTATAGCATTACTGTGGCTAAAGGAGTTAAAATCTAGTGGATCCAACGAACCTAAAGCCGAAAATGTCGCAGAACTTTCAACTTTTATTTAATGAATAAATGAGCGCGCTAGATTCCATCGATGAGTTCATAAAGAGTCTGGTGGGTTTCCAAAGCCATCGACTAGTTCAGCGCTGAGTTTAGCAACTTCATCAAAATATATAGTTATTAATATTATAATATAAACTTATACCATTACAACTCATGAAGGGTATTGAATTCAGTTCTATTTAGGGAAAGAACTGTTTCTTGGTGTAAGGTTGTGCAAGGAGCTGATTTGACCAAGATCACTCTCAACCGTCAGGTTTTCCCCTTAATTAATTGTTTTAATTAGGGGTACCCAATTTATATAAGCTGGGTGTGCCCTACTTACCCAGGATCACCCCACGGCCAATGAAACAGAATAAATAATTTTTCTACCATGAGCCGGGATTCCAAACTGGGACCTTTAGCATTCGAAACTCAGTACACTAATATTATGATATAATGAATATTAAATAAGAAGAATGTATTATGCAGCCATGTTTTAGGACTATAGTATAATTAGAGAAATTAAAAAAAATAGTTTTCCTTCTTTATAGATTTATTTGCGTCTGTTAAATTTTTGTTGACAATCAGCAAATGTACAGTAAATACAAGTAATAATTCTCTTACTCACCTCTTACTTTACTTATTTCAATTACTTAGGTTACTTAAGGAAGATCTCTCATCCAACACCTTTTTAATCTCCTGCTCAAGTTCTGGGGTATGTCAACTGTTGTCATATCTCTTATTAATCTGTTGTGATGTCCGTTTAAATTTTTTTTAAATCTTTGGTAATGGGTCTACTGTTGGAAGGAGGAGGTCAGTATGTAGAGTTTTGTTAGTCACGTACCAAGGTGCTTTTGTTATGAGTCGCAATAATTTTGATTGGTAGGTTTGAAGTTTTTGTAGGTGGGTCTTTTTATTGATACTGTATATCTGTGAGGAGTATGTCAGTATGAATCATTTCTTAGGTGCTTAAAATTTTATTTGTACATGCAGGCTCCATGTCATATTTCTGTCGAAGGTCAGTCCAAGATAAGTACCCTGTCCGTTTGAGGAATTTAATTTTCAATTTAAACTGGAATGTTTATCTACAAATCTGTGCATGTCATATTATCAATTGAAATTTACTTGTGGTATTTTTAGTCAGTACAGTTGTAAATTTTAATAAATATTTTTTTAAAAAAATAACGGGCAAATCTGACAGTCGAGCATTATCTCGGCAAAATCTCTTGCACAACCATTGACGAAGAAATGTATTTCCCTACAAAGTGCTGATTTTTTTTTATATTCTTCTTTTCAATATTTTAATTCTCTGCAATGCAGAACTGATCTGATCTATTTTATAAATAAATTTAACCCAGATAGTAATTTTTTATTTATTAGTAAAATTTAATAATAAATCAGTCCAATTTATAAGGTATTATTCCCTAGCAGTCAGGAACTGGAATTTTATGGTTTCATAATTCGCATTGGCCATCGTAAATCTGGCGGCCTCGGAAGAGATTACATGTAGATGAAGGCAAGTCATAAAATTTATTGTCTTTTAAAGACCGAAATTGGATCTGATTCGAACGCCCTTCGGTCAGAAAACTGGTCACGAATTGGAATAAAGTTCGGAGCAAACGTTATTTTGTATTTGGAAGGGAACAGTTAATTTGGAAGTAAATTAATTGTGAATTAGTGTAAGTGGTTATTATTCATGTTGGCCCTGTATAGTTTGTTTATGAGGTTTATTTTTTTTTTTAATGTAGTTATTAAAATCATTACATGATTAGAATTAAATTGTTTAATTTTAAAATAAAATGAAAACCAGTCTGCCGAAATCAGTTAAACTTCCTCATCATTTTTATTTAAGTACATAATAAAATAAGTATTTTGTATAAATCATATAATTAAATTTTAATAACTAATATAACCTCATGCTGTCATATGTTTGTTTGTTTCGATGTCTAGTGCCAAAACATCAACTAAATAACACTACTTTTATACTGTTTGGATGGTCGGTACAAAAAATAAAAAAGGATAGGAAAATAAATAAAGGGATTGACAGAATAAAATAAATAAATATAAATAACAATAGGCACTTATAGATGATAAGATAAAATAGATAAATAAATAAACTTTAAAAAAAATAGCAATAAAATCAATAAATGAATTGAAATTAATAGACAAATGAACATTTAAAATATTAAAAAAATAATAATAAATGTTCAAAGGATCATTGGTTATAAACTTGTCATATATGTTGTTAAAGTCTTTCATTGTGTAGAAACTTGGTAACTTTGGTAACGATTTCTTCATGATTTCGCAGAGATGCTGATATATTCTGGAGTATTCCGAGATCTTTTAACCTTGCTGTATAAAAAGGGCACTCTTCCAAAATATGTTTTATGGTTAATGACTGGTCACACTTTTGACATCTGATGATATGATCTTTTGTTATGAGGTATTATATGTTTACATATGTTTAAAATATCTACATATGTTTAGACTATCTAATGTTTACATATGTTAAAAATATCTGTCATATGTTTACACTTTTAATTTTAATTGTTACATAAAAATTGATGTAATAGATTGGTACCGGGCAATTTTTACGTAATTACCCAAATTCCTCAAACTTCGAGCTAAATCTCTAAAAACGAGCCATTTTCGATGTTTCATAACGCGATTTTAAATCGATATCGGTTAGGAATGGTCATCAATAGTCGATATAAATCTGTCAGATTGTAATATTTCTCAATAAAAATTTTCTAAAAAAAAAATTTTAAGATTTTTTTTAATTAAAATTTTTTTCTTTAAAACTCCAAACTCCAATAGTAAAAAAGTCCATACTTGCCTCCTAACAGTAATTTCACGTACTGTTAACCTCTAGCCACGGGTCGTGACATGGTTAACCTTCGATTCTCAACCCGACGAACATTCTTCGAGTTAATCGTTTTCAATCTATCCCTCGCTAATTCCGGTTTATTCATTACTTCTACTTATTTTCATGCATATTAAAAAAATATATATCTGATATTTTATATTCAAAACATATTTCTAAACTGAAATTAAAATACGTTATACATAATATTCATAAATTTATTCATCGTCATTATTTTCACGTTTAGTATTTTTTTTTAAAGTTAATTAATGAGACTTAATGACATATTATTATAAAACATTAGCCTTAAATACCAAATAATTATTAAATAATTACTATACGAATTTCGATGAGACTAATATGTTACATCAATAATGATCTTTAGGAAAAGCTCCCACAGAACTCCGCTGATCATCTGTTTCCTAACACTCAACAGTTAAATGTCAAGTTGTGACACGTATTAATCAAGAGAATGATAGATCGATTGTAAAGCATTTGAAGAGTAATATTTGTACAATTATTTGTGCATTTCAACAAATTTATAAACGCGAAGATGGATTACTACCTTCATAATTATATAATATAAAACAAAAAAAGCCCCCAACAAATTATACACCCTGATTCTGCTACTGATATGTTATATAATTGATTAATATTATACATCAACATCAACAAAACAAATCATCTAATCTTATTAATAAAAATCGTATTGAGAAAAAAATAAAATAAATTTTTCGGTAGTGTATGGACAATAGTGATGAGATAATATAAAATACTTAAAGCTTACTACAATGACTTTAATAAAATACAATAATAAAATTTATTAAAAAAAAAAAAAAATAGTTCCCAAAAGTCGACGAATTAAGACATAATAGTCTGAAATATTTTGACAAGGAACAAAAATATACCGTTTTTGAGGTAACACGTGGACACAACTTTATAGTAGCAACGGTGCATCTTGTTGCCACGGTTGCCAAAAATTATAAACAAAAAAAAATTAAAATATTTACTATATAATATTTCACAATTTTGTTTTTTTTCGGTAGATTATATCGGTAGACTTCGTCCCTGCTTCATCAAATCCAATGCTTGAGCCCTCATTTTGAAGTTATATTCTCTTTCAGGTGGAAAAAATAGTCACATCACCCACAAAATGTCGGGAAAAAGTCAAGAATAAAAAGAAACTTTATTGGGCATAACTCAAAAAGTAAGCAATTGGTTAGGATAGGTTATCAACGCCATTAATTAAGTTTATAATTTTTTTTTTATATTCATATAACCTGGTTATCATTAAAAAATAATAATACAATTAAAAATATGATCCATATGTACTTGTTTAAGGTGAACATTTTATTATATTATAAAATAAAGCTGTGTTTATTTTTTCACCACATTTATTTTAATTTTCTTAGCTAAAAAAAAAATTTTTTTTTTCTATTTTTTAATTAGACTTTGGACTACATGCAAAAAGCATGGTTGAATAAAATGGCTTGAAGATGGCTTACCGGCCGAAACGTAGCTATGAAAATTAAAATAAATATAGTGAAAAAATAAACTCACCATAATTTTATAATATTAAAATATGATGATAACAAATAAAAATAATTTTAATAAAAATGTATGAATACAATAGAATATATTTTCTAGTCTACCCTTGACTTAAGTCCGGATAATGTACTGTAACTAGCAAATACTGTGAAACAAGGAATTTCCCTAAATAAAAATATAATAAAAGACATAAGATTCCAGATATTTATTTAAAATATTTATTAAAGGAAATTTATTAAAAATTCCTTCGAAGAAAAATGATATGCCTTTGACCAAGACTTCTTTCTTATTTCTCAAAGCTTACTGGTATTCCTTTCATTCAACATTCATCATCATGGAAAAGGCGCAATTCTAAAAGATATGGGCCATTGTCATTCTGTCATTCTTCGAAAAATGGGCAGGTTTCCTTTAGTGATTTACTGTAAATACTCAATTGAAATCATGTTTATTCAAAAGTTTACTGAAGTTCCAACATAAACAAAAAAATCTACGAAATCGCGTATTTGCAAAAATACTGCTTATAGTAATTCTTAAACATGATTTGGTCTATTATTATAAATGAACTATTTTAATTCCACCGAGAAAAAAAAAACTTCCTCCATCGCATAATGCATTGCATTAATTTATTTCAATATTATTTTATTATTTATTCACGAATTATTCGCACGGTTCAACGAGTTAATTTCTATCACGTCGTTACAATGTTATCATTTTGTATGCCTTGTGTAATGACAGCAATACCTTGTGTTCTTACATCGATCCTCTTCCAGATGTTTACCATCGTCTTGAGCATGACATTTGGTTACTCCTGATGTACACAGATAAGATCGGTATCTGAAGGATGAAGTATAGAACACGCCCCGCACACTCCCAGGTCTGAAGGAATTAGGCGGTGATTTAGGGGTCCTCTAATGTTGGTTCCTCTAAGCTAAGGGGTCTCTAACTTGTATATATCGCTTCCTCGGCCCCTTTCTTCTTCTTCAGCTGTCCTTATTTATTCAAGGCCCCCTTAGTCAATTAGCGTTGTCAGACTGATAGCCGCAATTAGGAAATACTTTTCTTCTCCAGCGGTGATTCTCTATACTTACTTCACTGAGCTGAGTAATTTTTACCAATTGAATTCAAAATGTACAAAACTGTTAATTTCAATTATCATTTTAAGCTTCTTTCATTATTAAAAAAATATTTTAATTCTTAAATAATAATTTGTATCATAAAAAAAAAAAATATATCTTCTTAACATTTCTGTACTTTTCTACTATTATAAAGAAAAAAATTCTCGAAATCTTCATCTCATTAACTTAATAACTTCTTAAATTTATGTTAACATTAATCGATATAAATTTATAAGTCGAATATAAATCGACTAAACCACTATAAATTGAAATACATTACATTTGCTCCTCGATGAAATAGAGAAGAAGAAAAAAAAAAAAAAGTCTTTTTATTTATCAAAATTACAAAATAATATTTTTGGATATAAAACCGAAATTCAGACGTGCTACAAGGTATGTTCATTGTCAGAGGAGTTTGTGTTCCATAACAAAATTATATTTCAATCTATTTATATACAACTAATTAACAGGAAAATAAGAGCAATTATATTTACCATGTAAAAGTTATACAAATATTTTAATTACAAAAACAGTGGTACCAAAATTCTCCAATTTATTAATCGTTAATGTCTCTAGTGAGCATTATTCTATAGGAGAAAGCAGCGTTGCAGTAATTTACTAATGATATCCAATTTTTTCCATTTAATAAATCAATTACTTGATCCCGAGATAAATTTCTAGAATTCAACCATTTAATTCTAAATTCAGAGAGTATCGAAAAAGCAGCCTACGAAGTAATACCTACAATCGAAAACAACCAAATTCTTCAAACGGACATTCGTATACTTAAACTTACTTTTGACTGAAGAATAACATGGGATTCTAATGTAAAAAAAAAAAAAAAAATACCCTTATGGTACCCTTTATATCCTAAGAAAAAATAAAATATATCCTTTATAGCTCAGTATAAAGATCATGAAACGCTGAATATTTCCCTCGTTTACAGTATGGAGGTCAGATTTTTAGTTTTTGAGATATTTTTACCCATATGCAAAAATATTCAATTAGTCGACTCCAGTCAACTTTACTTAAGCGTTACACATCGGAGATATGACGGCTCAAACTAATTCACTCTGCAGAAAAAAATCGCGCCTAAAGAGGTTTTCACTTAAAAAAAAATAGAAGTGTTATATTTACAATAATTACAGCATAACTTTATTTTGTATACATCTTATAGGAGACATAATAATAGAATAAAAATAAAATATAAAAATAATTTATAATTGTGGGTTGATGGTTGACTGTAGTGAATATTTTAATTTTATATTTATATTTATTATTTCCTTATGTAACTTCATATTCCTTTACTCTGTTTTACATTTTATTAACTGGTTCTTTTCATAGCCTGATGAAGGTCTGAACTACGGGCCGAAACGTCAGCAAATTTAAAAATAAATACTATTATTTTTTTTTACTTTGACTGATCACTCCAATCATTCTTCTTTTCAGAAAAATAATTTATTCTATGAGGTATAATTTCAACCTACATAATATGTTATGTTTAAGTAATTTTTAATTTAGTTTGTATTTTGTTCTATTATTTTTTTAATTAAAATTCTTAATATTTTTATTAGCTAATACTTTTTGTTTATTTTAGCTCAAATCCCTATTTGAGGCAAAAATTTGTATCTTGACATGAAAATATTGTTTTTATTTTTATCGTTAAACCAAATAAATATATTTATCTCAAGGTAATATCTTATAATACTTATATAAAAAATAAATAACTAATTCTAGATAAATGGGAGACGATATTCGTCAATAATATCCAATCAAAGGATCAAAATGTTATCTTCCCGTTTTCATCTCAACCTTTCATTCCGAGACCTTTTCCCCTCGCTGAGATTACTATACATTAGTCTCAAAGTATTCTATAAATTAGCAACAATACCTTGACCTTTTAGATTTAATAATTTCGTGTTTTGGAAGAAGTTTTTTTATTTTAAATGTCGGCGAATTCTAATGCGAAATCTCTCGACCTAATGACCGTATCGCATCGCCTGGTATTAATCAACAGTCCACACGAAGCCTTGTTATGAATAGTCGAAATATGTTAGGACAAATTTTGTTTTTTTATTTAGTAAAGTTATTAATATTTCTTAATGTCAGTTTGCCTTCTCAGGTATATTCTTTTATACCTGGTTTCCTCCTAGAAAAAATACGTGAAATCCACACATCGAACTTAAAAACAAGAGCTTTACTGGCAAAACGTACAATTATATATACCGAATTAAAAATCTCATCTTTCAGTTGACAAAAAATTACTAATCTACTCAAAATTTATACTTTATATTTCTAGTCACATGTAAATATTCGGAAATGAACTTGCAAATGTGGCAGCAAGAATGCAAGAATTTGAATCATTTATAAACAGAAAATAAATCACTTAATACAGGATAAAAGTTTTGTACTGATAACCTTATCATCCTTAACTTTTTTTATTATTTCTTAATCAAATTTACAACTGTATTAAAGAAATACATTTAGTAAATTTGAACATATGGATATAATGACGGGAAAACACTTGATGAGAAACTACCCAATGATAGCACTCTAATGATATGTCTATGTTAGGAGATCACGAAGCCATCTCCTTTTCAGACGCCTCGGAGGCTTATCAGGAATTGAAGAGGAAGCAAGGTTAGAAACGAGAGGGTTGGGATGATACTGAAGTTTATTATGGAAGGATAGGTATCTGGATTGGGCCAAATCTGAAACATTAAGGTCTTTATGAATGGTTTTATTTTTAACAAAGTAGGGAGCATTGAAAATTTTACGAAGGATTTTGGAGCTAAACTCCGTTAGTCCAAATAGGTCTTATTATAGTCATGTATATGAGTATTTTGTAATTCATTGGAAGTTTAGACCGTTTATCTAGTAAGTGCTGAAGTAATCGGAAACTTCGGGCGGTTTCTTGTCGTTTCAGTCTGGTGTGAGGATCCTTAACTTAAAAAATTAAATAATATAATTTATGATTACTCTAGATCTCTTAAATAGTTCCTTTTCAACCTTCGTGGGATGATTTTTGGCATTTGTGTTTTAGCCAATTTTGTAGTAGTTTGTTGTATGTTGATTTTGTACTAGGGATTAATGTAATTCTATATGCAGTAAAAGTTCGATGGGAAACTATATATTATTTTAATCTGATGTGAGTCTTTTTAGGTATACCATAGATTGGTGAAGAGTAAATCTATATGGTTTATATTGTGACAGACATTCAGAGTAAATTTTACTCAATTAAAGCTAATTCAATAGTAGCGTTGAATATTGTAATAAATAAGTGTTTGACCTATATATGAAATTGTCGGGCGTCGATTTCTTTCCTAGTACGCTTGACCACTAACTACAAGATACACATTTGACCTAGAGGTTATAATTCAGTTTGATTGGCGATAACAAATTGATCCAGATTGTTCCTCAAATTATTTTCTCCTTGCCTCTGCTCTTAGAGAAAGACCCGAAGACTCTTGAACAAAGACTCGAACCCACACCCCTAAGGTTGACTAGTGGCGATATTAAACCGCACGCAGGAATTACCCGGGTTGCAGCCGCCAGACCACAAACCTTGCTACCTCTCGAGAGCTAAGTACGGACCAAAAAGGTCACGAAAGATTGCTTTCTTGTAGCAGTCATCTGGAAGTCGAGGTCACAAGGATAACGTACGGTTACAAGAACCATTAGAAAACCGTTATGGGTGATTCGTTCCGCGACCATCGTGAATTGCGATGTTTCAAAAACATACCCAACCTTAACTCAAACTCAATCTCATACATTTTTAATATCGATTAAATAATGTTATTTCTACACACGTTCACTTCTTATATAATTATAAGTTGCTTAACACTTGTGAGATATGAATCCTGGACCATCCGTCATAGAAAATGTCATGGATGATTAAGAAACACAACATGGATGCACAAACGATAACAAATAGCCTTTCTTTCCATCTCGTATGTAGTTGTTTCCAATGAAAACATCGATTAAAAAAAAAAACAAAGAATATTTTTAATATTATATAAAATACTGTTGCATTTTCCATTTATAACGTAATTAGTGTTTGTCCCTATTCGAACTATATCTTACTTTAATAATATTATTTTAGACTCCTTTGAGCTTTTTCTTTTGTCTGTATTAAGTTGTTTGTAATTTTAATTTAATAAATACATTTTTGGTGTTATTTGCGGTATGCTTATTATTTTTATTTACTTTGACCCATGATCAGCTGTTTAATGTAACCTTCCTTTAGTGTGTTTTTGGAACTTTCGGTTTCGTTAAGAATGTACTTGGATGGCTTGGCTAGATTAGAAACTCATGGCTTTATTGTTTGGAATTTTCCATTTATACCGTAATCACTGTTATTCCCTGTTCTAGATATATGATTATTTTAGTTTCTATTTTATAATTATACAATATTTGTTAACTTTTTTTCACAAACTTTCCTATAACTCAAATCGACAAAAAAAAAACTTGTAGTTAATAGCGATTTTTTTTCTATTTGAACGATTCGGGGATGCTTTGTATCTAATATTGCCCGAACCTAACTAATATCGAGTCTAACTAAGAATAAATTTGGTCAATTCTCAAACGTAATTATAAAAAAAAATTATAGATTACAAGTATATGTATATATATATTACATATATATCTAGTAGAGATGGTTATGGATAAGTCATCAAAAAATATGAAGAAGAGAAAATAGCGAAACCAGTTGCTTAACGAAACAAAGTTTTTTTTCTGTAGACAGTGAAGATGGCTCTTAACGTTTTTGAAATTAAATTAAATTTATTTTCCTTCAAACTTTTATATCCTTCAAATTTTCATAACTAATAGATTCACTTGAGAAAAAACAGAAATGAAGGGAAAATTTAGCTAGTTATGTTTGCATATTTGTGCCCATGGGCAATGGATCCATTTTTTTCATTAAATAATTTAGTGAATAAGAAACAAATTTTAATAGCTCAATGTTAAGAAAAATTGGCTCTGCTGAACAAACACAAAACTATTCATGGTGTCCTTTACGTCCTGAAAACTAATATATAATTACCATAATGATAAAATAATTCGAAATAAAAATAATAATAATAAGAAAAATCATCGAAATTGAGCCTTATATTCAGTGTATCGAATAATTAAAAAACAAATATATAAAAACAACTATGTTGTGTGCTTTGGACCACAAGATAAAAATAAAAACACCATCAAACCGAGATTAATAATATTAAATATAAATTATAAATAATAGCCCATCTTATAGAGGATGAAATGGTGAACATTTCCCTCGCTTACAGTTTGCAGATTGGATTTTTAGTTTCTTGTATTTTAATCCATATCTTCAATAAAACTCATTATAATTTGGTTTTTGATAATATTTTTTTCTCTTTTCGCCTCTCTTCGCGTTACGATACAATTTTGAATTATAACGCATTCCAAAGAGGATGAAATGACGAACAATTCCCTTGCTTACAGTACGCAGATTCGATTTTTAGTGTTTAAGATATTTAATCCAGATGCAAAAATACTTCAATTAGTCGACTCAAGAGGACTTCACCCTAGCGTTACACATCGGAAATCTGATGGATTAATCTAATTAACACTTCACGAAAAAATGCGAAACGCTTCCAAAGAAGTTTTCACTTAAAAATGAATGCTTATACGGTGTTTTCAAGAAAATACCAAGAGGAATTCATTTCCTTTAAAACACTATATATAATTACATCAAGTGCCGTTCAAAAACTTAGTATTGAAGAATAACTAAATGTACAAAAATGTATACATTACTAAATCAAATTTTAAAGATAAATCTCTTTTTTTTTATTTTTTATTTATGGAGCATTACAACAATCTGTCACTTAGACATTAGTTATAGGTAGGATAACATTCACACTATATGTACAAAAAATATAAAATAAATAGAAGCAATATAACCATAAATAATAATCAAAAAGTATATACAATAAATAAAAGAGAATAACCTAAAAATAAGAAAATTAAAACTAAAGGAACTCCAGGAGAACCCTGCGCTACTCTCTCAACCACATAGCTGGTACTAAAACCAGCGGAGATTGATCGAGAGCACTTTAGCCATAAAGATAAATTTAAAATATAAAAAAAATAATAATAATAAAATAAAATCTCAATCGGGCCAATATTAGCACAGGCGTATCAAATAATTTTTGAATTTGATTTATCACCCTTAGCGGTAAGGAAAGTTGACATACCAGATATTCTTGTCTGATTTCAGGGTCCTTATCTTTGCTTGTAAGATTCCCAACTGAGAACGAAACAACACTTCGTTTTACAAAACTACTCATTAGTAAGATAAGCGCCATTTCATCTCAACAAACAATCAAAGCCCAATAAAATTCCTTCCCTAAACACGAATGCAGATAGAAAGTTGCGACTATTATCCTCTTAGGAGCGGTAATAAAAAAGAAAGTCCATCTTCCGAGGAGTAGATGGCATCTTTAACCCATCCGGGATGACCCTTAACCCTCAGCCAATTAGGCGCTTCATTGCCTGTTCTCCTTCCGAGCTGGTTCTTATACCGTTCTCTATTGGTCCTTTTTGTATCCTTTGTCGTACCTTCTTTGGGTACTGGCCTAGATGTACCGCGAACCGTTTGAGGCGGAATACATCGTTTTAATTAGGTTTAGTTTGTATTACATCCTCAACAACCTCATGTAACTTACTGCATACCTTGCGTACCTACATGACCCCAATTTCAAATTAGCATTTTTATTAAATTTGGAGAATTTTTTTTTTTAATTTTATTGCTTCCTATTCTTAGTGATCTCCGTCATTGGTCTCCGTAATTGCAAATTATATAATTTTATTGTAGGTTCAGAATTTATTATTATATAGTAGAAGGGTCTCTCCTGTCCGCCCAACGGCGGTTCAACCCCCATTTTACACATTATACAACGGTTCATTTAATAGAACTACTCGTTGATAGTGTTGCCCAAATGCGAGACTGGGACGAGTCTTGGTCTTGCAAACTCAGTCTTCGTCTCGCGCAAGCATCTCGCAACAGTCTTGCAGTTACTTATTAGCTTATTACTATAGAGAAATTACTGTAATTTTTTAGACAGGAGAAACCTAACAAAGCCCGAATCAAAAATTAGAGGAGTTCAATGAAAAAGTATATTGGTTATACCAATTATTAACATATAGTAACTAAAATTGTCGAGTATTAGGTTTTTTAATAGTCGATTTTCTTACTAGTCTTTGGTCTTTTACCAGTCTCAGACCGATTTTTAGCGACACTACTCGTTGATCAAATTGTATTATTTTTATCAACATATATACGGAAGGAAACCACAGTTGGAAATTTTTTTAAAAAATCTATGTTATACATCTCACCTTACTGCAAATTTCTATTATTATATAATTATAATTATTGAAAATGTGTAACCACAAAAAAGGAAAAATAATACTGGGAATAAGAATGTCTTCGTTATAGTCCGTCCCACTTTGTATATGCAAAATAAAATTTTACACGGTCACTAATTTTTTTGTTTATATTATAGAGTGAAATCATTTTAAAAATTGATTTTACCGGTGTAAAAAAAATATGTTGGGAAAATCGGTTTGCTTTATATTGGTTACCAGTGACGTGAGTATAGTTCGTAATAAGCTTGAAGATACGGCAGCCAAATAGGCAAGTATTGCTATCCTGACCTCTCCAAAAATGTATTTTCCTCTCAAAAAAGAAATATCGGATGGAACGTAAGCCCACCTTCAAAATTTAAATTTGTTAAAAAATCATTGACGCCTTGGACCACATCAAACCGTCCTAATCGCGGAGAAGAGGTCGCTGTGACTAGGTTATAAATAGGACACAAAAATTTAACTCATTTACATCTCATCACTAAGCAACCACCACAAAATTGTCAACACTGCAATAGCCCACTCACTATAAATCATATTTTCCTTATTATACCTCAAGTTTAAATAGATTATCTCTAAAATCAGATATATCAATGGTATTGAAAAATGACTAATCAAACATAAAAACAGTAATACATTTTCATAAAATCCAAAGACTATTGAATAAAATATATAAATAAATATAATTTTTATTTAATTGGTATGCTTTTTAAAATGATTTTAATATATTTTTTTAATTTTTTTTTCTCATTTATTATTCTATGTATCTGTTGTTAATTCTTGATTATCCATTATTTTTTCTATCTTTTAAAGAGTGTATGATCTCAACAGATAACAACAATAATCGACTCGCAGGCGTTGATGACTTTTTACGCCTTAAAGCCTAAACAAACAAACCGGTGTAAAATTCTTCTACCTCTTCAAATTTTGCTTATATTATACTATTTATAATAATTACGTGAAAAAAAAAACATTTTTCCGAAATTTTAAATTTACAAGGTTGTTCTTGAATGAGCGAAATCTCTTCATAAGTTATAACGTCTTTATATCAGCTACTAAATTAAAAAAAAAAATTGGGAACTTCACACACCAAAAATGATTTAATTTATAACTAAATTTAATATAAAACTAAAATATTCTTTAATCATTGAAGAATAATGGCTGCTCAATCACACAAAAACAGGCGGATTTACTTAACAACTGGTTTGCAGATGTGAGCTCAAGTTAAAAGGTCAAATGAGAGCTAGAAAGCATCGAATCACCAAATAGCTGCTGCAAGTCGTAAAAGAAACTGTCTATATTAGCTTTGATGACTGCCAATAAACTTGGATGACATAAAATAATAAACTGACATAAAAAATGTCTGAATATGACACTAATTGATCGACGATTATACACGACTTTCTTTCCTTTTTTTTTTTTTGTAGAAATAATGATTTTAACTTACGCGATTCAATTTTAGACTATTACTTAAGAACTTACCTGATTTCTCTTTTAGATTATATTTTCATGAAAATAAATATTTTTTAGACCGACAGATGGCATCGATCTGAAATTTAATACAATAACAATATTAGATTTATTATTATTTCGGAATCGGTACTTTATTTGTAAAGTAGACTAAAGGGTTTGTTTTGAATCTTCACTTTAATTTTAAGATGCGAGATCAATATAACTTTTTATTTTCAAGAGTAAGTTCAAGCTGTATTTTGTATAAAGAATTACTTAAGTGTAATACATATATGTTTTAAAATTATTTAGTCGAATTATAAAGACTGTAAAGGTGGAGGAATGACCAAGCTGATAAACTGAAGGTTACGAGTTCGAGCCCCAGTGTCGAGAGCTTTTAACTCTGGCATTAATTTCCCCGCACTCTCCTCTGGCTCAGAAAAATGGGGAAAAAGGCGTTTTCACATTATATTAATTAATTTAATTAGCTGCTAAATACTTATAAATACCCATCTGATTTCCATTTGAATCGTAAAATAATTTGATCGCACAAAATATTGGGCCATTTGGCCAATATAACCTGGTTATTTTGACATGTTAGGAATAGAGGTCACGCAAAATATTTTTGTAGGCCACCTTTCCTTCTTTCCTCACGATTTTGTGACAAAATTATCTTATCATTCAAGACGAAAACAAATAGGTTCATGATTTATCAGTACCTCTTTAAATAGAAAAAGTTTGCTTATCGCCAGATTAAAAAGCTCCGTATTCAGAGAATATTCCTAAACAAAAAAAATTGTAGGGTATGATAAGATAAAGTTGTTCACGAAGTTATAGACAGGCGTTAATAAATTGATAAGTGATCTGTAACGCGGACTATATTGAATTATTTATTTATCTTTTGTAACGCTGGCTATCAATGCTCAAGGCACCAGGTTTGAATCCGGCTGATGGGCAAGTAAATTATTTATTCTGTTTCGTCGGCTGAAGATCAGCCCTGAAGTGCACACAGCCTCTATAATTTAATAATTAACAAAGGGGAAAAAACTGGCAGTTGAGCGTAATTTTGGTCAAATCACCTCCTTGCACGACCGTAGACCAAGAAACAGTACTTTCCCTAAATAGTACTGAGTCTAAGATCCTTCATGGATTTTAGTGATTCAGGTTTTTTTTTTTTTATCTTTATTTATATTTTGTCATGTTAATTACGATGAAATATTTTTGTGAATAGAAATATTTAAATATCTTTGCATTCTTAATCTTTCATTAATATACTAAAAACAAATCCTTAAAATCAATTGTAAAAAATAAATTCCAAACTAATCCTATCAATCAGATAGCCCATTCAGAAAGAGCCGTAACAGCTGGAGGAACCTCATAAAGCCACACACACACGCCTGGGTTTTTTCATCACCTCTCTCTTTCATTGTGGCTGGAGATGATTCCAGTCCCTGGAGGGGAGAAAGAAAAAAAAAATCTCCAGCACAAAAAGTGGCTAAGACCACACTCGTAAGGATTTACACCTGTAGTTTATTTACAGATAATATATTAGTCGTGTGGAAGGCGCGTGTATTGTCACTGGAATTCGGCCTTAAGGGAAGATTAATAGTTTAGTATATATGAGGCTTATGGCATCGTTACAAGACTGAGGTATCTTTGAAGCTTATAGAGTTTTTACATGTTTATCACATTAATTGTAGATAATTCATTTAATTTATTTTTACAATATTAACGAAATAGGTAGATAAATATGCTTATTAAATACTATGTGTTCCGTTCGTTATTAAATAAGTATTATTAATCCCTGTTTTATAGAAATAATTATAACATGATCAGTTATTTTAATTAATTCAATAATGACAAAATTAAAAAAAATAATTATCAGCAAGTGTATTGAATTCAATAACTGTACATTAATATTTTTTTTTACCGGCCTTAACATACCACCTATGGCTTTCCGATACACCAAATTATAACCAAATAATGTAATTTTCAATGGATTTATAAAATGATTTTATATTTTTATGTTTTACGAAGAGCAAATCGTAATCATTTCATTGTAACCTAAAACTTTTTTGTTTACGAAAATTCTAGAGCGTTTTCAATTCTGGAGATCGTCAAACTTTTTCCATTTAATTAGCTACTAAAAACTAAGATAATTTGATTCCAAAAAAAAAAGAAAAGTGGCCTATAAAAATATTAGGCCGTTTGTCGCGACCTCCACCCCAAACATAGTGAGGTTTTATAGACCAAACGGTCCAATATTTTTGCAGGCCACCCCCTTTTTTTTTTTTTTTTTTTTTTTTTTTGATTTTATAATAAAATTACGATTTCAGTGGAAAACAAATGAGTTTTTAGTACATTATTAAATTGATTATTTTTAAGAGAAGACGACCGATTTTTTAGAATTTTCGTAGTTGAAAAATTTTGTAGATTACAATATGAAGTCAGTGGACGTTAATAATTTGATGAAAAGAGGTCTGTATCGCAAACTAACAAAACTTTACTTCTCATGTTATTTATTATAATAAAATATAAATTATATTATTATTATATTTATATATTTAGACCACAAGATAAAAGTGATAATATCAACAAGTCGAGACTAATAATACGAAATATAAATAATAAATAATAGCACATTATCAAGAGAATAAAATACTGAACATTTCCCTCGCTTACAACCAGTAGGTCTGATTTTTTGTTTCTGATATAAAGCTTGTTATAGTTTGGTTTCCACAACTATTTTTTCTCTTTTTGACTCTCTACCGGTCTCGCGTTAAGATATAATTGTGAATAATATTCAATTACAGAGAGAATAAAATGCTGAACAATATTAATTTCACAAATTATTATTTATAATTATTTCGTCACATTCCAATATCTTCTACGACTTTCTATATTATACATATGATTTGTATATTGTTTTTTCTAAAATCCTTTGCAACGATATATTATACGTATACCTTCTGACTATTATTTTCCGGAGTTTCATTTTCGATCTAAAAAAAAAATCAATTATTCGATTTTACACTTTACACAAGAAATCTGATGGCTTAGTATAATTCATTCTACACAAAAAAGTGCGAAACGCGGCTAAAGAAGTATTCTCTTAAAAAAAGTCTAAATTATTTATATACTAGTATTTATCGAATTCAATCAACATACATCAATAGAGTCCAGGTATTCAACTCATTATCACACTTTGAATGATGACCCTAACCGTTTTCTGCTAACACATTAACGTCAGATGACTGATAGATATCCTAAAATATCCACCTCATGGCATACACGAAGGCCATTAAATATCGTCGTAAACCGGGTTCGTGAATTCTCGTAAACGCGACGCTAATCTCGGAACAGCTGTGTGTAAGGCTCGGGTGTGTACTGCTAACAACACACTTTCGCTTCGCTCGCCCGAGATGTCTTCCAGCGTTAACGGCTATAAACTAAGATGAAATTCTTGGTTTATTTATGCGGCAGTTATTGCATCTATGTTTTATGACTACGTCTAATAAAAAATCATTTTATGCTAATATAAGATTATTATATTATTTTATACCTTAATTTAAATATTTATTAATTTATTTAGTATACAATATTTAATAAGATATTATGATTGTAAATAAATCTTCTCAGATTTTAAGGGTTTCAAGAATCGCCTTTCGAGAGTCAATATTTTTGTTTTCTATCTTTCCATTTAAAAAGTTAAGGTTAAATAGTTCCGAATTTAAAAATATTCACAAATATAATTTAGAAAATTTATGCTAGCTTATAATTTGTTATTATTAGCTTATAATAGCTTTATTAATAGGCTAAAAGAAACTGGTAAAAAATTAGGAGGGGTGGTAAAATTATATTTCCGAATAACTCAAGAATTATAAACTTTTTTGGTGATGTGTATAGATTTTTAAAAGTTTACGAAATGTTATTTTAAAATTTTTTGTTGTTGATTTTTTTAAAGTTTTACATCAACTAAAGCTATGTCGTTTACCTTATAAAAAATAAAATTATTTTAACTAATGTTAGGAATAATTTTTTTCTTCTTTATGTTACACGGAAAGTAATGTTAAATTATTTCGAAATAATAAACTATTGTGTTATAATTCAGAGCGTTTTTATGTACAATTCACCACCAGAGACAGTTCAAAGAAGAGCTTTTATTAAAATTCTTATGATTATAAACTGAGATATTTTTTTAATGTTTTTTTTTTAATGTAATATATTGAATAGTTTTTTTTCTAATAAAAATTAAATGTTCCTAAAGTTAGAAGGTTTTAATATATCTCTACACGAATGGGATCAACACGTGTGCTTTATGAAAGTGAATAAAAAGTATTTATCATATGTATTATGCAAGCTCGTAAAATTCAATCGTACAGAAATCGATTATTTTTAATAATCGATTATAATGTCGGGCATATCGGGCATGGTATATAAGATGTGGAAATGGAATCATATACCAGATAGCTCGCCTATACTTAACAAATTAATAGTCGGTTATTTCGCTTTTAAATTATATGGTTCGAACTGAGACCTATCTTTGACTTAATTAAGGCCCACGTGAAATCGACACCTACAAGCATATGTGATTGGAATTTTTCACTTCCTTAATCTTTAGTAAATTAATTTTAGATCCGGACTCCAATTTCTGGCTTCTCCTCCTACAAATAATTTCTTAGTCCTCTAATTTTTTCTCAGATGACCTTCGTCGCAAGGACGTAACAAGAAACAATCCGAATTATAAATGCAACCTGACATAGTAAAATGAAAATCTCACCAAAGCAAAGAGGGTGAAAATATTTACTCTAAATACCTGGTCGGGTAAGAAAAAAAAAAGTTATATAGCAGACAGCATGCATTCATTTTAAAGGTTATTATTTATGACGACGTTTTAAACCATCATCATTGCCTGACTATTTATCATCTATGACATGTAGAACAATTGACTAACTCTCTTCAATATATAGCAAATAGCTACTGTATGGGAACAGTCTTTATTTAGATATAAATTTTTACAATATTATGTTTGATAATAAATTGTATTTTAAAAATGTTAGACTGTTACAAAAAAGATAAGAAATGGTATAAGAGAAAGATATTTATAGAGAAAGAACTACAGGACAGGCAGTAGAAATTTGAAAACTTTTATTCTGTCTTAATCGTTGAATATCTTGGATAATTCTAATAATTCTAGCTAATTTATTTTTATTTTGTTTTAATTAAAGGCTTCAAACATCGGCTTATTTTCATTAAGAATTAAATTCAATTCTCAGGTTTTGAACATTTCTAAAAACAAAAGAATTTGTCAACTTCATTCGTTCTGTCCTGTAAAATGGTGTATAGATCGTTTGTCAAGACACAAGATGTTAGAAATATTTCGTAAGCTTGTCGTTCTGTTAAAATGTGTTCTGTCAGAGGAGTCCCACTGGTTTGCCATATTGGCAAAGAATCACAGGCCATAGGTATCCGTGAATAAGGCGTGTGTGACCTATACTTGACGATGCCCAGGAGGAAACGTCATCACTCCATTAGAAATATTTTAAACTTTGTCTGCTTGATCAGCTGTTTTTAAGACAGACTTCCTTTTATATACATATTTATTTCAATTGTATTTATTATTAATATTTTTTATTCTTATTTTTGTGTCATATGTATGTATTTTGCTTGTTGCTTACAAGTTTTTTTTTTGTGAACAGCTATTATGACCCCTTTAGCTTTTAGCTGTGTTAACTTAAATTTCTTTCAGTATGTGATGTGATAGTTGGTCAGTTTTCTTTTTCTGTTCTTACGTTGTCAACATTTACAAAACGTTGACGGGTTATTTTATTCTTTACTTGCATATTAAAAACACAAGTAGTTGTAATATTTCCCATCAAAAACTAATAATTGGAACGTGGAAGATCATAAATATAAAATCATGTATTTAAAATTTGAAAAAATTATATATAAATAAATTTCTGAAGTTGCTTTAGGGTTCCAACATGGGCAGTGACGATACCCAATGGGCAATAGTTCACAAGAGCGTTGCCTAAGCAACCACACCCAGTTGGCTAACACCGATACCGTTCTCAAAACCTCCCTGTCGATACATCAAATTAGAACCAGGAGTCGATGTCGCAAGTCGATTTTTCGCAAGGCGCGGGGGTGGGCCAGAACAATATGGTCGTGACCCCTGATCCCGAGATCTTAATGAAGTGGCACGGTACTTGCGCAACCGCTCCAGATGGTGGCGCTATCCCATCGGCCGGTGTAGAAACTTCTTCTGCATAATTGTTGGTAGCCGAGCACGATCGAGGGGGTTCTTCTCATGTCCAAGCCGCATTCCTTTACTCTACGGTTATCCTTGGCAGAAATGTCCGCTATTGTTATTGTATGGAATTAAACAAGATTTCATCATGTCTTGCAAGAAGCTTTGCAATTAACTGGATGTCTGGGTTGGTAGCAATGTACCTTTTATCTTATCCAACAGGCATGTTAATTTCAAAACGAACATGAACAGCTTCTTTTCTCGAACGTAAAGCACTATACTTAGTGAAATTGTAGACTTCTGTATTAAAAAAAAAAAATAATTTTTAGAAGCCAAATTTTTAAGTTTTTACAAATTTACTAAATGACAGTATGTCGATTTTTACTAACATGAGGAGACTACAGTCAATGGTCTTTCAATTTCTACTAAAAATACGCTACATCGAAAAATATTATACAGATATCCCGGCGTTCGTTTCAATACATCCTATTAGCTAAGGAAAAATATTTTATATAATTTCAAACAAAATTTATATTATTTATTTATGCCTTTGCTTTGCCCGAATTTTTAGGTTATTATATACCAATTGATTTCTTCTTCCTTTTTTTTTTTTTTTTTTTTTTGTTTGTGCAGAATAAGAATCAAACATTAACTATATTATTAAATGGGTTATAATGTATCATGAAATTAAAAAAAACAAAAGCTGCTTTCTGTAAAGTGGACTGATTTAATTTTTCTTAAGAAAAAAAAATTAGTTCCTTTTTTAGTGTACTTTAAAGCTCTTTTTAATAAGATTTTTTAATTTAAAGAAATCAATAATTTCAAATTTTAATACTTGATTTTTTTGAAGAATTTCTTTAAGTATTGTGTCTAAATTCTACGTTAATACAACCGTTAGAAAGCTAAATTATCGCTCATTCAAACCAAGATGCAGTCATTATAAAGTTTTAATTGATGCCGACGTTTCAACTCAAACATGTGGATCTTCTTCGGGACGTGTTTCGAGCACTGAAGTTATTCAAGTATTCAATACCTTCTACAAGTACAATAGAGTACTTGAATACCTTCAGTGCTCGAAACACGCCCTGATGATGACCCACATGTTTGGGTTGAAACGTCAGCACCAATAAAAACTTTATAATGACTGCATCCTGAATATTTATCACCCATGATATGTATAACAGTCGACTAACTTCCTTCAATATTTAGATTTCATTTCTTTTTAAACTAGAAATTAAGAAAACATTTTCAAACATTTTTCTTTCATATGAAGTAACATTTCATTTCGTAGCATATGAAGTATGCTTGCACGCTTTACAATTCCTCTAAATTCGCATTTCATTTCGAATAGTAAATTATATGGCCTAATTTTAAAACGAGGTCTAAATCGCATAAACACACTGTACACGAAACAAAATATACATCGACAAGACCATACACCGATATTATCCATTTCAATTAGCAGTAACAATATGAGTTATCGCCAGTAAATCAAATCTTCTTGGAAGTCGTGCAAGGCAAAATTAGTTCCGTGAGTTCCTGCTTGGATCTAGTCAGTTCCCCATCTTGGTCTTTCACAAATCAGTTCCGTGGTTTCTCTCCAAGCGGTATATATACACAGTACGCCAATATTATTTTTAAAATAATTAATAGATTAATAATGTTTTATTATTTTTTAAACTTCAATGTATTATTCTCTTTGAAGGTTGCAAGAGCTTCTTCAAGCGGAGTGTTCGGCGTAACTTGACGTACTCCTGCAGAGGGAGCAGGAACTGCCCGATCGACCAACACCACAGGAACCAGTGCCAGTACTGCAGGTTGAAGAAGTGCCTCAAGATGGGCATGCGGCGGGAAGGTAAGTCCTTAAACTTTTTCTAATTTGTTAGATATAGTTATCACAAAGTCTTAAGGATCTAAAACAGCGGTAAATAACAAATAACTAATTTACTTAAGAACTAAATTACTAATTTTGTCAGAACTTGGATACCAGTGAAATATTAAAAAGGTTTCGATTATTAAACTATCTTCAACCTTATTGGTAAGATATTACATAATATTGGAGAGGTTTACAATTTCCTTTAGTATTTTAACAAATATTCGACTGTGAATTCAATTTGTTTACTTCCTAACATCGGAAGATAGATAGGTAAGCATAATAGTCCGTGCTGCAGATCCCTTTTTATCTAATTATTAACAATCACCTGAAACTTCATAAATAGTTTCATCTCATCGTAACCTACAAATATTTTATTTACGAAAACTCTTGGAATTGGAGAGTTTTCAATCTGGTGGTCGGCAAACTTTGTCTATTTAATTAGGTACTAAAAACTAGTAAATATCGATTTGCTTTCTACTTTGATCATAAGATAATTTGATCACAAAATAGAAAACATAGATGGCCTACAAAAATATTGGGACGTTTTTCCTATATAACTTCGTTATTCTGAAAATGTAGGGGTGTAGGTAACGCCAAACAGCTCAATGTTTTTGAAGGCCACTTTTTTTCTTTTGGGATCAAATTATGTTACGATTCAAGAAGAAAGCAAATGAGTATTTACGAGTTTTTAGTAGCTAATTAAATAGACAAAGTTTGCTCCCCTCCAGATTGAAAACTCCCCAATTCCAAGAGTTGCCGTAAATAAAATAGTTTTAGGTTATGATGAGATGAAACTATTTACTAAGTTTCAGGCGGATGTTAATAATTCGATAAAAAGGGGTCTGAGGTTAAGAAAAATTGTGTGCTCTGAATGGTAAATTTCCTGTTGTGTTGTACGTTTTATACATCATGAAACAAATTTGGATCAAAAAATGGTTCGTTCAGTTTGGTTCAAATTTGGAGTTAAGTTAGGCACTAGCGTATCCAGAATTGAATTTTGGGAGGACTTCAGTCAGAAAGTTTTTTTTTTTTTAATTTTGAATACTTCTTTGGCAGACTATCTAATTACCTATATAAAATGGTGTTTAATTGATTCCTGAAGTTCTATTAAATGTGATTACACGAACAATAAATAATACGTTTACAGATAGGTTTTTATTTTATGAGACATGGTTATGTTCAAGTTTACTCAATTTTATTGAGCAAATAAAGTTAATGTAATGTTTCAGAACATAATCGCTACGAAATGTGTTAGACTGTACATTTATGACAAAAGGAAATTATATAAGTTTCCTTATATAATTTAATACGCCCCCAAAGGCGATGGCGTATGCCTATCTTGAAGAAAATTCGTTGTTTTCATATTCTTAAAAATGATGCGCATGAAAGTAAAATAAGAAAAATTGTGTAGTTTACTATCTGATTTTTTTCCATTGTTTGAAAGTTATCTTCAATTGAAACATCACAAAATTACAATTCCATATAAAAATTCATAACTCCGTAAATATGCGCCCCCTTCAAAATTTAGATTAGCATTTCTTCCAACCCTCTGATTACTCCTGTGTCTTCACTGGATTATTTTATATTTGGTTTTAAATAAATTTATAATCTTAATCAAATGTATGAGTATCTTAATCATTTACTTAGCAGACTTTTCTTTCTTGTAATATTTAATAAATAAGATAAGTTCCTTACTATAACTGCTCAAGGATTACTATTTACTGACTCACTCAACTACAATTACTTCAGAGCAATTAATTTTAACAGAATGATTAATTCGGCACAGTTGAAGTCTATTTTTAAAACTCGTGCGACACCAATTGCTTCCACTCCTAAATTTATGGGAGCACCTAATGTAGCGTCTAGTTGATGTTAATTGTACACTTATTTCCCATTTCTTATTATCCTTGTCCTTGTTTTAATTATTAGCTGTTTCTTCCTTCTCTTGTACTCAATGCGAAGGTACAAAGTATCTTGAACCTTAAAGCAATTACAGAGAATATTCTATAACAACAGAGCTATCTATGTAAGGGAATGTCGGACGTGTCATGAACCGAAGGTCAGTAACGGTTAGACAGCGCCATAAGCGGATAACACCAACAAATCGAAATAGATTGATTGTATGCCATCGATCAACGAATTAGCAGAGACTTCGAATGTGCTAAAACGTCCAGGAAGCCAATCAGGTTTATTTATTTCTAATTGGCTAAATTGTTAGTGTTAAAAAAAAAACGAAAACCACAACTTATAATTAGTATATTGTTGAAATATTTAAAAAAAAAATCTTAAGGTGTTTGCTTCAGACCGCATAATAGAAATGAAAACATCAACAAGGCGAGATTAATAATATGAAATATAAATTATAAATAATAGCTCATTGCAGAGAGGATAATATGCTGAATAATTCCCTCGCTTACAGTATACAGGTCCGATTTTTAGTTTCTGATATATTTTAATCTATATCCTCAATTAAACTCTTTAAAATTTATTTTTCGACACTATTTCTTTCTTCTTTCGCCTCTCTAACACGTTATCGCATTAAAAAATAATTTTGAATAATAGCTCATTACAAAGAGGGTGAAATGATGAACATTTCCCTCGCTAACAATATGTAGGTCCGATTTTTAATTTTTGAGATATTTTAATCCATATGCAAAAACACTTCACTTAGTCGACTCAATCCGACTTCACTCGAGCGTTACACATCGGAAATCTGACGGTAAAATCTAATAAACTCTTCACAAAAAATAAAATAAAAAAAATAAAAAAAAGTCTTGACAATTTCAAACAGTCATAAATAATTAAACAGTCATAATTTCTCTAATTCAAGCATCAACATAGCTTCCGCACCATTTTTATTGGATACATAAAAAAAAATAAACTTAAATAGGATTATAATTATATTTTTTAAAAACTTATACTTTGCATTCTAAGTAAAATAAAAATTCATGAATTCTTTTTATTTGTTTATTATTAGGTTATTTTATTTTATTTTATTATTTTTCTGTATAATTTATTTTATTTATTGTACATAGAGTGTGAATGTGATCTCAAAACATTATTACAGATTGTAATATTTTCAATAAGCAATTTTAAAAAAAAAAAAATCCTTCGATACTGAAATTAAAAAAAAAAGTTTTTCTTTCGTTTCAAGCCCTAAACCATTTAAATAAGGCCTGTTTGTACATACAAAACTTTGGACCTCAGCAAAATGTTAACTCATGTTTTTTGTTTTGTTTTTAATTTTTTTGTTTACTTATTCTTTTACGGCTTCAAATCAACAGCTCAACATCGGTAAAGTCAACGGAAACAAAGATTTTTGTTTTCTTGTAAAAGCTGAGAAAGTAAAGCTCTTCCTACAACTATTAATAAATCAATTTTTTAACGACAGTGCCAATTACCATCCACGTTTGGGAGCGATTTGTCCCGAAAGGCGTGCTGCAAATTGATTCTTGGTTCAGGTTCGACCGGTGTTGCGAAAGACGAAGAGATTGATGAACCTATTTGTCTTACCCGGTGGTACGTTACGTACCGTTTCAGAAACACCTAACTGCATTAATAAAGTGTCCGGACGCTGGCAAAACCGAGTCCTGTAAGTTGCCCAGCGTTGTGACACAGTTTTGAATAAAGTCTGCGTTAGTTATTTTCGCGAGATTTATCGGCGTTCTATATTTAGCCAATGACCGTTTTGTATATTTATGTATTTACATCTTGCAGTTTCGAATGCAATGGCCATTTGTAAAACGTGTTACAATCCTACAACGTCACTTGTAGGAATAAAGTGGATTAATAAGCTTTCGAGATATGCAATTTATATAAACTGCATTTGTCAACGTGTTCTTGATCGAATAGCTCAAATAAATACACTATTTAAATTTTATATTATTTTTGATGTGAAAACTTCTTTAGACAGGATTGGCACTTTTTTTTTGTAAATAGTGATTTAGATTGAGCCTTCATATCTCCGATGTGTAACGCACGTGTAAACGGTCGACTAATTAAAGTGTTTTTGTATATGGATTAAAATATCTCAAAAACTAAAAATCGGACCTGCATATTGTTAACAAGGGAAATGTTTATCATTTAATCCTCTTTGTAATGAGCTATTATTTATAATTTTAATTTATCTTGTTGATGTTTTCACTTCATCATTCATATTGTTTTAAGTACTTTGAAATAACCTTACAGTGCAAAGTTTTAAAATTCAAATGTATCAAAGCTCCAACAAATGTTGTTTTAAAAGAGAATATTAATATTATATTTTTATTAATTCGAATGTAACAGATTAAAATTTGTTTTTATCTCAATATAAAACACTGATATTGTACTACCAACATCTATGGAAGAATGAGAGCTATAAAATGGTATTTAGTAATATACTTTGTCATATATGAGTGGCTTTGTATCTAAAAGCGGGCATTTCTTTTATTTAAAAATTAGAAAATTAATATTTTATATCAGGCGAAAAATAAAGGAAGCCATTATAGAACACTAATTATTAAACGGTATCCGAAGTGTACCATAATGGCGGGTTTACAAGTTTCCCAAACCATGGCGAACACATGCTTTCCAATATTCGAGGCCAATCTATTACTGTATTTACGGAAACAAATCAAATGAATCCTTACAGTATGTGCCGAAAAATTGTATTGATTGAGAATACAACAGATATTTATGATTTACCAAAGTATTTCTCTGGAAAAACAAACAAATAAATATTCTCTTATATATTTCTTTCATTTTTTTTTTTTTTTGTTTACGTAGATTTTGTATTGGTTTGAGAAACTTACAAACAAGCCATAGGATTCAAAACTGAAAATCTATCCTCTAACACATTCATAAAAAAAAAATTAATGAAGTGTATCACATTAAATTATCACAATTTTTAATATATTATATTTATTACCATGAATTGGTGGTTAAGAGTATGCAGCAATAAAAAAAATTGTTTCGGTGATTTCATAAAGGTCCTAATTAAGAAGGCAGGTCTTTTGGATAGAGATTATTATATATATTTACGATTACGTGTATTTATTTTTATTTAAAATTTTTCCGGAAAAATAATGAGTTTCCTTAACTAAAAATTTTCTATGAAATCCTTTCATATTTTTTAATCAAATCAAATTCCTCTAGCAAACTAGGTCTCACTATTTCCTCATTACTAGAGTTAAATCGGTCTTGGTCTTGCAAAGTGTAATCCAAAGCGCCTAACTGTCTGGAAGACAATGACTAAGAATAGTAAAAAAAAATCAATTTTTCGAATCAAAATTAAGGTAAAATAGTTACTAATAATTGACAATTTTAGTTATTATACGTAAAGAATTGGTATAAGCAACATACTTTTGTATTTAACTCTTCTAATTTTTCATTCAGGCTTAGTTAGGTTTCTCCGATAAAAAAAAAATACCGTAATACCTCTATAGCAATAAGCTGATAGGTAATTACAAGACTGTTGCGAGACTTTGCGCAAGACCAAGACTACTCATTACTCGTTTTTCTGATCAGATTTGTTTTTCCATTAATTTTCCAAAAAATTAAACATTCCTTGTAATTCTTCCAACAAGAATTTTTTTTAAATGTCCGTACCACCCTAGGCATTTTTTCTTTGATCTCTTCGAGAATATATATTTTTTTTTCTCCATATCTTATTTATATTATACATAATATATTAACATATTTATCATTATGTATGTATATTATATATAAACATATAATATATAAAATATAGCCGGAGTGGTATATACTATGTGGGTCAAAAGGAGGTGCGTAATGGGCAGGCTAGCCCGAAGCCAAGGCTGTTCAGGTCACGCGCGGATACCGGCCTTTGTCTTAACTCTGGAGGCTCCAGGCTCGAAAGAAGTAAAGTTGCCGGCATTGGGAGTCCTATCTG
Source organism: Nezara viridula (assembly GCA_928085145.1). Lineage (NCBI taxonomy): Eukaryota > Metazoa > Arthropoda > Insecta > Hemiptera > Pentatomidae > Nezara > Nezara viridula. The sequence goes on along the minus strand of OV725083.1, from coordinate 12,914,527 downwards.
AGTCCTGGGTTTTCGGAATAGATAATTGGTATTTACAATGACGAAATATTGAAAAAAAAAATAGGCTACGATACCAGAAACATGCTGTGAAACAACGAAGAAAACAAGTATCCTTTTTCCTGATGTATTCGATATATAACCCGACATAAATCAGCGAAACATATTTATTCGTATATATAATATAATATAATCAATATAGTTGAACACACAATCCGTGAAGCTTCGCACTTTATCTCGACTCTCTAAGTGACAGTTTACTTAATACATGCTTGTTCCACTGGAAAATTCTAACTCTAGTTTAATAGTTATGCATTAACATACAGGTATCCATAAACTTACACTAATTCATTATTGCACTCGCATAAGACCTATCTATTTGGCAAAGAAAAGACTTAGTTTGTAGTTCTCACACTTATTCTAACGATTTTTTTAAAACTCGGTATATTATTAAGATGTCTTTAATATCGGCTAGGTCTTATTCACGTTGATATCGCATTACAGGATTTAAATGCCCAATACTCAATGTTTCTTCCTCTAAAATACCTTTAATTGGGTTAAGTTAAAAAAAAAAACTTTCATTGTTAAGAGTTATGAAAAAAGGCTGAGATAAGTTTTGAAATCATTTGATAATTGAATAAAGGAGAAAGAAAAGGAAAATGCTTATCCAGGTCGAAAATAAATCTCCGGAAATAATATTCAGAATATATACGTATAATATATCGTTGGAAAGCATAGAATTTTAGAAGCTATATTATATATTAAATATAATTGTCGAAGATAACGGAGAGTGACGAATAAAATAACATTATTTAACGTAAATAACATATTTGCAAAGAAATTAAATTAAATTTTCTTACTAATTAACATTGCTTAAACTACTATTTTATTGTACTTGTGTGAAAGAAGTAGTGAAATATGAATATATTTCATGGATTTGTTAATAGCCTTAAATACATTTACTGCAGTTTAATAATTATAAATCCGATATCATATTTAAATAATTAAGTATCCGTTTATTCCGAAAAATCATGTAACTTTTTAGTGAATTAAATTAGTGAACAATTTGATGAATTTTCCCTTTGTGATATCCCAACATACTTTAGGTTAGTGTGACAACTTTTGACCTATCCATGATAGGCCATGGAAATCTCGTAATGCCATTTTAGTAAACTTTGCTATGGAAAATCTGAAAAAGAGTTTAATAACTAATGGTCGTACAATCCAAATTCGACCGTTGATATAAGGAATAGGTTTTTTGTTATTTTATTAGTATTAACGATTTATTAACTGTAAGCTTTAAGCTTTAGCTCGGTTAAAAGTGCTTCACAAGTTTTAAAATAGCCCCACATGGGCAGAAAATAATTTCTATTCAAAGTAGAGCGGTAAGTGAAAGTTGTGTGTTGCGCGCACCAGATTTTGAAAACCTAAACATTTGGTAAGTATCCAGTGGCAATCATAGGCAAAAATTCCCGATTTTTTTCGAAAACGGTACATTTTAGCGTTTTAGAAAAGCATTTCTTGTTTCTGTGTTTTCTTGACACGCGCTTTCATTTTGTTGTTGCATATTTAGAAATAGAAAATATAGTAAATATTTAAGTATTTAATTCAGATTAACCACAGAAACAAAAATGAACCAATGAAAAAAAAAAAATTTCCATTTTTTTGGGGGGCTGGGGATGGATCAATCAAGGAAGTTACTGGGAATAATAATGAAGAAATTAACCTAGAAATATATATATATATATATATATATATATATATATATATAGTGTCCTGCTTCTGGAACCGGACTTCTCATTGTGTTTCATCTATACATTCTTATATATATATATATATATATATATATATATATATATATATATATATATACTATTTCGATATATTAAAAAAGGTATGGAAGTATATTGATTTTTTTTCCCGATATTTACATTCCACATTTAATGAGAATGATACCGCATTGCACACAAATTTATTATTAATATAAGCATACTCCTTGCACGTTATTATTAAGTATACAATACCCCTTTATATCGGACACTTGATAAATTTATTCCGATACCACCTGCCCTTCGAGTAGTTAGTTGGCCGAACCGATATTCTCCAACGGAACCCCAAACTAGTTTTCTGCCCATCTCGGACTGACCCTTTGGAATAAAAATGAACTGTGACCCTACGGAATAAAAATGTTTATTAGACAGGTTCTCATAGTGTCCTGCTTCTAGAACCGGACTTCTCATTGTGTTTCATCTATACATTCTTATTCCGTTCTCATACCGGCCACTCAAGAACTCGATGGCCGTTTGATGGGGTATGGGACATCGCTAAATGGTGGTTGAATTTTTTAAACCGGTTATCTTCTGGAGCTGAGAATCGATATAATTTCTTTAAGGCAATCTAATGTTGCAAAGCGAAAAAAAAATATATATAAAAAAAAAAAACCCATCAGAACTATATTTATCACAAAAAAAATAATGCAATAAACTTCGAGATGGATACATTAAAAAAAAAACATTTTTTAGACAAATAAATAAATTAAAATAATATATACACATGTGCTTGTTTTAGGTGAAAAATTTTTAATATTAGAAAATAAGGCTGTGTATATTTATTTCTATATTTTGAACTATAGCTTTATTTATGACTTTGAACTACATGCAAAAAGCATGGTTGCATAACATGGCTTGAAGATGGCTTACCAACCGAAACGTAGCTAAGTAATTTCAAATAAATATGGTGAAGAAATAAGCACAACCTTATTTTATAATAATATATACAAATAATTATATCAAATGTAAGTTTTTCTTAAATAAAAAACATTATAAAATTCATAAATATGTGTATTGGACACTATAGCAAAAATGAAAATAGTATAATAATACGAATTCTAATCCTTTTAACATTGTCTAAATGAAATATTATACCAATTCTGATTTCTCATAGAATATACTTAAATATGAAAAAATATTATATGTGAATATAGGTTATGGTAAAATTATTCAATAAAATAGTTAAAAAATACAATGTGGGAAGTATTATGTTCTATAATTTATGTTTTTCGTATTTTAAACTTAAATTGGAACTTTTTTTTTTATGCTTAAATAATCTTTGAACGCCTGTCAAAAGAAAACATAATTATTTTAAAAAAAGTGTTTACAAGAACAATATTACTTTTACGCATAATTTTTCATATTATATTTTTTTTACCTATTGAGCTCTGATCACTCATAGAAAAGAATATTAATCAATGATAAAGACAAAAAAAAACATTTTTCCACTTTGAGGGGGAGGGGAGGTTTCCAACTCTTAAGCTTTCCCGCCAATGCAACACACACACAAACACACACTTGCATAAAAAATGTAAGCCTCCCAGGATAAATGTGTTATAAGAATATTATGTATTATAAATAATCGATACTTGAATATAGGCTCGTTCCTCACGGACGGGGTCAAATGGTTTCGAAAGTAAAATCATCCTGATTCGAGAATGATCCCTTTTAAACGGTTAATAATGATCATTTATAACGGTTAACTTAAATGCCCAGCAATCTAACTAACGAATGTAACTCATTTTATGGGATAACTGGTTAATTATAACCGTTTGCCTGGCCATGCATCTCAAGCAGTTCCGAATATAAAGTCAATTATTGCTTAACTTTATTTATATCTTGCCAGCATATTTGATGACTATAATTTTATAATTGAGTTCGTTTAATATCTGTCATCTATCTTCAAGTGATAAATTTATGCATTTTTAAAGTAATAATAGTAATGAACTGATAAATATATTTTCTTCTCTTGTAGTTAACAAGAGAATGCTTTTAGTGTGCCCAATTTTTGTTTAAGTGTACCTGATATTTATTTTTTGGGTGGGTGAAAGTGAGTTTAGCTATCTTATTTTAAAAAAAATATTCCAGGTTCTCTTATACAAAATTGGTTACACTTACATCTTCCCTTTTGTTGTTATTTGTCAGACATTAAAATACATATACTTCTATTATTATTAAAGGATAAAAAAAAATATTGAAAATTAAATATAGATCAATTAAAAAAAAAAATTGATCAAACTTCCAAATTTTTGTTTGAGAAAACATCTAAATACTGCATAACTAGTACAAATAAAACCCAATGAATATTAGGAAGGGATTAGAGAAGTCAGTTTTTTTATAAATAAAAAAATAATAAATAAAAAGAATGAATGAGGCAGAGTAAAAATATCTTACTACCACGGGTAAGGGGTACAGTTAAACAAGATTTCCTTTTTCTCCCAAAATATAAATTTCAAACTGTTCGGAAATAAATATTCAATACGACTCACTTTACTTCTTTTCTGGAAGATTTGCTCGGACTGGGTTTCTCTTAAGTTTTATAATTTTTGACAAAGTTTTCAGATCTACAATTTCTTAATTATTATTTTTGATGCCTGTGTTCTATGAGATTTTATTTTTTTATTTTATTTATTTCTAGGTTAGGAAAGTATTGCGATTGGGTCAAATTTCCGATATGCGCTTTTCGACTACACGTTTCAGAGTCTGTTGTTTTGAAAGGTAATGAAATTCCCTACAAAACTATATAACAATCGTTCATTTTTGACAACTATAACGAATTTACAGCTATTCAATTTCCAATGTAAGATTATGGGTTCGGGTTCATATGCTGGTGTCAGAAAGGGGTGAATGAGAGAAAAAATATAACTAAGTGAAAGTAAGAAAATCTGTTGCCCGCATCACACAAGCTTCACTATTTCCTTTACTTTTAACAGAAATTATTGTTTGACAAAAATAAGCTATGGCGAAAAGTTTTTGATCAGCAATATTAGAGAGTATTGAAATTTTTTCACTGATCTACCTTAAGCCGGTTTACATTGCTTTATTTTATCAAATCTTTTCTTTGATCAATTTTCAGGAAAATAAATCTAGTTCAATTTTTTTTTTTTTTTGTTTCTTCTTGAACATATGTAAAGATATAAAAACTTTTCTGAAATAGTTAGGAAAGTTGTGTGAGTGGATACACCAGATTAATACAACTGTATTAATTTAGAAAAAAATATAATAGGATAATTCTTTTTTATATTTTAATTTTATATTTCACTACCATATATAAATTGGGATATTTAAATTATATAACTGTTTGATAGTTGGACCTGTTACCTATCAATTATAATTCCCACATGGGACCCTCGATACCGGTATTTCTTCTCATGGTCCAACCATACCACGGCATTACCATAGCATTATCATAGATAGGAGACTATCCTTCTATACAGACTGGCCCACAAACGGACATCTCGATACTGTGTCCCGATTAAGGGGTACAGTAACTTGTGAGGGGCTTTTGATGCCGACTTATCATCAATCTGAGATTGTTGTTAAAGATCGGAATATTAATAAATAATCGCTAAAACAGGCGTGAAAGATTATAATTTTCTATTGATTCATCTACTATAATTTCGTATTTCGTCACCTAATAAATATAAAAATTACGAAAGTATTAATCAAAATATTATTACTAACAACATTTATTTATTTAAAAAATAATAATAATTATAACAAACACACATAAAAACCTGTTTGCCATATCGCGATAAAAACATTACTTTTGATTTATTGGACATAAAGAATTAATTATATATCTACAGAAAATGTAGACAGAATTATCGTGTTGATTCTAGTCTATGTTTAAGTCGCTAAGGAACAGATATAATTTTTTTCTTTTAAAAAAATCATAATTTTTTTTTTAAATATCCAGTCTATCCTCGTATACTTACGTATAATTTTATAAATACATTAGTTAGACTTACAACTTTATAATTCCAGCATTATAATGGAAGATTTATGAAAGTATAACCGGCGAAAAATAGTGTAAAACATTTGCAAAAAAACAGAAATTAATTGCATCAACAATTGTTGTTAGATTATAATTTAAAAAGTCTAACTACACAACCTTGTGTCTTTTAAACGCTGGAAAAAAACTCGTGTTTTTGAATGTTTTGCTAATTCAAGCATCATAAAACAGAAGAAACGAAATTACTTCACTCATGAATTTTCTGAACGTTGATGAGTTTTTTTAAGCTTTAGAGACACAAGGTTGTGTTTTTTTTTAATTTATATTCTCAGATTTAATCTTTGGTCTAGTTCTTTTTAATACGATCAATTTGTTTTAAACAATAAAAATTTTAAAAAAAAACCTTAGCACTATATAACATACAAGATCTCAGTGTAAATCAGAAAACAGAAAGCAAACATTCTTAGGTTCATGTATATTTTATAAAGGCTGAGTGAGCCACATGAAGTTTCCAAAACCAAAAGCCAATTCACTGTTGATATAATAATAAATAAATAAAGTACCATGAAATCTATTATGTTAACCTTTAAAATATTTCCTTCCCTATCATCTATTAGATTTATGATAATCCTTTTTTATTCTGTTGACCTTACTGATTAAAAAAAACTGACCATGTAGATCTTTTGTCGCCTTAACAAGCCTGCTCCATCTCTGCCTGTCTTTGTCTATTTCTTTCAATTCATCTGCACGCAGCTCTATGTGGTCTTTTGCCTTCTATTGATATGAGGCATTCATTGTTACGTAGAGGATTGCTACGAGGTACATGCCCCTTCTTTCTTAACCTCCGTGCCTTCATGTCATAGGATATTGATTGTCCACTTTCTGTAAGCGGTTCTTTATTGACCTTTCTTCTCCATGTGCTGGTTAGTCTCTAGATCTCTCAGCCATACATTATAACTGGCTTTATCATAGCATTATACACCCTTAATTTATAGTTAAGTTATCATTAAAGCCAAGAATAATAATCCATATCAGATCAAATTTTATTTTTATTTATCCTGAACCAATAGTGTATAATGATATATTAAATTTCCGAGATGCCTTCTTAATTTATCTCTTAAGGTCAAAACGGATTCGATTCGCCATATTTAACTAATAGAATAATTGATTGAGGAAATAAGACCTCGGAATACCACTGAGTTCTTATCATTTATATATATATATATTTTTTTTTAACCAATGAGATAAATACTACAGGGATTATAAACGAATGATATTTTATCTCTATCCAATTAGCGAAAGGTAATACGATATTCTAAGGGAAAAAAATGCCGCAGTATATTTATCAACATTGTTGAATTACGTTGAGTGTCAATGGCGAGTGTGGTTGGGCCAATTAATAAAATCCACGACGAACGGACTGGTTCCGTGCCTCGACAAAAATGGAAACTGACCTCAGTTAAGAATAATGTCTTCATTCCTGCTATGCTAACTATTATACCTATTATATATAGTATAATATATTATATTATTATACAAGAAGCATCAAACCAAACTACTAACAAACCAATAAAACGTAATAACGTACTTAAAAACCTTATTACAAAGCTTCATCTAGAGACACTTATCTTATTTAAAGTGTCACTGATTATTATTAACCTTTATAAAGTCTAAGCAAAAATACTCATTGAAGTGACTTTATCCTACTTCCCGACGGCAATTCCTTCTTGGTGTTTTCCTTTTGCAAATCCTCAGAACCAAAAACCCTCCCTACATCTTAAAACTCCTTACTTTACGCTCCTCTAAACACTCTATAAACACCATATCTCAACCTATGGATTTATATATTCTCTCATATTAATCCACTTCCTTCAGCAAATACTTCTTCATTCGTGCTACCTCCTGGATCCCCATACGTCAAACCACGTCCATAAACTCCTATTCCACCATCTGACAGAAATTCAAACTTCCGCAAGCTTGTAAAAATTTTTGGGTTCTATAATTACGCTTATCACTCGCAGTTAATTGATAGGAGCCATTTTATTTTTATTTATTCACTATTTTTTCTCTCTCAATATTTCTTGTATATATTTGTATTTTTCCTTAGTATTTTTTGTAGATATTTATATTTCCCTTAGTATTTTTTTGTATACATTTGTATGATATTTTCACCCCAGATTAATGTGCATATTTTTTTAACTCTACTAGTATTCCAAGGCTCCTCAGTCTCAGAATAAAATTATTTTTCATTTCGTTTCATTGAATGGTGGAGTTATTTTCTTTTTAAAAACAATTATAAATATTCAAAATGGGGGAAGTGAAAATAAGAGTATTTCCTAAACAGACTTTTTTTTCCAAGTAACGAAACTTGCATTTCTTAAATATTCTTAAAAAATGATTGATGAAAATTCTTATGTATTATATTTTTTTATATGAAAATAAGTTTAATTCCAAAACTTAGTAATAAACGCTTTATATGAATCCTGAATTTAGAAACCGTAATCTAGATTCCATTCACCATTGACTGTTGGTATTTTTATAATTTTTATTATTATTATAAGTTCATAATATATTCTAATCATAGTAACTATCCTTAACCATCTTTCCTAAACTGGTTCTATTGTGTATCAGCGTTCTAAAGATAACCAAGAGACTAGCTAGGCAATTATCTCGTCAGTGAAATTATTAATGCAAGAACATTCGTGGGCGTAGTCGGGCGAACCCGGCTTGATCATTCGTTCGCTTCAACAGAGAATCATGATGATATAACGTTCAATTTAATACGTATTACACATGTATATCATCCAAATTATTTAATAATATTTTTTATCATAATGATAAGTTAAATTTATATAATAAAAATTTATTGTATAATAATTTATTATAAGAAATTAATTATAATAAATTATTATATAATAATAAAAGACTAAGCGACCCGCTGTTCAAAACCAAATCCTCAATATCAGCACTCTTTTTTATTTTATTGAAAAATATTACAATCTGTCTCAAGGACATAATATCAGCATTAATGCTATCCTCTCAAGATTACCAAGATGTACATTTTGATATACCTCAGGGCGTTTAAAATTTGGCTCAACATTAAATAATATTTTAGGTATCATTTTTATTTTTTATTTATTTTAATTTTATATTAAACGTTAGTTTTATATTTTCTTCTAATCTAGATTTTCTTCTAATCTAGATTTTCTTTTTTTTGTCATTATCGTATATACTTTTAAATATTTTGGTATATTAGTTTTTGGAAAATTTTTAACTCATAGCTGTTGTAAATTAGGTTAAAACAAATTATATTTATTTATTAACCAAAAACTAAATTCTGACATAAAATTAAATTTGCGATCCGCGTATATAAAACACATATAACAGTACATCAGTTATGCCCTGCAACACTATTGACTGAAACGACTGAATTATTTTAATGTTGCAGATTTTAGAAGAATCTCACAGATCTATACCGTAAGTCCAAATTGGTTTGTCTGTCAATTAACCTAGATAAAAGACCGTATCGTCTGTTTAATTTCATACGTTTTATGTCCTCCATATTAGTCTTTTGTCTAGATAAAAATTCAAGTATCTAATTTTGTGTGTGCAGGAATTTCAATGTTATTAAAATATATTTTGGGAAAAGCTTATGATTAAGAGTTAATATTACGTGCGCCGTCTTTTTTAGTTAATTTTAATTTTCCATTTTGTAGTCCAATCAGTAATATCATTCAGATGATTTTGAATAATGATGGATGCTTAAACAGTATTTTTACCTGAGCTAAAGATCGCTGCATCATCAGCAAAAATAGCCAATAGAGTAAAAAAAAATAAATGAACTTTATAACCACTGAAATATCTGTAAGGTATTTATGATTTCATTTCAGAAATAAAATTATAAATTAATGATTTGTACCTATTCTGCCGGAAGTGTTGATTTTCTTTTAAGTTCAGGGATATAATTTTGTGATATGCCACTTTCGTTACTACATAGATCGTGCTTACTTACTTAAAATATATTTAAAGTGATATAACTGGTATTATATAAAATAAAAAAATAAATAAAAGCTATCTAGAAACCTATGTAGCCAATGAAGTAAGGTTATCATTAATCGAATCACTTAAGCTATATGAAAGGTCATACACAAGGCAAATGTATTTGCAACACCCGGTTATTTATTGATCTGTATTAATTTATTGCCGATTTGTATTAAAATTTATTTATAATTTATCGCCTTGAGGCGTACATGTATGAATTATATTTTATTGGAGTGAAGAAAGCTTATCTAAGCAAATATTAACATTGAAAAATACACGGGTGTTATTTTATATACATATTTTTATCTAGCTGGTCGAATAACTTTATTATAATAAAATATATTGCCCGGTATGATTATACGATTCAAACTTTATGAGTTTGCATGAAAAAAAAAAAAAAGTGCTTCGTCCAATCAGAAAAATTTCCTTATTACTCTGAATGCTGATTTCGATAGAAATATTTGTTGCTTTATTATATGTAATATTGATGAAATTAAGACGAGTTTTCATGAAAATTTTCTCAAAATATTGGTATAAATTACAGGACATTTAATCAATTTTTAAATAATATAGATAGTACAACTAAAATAAGCATAAAGCACGAAAACAAACGTTAGGAATGGAACAATCCCAACTAATAAAACCGTGAACAATTTTTTTTTTCTGTTTAATTATTTATCCACACCTGTCTTGGTTTTGACAATCAGCAGATGTGCAGTTAATTTTAAAAAGTTAAAAAACAAAATCACATATATGCAGAAAAAAAACAAACAGAAAAAGTGAATGAAAACGTATGCTGTCAAAGGAGTTTATACATAAGAATCAATACTTTCCATAAAAATCGATTAAGGTTCAGTTTGGGAATAAACGACTCATACATAAATAATTGTTTGCGCCGAAGTTTCGGCCAACGGTTAAGAACTTCTTCTGGTCCAAGAAACCACGTTTTCAGTGTAAATGTCTTATTAAAAAACAACACGAAACGGTTAAAGCATAATAGAAAAAACACTTAAATATAATTAGTATTAAAATTTATATAAGCAAACAAGAAAAATAATAAAGTTAGCCTTGAAGTGAGATGACAAATGACTTCGAATTAGGAGATATGGAATAAAAATAAGCAGAAATACTTTAAATTCCAACTGAAACAAAAAATAAATATATACTTTTGACTGATTTCTTTTCCTGTTTTAATTTTATAAATGCCAGTTCCATTAGAACTGAAATACCAACCTTAAGTAGCATTTTAAATATGAATTTAACTACAGTTATTCAACAAAAGAAAAAAAAATTCAGAGACGCTGATTATATATTCCAGTTATGTAATACACACTACAAACCCATTTTTAATACAAACATATATTTTTTTTTGTTCATTTTTCCTCACTACCAAAGGTAACATTTACTGATTTAAAAAATCTTCTCGACAAGAAACAGCTCGACGTTTCCGACTACTCCCCAGCACTTACTAGAAAAACGTTCTAACCTCCCAGTCAATTACAAAAGACTCATATACATGACTACAATAAGACCTATTTGGACTTACGGAGTTGAGCTCTGGGGCTCCACTAAGCCATCGAATTCCTCTCCTATCCAATCCTTAAAATCCAAAATCCTTCGTAAAATCCTCACTGCTCCTTACTTTGTCACAAACAAAATCATCCATAACGACCTTAATGTTCCTTATGTTTCTGACCTGGCCCAATCCAGATACCTGTCCTTCCATAATAAACTTCAGAACCATCCAAACCCTTTGGTTTCTAACCTTGCTTCCTCTTCGATCCCTGACAGCCCTCAGAGGCGTCTGAAAAGAAGATGACCTCGAGATCTTTTGTAAATACATTTTTAGAGTGCTACCAATGGGTAGTTTCTCAACATGTGATTTCATGCTATTTTATTCCTTTGTTCACATTTAATGAATGTACTTTTACTTGTAATACAGTTGTAAATATCATCAATAAAAATATAAAAAAATAAAATAAAAAAAATCTTCTCAAAATCGAAAATATCAACGCTCGCATTAAGCTCACATGACGATAATTTGGTTTCATGCCTGTCTACTGCTATCTTTTGATTCAAACATTGTATTAATACTACAGCTATATGTCGAATTTAAATTTGTCATAACTGAGTTCTCCTACAAAATAGAAACCGAAAAAATGAAAAAAAAAAAAAATGTCGTGTCAGACATGATAACTATACTTTTCGAGCTATTCACGAATAAAATTCTGGATTCATTATTAATTGTTTTCATCATTAAGTTTGTTATATACATAAATTAACCGGGCTCTAAAGAGAACACTTTGGTTCCAATAAAATTGTTACAGACACACTATTTCGAAACGAAAGGCCAGATAGTAATGAAATTTATATAAAAATAAATGTGAATTCTTTGCAGTCAAATTTCGTAGAGATCGGTGAAGAACTTTCAAATATTAGTGGTTTTAACAAACTGACATATTTATATTTATAGTTTCGAATTTTTTTTTTTTTTTATTGATAATATGAAATCCGCCGAGAAACAGAGAAGAAAAAGGCATTGAACTTGTTTTTGTTTATGTATAAAAAATTTGATAGTCATCCCACACGAAAAAAGTAACAACTACAATGAAATAGGAGTAAATTATGTCACAGTTTAAATATATAACTGTTATATTATTAACAATATTATAATGGCATGATAAGTTCCTAATTGTTACATACAATCCATGCTTGTATATGTTAATGTCGTACTCAAGCTGACCATGCAATTATCTTGAATTCCGTCTGATTAATACTTTTACAATAATCTTAATCGCATCGAGCTTACACAATCCAATTTAGAACTCATTTATCTTTTCTCTTAATTACTTTATAATGGTTCTGGTTAAGTAGCAATGTTGCGAATTATCGATTATCAATTGGCATACCAATACACTTGGGTTTTCTTGTTCGTTTAAAACATGACCTTATCCGTTATAGATTACCTTATGTATTTAATGTCCTTGTTTATTATTTCCCTTTTTGCTATTACAATCTCTAAGAATGTATTTCGTAATTTATAGAGTGATTTCATCCGCACCTAGTAATTATTTTATTTAATACCACATTGTATAATTAAATTGATCTATGCTTACCTCTAATGCATTTGACGAAGTATGATTATTCAATTGTACAATATATTTTTATCAGTTATAAGTTAATCTATTCAATACTAGTGTTGCCCAAATGAAAGGATGCAAAGAGGAGTCTTGTTCCTGCGCATGAATCTAGTAGTTATTTAACTTATAGAGCTATTTATTATTTATGTTACTTTAGATCTTTTAAATAAACGCTACAGAATAAAACATTTAGATGTTTTATTGACATATACATAGTAAAATTTAACCAAATTGATAAATTAACTTGGCAATAAATTGAAGGAATTGTCAACAAAAGATAGCAAAAACTTAATGCCACCTTATTCAAATAAAAAATCTAGTATGACCACTCAAATGGGTTCCCTACCAATTTTAAACAAATTTTAAAAGAATCTAATAGAATGATAGGTACCTGGATTGAGCCAAATCAAATACATAAGAATTTTTTTTTTTTTCGTAAGCTTATTTATTGAAATATATTACAATCTGTCTCAAGGACATTTAAAATAGTGTTCACAGATCACATTCACACTCTATGTACAGTAAATAAAATAAATTATACAGAAAAATAATATATATACAATAAATAAGAATAAAATAACCTAAAAATAAATAAATAAAAAGAACACATGCACACCTATATACAATATTTAAAACTTGGCGAAAAGTATGACTCCAGGAGTTCCCTGCACTCCTCTCTCAACCACGTCACTAGGGCTAAACCCAGTATATAAGAATTAACCCTTTTTATCAAATGATTAACATCCGACTGAAACTTCATAAAATAGCTTCATCTCATCGTAATCTAAAACTATTTTATTTACAAAAAAATCTCGGAATTGGGGCGTTTTAAATCAGGAGATCGCCAAACTTTGTATATTTAATCAGGTACTAAAAACAAGTAAATACCCATTTTATTTCCACTTGAATCGTAAGATATTTAGACCACAAAATCAAGAAAAAAGGTGGCCTTCAAAAATATTGGTCCGTTTGGCGTGACCTACACCCAGGACATGTCAAAATAACGATTTTATATATTCTAAACGGATCAATATTTTTGTATGCCACATTTGTTTTTTCAATTTTGTAATCAAATTATCTTACGATGCAAGTGGATCGCAAAATATTTATGAGTTTTTAGTACCTAATTAAATAGACAATGCTTGCCAATCTCCAACTTGAAAACTCCCCAATTCCAAGAGTTTTCGCAAATAAAATAGTTGTAGGTTCAAGCGGATGTTAATAATTCGATATGTAACAGTCTGTATGTACCACGGACTATATATTTAGAATTGACTAAATAATTAAAATATTACAGTTACATTTTTCTCATATTTTAAGCACATCTAGAGATCACAAATATAATTTAATCCGTATTGAACAAATCTCATGAACTACGAGTGTTTTTTTTTTTTATTGACATCCCCATCAGAAGGAGACTAAAAAGGAGCTGGATGAGTGATCTTCGAACACCCAGAACATGTCAAAATAACGAGGTTATATTTTCCAAACGGCTCAATATTTTTGTATAACACATTTTTTTCTCATTTTCATGATCAAAGATACTAAGTGGATATTAATATTAATGAGTTTTTAGTACCTAATTAAATAGACAATGCTTGCCGACCTCCAGATTGAAAACGTCCCAATTCCAAGAGTTTTCGCAAATAAAATAGTTGTAGATTACGATGAGATGAAGCTATTCACGACGTTTCAAGCGGATGTTAATAATTCGATAAAAAAAAAATGGTCTGTCTACGTATTATAAGAAGCACTGAGGACTTTGCGAAGGATTCTGGATTATTGCAGAAATTTAAAAACCAAAATAAGGGTTTGTCACTTCTCCATGAAATCCTGTTTGATTACTCATTCATCCATGGCTTCCGAAAGCCCAAAAAGGTATATACACTGCCACGTTATTTATTGCGTATTGATAGAAACTCAAGGCTAATCAACCTATTTTCATAGTTATCCACTATTGTAAGAAAGTATTCATTTTGTAATTAAATTAAAAATAAAAATACTCGTTACATTCTTCGCCTGTTCCACAAATCAGTGAACAGTAGCTGGAAGTAACAGTTGCCTGTCACTGACAGATATCGCGACGCTGTCAAGATAAATCGAAGGCCTTGTCGTGATCTAGAAATAAAAAGTTCCAACGTCTTTGTTAATGTGGCCGATATCCTTGAATAAATTCCAAACTATTAAAAAGCTTATCACTTGGGCACACGCTGATTAATCGTATACCTAAAATATTTTAAGATATACATTACGCGACCTTTGCATTTCGATTTAAAAACCGAGATAGAGATTAAAAAGTATTTTATTTGTATAAAAGAAAATTATAAAAATACATTAACTTCTTGACAGGAAAAAAAAATGTTAACCGTATAGGATTAATATAGCTAATGCACTATTTATGCCTAGTAGAAAATTACAAAAAGTTTAAGGTCAATCAAAATATAATTTAATTTTTGAAGAATCCAATGTTAAAGCTGAATAAAAATATATGAAAAAGTTTGCGATGTTTTTTTAAAATGAATTTTAAATAGCTTTTAACCGATTTAACTATATTTCACACATCTTTAAAGCGCACAAATTCATAAATGTCTTTAAATCCCTTCGTTCATTATTAAAGTCACGTTAGAAACAGAAATTTGGGTAGAGAATTGGCAACGGAAGTACAAAAAAATATAATAAATCGAACTTTTTAAAGTCGAATCTCTTTGAAATAAAGAAAGTAATTTGTTTTTCTTAATGTCTAATTTTTCTATTCATGAGATTGTATTTCTTTGAAATGTATGTTATTTTATAATTATCTTCGACATACTCCTCGCTATATATATATATATATATATATATATATATATACATACAGAGTAGCTTAATATATGTGCTAGTGGACGGTGCTGAGACTGTCGGTGTGTCCCTGGCCTGATCGAAGCTCTATTTTTTAAAATTCTAGCTTTAAAGAGGATCCCATGGTTGACTAATAAAAAGAAAATACGGGGATCGAAACGTCAATAAACAGAAGAAATGAACATTCAATAGTTTATTAAATAATTAATTAAGTGACCTTATTCCCAATTAAATAGTGAATATGTATATCATTCATATGTATCTCAAACACATCATATCATTTTTATCATTTTTCATACAATGATATATATCATTTTTTTCACAATTTATTTCTTTATATATTAACAGTTATTATATTTTTATTTTTATTTTCCATCACTACAATGCTTTGCCTTTTTGTCTTTTTTTTTTTTTCTTTTTTTTTTGTCCTTCCCTTCCTCGCTCTAAGGCTATACGGGGATTTTCCCGGGCCAGGGAGTGTGGGCGGGGATTTAAAAACTCCTTTGGGCACCGGGACGCGAACTCGTGACTAAACAATGCTTTGCCTATAAAATTTATTTTGCGTTCATTTATAATTTCATTTAGTGATTATTATGCTAATGTTTTAGCTCCAATATTGTAGTATTGAATCCCTATTACCCAACTGTTCTCATTAATTTATCCTAAGAGCTATTATATATATAATTTTTTATTAGTATTTTGTTATTATTCATTGTGATAGGTCTTTTGGCCAGATTTATCGTTCATTTATATGAACAATAAAAAAAAGTAATTAATTTATTTTATTGATGCACGATAAAAAAATCGATTTCTCACAAGTTGATTTTTTGTGTTATTATTTTACTTTACCTTATGGACCATAATTTATTCACAGTTATTCACGAGCATTAGTATATTTCAAAGAGATGTAATTTTTGTTTCAATTTTTGGTGGGGGGAATTTCTTCTCCCGTGAATACGCCACTGATTATAAAATACACTACCCTTTACAAAGCTACTGAAGTAAACTATCCGTTCGCTGATTGGTGATGGTGCCTCCATCTCATAAATCCTCGATCCCAACTAACGAGAAACCTTTGCCGCAATATTTGTGAGGATGTGCTCATCAACCAGCGGCACCGCCAGCCAGCGCTGAAAGGTTGAAGTCACCAGCAGCTCCGACAAGAAGTCCTTCAAAGGAGATGTCCTGAGGAGAAAAAAGTGATTACATTAATCCTGACCCGGAACGATCCTTTATACGCTCTGTTTATCGGCATCCTTTTTATTTCCTTTTTTGTCTTCATTTTTCTTTCTTCAAGCACGCGTCTCCTGTCTTCTGCTCCTTTGGGGGTCTTCTAGATCCGTTACCGTATCTGTTTAGCAAACATTATTTATTTAAAACTTACATCGGATCTTTCAGAAATGTGTTTATTTATTCATCTTCCTCAAAGTCTAGATAATATAAATATGATATTATTTTAATAATTTGCTCTTGAGTTCTACCTACCTAAAAATATAAACCCTCAAATTTTGAAAGCAGGGTTAACTTTTTATTTTTATTGTGAATAGTTAACCAAAATTTCGAATAAGCACGAAGAAATACTTTTCCTTAACTTAAATATAATTAGGTTATATTTATAATATAATTAAGATAGAGTTAACTACGCCAAATTAAAAGATGTAACGAGCTAAAGTTCAGTGCGGCAGATATTTATTTTTATTTGTATTATATTATTTTCATTAATTTTATAATCCCATTTTTTGCCATAGTATATAAATAATATCTTTCAGAAATATGGTAGTTCTGCCAGTTCATTCATTTAGACATCTTCAACAAAGCGTAAATAATATAAATATGTTATAATTTTGACAATTATAACATTTTTTTAATAATTTACGTTTGAATTCTACCTATCTAAAAATACAAAACCTCAAAATTCGAATAAGCCCGAAGAAATACTTTTCCATAACTAAAATACACTTAAGTTATATTTATAATTTAATCAAGCTAAAGTTAAATTAGCGAAATCAAAATAATTAAAAGGATGTAATGTGCTAAAGATACTACGCCTGAAATACACCTTTCCGTGCGCTTTAACAGCTGCATACCTTCTCACATACATGAGTTACATAGGAAATATAATGCTCTTTCAAAGTGATTATAATGAATTCTTAGTTTTGAGGAAATCGTATATTTCTTGTGAAATAAGCAAAAAGTTAGCTTGCTCTAACTCCTCACCCATTGGTCCTACAACAAAAACCTATATATAAAATTTATACTAGATTTCATCTTCTTAAACTTTGTATAAAACAAAAATTTCGATAAGAAGCACGGTTTTGGAGTCATGGCCAAAAAAATAAAAAAAGTGCGGAAATTTCGCTGTTTTTTGCATGTATCTCATAGACCATGGAAAATTTCGTTAGTGAACTTCAAATTCAGATTCAGCATCCAAAAAATAACAATAACCGAAGAAAACCGAATATTTGAATTTCTCTACATCCAACTACCATTCGACCTAATTTGATGACTTTGGCATCGTCAGTTTTCAAAATGTAACCGAGTACATCGTCAATCAAGATGAATTTACAACATATCAATATTTCAGCCGTTAGTTCTTTCGTTAAATGAAACATCAAATTTCGCCATTTTAATTTAAATTTTCGTATAAAAACATCGGCTTTCAACAGACTGACCGAAGTTGTGTGTTCAGATGTGGTTTATCTACAACTTAAATATTAGTTATAAATCCTTTAGTTAAATGAAATGGTCGGTGTTCCTAGTATGTAGAACGAATAGAATACTTTTCGTAAAAATTCTTTCGCCCATCTTCTTTTAAATGTACAAAAAATGTGATAAAAAGTGATAAAGTATTTTGAATAAATAATTTCTTGGCTTGGTGAATTAATAACAACCCGATAACCGGTTCATATTTCTTAATTATAGTCATTGATGAATTTAATTACAGGCTGTAGTAAAGTTCAGGTGTGTCGGACAGTTTTCGATACGGTTTCTTTTCGTTTTTTTTAATATCTCTCCACCGATTTATTTGAATTTTTTAAATAGTTATTATGTTACTTCCATATTGCTTACCGTTACTGGCGACAGTCTGGCAAACCTTTGGTGTTAATTAATTATTTACAGTTAAGTGTACTAATTTTTCTTTCCTTGTTCCTGTATTTTTAAAATAGATTAATATATATTTAAATATGTATTTATATATTGATGAAGTTTATCACCTACACTATATGTATCCAAGCTTAAACAGGATTGGGGCTGTTTACTACACTTTATCTTAGCTTGGATGAGTAAGTCGAGAATCACGTTATCTGATTTTCTATAATTGTTGCGTTAAAGTAAACGTAAACCATCGATCGACTATTTGAGAATAAAAGAGGAAATACATACAATTGTAGAACAAAGTCTTATAAAAATAACCAAGTAGTATGAAAAAAATAACGGATTATTCGTGGTTAAATGATTCATGATACTAAATATAAATAATAATGAAATGAAAACACAAAGTATAGTTTTAAATATTTATAAAAGGAGGTAGTATGGTGAAATAAAATGTTCATTAGTAAAAGAAAAAAAATCATTGTATGAAGTTAAACAATAATAGTCCATTAAAAAAAAGTAATTTACAATAAAAAATGGATTTTTTTTTAATACAGTTAAAAATTACCGTTTATATAACATATTTAAACTAGAAAATATTTTAAATTAAAAAATATAAAAATGAAAAAAGGTACCTTAACTAAAACTATATGATGGTTGTATAATATACGAAAACAAATTGTAAATTTCTAGAAATTGTAGTAGAAAATAATTCATGATAAAATGAAAATTTAATCTTATGTGTAACATTTTAATTTATTTTCTATGTATGTAATTTCATGTTTTGAATTTAGATGAAAAAATTTTTTTTTTATTTTATACTGTCTCTATATTTTTAAGATTTTTATAATAATGTCGATTTTCTATTAATATTTTCCTACTTTTTTTTCAATTTTAAACTTTATGGAGTAGGTCTATACTTATAGGCGTAATGGTTAGAGTAATCTCCAAGACTTTATGAATTATTCTATATTTTAAGTCTTAATTCTTAATTGAAAAATGAAGTACTAGAAACTTAGCCATTTAAATTTATTACAGTATATAACATATTTATTATATATATATTCCACGACAATTCCAAGGAACAGAGGTTTGACATTCACTTTTTGTTTAATTTAGTATAAATTAAATTTATGAAATATGTTTGCTACAGATATTCAACTGTATTACTATAATATTCATTCCAAGCTTAAACTTTCTACATATATACTGCTACTATATCTTATATAAAAATGTTATTCCTGTTAAATAAATTATAAAATTTTAAATTTATTTCTGACAGTCTCAAGTATGTCAGAAAGTTACTTGCTTCAGTTGACACTCTACTAAATTAAAGCAGACGCTCTTAAGGTTACGTCGCTTCGCTCTCATTGCTAACATTAGATTTCAGCTTTCGCACGGTTGTAAATAATTCCAGAAAGCATTGAATTTTTCACGGATTTAAAACTACTCTTATGAAAATTCAGGCCAGGGCTTTAAGACTGTCATTGCGTTTATCAAAAGCTCTTAGTTTGTAGGATTTTCTGAAGCCGTGTCTGATTCAAATATGGATTATGCCGCTTTAGTTTCAGACGGAACGGATGAACATTTTTTCTCAACATTAAAAAAAAAAAATAAATGTTTAACAGACTGCGTAAATGATATATAGCCCAATCTAAACGGAACATTATAAATACAGGACACGGTTTTACATTAACTAATTAACAATTATAAGTTTTGAATTTGCATATAATGCTTCCTTCTGACATATCCTTCCTCTCAGTATACTGTCATCGTTTAGTCACGTTTGTAAATAGAAGCGAATATATGCTTAGTTATTAGTTCACTTTCAGTATAGTATTACATTGTTATAATAATGTTTGGAAACCACGAGAACAATAACATAATGGTTAAATTTTTGCATATTTTTAAAAAGACCTCATAGGATTTTTTTTTGCGATTTCGAACTGTATCCGATGGATCTCTAGACCGCATGTGGCCGCCATTCTCGGCCCCCAAACGGTTTTTTGGCGATATTAATTAATCTAGCTCTAGAATTAATTTATGTGTAATTATATGTATGTGGGTGGGTGTATTTAGTAATATATAAAAATAGCAAATGTAAGATATAAAAAATTGTAGCAGCCTCTATTAGCACTGCAACCTTAATGCTGTCCCTAATGAAAAAGATTATCAAAGATGGTCTAATCTTTGATGTTATCGAAGACTTCATGAATTATTCTATATTCTAAGATTAATTCGTCATTGAAAAATCGTAACGAAAATAACATAGCATGAATCTAGAAACTTAGGACTATCCGTCATTTCGTTTTTAAGTAGCACACAAAAAAACCCTGCGTTTTTGCGATAACGAATTCAATGGACTTTTTCTAAAGTCTTATATTTGAAGCTATTTAAATCTATTATTAAATTATTATAGTATATAACATATATGCAGCAGGAAAATGAGTAGATCCTAGATTTATTGCAAAACAATATAATTAAATTCATTCATAACCTAAAATCACTAAGGAATTTCAAGAAGTGCACCTTTGTAAAATAAGAAAATTGTAGGCTTGTTGTAATTTATGTTTGATACATACAAGGTTTTGTGCGGTTACATTTATCGTTTAGCAATAAATCACAAAAACGTTCTTAAAAGTTCAGATCCATCAAAAATGTACTTAGTGATGTTTTGAAATAAAAGCGACAATATTTTTTTTTAAAGTTCAAAAAATTTCATATTATTATAGTTCACTCTTAGCAGTAGAAGTTTTAAATGTAAATTGCGAACGATTTTGTAATTTCAAGTGAAATAAACTTTATTTACCATTCGAAAGCCGTTGATTTAAAAATACATTAAGTCAGACAGTTGAGTATCGAGAAGCCATGTGATCTCCCCACCTCCAAAATAAAAATAATGATGAAAATAAAATAAAATGTGAAATTGAATTGTTTTTGCTGATATATGGCGTTTTGATTTTCGTAAATATTTTCCTATTATCTACTAAAAATTCTAGATAGAAATTTAATGAATAACTAAAAAAAAAAATATTAAAAGAAAACATTAGAATCTATGGAAATGTTAAATCATAATGCTATAATCTGCAGGATATTTTTTTTTAATATAGAATGTCACCTGATATCCTTATAAGGAGTTCAAAGATAAGACTTATATTTATTAATTATAAGTAAGATTTATTTAATTTGAACTTAATTATATTTATAAAAATCTAGGAAAGAATTTATATATTTTTTCATATAAAAAATTAATAAGTATGAAATATTACATGAAAGAAAATAGTTCATGTGAGGCACGTACTAAATTGCAGCTTCTAAAGCAAGCCGATCCGGAACTGTACAGAGACTATAAATCTTAGTAACGAACAGTATTATAGTTGTGAAAACATTCAAATATACAGTTCGAATTAATTCATCAAGGACTTTACTTTATTTCCCGAAATGGAAATTCTGTAAATCGAGTCATTATATAAAAAAAAAACTTATTAATTAGTACTGATTAGAAGGGAAAATAAACTGCAGAGTCGGCCCAATTATTCTTGCTTACCCTTGGCTGGAGTAAAAAGTGCTGCATACTTGCATAAGCTTCAACCGAGTCACGTTTCAACATCTCCGCAGACGTCGGCTGATCGCGAAAGAAGAATGGTCGTCCTGGAAGAACCGGAGAGCGGGAAGAACAAACAGGTGAAGGGTACGGGATATATCAAACGGCAACAACATTAATTAGGAACACGACCTTAAACAAATAATCGCCCTAATTTATTTTAAAAAATACTTAACTGTTTTTATTTTCCATTAAATTTCTTCCCCTTAAGCACAGTGGGTCGAAACGTTCGATTCTCTTGACATGGATTTTTCACCCAGATATTACGTATGATAATATTAATAAGGACCATGCCTTAATTTATCATATTGAAGCGAATGGTAGCATACTTTTCATGGTATGAATAACATGAAAGTTTTTTATTTTAATTTTTTTTCTAGTTCCTATCCTAAACTAAACTAATTTTAAATAAATAAAAAATGTTAAACTTAGTGTTGCCCGAATGCGAGACCAAGACGAGTCTTGGTCTTGAGCACTCAGTCTCAATCTTGGTCTTGGCCTTATAGGGGAAACCTAACTAAGCCCGAATGAAAAATTGGAAGAGTTAAATGCAAAAGTATATTGGTTATACCAATTCTTTACAAATAGTAATTAAAACTGATAAGTATTATTAACTAATTTGTCTTAATTTTTATTCACAAAAACGATTTTTTATACCAGTTTCGGACTGGCAAAGTGCAACACTAGATTAACTTGAAACGAAAATACTCTTCTACCGCATTATTTTTTTTAAATTAGTTATAAATAATAATATTCTACTTTTATACAAAATACAGCGTAATCTTACCCTCATGCAGGTATATTAAGTCAATTTCAATCATCATTATTTTTTCCTAATTATGTATATTTCTATAAAAATTATACATTTTAAATTAACACGATTTATTAATACAACTAAAGGCTAAAACGAATATTATATTTGGTATTCCAGATTTGGGGGTTGGGCATAGACCTAATAACCCTATCCCGTAAAAAACAGGATAAAGACGTCTGCAAAAGGTCGCCAACCATCTTGATGAAGAGGGAGTGATTGTGGTCGCGTCCGCTTATTATAAACCACGTGATCCCTGGATATCGTCTATTTAAGAATAAAACCAAACGATTACAGCTTATGCCCTAGAACAGCCCGAATGCTGCGAGAAGACAAATGGCGGATGTCAAAAGAGTAAAAAAAAATATATATGATTTTTATATTTTATAAATTTATTTTATTATTATTTAGCCCACGTCTGAGATGTTTATTTTTATTACTTTTATTGAGAACGCTTTAATTATATTTTATTTCTTTATTTTTAGTGTATTATTACAATTATTTATATTGTCTTCCCTCATTATGATATTTTATTTTGTTCTTACTTCGCTGTATATTATTTTGAAATTACCTTTTTATTTTTATTTTGTAAATGTGGTGTGAATGTGGTCTCTGAACTCTATTATAAGTGTCCTTTAATGAGAGAGATTGTAATATTTATCAAAAAACAAGTATTCTATAATCTAAAAAAAATAAAATTATTATTTAAAAATGAGCTTTGGGGCTCCACCAAACCCTAACCAAAATTCCTATCGTATCCAATCCTTAAAATCCAAAATCCTCCATAAAATCCTTAATGCTCCATACTTTGTCACAAATAAAACCATTCATAAAGACCTTTATGTACTATTTGTCGCTGATTTAGCTCGAGCCAGATATTTATCCTTTCATGATAAACTTCAGTCCCATTCAAATCCACTTGTTTCCACTCTTGCTTCTTCCTCGATCCTTGATAATCCTCCTAGGCGTCTAAAAAGGAGATGGTCTCGTGATCTTCTTACTTAAAATTATTTAGAGAGTGCTACCACTGAGTAGTAACTCTTCAAGCCTGTACATGTCATTATTTATAATTTGCGCATATTTACTAGTTGTATTTGTATACAGTTGTAAATTTCATTAAATAAACAAAAAAAAAAATTATTTAAAAAAGTTTGTTCTTATAGCAAGAATATAAAAGACGAGTTTATCTAAGGATTTCCATGTCCCATACCTATTATATATGTATATAATGTGGTCCCTGTAGTAAGCTCATTTTCATAGTGAAATTTTACGATTAGGCCAATGTGCAAACCGTAAAACAAAAAAAAAAACTATAAATAGAAGTATTGACAAGTTATTTTAATATATGCATAGCATCTTATACCAATAAGTTTAATTTTTTTTTTTAACACCTATATAACACGATAAAAAAATCATTAGCATGTTATATATATCACTAGCAATGTTATCCTATGTTATAGTTAAAACAAATTGCCCGGTTTCATTGGCAAGCCTCCGATTTACGACATTAGCACGCTCATGTACAACAGGTGACCAATGGCTGTAATCAAATAGCATTGCGCAAAGCCTACAAATAAGGCGATGCTCGAACCGAGACAAACGACGCGCGAGAGCGGACACATAGAGGCCAGTTGGCCTTAGGCGTTTGATTTGTGGTCACCCGACATCTGCCCAATTTTCTGCCGAAGGGTCTCGGGTGTCGCTACCGAAGTTATGTCTTCTTCGGGCTACATCTGAGTCCAATAAACCTGTCACTTGTCGGGTGAGGCTAATTTTTTTTTAAGTGAGGTATGTGTGGGAAGGGCACGTTTGGTGTTAGGTTTAAGCTACGTGTAGGGTTCTTAAAGCATTGCAATTAACGAGTCGTCGAACTATAGATATAATTTTTTTTTTTTTGTACAGTATAGTAATAACATTATTTAAATAATTAAATTTCGATAATTAAAGATGAAGCGTAGAATATTCGGACCGAAGAAGGATGAGTTAACCGGAGAGTTCAGACGGTTACACAACGCTGAATTGCGTGAGCTGTATCCGGGTAATATAATTGAGGTAATTTCATCGCGGCGAATCAAATGGGCTTGTAAAGTTGTTGGGCTTAGTAACGAGAGAATTCCTAAAAGGTTAATATTTGCTGTGCCGAATGGTAAGCGTCCGAGGGGTAGACCGAAGCGAAGGTGGGAAGATTGCATTAAAGCCGATCTGAAGGGACTGGGTTTGGACGGCGAACGGTGGAGGGAGGTGTGTAACAAGCGATTGGTGGTGTCGGCATCGAACCTTCGGGTTCGCTAAGCCTTATTATTATTATTATTATTATTAAAGATGAAGCACTCAAAATAGACCGTGATACAGAAGGCCCCTTTTGATCAAATTATTAACATCCGCCTGAAACTCCATAAATAGCTTCACTTAATCGTAATCTACAAATACTTTATTTGCGAAAATTCTAGGGCGTTTTCAATCTGAAGCACAAAATCTACAAAAATGGTGGCCTACCAAGATATTGAGCCGTTGAGCATGACCTCCACCCCTAAAATGTCAAAATAACGGTATTATGAAGAATTTTGTCATGATATTATCTTACGATTCAAGCGGAAAGCAAATGGTTATTAATGGGTTTTAGTACCTAATAAAATAGACAAAGTTTGACGATCTTCAGATTGAAAACGCCCCTATTACAAGAATTTTTGCTAATAAAATAGTTGAAGCAATACTTTGCTGAATCTCAATAACATATAGTTACAGTTTTGTTACTTTGGCAAACAGTGGCGTATCAAGATTTTACGATGTGGCGTACCATTTAAGCGTCAGTCAGATTTTTAAAGCATATAAAAAATGAAGTACGGAACTCCTAAAAACCATATGCATATTCATTTATAAATAAAAAAACATTTCACTTCAAATTAAGATGGATTGTTTCATCATCATTACTCTGTGTATGATCATTAATTATTATTTCTAATGAATAATTTAATAATTAGTAAGCTAATTGATCGACGCGAGGTAGAGTAGCTCCAGCCCAGCGGCATCTCTTCCTCTCATGATTTTAGTAAGTTTTTTAAGCAAGGAAATCACTTATCCAGCTTGTTTTGAGTCCCTTAAGTGTTTTTTGGGCATGTTAATCATAGCCATATCTTTTATGACCATTTATGTTATCATGAAATCTTTTGTATTGTATGTGGTCATTAACTGTCGACATGTGACGTATCGTATAGCTTTATATATTAACAGTCCTGAAAGTTTTTGATTGAAAAGTTTGTAGTTTTCGTATGTCGGTCGTTTTGGCTGTTCCATATATTTGTAAAGCGTAGGTCTTCAAAAATAAATTAAATATAAATTTAAAATGGAGAATTTCAATTAACACATGAAGTAAATAAAAAAATACGTTCGGGGAGGAGAAGGGATGGGGGATAGTTGGGAGTTACAATAGAACTAAGATATTTAAATATTCCTTTATTGCCCAATCCACTGCTTTCTAGAATTCCTTGCCATCTGATATTCGCCATGCCTCTTCCTTGTCCTCATTTAAATATCATCTCTACCAATCTCTTCTCACATCCCAAAATGACATTGAACAATGAAATAAATATTATGAGTAAAATTATGACTAAGGTGAATGGTTGATGAAATTATTTGAGTTTTAATTTTAAGAATCGACCATGAGCTATGAGGCTCCACTAAACCATCAAATTCCTCTCCTATCCAATCCTTATAATCCAAAATCCTCAATGTTCCTTTGTCAGAAATATAATAATCCATAAAAACATTAATGTTCCATATGTTTCCGATTTGGCCCAATCCAGATACCTATCCTTCCATAATAAACTTCATAACCATCCGAATCCTCTTGTTTCTTGCCTTGCTTCCTCTTCGATTCCTGATAATCCTCCGAGGCGTCTGAAAAGTAGATGGCCTCGTGACCTCCTCATGTAGACATATTATTAGAGTACTACCAATAGGTAGTTTCTCAACAAGTGTGATTATATTCCTCTGAACACATTTGATGTATTTATACTAATATAGTTGTAAATATCAAAATAAAAAAAAAAAAAAGAATCGACCCATAGTGCTTCTAACATTTTGTTTTTTATTTTACCTGATTTTCATTTAGATAATGTTTGTTTTTTTCAAAATGTTATTACTTTTTTATTTGTTTTAATATACTTTCACTGAAGATATTGTATATATTCTTTAATTTTGATTAATGTAATTTTTGTCCAGATGTGGTTTTTATTTTTGTATCGTAATTGTTATTCTTAAGGGACGATCAATTATAAAATTCACAAAGTGAAGATTGTCTATAAAAAAAAAAAAAAAAAACTTCTGATTAAAGGTGAATTTCAGTATTTTTTTTGCAATGAATTTATTGTTCAATAAAAATAAAATAAAATAAAATCTGCTGCCTCCTTAGGTAGGTCTGTATTTATTTACCCGATGACACCAAATATAGAGAATAAGACGCATAAAAGTTTGCATAGTCACTCACGAAAAGTGTACATAACAAGTTCTTCATTATTTAAATACTATAAGCTTAATATTTATGAAACTATTTCTAAGTAGCCGTACCATGAAAAATACAAGGAATAGGCGAATAAATTTGTTTATTCATGGCTTGTAGAACTGGGAATCGAACCCGAGCCCAATTACCGGCGAGGCGACGTTCCGTTAATGTCGCTTGCACAAGCTTGCCCACACTGCGGAGATGTCTTGCACGTCGCCTTTCACCCAACTTGAGGAAGGACCCAGCTTCAACATTACAAGTTGCATAATGTCCGTGGGAACTGCGGTTATATTGGCCCTATGAAATATACTCCAGTATCTTGGATCTTGCGCAATAGTTTCAACAACTGGGACTGTCTTGGGTTTTCATCCGGGCGAATTATAAACACTAAATATCAGAACCTTACGTGAGGTGGGAGGGGTCAGATGTTATAAACGCGGGCGGATTGCACGAGGCTAGTAAATTAAATCTCAGTTTTCACTCTCGAATGCTGATTACTTTTTAATTTATATTTTAAAAAGTGAAATTTAGGACAGCCATATTCAGAACCTGATATTTTTGAAGATATGCTGTTCTCGTTAGTGTAGAAGATGAAACTTTACGAGCATGCACAGTTACTCCTGAGTGAACGACCACTCCATGCCAACATCATTCGACATTTTACATTTTTTTTAACAAACTTATTGATAGATATTACAATCTGTCACAATTAAGGACATTTATAATAGTGTTCAAAGAGCAGATTCGCACTCCATTCTCAATAAATAATTATTGCCAAACAACTAAAATAAAAATAAATAATATAAAATAATACTAAAAGTAAATGTATATAATTGAATATTTAATAGTTGACCGTTGCATTTAATAGTTACTAATGCTTGACAATTTTAGTTACTATATGTAAAGAATTAGTATAGCCAATATACTAAAAAAAAAAAAATAAAGCGATAATTTATTGTAGTCATTTTTACTGAAAATTCAGATACTTTGATAACTTATTTCGTAATAAATCCTGAATTAAATCAATATAGACTTAAAGCTGATTCAACAAGCATGTTTTTCTCAAAGTAGGATTTCTGTAGTATAGTTGGATGGTGATAAGAAGAATTCTCGAATAATTCATGATGTTCTTTAAAACAGTTTAGTTTAGCCACTCAAAAATCCTCTTAGAATGGTTTTACTAATGACAAACTCAACTTTCATTTGAAGTAATTTTTTTCTAATTTACTGTGACTCAATTGGTAATTATTTAATTGAATACTTAATAGTTGACCGTTGCATTATAAAGGAAGGAGATGGTCCGGGGGGGCGATCATAAATAGGCTAAATAGTGGCAAAACTATTTTATTAAAAGCCAATGTTTCTAGCTGAACACATCTCCTTGAAGAAGACCTGCAAAGTCGGGTCGAAAGGTTGGCTTTTAATAAAATAGTTTTGCCACTGTTTAGCCTATTTATGACCGCCACCTCGGACCATCTCCTTAATAATACAACGGTCAACTAAATTAAGTATTCAATTAAATAATTACCAATTGAGTCACAGTAAATTAGAAAAAAATTACTTCAAATGAAAGTTGAGTTTGTCATTAGTAAAACCATTCTAAGAGGATTTTTGAGTGGCTAAACTAAACTGTTTTAAAGAACATCATGAATTATTTGAGAATTCTTCTTATCACCATCCAACTATACTAAAGAAATCCCACTTTGAGAAAAACTTCCTTGTTGAATGAGCTTTAAGTCTATATTGATTTGATTCAGGATTTATTACAAAATAAGTTATCAAAGTATCTGAATTTTCAGTAAGAATGACGACAATAAATCATCGCTTTATTTTTATTTTTTTTTTAGTATATAATTCTTTACATATAGTAACTAAAATTGTCAAGCATTAGTAACTATTTTGCCTTAAATTATATTAAAAAAATTGATTTTAAATGTATATAAATTAAACAAAAAGAAATTAAGCTAATGAACTACCCAAATAAATACACTCTTCTATACAATATATAAAAAAAAATCATTCACTCAAAATCTTCGAGCCAACCCTTTCTCCCCACTCATGGAAGGAAAGGCAAAACTTTAGGAGATCACAGCGCCCTCCACTCAGCAGCGCTACTGGTCATTCGCAATTTAAATAATTATGTTAAAATATAATACTCAATGGTCGATCGAAGAAATTTGTTTTTGAAAATTTAAATGGCCTCAAATTGTTTTGATTTGTTGTAAAATTTCGCTTTATCTTCGTTAGTTCCAATAATCTGACCATCATTTTAAATATTGTCTAAACACATCGACCCCTAACATCTCAGAAAAACAAACTTAATTTAGCCATGACAGGAAAAGTATAAAATTTACGGTTGATTAACTCCATGAATAATTAAAAGACTACAAAATATCCTACAAAAAAAAAAAAAAAAAAAAAAAGAAGATGGTCCGGGGTGGCGGTCATAAATAGGCTAAATAGTGGCAAAACTATTTTATTAAAATTCAACGTTTATTAGAACAGCAGTTCTAAGTGAAACCCCTAGCTGAACACACCTTCCTGAAAAAGATCTGCAAATTCGGATCGAAAATAGTGCTTTTAATGAAATAGTTTTGAACTATTTAGCCTATTTATGACCGCCACCCCAGAAGATCTCCTTCCTTTATAATGCAACGGTCGACTATTAAATATTCAATAAAAAAAATATATCGAAATAGGACCATTATGAGCAAAGATGTAGACTACAGTAAATTGTGCAAATGTTTTGATTTATTTATGAATTAATAATTTTAATTCGACCAAGAAGAGGAAAATGAATTCTTCCAAATCATAATAAACTGTTTTAGTAACATATTTCGAATATAATATTCTATCAGCTGTTTACTGACTAATATTTTATACGAATTATTCACACGGGCCTGCTAGTTGTTTGTTTTTTTCGATGTCTAGGTTCAAAATATCCAGGTCATCAGCGCCCGATCAACTAAATAACACTACTTTTCAGATGACTGTTACAAAAAATAAATAAATAAAAATAAAAGAATTAATAGAATAAAATAAATAAATAATTATAATAATAGACACTCATAGATAATGAGACAGACTAGATAAAAAGAATTTAATTGAAATTAATAAATCAATGTATTTTTTAAATTAAAAAAAAATCTGCAAAGGTTCATTAGTTATAAACTTGTTATATATGTTTTATAATTTTTTCATTGTCTAGGAACTTTATAACGATGGTAAGGATTTTTTCTTGAATTCTCAGGGATGCTGATATATTCTAGGGTATTTCGTGATCTTTTAAAGCAGACCCTACACGGTAATTCATGAATGAACATCACAAGAAGTTCCAAGATTGCCCGCTATCGCTTTGTTCATGAAGACCCTTACACGTTCAATCATTACTGATCATTACTTATGTGAAGTTTCCACTTTTTTTTCTCTCCAATTTATTGCCTACTTGACTATTTAAAGAAAAAATAGTTGAAAATGGTTAATAATAATATAGACTAGGGGTATAAACAACTATTTACTTTTATGAAATTATTTACTTAATAACGAGACCTAGGTAAACTAACCTATCCAGTAGTAAGGTTAGTCTCCCCACTACTTTTACCTCAGTCCCCCCTCCACTTCTCGAGAATGAACCTTTGATTTCCGGATGTTCGGAAATCCGCAGCGCACCACCATCAGTACTTCATTCACTACCTTACACGACAATTCGGAACGTCATTAGTGCAATTCCGATTGACCGTGTAGGGTCCCCTTAACTTTGCCATGTAAAAAGGGCACTCTTCCAAAATATGTTTTATAGTTAATGACTGGTCAGCTAGTTGTATATTACTATGTATAAGCTACACTTATGAATATGGACCAAAAACCGGCTATAAAACGTGTATCTCAATGTCGCTTGTTGTAGCTTTGCACATTTTGCGTTGTCGTTTCCATTCGAAGAGTGGCCTCTGGTGTGTCAATATTTCCTTGAAATATTCCATAAATATATAAACGTGTAGTTGCCTGATCATCCTTGTCAGTAGCCGCTATCCGAAGGCTATAATTTCCTCTAACTTAAGGCTGTTTCAATCGGGAAAACATTTAACAACCTACGCCCTTGAGTTTATAATGTTCGAAATACAGTTATACTACTATTTACTTATCCTGTCTGTATATATATATATTTTATGTCAAGTTTTATTTTCCGAAAATGTTTAAGTATAAATAAAAACGGTTATGAAATACCACAGGTTACTAACATTATAAATGGCATTTATATATATGAGAATAAACAACAGCTATAAACAGGATGAAGCAATAAGACTATATTATAGAATGAAATGGCAGAGATTTGAGAGGTGAGAAAAATGTGAGTTATGGATGGGCCACCACGGTATATTATGTCTTAGGTAAGGAAAGGCCTCGGTAGTGTAGGAAAAGGTAGTGTGATTGCTGTGAAATATTAGTCTTTGTAAATACAAAAAAAAATATTATCCTATCACCTTTTCGAGAAATGTACCTAATATTCTATCAAATACATTATCATTCATATGAGATATAGTTTATGGAAAGTATAAATTGCAAAATCATGTAAGGCAAAACGTGTTTTAGCGGTCTTAATCGTAAATATTTGGAGCCATAAATGGTGTCGGAGTTCCGCAGGGTTCAATTCTAGTATCGCTGTTTTACATAATATATACAAATGATTTACATGCTATGCTTTTGTTTATTTTTTTGTAATAATTTCTCATTTTGCTTTGATTTATTTGCTCCTATTATATGATTTAATCAATTAAAATTTTTCTTTCTGACAGTTACAAATATATTAAGATATTGAAATAAAATATATTATTTGAGTATATTAATTATTATTATAATTTTTTTTTTATGACTATAAAAAGTAGTATGATGAACGTGTTCTAATGCCACAAATTTTAATCGTTGGACCCTTAAAATCCTTCAAATACCTGGTAATTTTTTTATAATAATTTACAAAATATCTTTTTTATTTTAGTCAGGATATTTACAACTGTATTAATGTGAAAATAAATTTAGTAAATGTGAAAAAATGTAAATGATGACATGAAGATACTATCCACGGGAAGCACTCGAATAATATTTAAATTAAGAGATCACGTAGCTGTCTTCTTTTCACAATGGGTTATCGAAGATCGAAGAGGAAGTAAGGTTAGAAACAAGAGGGGTAGGATGATTCTGAAGTTTATTATGGAAGTATAGGTATCTGGATTTGGCCGAATAGGAAACATAAATTAACAAAATATTAAATTAAATTTAACATAATTTAATTTTCAAAATAGTAATCTTTTCGTATTCACATAAATATATAAGCAGTATTTTACCTTTGTTGTTTTAAATAGTTGAGCTTATATTGTTTTCTAATTTTTTAAATGGTTTTCGGTCATTAGGAAGAAGTTATAGTTCCACCAAACGTCAACAGAGCATAAGTGACGTCAGTGACAAAATCAGATAATTCTTAATTCTATTAAGAATGAAGTGATTTTTGACAGTCTTGAAACTGTCATTCCTGTCTGAACGTGTGGGCTCATTTAACCAACAAATAAAAGCACTAGCAGAGAAAAACGACTATTTAATGCAGAACCAGTTATAGACACGTTTCAATATTTAAAATTAAAAATCCATCATTTTTTTTTTGTATGGTCTATCGCTTTCTCCTCCCTCCCAATCAAAATCGAAAGTCTTACCCTATTATCCACACCACCCTATTATTGATAGCATTATATATAGTAACACTGGCGGATCTATGGGAAACTTCTTAATTTTCGGAAATGGAAATTCTCAACCTGAAAATCGATAGGCTTTGTCAATTTAATAAGACGCTAAAGACTGATTAAAGCCCATTTATTTTTCATCCGAATAAAATAAAATAGATTTATCACAAAATTGTGAAAAAAAAATGTGGCCTACAAATATATTGTGCCATTTGGCGTGACACCCACCCCAAACAAATCAAAATAACGAAGGCTAAACGGACATATATTTTTATAGGTAACCTTTTTGTCTGGATTTTGCTATCAAATCATCTCATGAATCAATTGAATCAAAATTATATGTTACAATAAAATGAAGCAAAATTAATAAGTAATTAATTAATAAAGCAGAATATAAGTCCAAGAACGTACTATAGTAGAATTTTTTGTTTATATTAACTTTATTAATTATCGTGCCCACGTATTCAAAGACTGAGTAGATAGATTTGATTACAAAATATCCATTAAGTTTTTTTTTCTAATATTTGCTCTTTAAGTTAATCGTTTCCTAGACCGTTCTGAGCCTAGGGCGTGCCTTCAACCTCTTGTCATCTTCCTGGCGCACGAAGACTCGGTTCCTCCCACGACGTACTCGAACCCCCGCAGCGTGGCTCATTACCAGCAGTGAGGCGTTAATAGGCACGGTCGAGCCAGGCTAAGATTTATTGCTCCTTCGTTCCCGCTTTATTGATGGTCCTGGACAGCCGCAGCAGGAGTTCTTAAAACCATATCCTTCGAGGTAATGACATTTATGTACCGTTATTAGGATCGTATGGGGCTGTGTATAGAAGTGAGACAGAATATAGTTGTGTGGTCCAAATGAAGTCGAGGAAAATTGAAGTTTGTAAATTAGAGGAATTTTCGGAAGGAGTCTCCAAACGTTTTGGTCTATTTTTTCTGTTTGGCCTATATAACCTGGTTATTTTTAATTGTTACCCAATAGTTTCTGAAGTGTAATGCTCGTTTAAAGTCGGCTATAATCGACTAACTGGTGTTTTTTCAAACGGATTAAAATATCTCAAAAACTAAAAATCGGACCTGCGCATTGTTAGCAAGTGAAATATTCATCACTTCATCCTCATTTTCAAGAGATATTAATCAAAATTTTATCTTTACACGACATTCTAGACTAAAACGACACGAAACCGCTCGACGTTTCCGATTACTCCAGCACTTACTAGACAAGCGCTCTAAACTTCCAAGTAATTACAAAAGACTCATGTACTTGATTATAATAAGGCCTATTTGTACTTACGGTGTTGAGCTATGGGGTTCCACTAAACCATTGAATTCCTCTCGTATCCAATCCTTACAATCCAAAATCCTCAATGCTCCCTACTTTGTTACAAATAAAACCATCCATAATAACCTTAATGTTTCTTTTGTTTCAGATATGGCCCAATCCAGATACCTATCCTTCCATGATAAACTTCAGAATCATCCCAACTCTCTCGTTTCTAACCTTGCTTCCTATTCAATTCCTGATAACCCTCCTAGGCGTCTGAAAAAAAGATGGCCCCGTGATCTCCTAATGTAGACATATCATTAGCTACCATTGGGTAGTTACTCAGCAAGTGTTTTCATGTCATTATATCCATTATGTTCAAATTTACTAGATGTATTTACTCAATACAGTTGTAAATATCATTAAGAGATATTAATAAAAAAAAAAAAAAATCTTTACACGATGCCGTGTTAGAGAGGCGAAAAGGGAAAAATAGTGTCGAAAGCTAAATGGTAACGAGTTTTATGGATATAGATTAAAATATCTCAGAATCTAAAAATCGGACCTGCATACTGTAAGCGAGGAAAATGTTCAGTATTTCATACTCTTTATAATGAGATATTATTTATAATTAATATTTTTTATATTATTAACCTTAGTTGTTGATGTTTTCACTTCTATCGTCTGGTCTAAAGCACACAGCTTTTGTTTTTTTTTTCACTTTTTTCTCGATATTGTGATGAAATTATCTTGCAATTCAGGTGGAACGCAATTAGGTATTAATGAGTTTTTAGTACCTCATCAATAGAAAAAGTTTACAGATTTGTAGTGTGTTGATAAAAAAAAAAAAAAAAAAAAAAAAAAAAAAACTGCACATAAAGATATAAAACTCCTTATTAGTTTTACACCTTCTTCCGATCGGCTAGGTTCGTCTGAGAGGAGTACATAAGTAAGTTAGAGACATTTAAATTCGGAATATATGAATCTTTGTGAACATCTCAGGCAAGCCTAAAATTTAGGACGAAACGTTGGTATACAACGAAATTATACTTATTACATGAACTCTTCAGCTTCTTCTACAATTCATTTATCGCAAAGAATATCTGCATATAAAAATATATTTTTTAAAAAAATAACTGTACTTCATGAATCCAGTGAATGATACGAAATAACAATTTTTTCTTTAACGATAAGATTTTATTTAATGAGTATTCAACGCCTTTTTTGTAATAATATTGGTGATTTAAATTCAAATAAATAAATTCAAATAGTTTCTACTAGTCGAGGAAATGCACGGTCAATAACAGAATAATCAAATAAATGACGTGCTCAAGCGGCTTCCAACTCTAATGTCCTTGTAATAGGCGCTCGTTCTGGTCGACCCTGGGCCATCGGGAATAGCTCCTTGCGTTTTCTTCATTCGATTCCTCAGCTATGTGGAAGTACTGGTAGTGGTATATTGATGGGAGGAAGATGAGAGCTCGTGCAAGTGGGTCAATAATGTGCAGGTTCTAAGGATTGATGGCCCATATTCCATAACTAGAGTTCGATACGATCCTTTAGTTAGTAGTATTGATAAAACAGAAAAAAAGGGACAATAACTTATATTATTCGTAAAATGAATAAATATAATAACTAAGAGGTGGTTTGATTTTCATATAAATATTTTATGGATCATTCCTATTATAAAAAAAATTATTATGCGTTAATAAATTCATACAAGGTTTTAAATAACTAATCCATCAACAATTGAGCCATCGTCAGCACAAGAAAAGATAAGATAAAAATAAACAAGAAAAGACGCATAAGTGCTCTCTAAACTATTGAGAAGTATTAGAGGCACAACGGTGTTATTGTTTCACAAGATTCAATTATCCTTCTTCGTAAGGAATTAAGGTCATTGACCGGACTTGCTCAGTCATA
Organism: Nezara viridula; assembly: GCA_928085145.1. NCBI lineage: Eukaryota > Metazoa > Arthropoda > Insecta > Hemiptera > Pentatomidae > Nezara > Nezara viridula. The sequence continues at coordinate 12,877,802 of OV725083.1, read as the reverse complement.
TCCCATATCCCAACCAATGGATTGGCCGTGCAGGACCAGTGGCTTGGTCTGCACGCTCTCCAGACCTAACAAAAAATCTATGCAAGTCTGGTCAATGACCTTAATTTCTCACAAAGAAGGATAATTGAATTTTGTGAAAAAATAACACAAATCCAGTGCTGTTCTGCCACTGCTGTTGTTGAAGAAAGATGCCGAGCATGTTTCAGCGTTCAAGGAAATCACTTGGACAACATTTAATATGAATGTTAATGTTTACATTTAATTAATAAAGTAATTAGAACGAATAAATAGGTTTTATTTATTTCATATAACGTAAATCTTTAGGTGTGAAGATCTCCTAAACAAAGCTTTTGCGAACATACCTTCAGAGGGAATTTTTTTCTTGTTTTGAGGTCCTTAGTTTATTTTTGCAGTATGGCCACTTAACCCTGAAACACCCTGTATTAATTCCAGACATACTTCATATGTCTTCATTTAATACTGTAAATTCGCACATATAAATTACGATAAAAAAAAAATTAATTTAATTTGGACATATTAGTAAGAGATGGAAAATAAAAAAACTGGCTCCGAATATCGTTTCATGATGTGTAAATAAATGTACGTTTAATTAATATAGGTAATTATATCCAATATAGGTAATTAAAATCGATGAAATCTATTGAAGGAAGATAGTTATCTTGAAAAATTGAACTTAATCACGAAATATAAGATACTTAAGATTTCCAACTAAATAAACAATTGACTAAATACCACCGAATCGTAAACAATAACAAAAATAAAAAATAATAGACAAAATCTAGTTTAAAAATATTTATAAAAAAAAAGAATTATGTATCAAGAAATATAAAAATTCTCAGCACGATCCAGGAAACGTATATACAAGGAATGGACAAGAAAAAAAAAAATGTCTTGGAATGCTTTCATTCAGCTCTCGTAGAAAAAACTGACATCTGGCTGGATTCATTCATTGACACCTGAATTAAATCCCGCACATATAACTTTAAGATTTTTGTATTTATTTTAATAATATAATATAACTAAAATATTTTTTGTTGGGGCATTCATTAATATATTAAATAAACGCGTTAAGACGATTTTTTTTTAAAATATAAATTCTGTTTAATTATTTAAAATTAAAATTAAATATTTTACTAAAATAAAGCAGAATTATTAATTGAATACTAGAGAAGAAAACAAATATTTTTATGAATAGTAAATTTGAAGTGTAATTAATAAAATATAAACTAACAAAATAAAAATGTATCTGTAAAAAAGATTGATCAATCATAACATCAACATTTTATTTATACATTAATTTATTTAAATGTTTCCTTAACGTTGTTTGAAACAACTCTATTTTGTTTTCTTCAGAAACCTCAACTGAACAAAAATTAATGTTTTATGCAAAGCCAAAATGACCTTGTCTGAGTTGCTTTGCATTTAACCAGCGTTCAGGATATACAACAATGTCTTATTGTCATAAATTACAAATAACATGAAAAATAAAAATAATAATTTTAAAGTTAATTTCTGATTATTATTATTTGGTTGATGTAGAATTGATTATAATTTAATAAGCTAGAATCATATACTATTATATCGTAACTGGAAATTACAACGTACTATTATTTCTGGTTCGACAAGAAGTGTCCGTTCCAGCCTAACCCATCGTTAAAGTCACTCATTATAAGAACGGGAGAATGCCATTTCTCTGCCATGTTTGGTCAATCATTCAGGTTTTAAATCAAGTAATATATTTACAAATTATCGCATTAAAAAATATCATAAAATATTAAAATTATGCCTGTCATGCATTTTTTATGTATCGCTTATTTACTTAATAAAATATTTTGCGTACTGATATATAAATTATGAGCTATTAAATAACAAAGTTAAGCTTACATTTTATCCTTAGACTCAATTGATTTATATACTAACATAAAATTTCATCTTAGATTCAATATAATTCCGGAAATTACAACAGCAAAAATTTAACTTGTATGACTATGCAATTCTGACGAAGTATTTGAATTTGAATAACGTAGAAATAGTGTAATAATGTATTGGGCTTTGCAAAAAAGTTCTGTCATATATATATATATATATATATATATATATATATATATATATATATATATATATATTTAACACATATGTATATTATTATATTTTTCTAATCATTCTCTTCAGCAAATCAGCTGTTTAATATAACCTTAATTTACTACGTTTATGCAACCTCCCATTTGCTTCAGTATGTATTTTGATGGCTTGATGAGCAGTTTCAACTAAACGTATATGTATATATATATGTATATATATATATGAAAGATCGGGGAACTTTTCTTTTTGTGTGTATGTAATATTTTGTTTTCTGTCCTGATGGTGTCTGAATTTGTCAAACGTTCACGTCTATTGGAGGTTTTATGGTTTGGAATTTTCCATTTATATCTTGATCCTAATTAATTCATGTCTCATTTTGAGATGTTTGTTCATTTATAATTTTAGAACGTTTCTGGTACCGATATAAATTAAACATTAATTTCATATTTTTTTTAGAAAAAGTTTCTAACTTATAAATAAGATTTATCTCTATAAAGCTCCTTAACACAGCCATACATTCTTTGGATCTAGTGCTGATGTCATACAGAAACCTTTTTATCAAATTATTAACATCCCCCTGAAAATTTGTAAATGGCTTCATCTCATAGCAACTTTGTCTATTTAATTAGGTACTAAAAACTCGAAATACTTATTTGCTTTCCACTTGAGTCTTTAGATAATTTGACCACAAAGTCGAGAAAAGAGATAAAAAAAATTGACCTACACCCCTAAATTGCCAAGATAACGAGGTTATATTGGCCACACGGCCCAATATTCTAGTTGGTTTTTTATGGATGATGTGATGAAATGTGAGAGCAAATGGGTATTTACGAGTTTTAGTAATTAATTAAATAAACAAAGTTTGCCGACCTTCAGATTGAAAACGTCCCAATTACGAGAATGTTCGTAAATAAAATATTTGTAGGTTACGATGAGATGCAGCTATTTACGAAGTTTCAAGTGGATGTTAATAATTTGATAAAAAGGGGTCTGTACCACGGACTATAAGTAAAATAAATAAATATACATATATATTTTTTTAACTTTCTGAAAAAGTGTTAAAAATAAATAACCCTTCTAACGAGATCATTCATTAAGATTTCACAACCTCGCTGCCAAAATTAATATCTCCACTCGTTGACCGAGTTATCCTGACGGATTGACAACCAATCAGCCTGGAAGAAGGATGTCTTCGCCGAAAAAGGCTCCTGTTTCGCCGGAGGGGCGAAACTTCCCGGTAGTATCGACGAGACTAATCACTTGTTTTCGCTGAGCTAATGGTATCAGTTATGTTTAACGTCGACCTTCAACATCATAATTTGCACTCTGCAGATCAATTCCTCTTTTTTTTGTGAAACGGTAGCCACATAAGAGGCACCTACGCAATCGCTAACTGGACGGTTGAATCGATTAAGTTAGTTTTTATTTTCAATGTAAACACTTAATTTTTTGCTTGATGCATTATGCATTCTCGGGGAATTGATATCTTGGAAGCAATAAGCAGGTTGGAAAGCTGGTCTTTTCTAAATTACTAATGATCAAGGGACCTTATAACTCCAATATTCACTTATATATTATCCGATTACCGTGTTATACGATGATCATTCCCATATAAGAATTATTATTCAGGCGATAAATTAAACCAATTTTAAATAAAATAATATAATGGAAATATCTTAATAATAATAATAATATAGTAGGCCGGTATATAGAAGGCTGTAAATGAAATCGATGACATGATAGTTTTTGATAAATGCACAGGATGTCCCGTAAGTAAAACGTATGAACTCGCTAATATCTTTTAAGTACCAGACTTCGGTGGTCGACGTTGTTCCCATTCGTCCCCTCCAAACAAGTATTAAATGTTTTTATGTCGTTTCTACGACTTTTAATTTTCATTATGACTGGTATCTATAATGAAAAATAAACGCTACAAATTATTTCACAATGGTTTATTATTTCCAAACAATTATACATATGAAGTAACATTAACTTTCTGGGGACATAAAAAAAAAAAAAAGAAATAAAAGGTGATGCCAATTATCGGACTAAACATTTATTTTTTAATCATTAGTAATTTGCTAAAAAAAACTAGCGTAAATAAAATTTACGCTAAAATAAAATTGAAAGTATAAAATTCAAAGTTTCATTGAAATCGGTATATTAGCTTAGGCGCTATTGTCTATAGCAACACAGATATTTTAGAAGCCATCTTGAAAGGGAAGTACTTTTCGGTGAAGTATGTTCTATAAATAAATTTATAAGGCATCGAGAAAAAAACTTTAGCGAAGTTTCATTTAAATCGGTACATTCGTTTAGGCACTACAGTCTATAGCAACACAGATTCCTATTCGGTTGAAAGGAAAAGGCGGATAGAAATGTCGATGAAGGAGAATTATCCTCGGGTGACCTCTAATTTTAAATCCAAATTTGAAAAAAATCGTTCCAGTAGTTTCTGAGAAAATCAGCGGACGGCGGACAGAAAATTTTATTCGTTTTCGAATTCTAAGTATTCTGAAATGTAAAACCTCAAATTTCGAGGAGTTTTTTTTTTTTTTTTTAATTTCGATTACAATGGTTCATTATTGAAAATAATAAACCAAAATGGTTGCAAAGAAATTTTCAAATGAAATAAAAAATAGTATGAAAAACGCCTTCTATACTTATTTTTGAAATTATCGAGCCAATCTTAATAGCATTAAAATGTGCTTGATAACACAATTGTTAAAACAAAAAACAAAAAAAACTTTTCAACTAATATATTTCTAGAAATTGGACACTCGTGATTTTTGCTGCAGAAACCAAATATATGGATTCCTCAGCTTCTGGGTGACCACCTAGTTTTAATGTTTTCCATTTAGAGGCACCAAAATGCAATTTCGGCACACGAAGAAATTCCAGTAATGTGATGAGAAACAGTGCCATTCCGCCTGTCTTCCGTGAATTTTAAGTTTTTTTTTTCTTTCTTGTTCGGATTACTGGAAGTTTGGATTATCGAGACCGTCCTGTAGTATGTATATATAAAAAAAAAAATAATATTAAAAAAATATTAGAGGAACAATAGTTTACAGAATAGTATTATTTTAAATAAATAAAAATATAATTATAGCCAAAATACTATGTTCCTAGCAGGTGGGTAATGGCCAGATATGAAAATGCGAAGGCTAACTAATTCACGAATCCATTGCACTTTCTGCATTAGGCAATAATTACCTCTTTGTTCCTCGCGGTCTCTTCCGCGTGGGTCCCTTTCGCACCTGAGAAAGGTCATCATTAAGAACAGGTAAGGTGGGAAGCGATATTCATGTATCTAGGTTGCCTTGTCTCGGAATATCATAAATAGATAAACTGACTTGTAATAATTATCAGTCTCTTGTAATAATTAATACTTAAAATGTTCGAGTGATAACTTATGCGATAGGGTCACACCTAATTCCTTTCCATTGATTAGAGGTGTTGAATGACATACGAGTAAATTTTTTTAGATAAGATCCTTTATCAAGGTTGAGTTGTTCGCTAATTTTTAACTAATTTAACATTAAATTTAAAAAAAATCCGACTACAGGAAATGTTAGCCACCTTAAGGAAATGTACTTCCATATCTACTTAAACACTTGGTAGATCGATAGAGAAATTGATATCTACGTATTTTTAAACTTGCAATATTATTCGAGTGCGTTTCATTACAGGTTAATGAAAGCTACATAAATTTTGTTCATGTGTTCTTCAATATCCAAAAGAGTCATGAGTTTCATCGGAGGTGTGTTAGGCAGTCGATTACTACACCAAGTTTCAATATTCCTAGATGTCAATTTCCTTATCAATCTACCAAGATGTTTAAGTAGAAATGGAAGTAAATTTTCTTAGAGTGGATAACATTGGGCGCGCTCGTATTCCTTTGGTTCCTCAATTACAACTATTCTCCGTTACGATGTCTTATTTCTCCTTTTGTTATTTATCAAATTCTTTCATTATTTATATTTAACCGTTTTTAACTAAAAATGGAAAAACTAAAAATATTCAAATACACTACTACAGCAAGTTTAAATAATGGTATATGTCAAATTCTCTAACAATTTGCTAAGCTGTTTAAGTTGACATTCCTTTAATAAGGATAAAATTTTGCGATTTGTGTAGTCATATTTTTATAAATAAAATATATTTTTTTATTTAAGAAACGAAATTATTTAATTCCCAAACTAACTACTAACTAATAAACTATTTATATCCTTAAGGACTCGAGGTTAGATCATCATGGTCTAATACCAGTGATTCCATTCCTAACTCGATTTCCTTGGAAGACGAATTTGCGGAATTGAAAGTACAATTTGCTTAAATGGGATTTGATCATCAACAAAGGTGTGTAGACCAATCCGGGATCGAACCCACACATGTAATAGTGGGCTACGGGTATCATTTGATCCGACCACTTCCTTGCTGCATTCCATTCGCCATATAAGACCAAACTCGATCTACAGTCCTCAAAATAAATGGAGAAACGACAGTCGTTAAGTGTACTCTTCTGTGTCTTAGATTGTAAATTTCTGTAAATTTAGGAAAAACTATTTTCTATATCTGAGTTAAAATATTTTTAATAATTTAAACGTTTAAAGTTATTCTAGTTACAGTTATATAGTTATATTTATATAGTTACAGTTATGTAATTATAGTTAAATCCTAAAAATATTACGAATATTTTTGAAGTGAAAACTTCTGTAGGCGCGTTTTGCACTTTTTTTGGGAGAGTTAATTATGTAACGTTCGGGTAAAGTCGGCTGGAGTCGATTAATTGAAGTGTTTTTGCATATGGATTAAAATATCTCAGAAACTAAAAATCGGATCTGCATACTGTAAAAGAGGGAAATGTTCAGCATTTTATCTTCTTTATAATGTGCTATTATTTATAATTTATATTTCATCTTATGAATCTCGTCTTGGTGATATTTTTCCTTCTATGATGTGGTCTAAAGTACACATCTTAGTTTTTTTGTACTTAAAATAATTAATAATTCACGTTCAGAAGTGAAAAATAAAACAGTTATTTTTTGAACCTCGAGTAATCTAACACTATACGAAGTATCATAAATCTCATATAAGACATATTTTTTAACTTATTATTCAGCAAAATCTCCTTAGTGTTTTGAAACAAATCCAGTTAAAAATATTTTAAAATTATTGTATAAATGTATTTAGTACGTCCGTAAAAAGGTATATAACGATTTTTTTTTTTTAGCGAACGGCTGGACCGATTTTTAAGTTTTATGGATCAAATTACTTAGAGAGACCTCGTAAATGTTTTTGAATAAGCTCAAAATGTTGTTTATAACGTACAAATAATATTTTTTTATGCTTTAAGTATTGTTATTTTTTCGTTGTTGTTTTTTTCATACATTGTGTATAAGTTTGTGAATTAATGTAAATTACTAATACTTCAAAAATTAAAAAAAAATGCACTAGGATATCTATTTAAATATTTTGCTAAATTTAAATTTATCAGGGAATTTTTGGTTAGAATGACACTACAGTAAATCAATAATGTGTTTTGTTGATAAAGTTAATATTTAGTAAATATATTTTAATTCTACGTATATATTATACATGTATATTTAAAATAGATATTGAGTATTTCAATAATATATTTATAATATAAAAAGCTGGCAGTTGTCCACAACTTTTATATTTCTTTCTTACTTCGGCATTATTGCACACTCCTTAAGAAGACCTACAACAACCTATAAATATAATTCTTACTCTTGAAGTATGGGGATTTTGAATCCCTCCTTCCGATTAACTTCTCCTTAAACTAAAAAAAAAATAATAAATTTCACTACAAAAAGTATTTTTCGAAAAGTCTCAACAATTGGCGAACCCTCTTTTCAACAACTTATTACCAGCCAAAATTCCAAAACGTTGGCAACAACTCACATGAGATAGGTGTTTTATTAATTATAAGCTCTAGAGGATAAGGTCAACTCAAGCCTGAAGTGAGCCCTTTTATTATTTTATATTACAGATGTAGGAAAAAATACTCAGAAACGACAAAAAAAATCAGAAATACACCTTACAATGATTTTAAGCAGTAAAAGGACTATTAGGAAGACAATGAAAATCCAAGGATTCAAGACAAAAATAAATAGAAAGGAGCTATGAAAAAAAATTTATTGATATTACAAAATATTGATTCACTCTATTTTAATTGTAATCCTTCCCTCCATCCCCCAATCCAGAAAATAAAATATATGCACCAAACTAGCACCTTAAATATCACATTAAAAAATCCCAAACTCAAATTGAGACCCCCTTTTAGCTGATGCCTATGACATCTGCCATTTTGCCACTAGCTATTTATGCCACTTCTGCTGTCACCTTTTTAGACAGAAGAAAGTTCTGTATTGAATACTGTTCATGTCGAACATCGGCAGTAACATAAGGTGCTGCAGAATACAAGAGATCCAATAGAAGTCGTACAAATCCTTTCGAAGAATGCTCCATTGATTAATGAGCTTTCTAACTGCAGTTTCTCAAGGACTGCACTCTCTAAAAAGGATGAAACTCCCACAAAGGGATGTGTCCTTTACGTATATATCGCGAGCCCTCAATTTCACTCGCGTATTAATATTAAAGAGGCGTTAGGGGTCGAATTAAACGTTTTCTAATTTTCGCGGTCAAGGAGTTCTGACCTCCGGGGCGTGAGGACATGACCCCCTGACCGCTTGGTCGCGGGGTTTTGGCGATTCGAGAAACCGAAGAGAAAACGCAGGAGAAATTTCGAACGCCGATCGTGGATTTAGGTGTCGGTGAAAATTTTATTCCGGAACTCGCACGGTATATTAAAAAGATCGAAGGTTTTGAAAAGAGTATAATTTAATCTGATGATCGTTTTTATTTGACCGACTTATGAGACTTGTATATTTTAACTTCCATTATCCGGACGCGTATCAACCAGATTGTCATTTATCCGGACTAATCTTCTTTAATATGATTTTTTTCTAAAAAGAAATTGGATTCGGTCTGAATATTTTACCCAGTTAAAAATCAAAACAAATTTTTAAAAAAATCGGTCCAGTGTTTCGGAGAAAATGCGCAGACGGCGGACGGACAAAAAAAATTTTATTCCTTTTTCGAATTCTACGTATCGAGAAACGTGAAATCTCAAATTTTGAGAGAGGGTGAGTTTTTGAATTTTTTGGTCGATCACAATGGTTGATTATTTAAAATAATAAACCAAAATTATCTACAAATCGCGATATCTCTACTAATAGTGCTTTGATTTCTATGAAACTTCCTCCATTGTTTAGGAAATTAAAGTACCTTTGAAACATTTTATCACACTATCGACACAAAAGTGTATACTTTTTGAGTTATTCGGATTTTAATTTTACCATCCCTCGTAACTTTTTTTCCAGCTTCTTTTCGTTGAAGTATGTTATGTAGATAAATTTAAAGGGCGTAGAGAAAATTACTTTAGCGAAGTGAGTGGGTACTTTAGCGAATGGGTGGGTACATTCGTTTAGGCGCTACAGTCTATAGCAACGCAGGTTTTTCGGCCGCCATATTGAAAGTAAAAGGCGGATAATAATGTCGATGTAGGAGGATCATCCTCGGGTAACCTCTGATTTTATATCCGAATTTGAAAAAAAATCGTTCCAGTAGTTTCGGAGAAAAGGTGAGACAAAAACATTTTATATTCCTTTTTCGAATTCTACGTATCATGAAACGTAAAACCTCAAATTTTGAGAGGGGGTTGTTTTTGAAATTTTAGGTCGATTACAATGGTTCAATATTGAAAATAATAAACCAAAATGGGTAGGTGCAAAATAAAAAATGAAGTAACAAAATCGGTTCAGTAGTTCCCGAGAAAATCTTGGCACAGACAGACAGACAGATCAATGGCTAAAAATGTGTTTTTCGGACTTGGAGGGCTCTGAAACTGATTGCAATACTTTCCTTATCTAGTAAAAGGTAGGAAAGTAAAAATAAATTTAAGTACAAATATATTTATTGGCTAGCCCGTAATAATTAATTTAATTCATCCCTATTAGCATCCGTGTTAATAATACAATATAAAGAATACATATATCAAACTTTAAAAATTTAGGAAGAAATATTGCCAAGCAATGTACCTGAAGAACTTTTTTTTTTCTAACGGATATAGACCGGTGTCAGACCCCACGATCGAAGAGGGTCATCAGTCACGTCTTTGAAAGAAAATTGTCCAGCGATTGAGACCCGGATGGAGAAGTCATCTTCCAAAATGTATATCTGCCGTCGAAGAAGAACTGGATGGACATTTCAGTCGAAATGAAAGGTCACCAGTCTATGGTGGACAGTTATTATAGAACAATACAATAACAACAATAATAAATAATAATAATAATAATAATAATAGAAACAGAATTTCATTTGAGTAGAATATGTTTAAAGTTATATACATACCACTTAGAACTATCAGTCCGATAGCATTCCTTCCCCCTAATGCATTTTACTTATAAGCCATATCAGGAAACATGTTTATTCGTACATAAAAGGTAATATTATCGAGATAGTCTATTCAACACGTACAATTTGTGAAGCTTCATACATAGCCACAACATAATGTTAACACTGGTACTCGCACAGGAGAAATTTTTTTGTTACAGAAGCTCCTTTGTAATTATCTCATTTATGTAGAGTATAGTAGTTCATTACTTAAAGTAAAGAAGTATAAATTTTTTACAAGATTTCTTTTTATTTATTAAAAATATTTTAAAAAATGTTGTATTTAATCTAATGTGCAGAATGGATAAGAGAGCCATTGTCCTCCATTTACCTTTTCAATTGATTTTTAATTCGTCGATTACTATCAGAAATACAGTTGTGGTAATAGAAATTGTAGATTGTTTTTGTTTACATTTATTTATTAAGGTTATAAGAAAACTTTAATAATGTTTCTCAGTTCAGTTTAACTAATGTCAGGATTAAAGCTGTAATTATGATCATTATCAAAAACCGTCCTCATTAAAAAATATTAAAATTGTAACGTTACATGACAGTAACGAGAATAGGGTACCACCAATCAACGGTAGTCATAGATCGTAGAAAGAGAAAAAGACCCTTGCAGCGAAAGAAAAAACCGGGGAGAGAAAAAAACAAACAAACAATTTGACCGTTTAACTTTTTTTAAATATTTTTAATAAATAAAAAGAAATCTTGTAAACAAGTATGTAACTGTATAGTCCGAAGATCTACGACCGTGACTGTAGCTATTATAAATCATCAGAATTCACACCACATCAGATATATAAAGTTTTCTCAAACTTCAAGCTAAAATGACCTGGGATACGCTTTGGGAAACAACCGAGAAATCAAATAAGCTCAAAAATATTAAAACAAAAACCAAACCCTGGATGAGTCCAAATCGAAATAACAGAAGAGGTTAATACCTCTGGCTACCTCATAGAAAAAAACTTTAACCTAACCTAGCCTAACCTCAGAAATTCTAATATTTAAATTTTTTAAATCTAAACATTTCACGAGTATTCCTCAGAAACTATAAGAAATCGGGAGATTTTGGAAAGAATTGCGATTTATCTAAAAAACAGTACATTCCAGGACTTTAAAAAATAGGACCTATGGTGTCGTTGTGGGAAAAAAATGAGACGCACTTCATCAACACAAACTATTTTTCTCACATTTCAACTCTAACTTTATTATGGGGATTTTAGTGATGCTTAAAACGTTAAAAACCGGGGAAAAAATTGACAATTATGGTATTGTTCTGCCTAGAAATGCATGAGAAGGAATAGTTTTCCAACAGCACCTCTTCTTGATCTTTGTTTACATCCTTCAATCAAGAGAGGAGATCTCTTATTCAACTCCTTTTCAGTCGCCTTCTGATGGGCATGTCAACCGTGGCCATTTAGTTTATAAGTCTGTAGTTATGTCCGTGTTGTGAATAATAAAGCAAAAAGTATTCCATTATTGTGGAAAGTGACCACGGCCCCAACTTGAATAACTGAGCCCCGACCGAGTGAATGGGATGGAATCGCCCCGGGCAATCATGAACAGCTTCCAGCTTACACTTGACTGTATAATTACAAAGACACGAAGAGATTTCCCACACAGAGCTTAGTGAGAATTTCCATGTACCTTTCAAATACACTTGGATGAAACCGAAACAACATACTTTCCAACAGAACTTACTGGAGTCTCTATTAATCTACGACTACAACACTAGTATAATCACACTAACGGATAGTGAGGAAAAAAGGAATCAAAGCTATTCAATAATTTATTGTAGTCATTTTTGGTGAAATTATGGTTACTTTAAGGTGAATAACATATTTTTTTTTTACAAAACTTAAGATGAATTTTAATTTTTTTTTTTAATAAGCCTCAACTTAATTAATATGGACTCAAAGCTTACTAAGCGATGAAATTTTTCTTAATTTGTGATAAAAGGGTGGTTTAAAAAAAATAAAATCACAAACTATTTATGATTTTTTTTTTTAAACGAAACTTAGATAAACCGCTCAATAGTCCTCTTTAAATGGTTTCGAAAATAACAAAATCTACTTTCATTTCTTTTTTTTTCTTTTTTAATGATTTTTATAACTGTATTAAAGAAATACATTTAGTAAATTTGAACAAATAGATGTAATGACGTGAAAACACTTGTTGAGAAACTACCCAATGGTAGCACTCTAATAATATGTTAATATTAGGAGATTACGGGGTAATATTCTTTTTTGGCGACTCCGAGGGTTATCAGAAATTGAAGAGGAAGCAAGGTTACAGGTATCTGGAATGGGCTAGATCTGAAACATAGTTAGGTCATTATGGATGTTTTTATTTGTAACAAAGTAGGGAGCATTGAGTATTTTACCAAGGATTTTGGATTGTAAGAATTGGATAGGAGAGGAATTCGATAGTTTAGTAGAGTCCCATAGCTCAACTATATAGGCCTTATTATAGTCATGTATATAGATAGATAGATAGATAGAAAAAAAAACTTTATTCTGGGACTAAGTCCCTTCAAAATAACAATAATGTACAAAATAATAGAATATTACTGGCCTGAACGTTGAAACAATACATAAAAAATAATTATTTTTTATTAATTGGAAGTTTAGAGCGTTTGTCTAGTAAGTGTTGAAGTAATTTCGAGTGGTTTCTTGTCGTTTTAGTCTGGTATAAGGATTTCAAGTTAGCGCCCCAGGGATGAACATAGCTAAGGAAATTTTTGTCTTTTTTGGCTAATGCAGCCGTAATTATTATAGTTATAAAGTTCTCTATTGGACATTAAGAGTTTCTAGGGTCTCCTTTTTCTATTTAAAAACTTTAAAATTAAAAAAAAATATTAAGTTATGCAGTTATAACCTCAATAAAAAAAACCAAAAAAAAAAAAAACACAGTTTTACACTAGTGATGGACACCCCGAAATTTAATTGTTCTAGTAATGAACAGGAGTAATGGACATACTTGAGAATAATTCTAAAATATTTATTTAACTATAATGATAACGATAAAGATGAGATAAGTGTTCAACTTATTCTTTGCAAAACTGTTAGTACGAAGATATGAAACAATGATCTCAAGAGCACTCTAGGAACAACAATGATAGGCATTTTCAAATGTTCTTTTGGGAACTTTATTTATACAGTTGTCAATAGAAGGCATTATTTTTTCAATCTAGAAAAAACTGAAACCTTTAAAATAAATTTTGTTTAGTTCGCTATAGAGGAATTGATAATTAGTTAAGTCAAAGTTTTTATTTATCGCTTCCTATTCAACGAAAAACGTGACTAACTTAAAAAATTACAAATCTTGTATTTCCTACTTTTCTACTGGAAATCGAGCTATTGTTTATATAAAAATGTTTGTAGAATAGAATAGAATAGAAACATTTTATTGGCTTAATATACTTGGAGTCTAGCCCATTTAGTGTTAGTAGGGATTAGTTTTATAAGTAGAAGAAAACAAGTCAAACCAGAAAACAAGCAAGAAAACAAGCCACTTACGGATCAGAAGTCTGGACACTGACAAAAAAGATGGAAAATAAGCTGCTTTCCATGGAAATGAATTTCTGGAGAAGAAGCTGTGGCATATCCAGAATCGAGCGGATCCCAAACGCAGCTATTAGAGACAAGGTCGGATGTCAAAAGAACATCCTTCACCTGATCGGGACCAAACGGTTAAAGTGGTATGGCCACTTAATGCGGATGGATGAGAACCGCTGGCCAAAGAAAATGTATATCTATAACTATATGCCACCTGAAAGAAGGAAGCGTGGAAGGCCAAAGAAGAAATGGACAGAGGACGTGGAAGAAACTATGGCAGCCAGAGGGCTTCGTGAGGGAGATTGGATGGACAGGGAGCAGTGGCTTTTGGGTGTTGGGGATATGACTCCTTAAGTTGTGCGAAACCCAAATAAAAAAAAAAAAACAAGTAAATAAGTACAGTATAAGAAAACAAAAATATTTGTGTATAACAAACATCATAAATATTTTTACTATATATATATATATATATATATATATATATATATATATATATATATATATATATATATCTTTATATAGTAAATATCATAAATGAATAAAAATACATATATACTAAATAAAATTTACTATGCAGAACACAACAAAGCAAAACAAATAGCAGAGATCTTAGGATTACAACGCACATGTTGAATCGTACAATTAATAAAAATAATATTTAAATGGCACCAAAATTGTGAATAAATACACGTAGGCCCAAAATGTAAATTAATAAAATAAATACACGTATATAAAAATGTTTGTAGAATAGAATAGAATAGAAACATTTTATTGGCTTAATATACATCGTAGCCTTGGAGTCTGGCCCATTTAGTGTTAGTCTAATCCCTACTAACACTAAATGGGCCAGACTCCAAGGCTACGATGTATATTAAGCCAATAAAATGTTTCTATTCCATTCTATTCTACAAACATTTTTATATACGTGTATTTATTTTATTAATTTACATTTTATAAGTAGAAGAAAATAAGTAAATAAGTACAGTTTTTTCACGAAATATTTCAAAGAAAACAAAAATATTTGTGTATAACAAACATCATAAATATTTTTATACTCCAAATATTTTTACAATTTATATATATGTATATAAATAACTTTATATAGTTTTTTTTTTATATTTGTTTATTTAGAAATATTACATTCTGTCACATCAAGGACAATTATAATAGTGATCAGTGAAAGCACACTCACACTCTATTTACAATAAAAAAAAAAATAAATAATACAGAAACTTAATAATAATAAATACAAAAAAATAAAATAAAAATAAATACAATAAAATAAAATAAATAAATACAATAAAATAAAATAATAAATACAATAAAATAAAATATACAATAAAATAAAATAATACAATAAAATAAAATAATGCAATAAAATAAAATAATACCTTTTTTTTATTATTGTATTATTTTATACAATAAAAAAAAAGTATTATTTTATTTTATTGTATTATTTTATTTTATTGTATATTTTAATACTGTATATATTGTAATTTATATTGTATATTTTTAATGAATAAAAATACAGATATACTAAATAAAATTTACTAAGCAGAACACAACAAAGCAAAACAAATAGTAGAGATCTTAGGATTACAACGCACATGTTGAATCGCACAATTAATAAAAATAATATTTAAAAGGCACCCAAATTGTGAATAAATACACGTAGGCCCAAAATGTAAATTAATAAAACAAATACACGTATATAAAAATGTTTGTATATCTTAATAATTTAAAATTTAATGTTATATTTTTTCTATTTTTGTTTCAGCTGTGCAGCGGGGCCGAGTGCCGCCCAGCCAGCCGACCGCCCTGCCCGGGCAGTTCGCGCTCACCAACGGCGAGGCAGTGACCGCCGCTGCCGCAGCAGCCGCCGCGGCCGCCGGCTTCAACGGCCACAGCTACCTTAGCTCGTACATCAGCCTCCTCCTCCGAGCGGAGCCCTACCCGACGTCCAGGTACGGGCAGTGCGTCCAGCCCAACAACATCATGGGCATAGACAACATCTGCGAGCTGGCCGCGCGACTGCTCTTCTCCGCCGTCGAGTGGGCTCGCAACATACCTTTCTTTCCCGAGCTTCAGGTGAGTAATTATATCGACAAATCCAACAACAATAAAAGGAGTCGAGTTCCTCTGTGAGGATGGTTTCAGGATTGTAATTCTTAATACCCCTAAAGGCTTAGGATTCTATTGACCGCCAGAAACTGTATAATATTCTAATCGAGCAGGGGATTCCAAAAAAAACTAGTAAATCTAGTCAGGATGTGCTTGACGGAGACACTCAATAAAGTTAGAATCGGTAATAATTTGTCCGAAAAATTTGAGGTTCGTTCGGGCTTAAAACAGGGCGATTCTCTTTCGCCTGTCCTGTTCAATTTGGCATTAGAACATGCCATTAGGGAGGTAATGCGAACCGAGAAAGGGTTGGATCTGGGCGGGACAACATCCGTGCTGGGCTATGCTGATGATCTGGTACTGTTAAGCGAAGACGTTGAAATTATAAAACTAAATACGACAACGTTAATGAAAGCCGGGAAAGAACTAGGACTCGAAATGAACGTGGATAAAACAAAATATATGGTTAGCTGCAAAAATGGCGATACTACTGGTGACATCGATATAGATGGTAATGTGTTTGAACAGGTAGATAAATTTAGGTATCTAGGTTCTACGATAACTAGAAAAAACGAAATTGAAGAAGAGATTAAGGTTAGACTGAAGGCGGGGAATGCTTGTTATTTTTCTGTGACAAAACTACTCAGTTCGCGCCTCTTGTCCCGAAACTTAAAAATTAGAATCTATAAAACAATTATCTTGCCTACAGTTCTTTATGGATGCGAAACTTGGCCGCTTACATTAAGGGATGAGCAGCGTCTTAAGGTTTTTGAAAATAAAGTATTGCGTAGAATATTCGGACCGAAGAAGGATGAGTTAACCGGAGAGTTCAGACGGTTACACACACATCATGTATCACACAGACGGTTACAGACACAACACCGAATTGCGTGAGCTGTATCCGGGTAATATAATTGAGGTAATTTCATCGCGGCGAATCAAATGGGCTTGTAAAGTTGTTGGGCTTAGTAACGAGAGAATTCCTAAAAGGTTAATATTTGCTGTGCCGAATGGTAAGCGTCCGAGGGGTAGACCGAAGCGAAGGTGGGAAGATTGCATTAAAGCCGATCTGAAGGGACTGGGTTTGGAGGGCGAACGGTGGAGGGAGGTGTGTAACAAGCAATTGGTGGTGTCGGCATCGAACCTTCGGGTTCGCTAAGCCTTATTATTATTATTATTATCATAATTCTTAATACCCCTAAACAATTTTCTACAAATAAATATTACCGGACAAATTTTAAATATTTTCAAGGATATATTAACACTCTATATTTTGGATTATTATTTTCAATAATCAACCATTGTGATCGACCAAAAAATTCAAAAACTTAACCCTCTCCCAAAATTTGAGGTTTCACCTTTCAGGATCCGTAGGATTCGAAAAACGAATAACAATTTTTTGGTCCGTCCGCGCATTTTCTCCGAAACTACTGGACCGATTTTTTTTCTAATTTGGATATAAAATCAGAGGTCACACGAGGATGATCCTCCTTCAACGGCATTATTATCCGCCACTTACTTTCAAAATGGCGGCCGAAAAACCTGTTTTGCTATAGACTGTATCGCCTGCAACGAATGCAGCGGTTTCAATGAAACTTCGCTAAAATCATTTTCTCTACGCCCTTTAAATCTATTTAAATCTGTTTATCTATATAACATACTTCAACGAAAAGAAGCTGGAAAAAAGGGATGTTAAACTTAAATTTCGAATAACTCAAAAATTTTAAAAATTTTTGTAAATATTCTAATAAGATGTTTCAAAGGTATTTGAATTTTTTTAAAAAATAAAGGAAGTTTCATCGAAATCAAAGCACTATTAGTAGAGATATAGCGATTTTTAAATATTTTTGATTTATTATTTTGAATAATCAACTATTGTGATCGACTGAAAAATTCAAAAACTTAAACCCCTCCCAAATTCTTTTTTTTTTTTTTTCTTTCGCTTGGACAACCCTAGCAACTCAATATAACTTAGCTCTCCAAACAAAGAGATTGCTAAGATCTGTAAAAGTACATCCTACGATATGCGTGGATATGTTTTCCAGACGTAATATCTAATGAGTACAGAAGAAAGATCGAGCAATGAAGATGCTTCTGCAAGAAGTCGAATTCGGTAATGATTCTAAAACAAGGCAGAGATTGTCCTTTTACGAGGTATTTTGAAATCCTGCTGCTTTCTTCTAGATGCCCATTCCATCGTTTTCCTTTAGTGAAATCCGAGTGGAAATCAATGCAGAGAAAAGCATGATTCCAGGAAATCTTCTAACCGAATCACTGGTACTGAAAGCCAATGAAAATTGTCACATCAACTATTTTCAAATCCTGAAATCTACCTCTATCGATTTACACTAAACCTTAGATTCATAATTATTATTTTCACTTCGATAAGAAGAATATAATAACAGAAAACTAACCAATAAGAAGTATCATAAGAACTCTCCAGATATCGAGGTAAGCTACCATTTAAGTAATGGCCACATCCTCGACTCCTTTGCTAAAATATCTTATGGCATTGCAGATGACGGACCAAGTGGCACTGCTGCGACTGGTCTGGTCTGAACTGTTCGTCCTCAACGCCTCCCAGTGTTCGATGCCGCTGCATGTCGCGCCACTTCTTGCGGCAGCTGGTCTGCACGCCTCACCCATGGCTGCGGACAGGGTGGTAGCCTTCATGGACCACATCCGGATCTTCCAGGAGCAGGTGGAGAAGCTGAAGGCCCTTCATGTGGATTCTGCGGAGTACTCCTGTCTCAAGGCGATCGTTCTCTTCACAACAGGTAAGAGAGTTTTGATATATATATTTATATATTTTGTGGTACTTATAGTCCGGTAATGGAAAAATTATAAAATAACAATAATTTATTTATTCGGGGACTAGTCCCTTTAGAATAATACAGGAAGACATAAATATGGGCTAAGGAGCCTTAGAGATACATAAATAAAAATAAAGAGTAATTAAACAGTAATAGTAAAAAAATGAAAATTATAAGTTACTTTCTAATTTTAATCAGTTAATAATAAAAAAATAAAAAATTGCAAAAAAGGATTAAGTAAAAATAATGAAGAACGAACTAATAATTTATATACATATTTACATTAGTATCTATTTACAATTTCATGGGGATTGATTGAACAGGCGGTATTTAAAGGTAGGAAGGGTATTAGTTTGATGAATGTGAGAAGGGATGGAGTTCCAAAGGGATGAGGATCGGATAATGAACGATCTGTCGAAAGGAGTTCGGTGAGCCCTTATGTATAAATCAGAAGACCGAGAATGAGTATTGGGGGAACGAACAGAGGATTTGAATTGAAGGAGCTCGGAGATGTATGAAGGACGGTGGGATTGGATGACTCGAAAGAGGAAGGATGCCAGGTAATACTTACAGCGGTAGGAAGGATAAAGCCACTTCAAATCTGCATAAAAATGGGAAACAGACGCGTCCCTTGTTATCCCGAAGATGAATTGTACAAAGCAATTTATCAAACGTTTTAGTTTGATCATTTTTTTATCATGGTTTGATCTATATATATATATATATATATATATTTGAAGTTATATATATATATATATATATATATATATATATATATATATATATTTTAAATAAAAAGATGTCCCTATGGTATTCCCCACTGGTGGATCCACAGGGGAACTTTGGCATAAAGTCTCTCCGTACCAAAATGTAAACCTTTTTTTTCATTGGTCCAATTTTTTTTATGCAATTCGACAAAAATAATTAAACGACCAAAATATGTATTCTTTTCAAATTATAAAACTAGTATTTCAGCTAACAAATGTAAGCACATT
Organism: Nezara viridula; assembly: GCA_928085145.1. Taxonomy (NCBI): domain Eukaryota; kingdom Metazoa; phylum Arthropoda; class Insecta; order Hemiptera; family Pentatomidae; genus Nezara; species Nezara viridula. Next base: position 12,857,732 of record OV725083.1, on the reverse strand, counting down.
TCAAGAAAAAAATATTAAAAATGTATCCAAAAAGGCATCATTGTTCTTATAAACAAAGTATTTTAAAAATACATTTATTTAATTTATTTTTTGACAGGCCTCCAAAGAACACAACCTAAATCAAATTAATGATCAGTTACTGTACCTCCCTTAAAATTATAAATGATGGTTTTAAGATGATGTAGTCCAGCAAGCTATCATACAAAGTAGTAAGCTAAAGATACATTCATGTCTCGAAGACTCATTTGTCAACCGAAAAATCATTGTCTTAAAAAAATATAGGTGATAAATATTCAGGACGCAGTCATTATAATTATTTAGTAGTGCCGACGTTTCAACCCAAACATGTGGTTCCTCATCAGGGCGTGTTTCGAGCACTGCTGCACTAACCCTAGCGTACTTAAACACCATCAGTACTGATGATGACCCAAATGTTTGGGTCATAACATAATTTTAATGACCTAGCTTAACAATTGTACTAATTTATTTTCATTTTTACTTAAGAAACAGATAAATAGACTTAAGCATCGGTAGCGAGAAATTTCCCTTATTATTTTTCAGATTATGTATAAGCGACATAATTTTATCTGACTCTCGCATATTTTAAGTAGCTATTGAAAGCATTCCGTGGTTTTTTGCGGAGCATAGATTAGAAATTAGAATTTTAATAGGATCCCGTTAGTGGCGTACGTTCGCTTCGCAACCGATGGCATTTAAGAAGACTGCCATGTGTTTTCTTCATGTGGACATTAATTCAATTTTATCAGATAAATTTTAGTAATGCTTCGCACTTATGCAAATTTTCCTCAACGTGTTTCTAGTATTTCAGGTGTTACCATGCAAGTTATCTTTTATGATTCTATGTTATGTAAGTAAGTTTATTCACTCGAGTCGATTCAAGCTTTTATTTTATGAAATGAAATGAAAAAACCTTTATTATTCTGGGACTAGTGTTCCTTTAGAACGAATTATAAAAGCAGAATATAAATAAACATGTCAGTATATTCATAAATATTATATTGAAATTAAAAAATCTTGTGGATATAAGTAACTCCTATTTTCATTTATGTATGTTTTTACTAGTTAGTTGAAATTATTATTCTAGTTATTTCATAATTAAAATATTCTAGTATGAAATCAAAAGGTGAATAAAACTAGTTTCGAATAAAATAAAAAATACATTGCAAGAGTAGACCCAACGGTGTCTAGAAGTTTTATGTCGCAAGTTACGTCACCAGGGAACTAGAAAAAAACGTGGAATAGACCATACCAAGTGTAGTTGTATATGGACAAAAACAAAAAAAGAAAAAAAAAATATGGCGAGAGATTTTATTATGTGTAAAATTTCAAGATAATTATTGTGAAGTGACTAAATATAATATTGAATATTAAAAATTAATTTGTTAGTATGATTGTATAGTAACAAAGATTTTATTTATTATTTTACTTGCTATATATACTTGAAAATATCTTTAAAAAAATACGATTGAATAGGGAAGAGGGGATACAGCCAATATAACATTGGTACATTGCTAGAACTTTTTTTAAACTCAAAATAAATAATGTAAAAATTGTGCACAACCTCAAATAAAAATACAATGATTTTCACAGCACAACTACTTTGCCGCGGAAAATGTGATAAAAATATCACGTGAAAATTGAGTAATGTAAAAATTGTGCACAACCTCAAATAAAAATACAATGATTTTCACAGCCCAACTAGTTTGCCGCGGAAAATGTGATAAAAATATCACGTGAAAATTGAGGGGTATTGGAATCATAAAATCCTAGGATATGTTGATATATATTATTATCTTTAAATATAAATAGAAATTTAAATCAAATTAAAATTTAAGTATCAATAAAATAGTTGCATAGCTATTACTATGCTCTATGTTGCCAGCTAGTCAACTTTTATTAATCGATTTTACTCATTGATGTAGCTTATTTATTATTGATTTTAATTTGTTTTATCTCCAATTTTTGTGGGGGGTATGGAAGAAACGATATTCTTGCCCCCTCAACATTTTTATTTGTGGGCGATCGACTTTATGAGGTTATAAGAAGTTGAGTATGCTTCTAAGCTCAGCCCTAAGCTATTCGGTGGAATCGGGTCGTATTTTAAACTGGGACAAAACGTTTTTAAGTTCGCAACTTGTGTTTGATAAAATTGTTTTTAATTTTTAGCTAAAATGAAACTATTTATTCGTTTTTTAACATTTTGTCTGTGGTAATTTTTTAACTGAATTTCAAAATATTTTATATAAAATATTGTTTTATTAAAACCATCTCCAAAACATACCTATATTACTTATAAAAAATATAAATGTTGAGATTTTTTTAAAATACTACCTTGTGCTTTGAAGTTGATTTTGGTATAAATGCTGCTCAACTCCATTGATCAATTTTTTTTTAAAAGTTTTATGAATGAAAAAAAAAATGAGAAGAGATAACATGTAGATGTCAGAACCTCAATTAAAAGAAAAACTTAAATTCATTACGCAAGTCTTTTATTTTTGTCCCAGAAAAACAATTTTGAATAAAATGATATGAACTTTAAAACGAAGAGAAAACAATTTTAAAAGTGATAACTGGCGAGGTTCATTTGTCAACCCCTCGTAGAAAATTGTGTTTTCACCCCTTTTTGACGGCGTGGAGGCAGAAAGCTCTCGTATAATTGTGGTCGGCGAAGATACGATCAGGTTTTGTCGCGCGGACGTCGCTTTGTGTAGCGACTGAAACTAGTCTGCAACTGATCAGCGACAACGATAGACTATCCTCGCACTAACTGTGAATTATTTGAGGGATCTAGATAGTGCTACTTCGGTGAAAGGACCATATCTGGACCTCCCTGACGTTAATGAAGGGACATTATAGCATGTCATGTCGCCGCGCGATGCCATTATGACCGTGTCTGCGTCTTGCGAATCCAACATTTCCGCATCGCGAATTCGAACCGATCGTCTGGACTCAATACCAATAATAACGAAAACAGTGAAAATGCATATTGGCTCTAATCTCTAATCTATTTATATTAGTGGGAAAACATACATTAATTCACAAGTAAGGCAGTAGCGGATCCAGGATTTAATTTTTTTTTGGGGGGGAGCTCAGCCCGAAATTATTTTTTTCATATACATACAACAATAATTATTTTTTTAAAAAAGAAGGAAATTAACTACCAATATTAAATGGTGTTTGAGTGGTTCTTGAAGTCCTATTAAATGTAATCATAGGAACAAGAATACTTTAAGAAATAGTTTTTTATTTTATTTTTTTTTTCTGTTTCCGATTTGGCCGAATCCAGATACCTATGCTTCCATAATAAACTTCATAACCATCCGAATCCTCTTGTTTCTAACCTTGCTTCCTCTTCGATTCCTGATAACACTCCGAGGCGTCTGAAAAGAAGATGGCCTCGTGATCTCCTCATGTGGACAAATTATTAGAGTGCTACCAATGGGTAGTTTCTCAACATGCGTATTTTATGTTATTATATTCCTCTGTACACATTTACTTGTTGTATTCATACTAATACAGTTGTAAATATCATAATAAAAGGTATACAAAAAAAAAAAAAAAAAATTCTGTAACATGGTTATATTTTACCATTTTGGGGGGAGGGGAGGGGTGAGAGGAGGGGCTTCAGCCCAAAAGTCCCTCCCGTAGATACGCCTGTGAAATAAGGTAAATCTATCACCAATAGACAAGCCAACTCATTAATAGATAATAAGCTTTTTACACCCTGTTTCATGGAGGTTTCCTTATCTGACATTTATTCACCGCCCTCTCCTTTGACCCAGGGAAAACCTCAAATATCCGATAAAGCGAGAAAGGAGACAAAAGAAAAAAAAAACTATAAAACCTCTTAATAAAGCTAAATTGTACTGGCATCTTCAAAGATTATTCCAAACTATGCATCGAACTTTTAAAATACGTAATAATTATGGATGATAAAATTCCATTTCACCCTCCAATAAAAAAAAAAATACAAGGAGGTTCAAAGTATGCCGATTGGAAACATGGCATTATCTCTTAGGAAATTGAAAAAAACAGATTTCTCCGCCTGTGTAAATGATCAGTTTGAAACCGATAGTTGACGGTTCTGTTATTTCTTAAGGAAACAGTGAAAGGAATTACGGATAGTAATAATATACAAGAATTATGTCAGAATTGCAAAGATATGACTGTTTCATAGCTTACTGTAATCGTAAATATAGATTATATTGCTTTTTGTAAGAACAGTAAGATAGTTAGAGTATGGTGCGTTTTCGGTGTGAGTGCGACATTTTCGAAACAAGCTATCTTTTACGGAGTAGGAACTATGAAAACTGATGTTTCGAAAATCAGACTCTAGAGTTCACTGAAATTCTAGCATTACGAGCTGCGAAGAAATCAATTTCAATGTTTTGATATTTTTTTTCTGCACAGTTTTATCAGTGCCTAACTACAATTTAAGTAATGTGGTGCGGGCAACACTAAGAAGCTTTTTGTTTCTAAATAATTTGTTAACCATATTTATCGTTAACAGCTGTAATTATTAAGTGAAATTAAAATAAGATATTATAGTTAAAAATCCATCCATCGGATCTACTTTTCGAGCAGGACCAAAAAACCATAATGGAAAAACATTTTTTTTTTTCATAGGTCCATATTTGTTTTAGTGGAAGCTAAACATTTAAACATTCACAATATATTATTTATTAAAATTATAATATATTTACTAATTGAGGTGATTGCATTGCGGCGAATCAAACTGGCTTGAAAAATTATTGGGCTAAATAACGAAAGAATTCTTTAAAAAATTATAATTGCTGTAGCGATGGTGGTACCGAAGCGAAGGTGGGAATATTACGTTAAAATCGATTTGAAGGGATTGAGTTTGTACGGCGAACGGTGGAGAGATGTGTGTAATAAGCGATTGGTGTTGTCCCCTTACATTATTATTATTACCAATCTACTAAATTGAAGCAAGCGATAAGAAAAAGTATGAGAAATTCATCCTTAAAAACATTAATGTTCCTGTATTTTATGTTTTTTCCTTTTCTTTCTGTGTTATTGCCGCTTTAAAGAAAAAGTAAATAAAAAAACAAAACCCCTACTAAACTTAAATCCTGGCTTCACTAGTGGTATAGTCAATGAACTGATTTCCTTCAAGTACCTTTATCTATGAAAATTTATTGCTCATCGCAATATCAAATTAAATGAACTTTTTTTTTCTCTTTTATCCACTACCTCGCCATTTTTTGGCACATGGAGTTAGGGATTGTTCAATAGATATGATCAAACCTGTTCCAATTAGAATGGGAAGGACGAGATTCATCCAGTGGACAGCCACTAAATGAATTGCAACTCGTCCAGGCGGGATTCGAGAATAATAAATAGAACGTTTTACTGACCACACATTACTATACAAAGAACCGAATACGGTCGTGAACTATGAACGAATCCTCCAACTGTTTCCTAACGATGTCTGTTATCCTCCAGATATCATCACAACGACATGCTGACTTCACTTTGAGATGGCTTCGATTATGAAGTAGCCTTTTGAAATGTTAGCTGTTAACATTCTGCGACCCATATTACCATTGTTTGGCTCATCCCTCACCTTGCTCTTTACGCACATCCAAGGGTACGTCGAGTGCGTGAAGCCCCAGGGGTCTCTTGCGAGACGAAACATTGACCCTTGCGTAACGCTGATTTGATTCCGATCGCCTATGCGTTCTGATAATATACGTAACTTCGCCTACGAGATTCGTCACGATAAGTTACCGCATATCCTAGGTTCAAGGTTCATAAAATGTAGACGTTTTGTAAAGATCAGAACAGTGATCCTAACTGTTAGAGATCGGAACAGCAAGCGCGTCAGAAATAGAAAAGCAAATTCCAGCTTAAAGTTGTAGCGACTCCAGAAGCTATCGCTGGAGTTAGATATTCGCGGCACGCCAGGCCACCCCGCGAACGAAGATAACAGATCTTGCTGGGAGCTCCCGTCCAACTAGTACCTCGGCTTTGATTCTATCTCATCCTAGTTATTTTATTTTATTTTTACCTACTCCCTATTATACAAAATAAAAATTCAAAAGGAAAAGCGAAAAATAATTTCTTTTAAAAATATGAAACCCCTTTAAAGAAGTCAGCATACCGCTGAAAATATCATTGATTTAGCTGAACTTAAACCGATTTCATTTAAAGTGATATAAACAATTTAAATAAGCATAGTCGAATACGATAGGTTCATTATTGAAAATAATGGCCGAATTCGATACTTTTGTTTAAAAGTAAAAAATATTTCAAATAGTTATTTATTCCAAATATTTATTTTAAATGCATAATTCACCATCTGGTATAGTGTTCAATTAAATATTTAAATTATTTTTTTCTCTTTAATTATGAATCCGCACCTGTCATGGTATTGACAATCAGTAGTGTTGTGATAAAATGAGGATTGGCATTATAGGCATGAGGAAGGATAGTAAACAACAGCACCTCTTTCTTTCAGGTTATTATGTATTTCCTTGATTTAGGTGAGAAGATCTCTCATCCAGTTCTTTTTTAGTCTCCTTTTGATGGAGATGCCAATAAAAAAAAACACTCATAGCTCATGAGATTTGTTCAATACGGATTAAATTATATTTGTGATCTCTAGATGTGTTTAAAATATGAGAAAAATGTAATTGTAATTCAAATTATTTAGTAAATTCTAAATATATAGTCCGTGGTACAAACCCCTTTTTATCGAATTATTAACATCCGACTTAAACTTCGTAAATCTTGTCGTAACCTACAACTATTTTATTTACGAAAACTGTTGGAATGTTTGGTTTTTTTCAATCTGGAGGGGATCGAACTTTGTCTATTTAATTAAGTACTAAAAACTCCTAAATACTTATTTGCTTTCTACTTAGATCGTAATAACAATTATCGTAATGATAATTTGAACACAAAATCGAGAAAAAAGTAGCCTACAATAATATTGCGCGGTTTGTCCTACATAACCTCGTTATTTTGAAATTTGAGGGGTGCAGGTTGCGGCTCATATTTATGAAGGCCACGTTTTTTCTCTATTCTGTGTTTCAATTATCTTACGATCTAAGTAGAAATCAAATGAGTATTTACGAGCTTTTAGTATCTAATTTAATAGACGAAGTTTGCCCCCTGCAGATTGAAAACGCCCCAATTCCAAGAGTTTTCGTAAATAAAATAGTTGTAGGTTACGACGGGATGAAACTATTTCAGGCGGATGTTAATAATTCGATAAAAAAAAGGGTTTGTACCACGGACTAATATAATCAATCATAAAATTTATACTTTCAGTTAAATGCAAATAAAAATTAATTTTCTACATACCATTTTTTCCTTAAAAGTCCAGATATTTAAAGGACTTAAAGGAGAAGAGTTTGGCTGAGTTTCATCAAAATCATTGAAACCGTTTATAAGGCACAATTAAAAAATAAATAAACTATATTTGATTTGGACTTACTTGGTTAAGGTAGCGAAGTTCAGAAATACCTGAAAAAAATAATATATATTAAACTTTCATAAATAAATTCTGTACGATTCAGTACAGAAGAGATTGAAAAAAATGTAATAAATTATTAGATTTGTTAGTTTTTATTAAGAATAAAATAAATAATAAAAAATCTAATAATAATACTGATTGATAATTTAAGTATGGTTTGAGGAAGCGTAAAAAAGACCAGAAGTCCCTTCATTAGCGTGATTATGTAAGCCATCAAAGGAATAAAAAGTGACCACACACTTAAACTCTTCCGATTGCTTTGGATTTATTCGATACGGAAGTGAATAAAAAACAAAAAAAAACAACATAGATTTACAACATATACACAACATTATCTTAATACGAGCTTACTTAAACGAGCTTAAGTGGACTTTTAATGATATGTCATCAAAGTAGTTTACATATTAGATAGCTCGGAAGGCATGGTATCCAGCACTTAACCCCAAGGTATCTCTAAGCATTCCTCTTTCGACGCCGATATAGAAGGAATGCAGTTTAGATAGGAGCTAACAGTAATGCGTATTACTATAATACTTAATATATTACTTGAACATTAAACTCATCGATAATTGTATTATATTATTAATAAGATGTGACCTTCATTGAAGTGTCTGTTTAACCTTTCGCAATACTTCGACTACTGACCTTCCGTCTCATCATTCTGTTTCATTTTAAAATGGTTTGATTTTTTTTTTCATGTAAAACCTTCTTTAGGTGCGTTTGGCATTTTTTTTTTTTGTGGAAAGTGAATTATATTAAGCCGTCAGAAATTCAATGAGTAACGCTCGGATAAAGTCGGCTGGAGTCGACTAATTGAAGTGTTTTTGCATATGAGTTGAAATATCTCAAAAACTAAAGAGCTGGGGGGGAGAGAGGGGGAGTACTGTTGCACAAAATCGGTCTTGGTTTTACACTTTGCAAGACCAAAAACCAAGACCGCCTGACTGTTTCAAGACCAAGACCAAGACTAATAAAAACAACGATTTTTCGAATAAAAATTAAGGTAAAATAGTTACTAATATTTGACTATTTTAGTTACTAAATGTACAGAATTGGTTCTAGTTCTTCTTTCGGGCTTAGTTAGATTTCTCCTTTTCAAAAAAATTACAGTAGTATCTCTATAGTAACAAGCTAATAGGTAACTGCAAGACTGTTGCGAGACTCTTGCACAAGACCAAGACCAAGGACTAAATCCAAGACTGGGTGCGCAAAACCAAGACTTGTCTAGGTCTCGCATTTGGGCTAACACCCCTGATTCATCCCAACAATTATTATCTAATTAGGTATTAAAAGGCCATTTAAAAATAATTACGATTATAGTCGAGCAATAGAAATTATTAAAATTTAAAAATCAGTAAAAATGTGTTATTAACACGATTTATATGAAGAAATATAAAAAGGTAAAATTGCTTTTTGTATAAAATATCAACATAAAACCCCCTAACAAATGAAAAATTACTTGATTTAACAAAATCAAAATTTAAAAAAAATAATAAAATTTATTTAATCAAATATTCGTTTGTACTTTGATTGAGATAGTTTAAAATTTAACTAACTTAAAAAGTTGACTTTTTTTATCTTGATTACATTTGTACCTCATTAGATATTTCGTAATTCCTAAAATATTTTGATTTTTAATTAAACAAAACATATGAACTTGATACATGATATATAGGATGTAAATGGCTTGTTGAATTTTTCTTTTCAATATTTTATGTATACCTCCATTTTATTTATAATTTACTTATTTATTCTTTATATAGGATTCTTTAAGACTATTATCTAAGATTAAAAATTCAATAAACAGTGACTTTAGAAAAGCATAAGAGAAATACCTTGAGAACATTACGCAATAACGACTGGAAAAATATATCATCATAATTTTGATATTGGTTATATTGAACCTAAGTAATCTTGGACTGTATTTAGATATGAAATAATATATATGTATTTATTAACCAATAACTGTTATATTTTACGTTAAATAGTGGGCCGATTATGATACTGTTTAACACTTGCCTACTTGGTTTTCCTGTTTTTTTTTCTTAATCCCATTGCGTAAAAAATCTTTTCACTATACTGTACAATCTCTTGTTGCCTAAAGGGCTATTTTCTCTTGATACTTTTCTTGTTTTCACAGATATGGCAGCAGCATCATGGGGTCTTTAAATTAAAATTTGATTTTTATTATATTCCCTAAGTAATTATTCTGATTATCTATGACTAGTGTTGCCCAAAATCGGTCTTGGTCTTGCACTTTACAAGACGAAGACCAATGTCTCTTGACTGTTGCAAGACCAAGACAAGGACTTGTAAAAAAAAAATCGATTTTTAAAATAAAAATTAAAGCGAAATAGTTACTAATACTCAACCATCTTAGTTACTATATGGTAATAATTGGTATAGCCAATATACTTTTGCATTTAACTCCTCTAATTTTTCATACGGTCTTAGTTAGGTTTCTCCTAACTAAAAAATTACAATAATATCTCTATAGTAATAAGCTACTAAGTAACTGCAAGACTGTTGCGAGCCTCTTGCACAAAACCAAGACCATGACCAAGACTGAGTTCGCAAGACCAAGACACGCCTCGGTCTCGTGTTTGGGCAACACTATCTATGATTATAATGATTAATTATTCACTGATTTACAACAATTTATAATTGATATAAATGATAACATAAAACAACCAATCTGATTTTTAAAGACCATTGTATTACTCTAAAACGAACTTCACCAAAGTTAATGATATCTAATTTAACTTCTCGTTTTTAAATTAAAATATAAAATAAAAGAGAATTTTTTTAAACATTCCTAATTTTCGTGCAACAAATAAGAGGGAAAAAACTGCCGCCCTGGTCGAGATAATCAGGAGCGAAATAAAAGCTGTTGCTTCGAGATTACGGCTAGATATAACTTCACTCTAACGGAGCTTAAGCCTTATCAAAATCCCTGAGGAATGCCTGAGCGTAGATCTACGTGCTCTGTGCGAGCTCTGCGGCGATCTGCAACAGCGTTCACACCTTATTTACCTGGAGTCGAGTGGTGCCGCTTGTTTAAACAAAACAAAAATTCGGAACATGATACCTTCGTCTGGTTAGTATGATCCGTCGTCAGCTAATTAAAAGAATGATGAGTGAAGGAGAGTAGTTGAGTAGGTTGAAAGCACTAGCTATGGACAGGGGACCCAGTAATGGACAGGTTGGACTGTAAGTGTAACTAATAAGCTTCCACATTGATTGAAAGGTTCCACTTTTTTCCTAGATTGAAGAACAATGCCCTCTATTGACAACTGTATGAACAAAGTTCCCAAAAGAACATTTTAAAATATCTATTATTATTGTTTCAATAGTGCTCTTGAGATCAGGGTGTTTCATACCTTCCTGTGTTTCATAACAGTTTTGCTAAGAATAAGTTGAACATTTATCTTATCTCATCATAATCGTTATCATTATAGTTAAATAATGATTTAAGAATTATTCTGAAGTATGTCCATTAATGGTACCGACCCCCTGTTCATTAGTTACGGAATGGACTTAATCCGTAACAAATAATAATAATATTAATTTAATTTTTATTTTTTTAAATATCCCAATTGGTGAATCCCAATTTCTCATGACTCAAAGGATAAAAGAACAAAGCATATAAGCATATAAAACCCTAGATAGCCAGGTCAAGTTTAGAAATAGTTATCTAGTACCGACAGAAGAGCCATCAAGATTTAGGGAACAATAACAGATTTCAGCAAAAGAACGTTTTCTCACAGACCTCATCTTAAGAATATTAACTATCGATAACTTCCTTTGCCTTCCCTTTACCTCCTTGCTATTCTTGGGTATATAAACCCCATTCTTCTTTGGACTAATCACTCATGCAGTTACATTCTTCACTTTAGGAGACCTGGAGTGAATTCTTGTAGTCAACCCATATATCCATAGTATTACTCTGTATTTGAAGATGTCATTTGTAAAAGACATTATCAATAAAAACATCACTTATAAAGTCTACACTGCCTCCGATTGTTTAACTATTAATAAAAAAATTCAATTTCGGAGTGACCATCACAAGTGCAAAAAGGTGTTTTTTTTTAAATCGAGATTATAACTGCATAACTGAATATTTTTTCCATTTTAAAATTTTAAATAGAAAAAGGAGATCCTTGAAATTCTAAATGTCCAACGGAGAATTTTATAACTATAATAATTACAGCAGTATTAGCAAAAAAAAAGACGAAAAGTTCCTTAGCTATGTTTTTCGCTGTGACGCTAACTTGGAATTCTCATACCAGTCTGAAACGACAAGAAATCGCTCGACGTTTCCAACTACTTTCAGTTAATTACAAAAGACTCATATACATGACTACAATTAGACCTATTTGAACTTACGGAGTTGAACTAAGATGCTCCACTAAACCATCGAATTCCCCTTTTATCGAATCCTTACAATCCAAAATCCTCAATGCCCCTTACTTTATCACAAATAAAATCATCCATAACGACCTTAATGTTCTTTATATTTTTGACCTTGCCCAATCCAGATACATATCCTTCCATAATAAACTTCAGAACTATCCGGACCCTGTCTTTTCTAACCTTGCTTCCTATTCGATCCCTGATAATCCTCCGAGATGTCTGAAAAGAAGATGACCTCGTGATCTTCTATTGTAAAAACATATTTTTTTTCATGTTATTATTTTCTGTTATCAAATTTATTGAATGTATTTTTTTTCTGAATACGGTTGAAAATATCATAAAAAAAAAAAAAAAACAGTAAACTTTGCTACAAACGAGCCAATGGAATATTTGCTACGCTTGACATGTTTCGAAACGTTATCTTTTGCGCAAGAGTACGCAAAAGGAAAAGAATAACCATCGAATAGGATTCTGTACACAAGTTACATTTACTTTCTCGAATGTTCCGCAACAAGAATATAGAGTTATTACGCTGCGTCTGTTCTGTTTGGACTTTACATCTTCTGCTTCTAGTCTTTAGAGAAATTCGAAGACGTATAATATCATTACTTTTCTAGGAGATGAAACGATAGACATCCCGTCCGTTGCTTATGGTAAAACATAAGGAGCCGCGACTGAGTTCGTATAATTTCCGCGCACGTAGTGAGACGAGAGCCATAAATATAGATGGGACCCAGAGGGGCTTATAGAAAGCAGTGGGAACTTCTTGAAGGGGTATTGAAGAAGAAGAAGACAGCAGTTTGTCAGTGACACCGTGTTCCGGAGGATGTAAAATATGCAGAAAGTGGAGAGTGGAGAGATGGCAATCCACCGGTGGAGATTAGTGGGGAGAGGTGGGGGTGCTTTCTCCACCTCTTCCCACGCCTGTACCGGTACCAGTACTGGTCGGTCGGGTAGAGGTAATTGGATTTGGGTCCTCCTCTCCTTCCAGATATTATCTCACTGTGTACGTGTCCGGCTAAAACAGCGACAAACCTTTATAGTTCGCCTTCGATCGGCTTCTAAATTAACTTTCGTAATTTATCCTACTACTTTATGCTCTTAAAAAATAAATAATAAATCAACTTTTTTGCATATATTTTTTTTTTTTTACAAAAATTTCATAAGTTTTGTAAAACATGCAAATGTCCTTAATAATAATGAAAAAAAATCTAATGTGAGTGGCTTTAGACCACACCATAGAAGTGAAAACATCAACAAGGCAATATTAATATAAATACAGTATGCAAGTCTGATTTTTAGTTTTCGAGATATTTTAATCATATCTTCAATAAAACTCATTAATTTTTTGACACTATTTATTCCTGGTTCACACCTCTTTTTATCGATTATTACCATCCGGCTGAAACTTCGTAAATAGCTTCATCTTGTCGTAACCTACAACTATTTTATTTACGAAAACTCGTGGAATTGGAGCATTTTCAATCAGGAGGGAAGCAAACTTTGTCTATTTAAATAATAAATAAACACACGTAAATACCCATTTGCTTTCTACTTGGATCGTAAAATAAATTGATCACAAAATCGATAAAAAAGGTGGCCTACAGAAATATTAAGCCTTTTGTTCTATATAACCTCGTCAATTTGAAAATTTGGGGTGTAAGTCACGCAAAACGGCTCACATTTTCGAAGGCCACCTTTTTTCTCGACTTTTTATCAAATTATCTTACGATCCAAGTAGAAAACAAATGGGTATTTACGAGTTTTTAGTACTTAATTTAATAGACAATGTTTCCCCTCCCCTCATATTGAAAACGCCCCAATTTTCTTTAAGATATAAATTTGAAATTTTGAAGTAATTTTAATTCGTTCCTCTGAAATTAACCATTTCTTAGTATAAAAATGTGCAGAATTTATTTTGGATTTTTAAATTAAATAAAACAACCTATTGACCCCAAAACCTGGATGTCTATTACAGATACACTCAATATAAGCTCTCAGAAATTCATAAGGTTTCCCATAAATAATAATTATTACCTGACAATTAAACTCATTTGCAAAGATCCACCTTCAGAAATAGAACTATGTTTAACATTTTTGTTCAAATTTATCTTTGGATCAGTTGCTCCAACTCAGTAAAGCTTAGATTAAGCGATATGTAAGATTAAACCAAGTTTTCTAAGGTCCACCGATCAAGATAAAACTTGGTTTAAACTTTCCCCTGCTATCTTAAACCCTTAAAGTGTCTATTAGCGGTAAATTTACCTTATGTGATTAACTTATGTCTTATCAACCAATACCAATATCAGAAATATTCTTAAGGGGGCTAAATGCCAAAGAATAAAATTTACTTTTCTTCTAAATATTTTGAATGGCATGAACGTCTTTCGCTAAAGTACAATAAAATAGTTTTTAAACAATTGAAGATAGGCAATTCGATGTATTATATATTTTTTAGTGATGAATGTAGTGCTATTTAGTAACTTGCCCATAGTTTAATTCTCCTCTAAGTGATTTTTTATTTAAACAGCTGTGCGATACAGAATACATTCTTAGAAATTCATAAAAATTCCGACTCTGATATGTAGTCTAATTTATAGAAAATGATAATATCTATAAATATCATTCTGTAAAATTGACATGAATAACCAGACGTATAAAATAGAACTTATTATTACCTGTTCTTACAGGTAAATATTGTCAGATAAATAAAGAAAAATATAAACAATTTAAGTCGATCGCATTGAAGTAAATAAAAAATAAATTATCAAGCAAAGACAACAAGCCTAATGGAATCCTACGTCCGGGTGTGACGTCAGTTAAAAGTAACTCACATCGTATGACCTTTAAGCGCACCTCTAATATTCCCCTCGTGTATTGGCCACTAAATATTTCAGAATCGATATTTCTTTCGATTATTCCTCGTTTCGACTTCTTCCTTATCGATTTCCTTCTCGAAGAACACCATTGCGCTGATAGACACTGAGATTACTTCTTGTAATCATTCCCCGCCTTTCTTAAGGAGTTTCTTTCTTCACGGAATTAATCCTGTTCCTGGCAAGAAAATGGCCGTTGCGGCACTCAGGTTTGCCATAGTATGTTTACTATTGAAAGTCAAACATCTATATATAAAATGAAAAATATTTTTATTAAAAAAAATATTTTATCCTCTAAAGGTTTTGGCCAAACGTTTAATATTTATTATCACAAAAATTAAATTATTGTTTTACTTATTTTAAAAATCGCTCGTCAAATACATCAGTATAGAAATGGTGAGTTCTATAGAATGTATAAGGAAAAGTAATTCAAACAACAAACACGTAAGAAAAAAAGAATTTAATGACATTTTGGAAATTCAGACATTAAATACATGCATATGTATATAAATATATATACACACACACATACACAAATATATATATAATTTTGATGAAATTTATATTACAGTATTTGTTAACTGGCCCTCAAACCTTCAGCCATATCAAACGATCCGTTTTCGAAATGTAGATGTGTCAAGGAAAATATGTTTGCCTGAGCGTAAGCAAAAGTCAATGCAACATGATCAAATTTATTAGAACCTGTATATTTCCTAAGAAGTTCATCAAATTCGTGTGACGTAGATAAAATTTGTTCATTGATATCTAATTTTTAAAATTCGACTTAAAATTTTTGATCCTGCTCATAAATTATTTATTAACTGTCTGCAAGAATATAAAGCTTATCTAATGAATTTTTATAAAGAAAAAGATTTTTTTAGTTTAGTTACAACTGTAAATACTTGATAAACTTAAATAAGTGAACTAATTGCCAATTTAAATAATTATGTTAAAATATAATACTTAAAGGTCGGTTGAGAAATTTTGTAAAAAATAAATATATATATATTTCTATATGTATAAATATAAAACCTAACTGTCTGTAGGATCGAAAAAGAAAAATATATTTGTATTGACTTTTTTTATTCAAAAAATTAATTCAAGAGAAACCACTGAATTATTTCCAACATTTCTACAATAGTTGGATATGATAAAAAAAGACTCCTTATCACCTAATTCAATGACCTACATATTTATCACTCTCACTCTGATATTATTGGATAGCACTAATGAAAACCTACAACTTAGGTCAAAACGTAAGCAACCAATAAATATAATGGGGAGGCTTCAGCCCGAAAGCTTTTTTCTTCATGTGTATAACGATAATTATTTTGGAAAAAAGAAAGATACTAACTACCAACATGAAATGGTGTTATTCTTAAAGTCCTATTAAATGTAATTACACGGACAATAATACTTTAATAAATAATTTTTAAATATTTTTTCCATAAATCATGGTTACATTTTACCATTTAGGGAGGGAGGCTTCAATCCTGTTGATCCATCTGTGATTCTCACGTATTTTTACAATTGATTATTTGTTTATTGATAAATATTACAATCTGTCTCAATAATGGACATTTATAATAAAGTTCTGAGAGCACATTCACACCATAATTACAAATTTAAAAAAAAATAAGCTAATTTCAAATAATATAAAGCTATAAAAGAACAAAATAAAATATCATAGTGAAGGAAGAAAATATAAATAATAGTAATAATAGAACGAAAATAAATGAATAAAATAGAATAAAAATTACCTTAAAAAAAAAAAAGTAATGAAAATAAACATCTTAGACGCAGGCATACCTATTTACACTATTTACAGTCGGCCACGGGGACTCCGAACCATACTTATCCCCCCACATGTGAGGGAAAGCAAGACTTCAGGAGATCCCTGCTCTTCTTCCTCAACCATTTCACTGGTATTAAAAGCCAGTCACGTATTAGGTCTGTGACTTTTGACCGACAAAGTTCTTCTAAAATTAGGACTTTGTTAAATAATTTCCATACCATCCATCTTTTGCTTACGGTAAGCAGAAGATCCTAACACTGACCAAATCCCAGTAGCCAGCGAGCTGCAAACAAGACAATAGTCCGGGATTAGTGTTGCAAGATAAAGGGATTGAAAGCTTGAAGCACATATCGCTGGTTCATGAATATTTACCAGCCACCTCAATCCATCTCTGCCATTGTTCTTCCTATTTAAAGGACCTTTACGAAGGATATCATTCCAGGTCCTTATTGTAATTCTGGCATTTTATTAATAGCTTTTGTATTACAATAATTGAAGTATTATTTCATACAAATTATAAGAAGTCATCCAAAGAAAAAAATTATAAATCCTCTAAGCATTAACTCCATTTAATAGTTTTGAGTAAGTACATCACTACTCAAATTTTCGTTAATCCTATCGTCAGAGAGATAATAAAAATTATTTTTTTCATAGAATAATATTATTACAAAAATTTTTTAATCAACCTTTGAGTGTTATATTTTAAAATAATTAAGTGAACTAATTCCCAATTATATAATTATTTTAAAATATAATGCTCAAAGGTCGATTAAAAAAAAATTGTAAAAATATAGAGTTAAGGGAGAGATTATTTTTTCTAAAATTACGACTGACTTAATTGTTAGTTTCAATTTTTGTTTCTTGTTACTATATTACTTGTTGTTAAAGTTTTTAGTTGATATAAAGTCTCGGGCATCTTTCAGGAGATAAAATATCAAAACGGGAATGATATTAGCAAAACAGCTAAAGAGTATACGAAATTAATAAAAAAGCTGTCACAATTGGAAGCGCAGAGGGTATTTTTTCTAAAATGTAGAAAATACAATATGTTTTCACTACACATTTTAGATAGCACTAAGAACATTTATAAGCTTATTTCTGACAGTTCCAAGTTCATAAAACCGCTAGAGAATATAATATTGAGAACACAGAAATCAATTTTAAAAAATTTCAATTAAATAATTATTTTAAAATATAATAATATTACATATGTTTTAATGAAGGACAATAACAAAATAGAATTCAATAAACACAAAATTTAAAAAAATAAATTAAATAAATAGAAAATAACAAAAAATAAAAACCAACTACAGGAATTCTCTTATGAGCGAGCGCACTAAGCCCGGAGAATTTGATTATAGAATTTTTCAATTTTCAAAAGGTCTCGGGGCCACTACCATTTCAAACTTCCTAGAGCATTGAAAGAATCAGGAACTTTAGATATAGATAGTGTTAAAGAACGTGGATGAAGAGTGGGTTTCTGATAAAAATTACGTTGATAAGTTGTGAAATAAAAGAGATAATATAGGCATCACGGGCGGATCTACGGGGGGGGGGGGGGGAGGGAGGGCTTTCGGGCTGAAGCCCTACCCCCAAAATGGGAAAATATAACCATGTTTTTTCGAAAAAAATTATCTCTCAAAGTATTATTGTTTTGTTACAATTTCATTTAAAAGAACTTTAGGAATCACTTAAACACCATTTCATACAGATAGTTAGTTTCTTTCTTTTTTTCCAAAGCAATTATCGTTATTTTTATGAAAAAAAAAGCTTTCGGGCTGAAGCTCCCCCCAAAATTAAATCCTGGATCCGTTAGTGACAGGCATAATGGAGATTATTCTTGGTTATACACTAACGAAAGTTTAAAACATTTTTTTTTTCTGTAACAACAACTCATCCATTTCTAGTATATGGGGAGGGGAGGTATATCCTACAGGTAAACAGCCTAGTCTAACCAGTGTGGAAAGTTCTAGATTTACTCCATGAATCCGACATGAAGTAAATTTTAACTCGCTCAAGCCGGATTCGAACAGATAAGGTTATGACACCTTAGCATTCTAGACCATCACGGTCTCAACTAATTAAAAGTTGCCCTTCGCCAGGAATTCATGTTTGGTAAAATTTCCTCCCATTCTCATTTACCAATAACCGTGGAGAATTTTTCAGTTTAAATTTGAGAACACGGTTCTATTTATGTCTCGTAATTGTTTTTAGAGCGTGTGAACGTGGCTTATTGTTTATAGAGCAGGATGTCCAGTAATTGTTTCAATATTCATGATCTGATCTATATTCCATCACTGAATTGAAAGTCATCCACACATAGTTACAAGTCGTATAGCACTGTTGTCAATTTAATATAAATTTTAGAAGAATTCATTTGTAAAATTACAATTGGATATATATATATATTTTTAAATTAGTTATAAGTTTTAAAAAATATGAAATACACAATTTTATTTGGTTATTTTCAGCGATTCCCATTGGATCAAATTCGCCGAAATTCGGAATGTACGCTTGTTTTCAAAACTATACAATACAAAAAAATTAAGAGAAATTTCGGTCAAAATGTTTGCAGATTTATGCATTAGACAAATTCTGGAAAATTCATTATAGTACCCATTTGAGGCATTAAGTTTTAAAACCAGCCAAAATTATTAAAAATAAAAATTATTGTTTTTTTTTTTAATATTTTGGCTATAATTTTATGTTGTGAAAGGATTTATTTCAAAACGAAACGACATTTTTCGTAAAAAAAAACTTCTCTAAATGTCTGTTCTAGAACAATCTAAACCTATCAATACTCTTGTAAGGTATGCGTTACTTTACGTTATCATTATATATAAAACATCTAAATGTATTGATAGCGTTTTCTAAGATTTAAAGTAACATGTTTAATAAATAGCAACAAGCTAATATGTAACTGCAAGACTCTTGCTGAAGACCAAGACCGAAACCAAGAAAATGGCCAAGACCAAGATTCGTCTTTGAATTACACTAGTTGTCAAATAATATTCAAAGGTTTGTAAATTGAATATTCCATTATTCAATTGCATATAATTCCTCATTCATGACGACCCCCTTGCACTATGAATGAATGGGACGACATGCGACCATCTGCTAAGACCAGCCCCTAGTGGACAGTGGTCGCTCATAGACCGGAAGCCGTCGGCCGTATCTTCCCGCCACAGGATATTAGTTGCCGAGGCGGGAAATGTCACAGCCACAGCCTCACTGATCTAATCAGGGCCTCCAAGATTTGCATGTTAATAGGGATTCAGGAGGCTGCGTATCTTCCCATCTGCGTCAATTCTATGTCTGTTGAAGGGTTATGGATTTTTAATAATTTTATTTTGCATATGAAGTATACGCTAAAGAAAGAGGGGTATGAGTGTACTATTCTCAACCATGGTGTATTGAAACAATTATATTGAGAACTCCTTTTTTTTGGCTTCTTAAAGACGATTATTTATACAGTAGGAGACTTGGTATGTATTTATAACAGGCATCGAGACATCTATTCATTATCCTAGCTTAGACTATAAGTATGATTAATATTTTATTTTCTATATAAAGACTTTCGTCGTTTTTCATCAGCAGCATCTTCTATGCCTTGATTCATTTTTCAATTAAATTAATTACTCCACTATCAACTCGAAAGTAACTAGTTTTGGAAAAAAAAATAATAATAATCAAGAACTATAAATTATTACACAATGGTTTATTATTTGCAAACAACTATAAATCAAAACTTATATGTAACATAAAGAAAAAATAAATAAAAGTTAATCCATAAATTTAAATGGTATCGAGAAGAAGACTTTAGCCAAGTTTTATTGATTGAAATCGGTACATTCGTTTAGGGGCTACCGTCTACAGCAATACAGGTTTTTTAGCCACCATCTTAAAAGAGAAGTACTTTCCGGTGAAGTATGCTCTTTAAATATATTTAAAGGGTATCGAGAAGAAAATCGTTTAGGCGCTATAGTCTATAGCAACACAGGTTTCCAGCAGCCTTTTTGAAAGGAAAGGGCGTATAATAATATCGAGGTAGGAGGATCATCCTTGAGAGACTTCTGATTTTGATTCCAAATTTGAAAATGCGCGAACAGACAAATTTTTTTTATTCGATTTTCGACTTCTACAACTGAAACCTAAAACCTAAAATTTTGAGGGGAGTTAAGTTTTTGAATTTTTCGGACGATTACAATGGTTAACCATTGAAAATAATAAACGAAAAAAAAAAACTATCTGTACTGAATGTTTTCGAAATATCTCTTATAATTGAATGAATTTTTTTTTAAATTAGTTTATTGAATAATATTATATATTAATAACGTTTATAGTTGATGGTAATAACGGCTCCGTTACTTGTGGAACAATTCGTTTACAAATACATGCTTTAGGTATCTAAGGAAATAAATAGGTACTTAAATAATTGAGTAGACTTTATACTTGGTTGACAGAAAATACAGTATAATAAAGTTATTTTATATAACATGTAACTAGTCATTTTTTTTTTTTTTTTTTTTTGTCTTACATTCTTTATCCGCTAACAGACAAATTTTTTTTATTCGATTTTCGAGTTCTACGTATTCTTAAACCTAAAACCTCAAATACTGAGGGGAGGGAGTTCAGTTTTTGAATTTTTCGGACGATTACAATGGTTAACTATTGAAAATAATAAACGAAAAAAAAAACTATCTGTACTGAATGTTTTCGAAATATCTCTTATAATTGAATGAATTTTTTTAAAAAATTAGTTTATATTGTAATATTGAAAAATATTACAATCTGTCTCAAAGCACATTTATAATAGTGTTCAGAGATCACATTCACACTCTATGTACAATAAATAAAAATCAATTATATAGAAAAATAAGTAATATGTTTATGTAAAAAATATGTAAAAATATGTAAAGATGGTAATATGTTTGAACAGGTAGATAAATTTAGGTATCTAGGTTCAACGATAACTAGAAAAAACGAAATTGAAGAAGAGATTAAGGTTAGACTGAAGGCGGGAAATGCTTGTTATTTCTCTGTGACAAAACTACTTAGTTCGCGCCTCTTGTCCCGAAACTTAAAAATTAGAATCTATAAAACTATTATCTTGCCTACAGTTCTTTATGGGTGCGAAACTTGGCCGCTTACATTAAGGGATGAGCAGCGTCTGAAGGTTTTTGAAAATAAAGTATTGCGTAGAATATTCGGACCGAAGAAGGATGAGTTAACCGGAGAGTTCAGACGGTTACACAACGCCGAACTGCGTGAGCTGTATCCGGGTAATATAATTGAGGTAATTTCATCGCGGCGAATCAAATGTGCTTGTAAAGTTGTTGGGCTTAGTAACGAGAGAATTCCTAAAAGGTTAATATTTGCTGTGCCGAATGGTAAGCGTCCGAGGGGTAGACCGAAGCGAAGGTGGGAAGATTGCATTAAAGCCGATCTGAAGGGACTGGGTTTGGACGGCGAACGGTGGAGGGAAGTGTGTAACAAGCGATTGATAGTGTCGGCATCGAACCTTCGGGTTCGCTAAGCCTTATTATTATTATTATTATATAGAAAAATAATATGTATACAATAAATAAGAATAAAATAACCTAAAAATAAAAAAGAGCACATACATATCTATATACATTATTTACAATCAGGCGAGAGAATTCCGAGCCAGATTTGTACCTCCAACTGTGGAGGGAAAAGCATGACTCCAGGAGATTCCTGCATTCCTCTCTCAACCGCGTCACTGGGGCTAAATCCAGTGGAGATTGAGCTAGAGTGCTTAATATATCTTGAATATATATATGAAGAAGAGGGATAGATATATAATTTGAATATTCTGACTTACAGAGCTGCCTCAATGGATTTTAAATATGTTTGGTTTTATTTATTTGTTCAAAAATAGCAGAACTAACACACGTTTGAAATTGACGATCACAGAAACAGTATACATAATAAAATTATGTATACCTAACAGTCATGACAGTATACATAATTTTATTATGTATACTGTCATGACTGTTAGGTCAGGTGCGGGCTATTTCTCATATTATAACCATCATAGTCCAGCTTATCGTTTATACAATTGCACAGCCCACGTTGGCATTTATCATAACAACCTCTAGCAGTTTAACTACCAATAAAACGGTTAGTAGGATCTTAATGGTCAGCGAGTATAATAGTCACAATCGTAAATGCCTATTCGGCTGATGCACTATTCCTAGGCGGTCGAATTGCGAAACATTTAACATACCGAAATATATTACGACCGGGAAAATTGTTTCTTTGAAAATAACGTTTATAGTTGATGGTAATAACGGCTCCGTTACTTGTGGAACAATTCGTTTACAAATACATGCTTTAGGTATCTAACGAAACAAATAGGTACTTAAAGAATTGAGTAGACTTTATACATGGTTGACAGAAAATACAGTATAATAAAGTTATTTTATATAACATGTAACTAGTCATTTTTTTTTTGTCTTAAATTCTTTATCCGCACCTCTCATGGTAGTGACAATTAGCAGAGTTGTTGTTAGGTTGATAATGGCATGATAGGCATGACGAAGAATGGAACCCAGTACCACCTCTACCCTGGTCTGTTTACATCCTAAAATCAGAAAAGGAGATCTCTCATCCAGCTCCTTTTCAGTCACCTCATGATGAGCATTTCAGCCGTGATCATGTCGTTGATAAGTCCATTGTGATGTCCGTGTAGTTTAAGATGAAATCGAGAATAGAGAGTACGTAAATTTTTGTTTAACTTTATTTTTCAACTAACTTGCGAGTGTACTGTCGGAAAGAAGGAAGTAGAATAAGACATTGGTAAGCGTGAGAGAGAGGAGTATCATGCGGCGTTCCTTCCTATCTTAATTTAATACTTATAGTTAGTATAGGAGATCCCTCATCCAGCTTCTTTTGAGCCTCCTAAGGATGTTATGTTGCATGTTGATTGTATGCCATGCCTTAAATCAGTAAGTTGGAATATCCGTATAAGTTGTGAAATCTTAAGCATGCGTTAACTGTTGGCATTGTTATAGTCCTGAACGTTTTGGATTGTAAAGTTTGAAGTTTACGTTTGTGGATCGAAAGTAGGATACTAAATTTTTTCTTTTCTTTTAGCTTTGCTGAGCTCATATATCTTTAACAGCCATAACCAGCCTTAACCATATCTATTTATAGCTATTTCCTTCCAGTATTCTGCAGAGCCTTTGCTGATTTGATCTTAACCTCCTTACGTTTATACCATGATATATCGATTGACCAGTTTCTGTTAGCAGTTCTTTATTGGCCCTTTTAATACAATCGTTAGTACTCTGACTTCAGATCGCTCTAGTTATCGTGTGGATGATTTTCCTCTCAAATCTTTCTAATTGTCTAGTAGCCATATACCATATAGACTTCATCATAGCATTTTATACCTTTAATTTGAGATTTTTAGAGATTATATTGAATTTAAATACATTAAAAAGAGAGAATCAATCTCTGTTTACGCTTCTTATAGGCTGGTCTAGTACAAATGGATTTAACTGCTTACGGTTCTGTTCAGCAATTTAGTGCTTTGCAAAAAAAAGCATGCATAAAATGTTTCAAGTCATAGAATGAATAAAATCCCAAAATAATGAAAAAAAAATTAAGCAGATGTTTATTACCGTGGACATATTAAACTTCATGCTGATAATATATTTTAAACTAAGACTATAAAATAATAAATTGGTAAGAAAATTAGTTAGTTTTATCAAGCAAAAAATAAGTGTTGGTCAATAAAAAAATTATACTTTGAATAAAAATTGTAGCAACTGAATTGCTACTTTTATTTATATTAAATGTTTAATATGTAGAGATATTTTAAAGCTATATCTTCACTATAATTTTAATAACTCTAAATCATGTTTTACCTAAATTAATTAATTTAAAAACATCCTATAACAAACGTTATTATTTGTTTCAAAACAAATGGTTAGATCTCACGTCTGATTCACGAAGTTGAATCGAAATCAGCAATCGATTGCCAAATTACGACAGACGTACAGCTATTCCCTGCCAACTATTCCGTGACGTAATAGTTCTGTCACACGATGCAGTAAAAATAAGCCCATTATTTTCATTGGCAATGACTGAACACCAAGGCTTTTCGCCTGTAAATCTAAACATTCAATTCACCATCTCAAGACAAAATTTTGATATTTATTTATATTAAATGTTAGTTACAGTAATAGTATAGTTACCTTAATTGTTGTCTGAAATATCTATCAAGAAGATTAAATCAAATTATTCAAAATTACAACCTAATATCAATAAATCACATTAAGATCACTAAACATTGTTAACCTTTTTTTTTTCATCGTCTTTTTCCACATATCTCAAAGAAATTGAGTAGCATATCATTTGTAGACGAAGCGTGAAGAGCGGCGCTAACACATAATAGACTTTCCCACGACAGTCATAATCAGGTTAACCTTTCGTGTATACACGTGGCTTACAGGTGTATCCACGTGTCGAATATCTTAAAACAATAAACTAGGCTTTTTAGTTCGAAATTTATAATTATTTTTAATTAAAATTCCATTCATAAAAATTAACGAACTGCGCTATTTTTTAAACTCATTATTTTCTTTTCGTATTTTTTATTGATTGCGTTTTATTGTAAAGTAAAAATTAACTTTATTACTGCAATGATTTCAGTGATGAAAATAGGTAAGCCCACAGCTGATAGTGGACATTAAGGCTGTTGTATTAAAAGGACAAAAATGTGTAAAATTTGAGTAAATTTAAAATAATGTTTAATTTTTTGACTGTCCAAAGTTTTTTTTTTAGAATTGAATTTTCATAACTAAGTTATGAATTTTATAATTAGAAGAATGTGAGGAGATAAATGTTACAATAATTGTATAAAAAATCGACTTTAAAATGGGCAAAATCGCCTGAAACGTCGTCCAGAAAATTAAAATAAATTGAAACATGGAGTAGATGTGTAAAGGTGAAATAAACCGATTTTTCTCAATATTATAAATTTTAATAAAATTTAAAAAAAAAAATGAAATACTCTTGAAAGACTGTATGCAAAATTTTAGATTTATCCAAGAGGGATATTAAATATATGATACTGAAAGTTTCAAACTAAAAAATGGTGACTAGATAAAACTTATAATTGAATCAAAACCTTAAATATGATCTTGTTTACATACGAGAATAAATATATTAAATGTACCGGTATGTATATAAATAAGTAAAATACGGAAATATTCTAGGTTATGCAATTGAAAGAATTTAAATATTGCTGTCAGTTATTATGACTAACAGCAACATTTTTAATAATTTTTATTCTGAAACGCCATGGATAAGTTTATTATTATCTTCCACCGCTGTAAATTTCATATATATTTTTTTATTAATTATTACTTTCTTCTTGTTCTTTGTATTTTCTGTAGCATATTGTTTTTCTAAATCATTAAAACACAATTTATCCCGTCTAAATTCGTCGATTTTTAAAACCATCTGTTTTGAAACATCCTACTTAATTCAACTACTTTAATTAAAGTTGTTGTAGAAAATAAATGTTCTAAATTAAAAATAAAGAATAAATAAAGTATGATTATTATTAAATTAGGATTCATCATTTCTCTCAATGCCGATGACACTTGTATAATATCAGTTAACAACGATCCATCAATTTCATCCCAAACTCTCCAATCAGACATCACAAATCTTGAAGAATGGTGTCAAAACTGGAGGATTAAAATAAAATCCCATAAATCCCATCAAATTACTTTTACCCTTCGTCGCACATCTATGATTTTCTGCCCTACTGTATCTTTTCACAATACTCCGCTTATCCCTGTTGAACAAATCCGATACCTAGGACTCCAGCTGGATAAACGACTCACTTGGAATCCACCAGACTGAAAGGACAAGAAACCGTTCGACGTTTCGGACTACTCCCAGCACTTACTAGACAAACGCTCTAAACTCCCAACTACTTGCAAAAGACTTATATCAAACCAAAATCCTCAATGCACCTTACTTTGTCATAAATAAAATCATTTATAACGATCTTAAAGTACCATATGTTTCCAATTTTGCCCAATCAAGATACCTATTTGTACCATAATAAACTACTGAACCATCCGAACCCTCTTATTTCCAACCTTGTTTCTTCTTCTATTCCTGATAATTCTCCGAGGCGTTTGAAAAGAAGGTGGCTTCGGGACCATCTAATGTAGAACTTTAATTTGAGTTCTACCAATGGGTAGTTTCTCTTCATGTTGTACATGACCTTATACATAAAAATACTTCGTTCCTGAGTATCAGAAAAGGGATATATACTATACCATTATAAAATGATATATAATATAGCGTAGATTTTATAAATGTTTATTATTAATATATGTTCCTACGCCTTGAAATATGATATCCTTATAAAAAAACTCAACCATTTGCACCATCCACCGAAAGAAATGGCACGAGACAGTAACAAAGTGACTGCGACTTCCCCCTTCCTTCCCTAGGACAATCCACTCAGGACCGCAATTGCGGCTGGTGCGGGGCGGGAACAAATGCCGGATATCGGATTACGAAGGGAGGCGATGGGCTGTTCGGAAAACCGCAGGAGAGTAGAGGGTGTTTAATAAGGGCCGTTGATGCGGCAAACCTAAAAGGGGGAGCTCGACTGAGTCACTTGGGGAGGTGGAAAGGTCAGCGCTAGTGTCGAACGACCTGTTGTTCTAGGGTGAGTATGTCAGGGTATTAATCATATAGTTCAATATTGAAATATTAGTTTTATTATTAGGGTGCCCAATAAGTTCCATTCCTAACCATCCTATAAAATAATATCTAACATACAAGTATTTGTTGATGCCGACTAATTTCAAATATACAAAACTATTAATGCACATCCAAGGGAGCGGGGTAGCTCAGTGGATGAGCACTGACTTCCAGAGCGCAAGGTACTGGGTTCGAATCCGTCTAATGACTAGTAATTTTTCATCAGCCGTGGATCGACACTGCGGTCGGGAGACCCTCCTGGGGCACACCCAGCCTCTATAAAGTGGGTACCCTTAATTTAAAAAAATAATTAAGGGAGAAAACCTGGCGGTTGAACGTGATATCGGCCCCAACACAACCGTTGGTCTTGTAACAGTACTTCCTCACACTGTACTGCACCCAAGACCCTTCATGGGTTGTAGTGTGGTTCAGGTTTTTATTAATGCAAATCCGCTTCTTGTGAAAATATATGATCAAGATTTCTGTTAATAATAAAATTGTGAAAATTACTCCATAACTTAAGTGTGCAATAACACTAAAAAAAAACAAAATACTTCATCATATATTATTTAAATAGCAAATTTACTGTAGTTTAAAGTTAAGAATTTACCAGGGTATGGAAAATGTTAGGATAGAAATATTTAATCCAACCACTGTAGAAGATATGAATAAATCATGTTTTTTATCTCAACTGTATCAACATACAGAGCTTTGGTAGGGTAGTCTAGAAAATTGTCATCTGCATATTATGGAAAAAATTCCATATTGTACATCGGTATGTAATCTGTCAGGGTCTTTTTCTTGGTTGTTCTCTTTTAATTTAATTTTAAAACATAGTTTAATATTAATATTTTGAAAAAATTGGTATTTATTTATGTATATTGTTGACGATTTTAGATTTTATATTCATTTGATAATTGGAACTATTTTAACTGTCTGATTTTTACCGAATATTATTTTATCCTTATAAGAGTATTGTATTATATGTAATGTAGTATAAAAATGAATGAATTGTATTTCCTTAAGGATAATAATGGTTGTTATTTTGTGATAGACTCCATTTGTATAGGGTTCTTCCCTTAAATCAAATAAATATGAAATTGAATTGAATATCTAACATACAAAGTCGTAGAATATAATGGAGATTAATGAAAATATCACAAATAATAATTTTTTTAAAATTATTATTATTTAAAAAAAAAATGTTTTCATTCAATAAATGGAATTTCATAAGTAAATATAAATTTTTAAAATTAATTTTAAGATTGAAAAAAAAGTATACATAAGCCACTCAATCGAAGCACTGGAATGGTTTAAAAACTATTTTTGTTGTGTTAAAGAAGACGTGGAATATAAAAATATTTCATGGATGAGTAAAACCTCATGTTTATAACCTTAAATATATTTAAATAATTATAACATTTAAAAAAAGGAATGAGTAAATAATATGATGAGTTTTCTCTCAATGGAATCACAACCCTATGCTCTTATTATACTGTTAGTGCGTCGACTTTAAGACCTATCGATACTGTATTGAAAAGCTGGTAAATATATTTTGTTAAATTTTACAAGGCAAAAATAAGAGTTTAAATACTTATAAAAAGTGATAGAGATTTAATTACTAATTCATAGATTAAATATATATAATTTCAAATCCCTCTGTGTTTATAGAGCTCAGAAACTGGAGTTACATGGTTCAAATAAACTGATAGATAGAGTTAAGAGATTTTTATTGCCTACTGTTGATATAACAAAAACAGCTTGTGTTATTCTGATGGTCATAATGATAAAGATGACCGCAATTCACAAATGTGTTCTTTAATAGTTCTAGCTCCATAAGAAATTCATTTCAAAAACATTTTGTTTCAACCCAATTTCGCCTAACAATAATTATCGTTCCAAGTAGAGCAGTAAGTAAAAATTGTATGATGAGCGCACCAAATTTATTATGCTACATCGTCAACGTTTTTGGACTAAGGTCCGATATAGAGTTTTTAGATGAAATAGTTTATTTTAATTGTTGTTTATTATCATCAAAATACGACAATGAGTTATAGAGAGTTAAGAGAGTATCGAAGAGAACTTTCTGACATTCGAAATGTCAAGGGAATCCTATACATCACGAAGAGGCATCCCGAGAGAATTCATTGAGGAAGAACTTATCTTTTTTATAGCGATTTTTTTTTGAGGGGGGGGAGAACCGATGACGTTTATAAGTGGTGACGTCAGATGCTAACGGGGTTAAGGAGGGGCGGCAGAGATTGCTATCGACTGTAGCTCCCCCCCCCCCTCTCACACGCACAACAGCTTCCCGCCATAAAACATGTCAAGTTTGTTTTAGGCCGTGAAGAGTCCCATGTTTGCGGTGAAGCGATAGGGACCCTGTCCCCGGGGAAGGCAGAAGAGTGGGTACCAGACCCTTCGCGAATCCAGATCAAGTGACTCCAGAGCAAATATTAGTGGTCCCGACGGGATTCGAACCGTTCTTCTTCCGGGAAAATATCTCTGATGATCAAACGTTAATTTATATCGTGTTAATTTAAAAACAAATACCTGGTGTGTGTACTTATAGGACTCCCCTACCGATTTAATATCGATGGAAAATTTAATTTAATTTTTATTTTAGTGTTCAATAATCAGTTATTGATTTAGTTAAAATTTCTTTTTTATTCAAAATAAAACATATTAAGTAAGAAAAATAGTAAATGAATACAGATAAAACTAAAAAAATATCATTGTTATTAAATTGCCATTTTTGTAATATTCACGTTCACACAAAGTGACAGGAAACTCAATCTCAACTTATTTTTAATTTTTTTATCAAGCCAAATATTTTACTTGCTAAAAATACATTTTTTTTATTTAGATTCCATTGTCAAAATTGATAAGAGTTTATTTGTTAAAATTAGTATAATTTGCGAGAAAACCATTAAAATTTTGGAAACCTTATATTCATGTTGATGATCGATTTATAATACAAAATCATAATGATAACGGAATGTTTACTTTAATCTTAATAAACCTGAATGTGATATTCATCTAACAAGCGTAGATAGCGCTTACAGCGGTAATTATATGTCTTGTTTTGGAACAGACGTGTTATTTCGATTTTTTTTTACGAAGAACCTATTTTGTTTTTTGTAATACATCCTTTCAAAATATAAAAACGTAGCCAATACATCAATAATTTTTATTTTTAATAATATAGCTTTTTTTTTTGGAACTAAACGTTTTAATTCAGCCCAAACATGAATTTTTAATTATTATTCATCGGTGAAGATGAATTTTTAGCAATAAAAAATCTCGAATATTTCTTATGCGTATTTGCAAAGATAATTAACGTTTTAAAAAAAGTGGTGGGGTTTAAGCAACATTATGGGCTACGTTATAGACCGCCAACGTCTAGCTCATGCCTTTGATATAAGATGGAAAGTTTATACATTTTAGCTTTTACTAGTTTGTCAGCTTCAAAAATTCCTTTCAAGAAATATATTTCCGTTTTTATCTTATCCTGTAATCTCTAAATAAAAATATGTAATTTAAAATATATTTCATTGCTTTTTATACACATTATACCACCGAGGACTCAGGCTACATCCCCAGTCCCCACCATAACTCCTAGGCACACTGTCTATTTCCATTTTGTATCTAAATATGAACCTTTTTTTTTTTTTTATTTCCTTCTTTTTGCTGGGAAGCTTTATGATATGAAGCTGTATGATTCTCTGTTTTTGGCAATGACAACTTCCAAATATATAACAATTGATTTATTTGTTTAATTTACATGTAAACGTTTCGGGAAATTTACTCCCATCTTCAGAACTTACAATCCCATATTTTCTTATTGATCCATGGCTAAAGTCTGATGTGCTCCTTCGTCATGTTTTAAATGTATATTATAGATAAATTACAGTTATAACATCAACATTCATATAGACCGATAATTTGGGGTCTGCTATGAGGAATACTATTGATCGTAATGTTAAAATTTAAATTCAACAAATAAATCAATTGTTATATATTTGGAAATTATCATTGCCAAAAACAGAGAACCCTTTTTTTAAATTTAAAAATATTAAAGCTCAAATTGAAGTGATTTATTTTTAATGGTACAGGGTTAAATTTGCACATATTATTAAAATTGAATAACGTTTTATAAAATTTTAAATGATAATAGGTAAAATATTATTAAGTCCAGATAGAAAAAAATAAACGCACAAGGGGTCAGATATGCAAAACGCTCCTCGCAAGGGTCTAAGAAAAATACCTCGCCCTTCATGAATGAGGCAAAAGGCGTCTCTTTATCCAAATACCTTTTGCTGTGTCATCCTTCGGGATGACTTAGTGCCAGGTCTGACCGGCAGGGGGCAGTCTGAATATTTTTACCATCTGAGGGTCATGCGTATAATCTTGTACAATTTCAACTTCCTTAGCATCTATTTGGATGGAAAAAAGTTTTAGAGCCGAATAAAAAAATTGTTATTTTAAACGCGTTTACTTTTCCAAATGATAATTAATTTCCTAATGGTAGCCCAGTGTAAGGCACGTGTCTCTAAACGTTTTGGATAGTGGGCAAACATGAAATCTCCTCTCGATCATAGCTTGTAATACCTACAATTATCGATATATCGATGTATAAAAACAATGAAAGACAAACGATTATACTGGCATAAAAAAATTATGTTTTTATTTCACCCTAAAAGATATGTTTATTTATTTTTGCCAGTAGAATAAGCACATATTGGTTTTGGGAAATACCATATCAAGTCGACTGCAATATTCCTCAAAAAATATTTTATCCTTTCAAGTAACAAATTAAAAATATATAATTGAGCCTATGTTTATGAATAAATATATATATTATATAAAATATAAAATAAGTATATAAATTTTTTTTTCTGGTATTACAGACCATGTATTGTAGATCTTTTGCCGCCTTAACAAGCTATGGATGGAGGATCTCTGCCAGTCTTGGGCTATTTCTTTCCATTTATCTGCACATATTGATTCTATCTATCCGTCTACGTTTTGGCCTTCCACGTGGTATTTTGCCTTCTATTGACGCATTCATTGTTACGTAGAGGCTTTCAGAGGGATTGCTACGAACTAAGTTTGTTAGCAGTTCTTTATTGGCCTTTCTTCTCCATGTGTCAGTACTCTGATCCTAGATCGCTCCGGTTATCATATATTATCAACGAATTCTGTAAAAAATATTATATAAACCTGTCCCAGTTACCGCTATTATTTTATATCAGTAGGTGACAGTTAGATTAAAAAAACAAATAAGGAATGTTGTTTATAGATCTGTAGATTTGGAATAAAAATCTTTTTAATTCCGTTTTAAAACTTATAGAACTCTACACATATAAAGTTAACCAATTAACATATGTTTCTCTGCGACACTCCCGACTGTCCCATACATCGGACTCCCACGAAGATCCGAATTATCAGTTCGCCGTCCTTCGATTCGAGGGCGGGCTGGAACAGCAAATTTTAAGTTGCTTTTAAAAGAACAAGGTTCCCCACTCGGGATTCGGCAGCTGAAAAATATTTCTGTCAGTGGTTCCTACGCTCTTTATTCCAGACTTCTAGCTGCATTATCGATAATCCAACCGGGATTTTAATTTATTGTTCAAAGTCAAAAATAAAAATCTAACTGTTATCCGAAAATTAATGAACTACCTCAAATATTTTATTTTCAAAATTAAAATCTTCATTATATAAAAGTAATTATAATATTAAAATAGAATATTCTAAGAGAACGTAACGAAAAATTTCTGTTTGAAGGTCTTGTCTGAGATTAAAATAATATTAACTGAAAGTTATTGATCAATGATATTGACAGCCTTTATTATATTAATGGTGTCATGGCCTAAACATCGATGGACAAATCTAATGTAAGACACGATAAATAATAATTTTGTATGGATTCATTAATCATAAAAAGATTTTTTTTTATTGTTATTGAAATTTACAACTGTATATATAATGATAAATACAACAAGCAAATTTGAACAAGTAACATGACATGTACAACATGAAGAGAAACTACCCATTGGTAGCACTCCAATTATATTTCTATATTAGAAAGTCCCGAGGCCATTTTCTTTTTAGACGCCTCAGAGGATTATCAGGGAAAGAAGAGGAAGCAAGATTGGAAACAAGAGGGTTTGGATGGTTCAGAATTTTAGTATGGAAGGATATGTATCTGGATTGAACTAAATCGGAAATATATGGTACGTTGTCGTTCTGGATGATTTTATTTGTGACAAAGTAGGGAGCATTGAGGATTTTACGAAGGATTTTGGATTGTAGGGATTGGATACGAAAGGAATTTGATGGCTTAGTAGAGCCCCAACGCTAGATCCCGTAAGTCCAAACAGGCCTTATTATAGGAATGGTCACTATACATGAGTCTTTTGTAAATAGATGGAAGTTCAGAGCGTTTGTTGTAGTTTACAGCGTTGTAAGTGCAGTAGTAGTCAAAAACGTCGGGCGCTTTCTAGTCGTTTAAGTCTGGTATGGGGGTAATCATAAAAAGATAAATATAGAATAAATACTAGTAGAAATAGTATTTAATGTGTTTAGCCCATGATATAAAGTGCCACTTCCGGGTAACAATTTTGACAAAAAAGTTTATGTAAAATCCCAAGCATATAAAAACCTTAAATATGCAATTTCGCTTTCGCACGACTTTTCGTTTTTGAGCTAACAAAACATGTATTTCCGTTTAAAACTCATATTCGAAAATTTTCACGATCGCAATGCTTTCCTTTACTATATATTTGATATATAGGTATGTGAAAGTAAAAAAAGTTATGCACTAATATTATAGAATTGTTTTAAAATTGTCAAGTATATAAGATCGTCTACATTCTCTTGATATTTTTTTTTCGAGATGTAATTATTCCAATTATTAGACAGAGAAGTGCAAAAAAAAAAAAAAAAAAGATAAAATATAAGAATGTATAATGTTAGGGTCAAAATGAAAAGTCAGGAGTTCCTTCCTATGGGGGTTTATAATTGTTTACCTGGCGATGTAAGAATACATTTAAAGATAAGGGAGTAGATAAAAACGAAATTAGATAAAGATATAAGTTATACGTATTTAAACACACACACGCTGTTATCAGTAAAGCTGTCGGGGTAACGAAAAGTTTGTTTGTAGCGTAAGCAAACATGTGACAGTGAAACACTAACAGTGTACGCTACACGAGGGTGCACAAACAAAAACTGAGACTTTGTCAAACAATGTTCTGTTTGCTTCTCCGGTTGTGGCTATACTTCCAGCTACTTATCTCTAGAATGTTTTTATAATGTGCCTAAGGTTTATTTCAACGTAATACGATTGTTACTATACGGCACGTATTTTATCTTGACAAGCGACTCAAAACAACTTACCAAAGTTTTATATCGTTTTAGAATATATAAAAAAATATTATGATCAAATAAGTACCAGATATTATCCATATGTAATCGATTAAGTTAAATAAGTTTTGATTTCCGTAAAGTTTATTAATCTCGCAATTTATCGCCCTGAACCACTACCCTATACTCAAGTTATTCCCATACTTTCAACCTTTCATAAAATTAAAATAAATGAGACAATTTTTTTATTTATTCCAAATCTAGTGATCTCATTTTTAAATTAAGTTAAACTAAAATATAAAATGGGAAAATATAATAATTCCCATATCACTAATAAATAACCAAGTTCATTTTTTTTTTTTTACTATTATTGAAATTTCCATAACGATTGCCAATAATCCAGTGCCTTCAAAGAACTATGTACGGTACCTTGGACTCTACTTAGACAAAGACTTACTTGGAACATACGAAATTAAAAAGACAAGAACTTACCAGACGATATAGCCAACTTTCACATCTTCTGGACTACAGATCTTCACTTAACTTACGAAACAAGCGACTTATCTACAACACCTTACTGAGACCAATATGAACATATGGGGCAGAACTTTGGGGTTCACCAAAACAAACACACATAAACAAAATACAAACAGCACAATCAAAAATTTTACGAAAAATTGTTAACGCACCTTGGTACATTTCAAACACTACTATACATAACGACTTAAACACCCCAACAGTAAAATCCTACATCCACGACAAATACACTACATATCATTCTTCAACCCAAAATCACTCCAATCCTCTGGTTCTTTCTATCTCCTGCTCCCTGTTACCTGAGCAACGAAGATTAAGAAGAAAATGGCCAAGAGATATACTACATCAATAAAAAAAAAAAAAATCAAGCAATTACACCAAGACAATAAAAATACAACAAATTTGCTAGATGCGCAACTGCGCAGGTGCAAATTGCATAAAATAAAATAAAATAAATAAAAAAAATTATTGAAATTTACAACGGTATTAAGTGATAAATACAACAAGTAAATATGAAACAAGTAACATGACGTGTGCAACATGAAGAGAAACTACCCACTGGTAGCACTCGAATTACATTTCTATATTAGAAAGTCCCGAGGCCATCTTCTTTTCAGACGCCTTGGGGGGTTATCAGGAATAGAAGAGGAAGCAAGGTAGAAACAAGAGGATTCGGATGGTTCAGAAGTTTATTACGGAAGGATAGGTATCTGGATTGGGTCAAATCGGAAACATAAGGTACATTGAGGTCGTTATGAATGATTGTATTTGTGACAAAGTAGGGAGCGTTGTGGATTTTACGAAGGATTTTGGATTGTAGGGATTAGATGGCAGAGGAATTTGATAGTTTAGTAGAACCCCAAAGCTCGATCCCGTAAGTCCAAATAGGCTTTATTATAGTAATATATATAAGAGTCTTTTGTAAATAGTTGGAAGTTTAAAACGTTTGTCTAGAGCCTTTGTCGGGCAGTTTTCTTGGAGATAGTTCAGTTTTCTTTACATTTATTTTGATATTAATATTTTTAAACAAAACTAATTGGCCCGTTCGAATAATTATCATAGTACATTTTACATATATCGGCCAGTGAATAAATGATAAAATAATATATAAATAAGTTAGTGCAATGTATTAAATTGAGGAATTGATGTTTTTCTCGTTCGAATTATAATAGTTCATTTATAATAATCAACCTAAACATGTGCTGTTGCATCTTTTGATAATGATGGTCCGATTTAGATTTTTTTTTTGAGTGATTTTATAACCCAAATTTCACCATACCATATCAATGCTCAACTCGGTATTATGGAACCGGAACATTATCCCCCCCCCAAAAAAAAAATCTACAATAGTATAGTACTGAACATTATGACCTCAAAAAGCAACCTCAGGAAGAAACGTCACCGAAATGGACTTCTGGCGACGAGCCGCTGGAATATCCAGAATGGATAAAGTCAGAAATACTACCATCAGAGAAAAAATGGAGGGTAAAAGAACCAATCTGGAAGAGATTGAGATAAAACGCCTGAAGTATGGGCATTTGAAAAGTATGCCTGAAGGAAGATTACCTACCCAAAGAAGTCCACTTATGGAAAACTTTATTATTATTTTTAAAATTTATTTATTGAGTATTATAACAATCTGTTTCTTGGACATTGCTTATTGTGAGGTAGGATAACATTCACACTATATGTACAACAAATGTAAAATAAACAGAAGCAAAATAATAATCAAAAGTATATACAATAAATAATAAAATAAAATGACCTAAAAATAAGAAAATTAAAACTAAGCAAAAAAATACATGCATACCTATATACAATCAGGGGAGAGAACTCCAGGAGAACCCTGCGCTACTCTCTCAACCGCATCACTGGTACTAAAGCCAGCGGAGATTGATCGAGAGCACTTTAGCCACATACTAAGAAATCCTAAGGAAAGAAGAAGACCAAGGAAGACCTGAGATAACGAAGTGGAGGAAGAACCATGATGGGTCATGGTCTAGGGGAAGAATGAAGATTAGATAGGACATTATGGAAAGAATCCAAGCACTTTAAGTTAAGAAAACCCATTATTAGTGGAAACTCCAAATTAAAAAAAAAAATGTATAAACCACTTAAATATTCATAGCTATAATCCACCATACATTTCATACTTTATTTGTGTTATCCGCAAATAAAGCTTCTTTTTCTTCATAACTTTCTTGACTTTTTTGGATAATTAATGAATATGGTGTACCGAAAAAAAATTCAGATAATATATGAAGGTTATCGTGTTGTACATTGTTTTATTATTAGTAGCTAAGCGAAAGGGAGAATAAAACCGTTGGAGTCATAAATTGAAGAATGTTTTTATGTCTTAATAAAAATAAAAATGAAAATATCCTTGGAAGGTATTTATTTATCACTCACGTGCCACTTTTTTTCATTTGAAAAAATATCTGTTTAAGTGTTCGATATGACAATTTATCTCTAAAATGAATCTCTACAAAACAGTAGTTCTCTAAGCTGAGGTAAAACGCATTCCAATAACGAGTATGCAAATAGCATGTCAGGTCCCATTTCTTATATCGGTAAAGACAGTTCAATTTCCTTGGAATTGTCTGTTTTTATTTTATTTATTTGTTTTTTTTTTAATTCTCGACCCGTCCTTAACCTCAAGTGTGACAAATGTTAGAGGCAACGCCCAGTGCAAAAGGGCACCAGGTGCATTATTATTAATGAAATTGAAATAAATAAAGTCAATACATGGACAATGCCATAGCATACATTTTTTAGAAATCATCAGAAATTGAAAAAAAAAAAAAGTCGCTTCTTAAACTTATTTTAGTATACTCAGGTAAGACAATATATCTAAAGTCAGGATATCTAAAATCATCATGTTAAGAAACTATACATCTGTGTCGCGTTGGGTACTAATAAATTTCGCATTCCGTTATCCGCCAAGTCATCGTGTTGCGATGTCCAGAGGAAATAATCAATCTTTCGAAAGTTTGTAAGTATTATTTTCGATAGTTTATTATATGTTTTAGTATTATTTTCGATAGTTTATTGTATCTTTTATTACTTTTGGTTGTTTTACTACTAGTACTAAACAGAGGAGAAATTCCTGTTTTAGTAATTGCAAAGAGCATGACAATTTTACAATAAACAAATTTTATACTCCTTGTAATCGACGTTCATAAAGTCGACTTATTTATGTCGAAATTTTGTAAAGAGCTTAATGACTTCAATTATTTCATCAAAGCATCAGTCAGATGTTTTGATTCTCTTAAATAGTCTTTAGATGAGCATAAATTTCTGTTCTCAGTTACTCTTAACTAAATTATAAATAAGAGAATATATTTTAATAGTCAAAAAAATTTAATTCAAGTTTTCAACGGAAATAAAAGTTTTAAGGTTTAAGATTTTAAGTTAATTTAAATGGACATAATAACAGACTAATGAGATACATGGCTCAGAGTAAGGTGACATACCTCAGAACATGAATAGGAGACTAAAAAGGCGTTGGATGAGGGATCTCCTTCCTTAAACAACCTAAGTAATTGCAACAAGTTAGGGAACAAGTTGCTGATTGTCAACTATAAGTTGACAGGCGCAAATACATTTTTTTGTATTTGCACTCAAACTTCCGGAGATCTGCTCTGTATTTAGTGGAGAGATGATCGCTATTAGAGAAGCTTTGACTTACATTGATTCAACGGAGAGTAACAAATGGGTCGTGGTAACCGATTCAAAGAGCGCAATCCTGGCCATTGAAAAGAGAACACCAACAGCTACATTGGCAAGATCTATTAAAAATATCTGGTGGAAACTGACAGAAAAGGGAAAGGAAATAGTATTCATGTGGGTTCCTTCACACTGCGGAATTGTCGGAAATGAACAGGCAGACAAAGCAGCAAATATGGCGAGAAGGTTAGATAGAAATCCAACAGTTATAATCAAAGAAATCCCAATAGAAGATTTCATACATCATACAAAAAAAAAAATGCGGGTAATGTGGCAGAACGTATGGCAACAAAAAGAAACCAAATTAAAAGGAATAAAAAGCCACTGTTCCAAATGGAAAACTAGCAACCGACTCTCTAGAAAAGAAGAGACAGTCCTCTGCCGCTTACGAATTGGGCATTGCGAATTTTCACATGCCTACTTACTAAGAGGACTAGACCCACCGACCTGCGAGAGCTGTAAGGTGCAAAGAACTGTCCAACACATCATTCAAGACTGCCCAGTATTTGAGAATGTAAGGAAAAATCTCAATATGGCTCAGAGCCTAAAAGAAAACCTCAGCGACAACGAAAACGCCGTGGAAAAAACCTTACAGTTTTTAAAAAAAATAAAATTCTACAATAGAATATAAATAGGAAGTGTTGCCAATGACCCTGCAGGGTAGAGGCAACAATAAAAAACAAATAAATAAATAAATAAATAAATTTTTTGTAACCAAAAAAATATTTTAAGTTGAAAATTAAGATTAAAAAAACCTTGTGTTACAATGTATATGTTTTTGTGTTGTTATGTGAACAGCATCACTCAAAAAAGTACTTTTTTTTAAAAAAGGTTTACAAGAAATTCAACATGATATAACTGTTTTTTTAATTTTTATATCGATTTTCCTTCTGCTTTTTGGCCCATTTGGTCTTTTACCTACTACTGCGGCATCCATATCTGTATAGAGGATTCCAGATGGATTGCTTTGAGCAACATTCCTTGCCAATCTTAACCTCCGTGCCTTCATATCATAAGATATTGATTGACCAGTTTCTGTAAGCAGCTCTGTATTGATCATTCTTCTCCGTGTATTGGTACTCTGATCCTCGATCTCTTCACTTATCGCGCGGC
Source organism: Nezara viridula (assembly GCA_928085145.1). Classification (NCBI taxonomy): domain Eukaryota; kingdom Metazoa; phylum Arthropoda; class Insecta; order Hemiptera; family Pentatomidae; genus Nezara; species Nezara viridula. Next base: position 12,817,621 of record OV725083.1, on the reverse strand, counting down.
AGATTTTCAAATCTTTCAATATTTTTTTCTATTGCGCTGGTTAGTAACCAAGTCTCACATCCACATATTAAAACTGTCTTTGTCGTAGCATTTCATACCCTTAATTCGACATTTCTTGATTTTTTTTTCATGATTTCAATACCATTTGAAAGAGAGACGAAAGCTCTGTTTGTGCTAGTTATACGCTGGTCTATTTCCGACCGTTGGCTATTCATTGATTTTATTTTTTTATATATAAGAGTAAAGGAGCCATTGTCGATCCTTGCGGAACTCCGCCCATTGAAGAAACTAACGTGAAAATATTTAAGTTATTATTTAGATGTCTTATCTATCCTTTAATGTAGCTTATTCCTTCCCTAAGGAATACTTCAAATTAAGAGCCCAATTCCTCAAAAGCCGAGCGAGAAGAGATCTCACGTAGCGGAGCTCTGTTTGCCCGAAGCGTTATCAGCAGCGCCACACTCGGCTAAGCAAAAATCCGATAGCGAGCCGGGCTGTGTTTGTTGTGATTTATCTAGCTCAGATAGCAGGGGTCTTAGTGGATTAACAATGCGGAACCCCTGGGCCAACCCTTTGCGTCCTAATTAACATACAGAGGCATATGATATTCCTCTCCAGTCTCGGGTCTGCTATTGCCTTCGTAGTAATTTTAAAGTCGTCTTTATAACATTGTACAGATAATTATTAGTCTGACGTCTTTAATCAGGTTAACCACTCACCAAATCTGAATTCTAACCCCATCCCCACATATATTATTACAGTAAGGCTCGAAATCGGTTTCGTACCAAATATATGCTCCTTTCATGCTAAAATACAATGAATGAGGTACCGTTTGATTCAGAATTTGAGGGGTGGTTAGCGAATCGTATTCTCCACTTTTGTTTTCTTTCTAAAATAAATAAAGTCGATACAAACATTTTCCTAGACTCCGATACAGGAACGGTGGTAGGCCTGTAGATCGATACTGGACAAATTGGACCTTAAAGATTTTTATGCGTTTTTAAGCCCAAAAACGTACTATTTTCGAGATAAAGAGATAAATGAGCCCTCTATGATCAAGAGAGGAGGAGTTATGCCCATGATTATTTAAAATGTTACTAAATTCCCTACAAAAAAAAAAAAATCATCGAAATCGGGCAATATTTAGCAAATATACAGCTATTAGAAATTTTTAAACATGATGGTTCTTAACATTAATGAAGATTTAAATTAATTTTTGTTTCCTTTGTCGATTATATTTATCGATAAAGTAACAATTGATTTCTTTATCTTTTGATACGTTGCATTATTTTATATGCTTATTAATTTGGCATTTGATAACAATATGCTGTGGGAATTTTTCGCATGGGCCTACTAGTAAAATATCTTCTTGTTCTGAATACACGGTTTTAGATGGCATATTTTTCCTTATATTCCACTTATCATATCTTCATATGATAACGTATATAAAAAAAATGTATATATCGAACAAATTAATAGCTTGTAAACATGTTTTCCTTCGACATAATTGTTTATTGCCTTCAATGATTTTTGCTATTTATAGACGTTTTCTTTGATACATTCACTCATTAGCTGGTCAGTAAAATATATGAATAATATCTTAATAATTTATTTTTAATTTAAATTTGTACTAATATTTTTTTTAGATTCTTTAGCCAAATCGACCAAATATAAAAAAGACAATAAACTTTTTGGTCAAACACTTGCATAACTATAAATAATGTTCCATAGTATGTCACAAACATTACTTTACATAAAGACTAACATGCCAACAGTTAACGACCACATACGTACACTCTATAAAAGATTTCAAGATAAAACTTCTTTAGGCGTGTTTTGAAATATTTTTTGCGTAGTGTGAATTAGATTGATCCGTCAGATCTCCGATGAATACCGCTCGGGAAAAGTCGGCTGGAGTCGGAAGAATTATCTCATTATTGAATTACACAATATTGAAACAGTCCTTCCTTACAAAGTACTGAACCCAAAACCATTCATCGGTTTGTATATATTAGTTATTCTTTTTTTTTTTTTTTTTTTGAGGTTGAAGTTAGTTTTTCGGAACCGACTTCCGCGTCACTGGATCTAACCATATTTATTCTTGGCATCCCCCCTTTGCCGTCTTGTTTATTGCTTATAATCCTGGGTCACCATAAAGGCAGGACATTAAGGATAACCGTCGGGTGTCCTGAAACAGTCGGACGCAGTACACAACCACCCCCGGTCCTGGAACTGAGGGAGACAACGACAGTATTGGCTCGGTTCCAGGCCCTTGTTCCAGTCGCTATTAGTCTCAGCGATCCCATTGGTTAGTTTATCAATTCCGTGTCTGGCCAATGACTGATCGTCTGGCAACCTTCCACTGGCTAATTGTATTTTTTTTTTGTCCTGCCTCCTGGAGGATCCTTAAGGACTATTGTGTAGGCACTCCAGGATCTCAATGAAAAAGTGGGTCGTTTGTCTCCAGGATTAAATGGCCCGAGGTACAGTTCCGGAAGAATCGTCGTTCCAATCTGTTAAAGGAAGATTAAAAATTCCTTATTTAAAAATATTAGAAAAATTTCATTCCAATTAGTGATTCATTTCTAAACATTTTTTAGGCACTTAAATGTTAACCAGAACCAGAAAGTTAAGTTAAACCAATTAATTAACATCAATAATAAAATCAGGATATTTTTTTACTTTCCTACCTATGATAGGTAAGGAAAGTATTGCGATCGGGTCAAATTTCCGATATGCAGTTTTCAGCGGATCTATACGTTTCAGAGCCTCCTGAGTCCGAAAAAACACATTTTTAACCGTTTTTTTTTATTTTGTAGAGTTTTGACTACTGATGCCTGTGACAGAAATTGGATGCTCCATGCGCAATAATTTGAAAACATGTTTTTTTTTCTATAGACTGTAGCGCGAAAACGGCTCTAACGATTTTGATCAAACTTTCTTATAATGTTGAAATAATTGTCCTTTCAATTTTCGTACATGGACTAAATTCCCAAAAAAAAATCAGGGAAAAAAGTTATACAAAAAATAAAAATGTTTTGGGGCCTAACACGCTAAGTATATATATATATCATATGGTAAAATTTATAATAAAACTTTCGAAAGGTAATTAAATTACCAAAAAATAAAATCATCGGAATCGAACCAGTATTAACGATGATACAGCTTATTCTATCTTCTACGCATGTTTTAATTTATTACTTTCCTACTTATACTAGGTAATGAAAGTATTGCGATCAGGTCAAATTTCCGATATGCGGTTTTCGACGGATCTATACAAAAAATTTCAGGCTGATGCCCTTCCCAAAATTTTTTATTTTTTTTATTTCTTAAAGACATTTACAACTGTATTAAATAAATACATCTAGTAAATTTGAAGATAATGTATATAATGACATGAAAAACAATTGCTAAGTTACTACCCAATGGTAGCAATCTAATGATATGTTTACATTAGGAGATCACGGAGCTATCTTCTTTTCAGACGCCTCGGAGGGTAATCAGGAATTGAATAGGAAGCAAGGTTAGAAACGAGAGGGTTGGGATGATTCTGAAGTTTATTATGGAAGGATAGGTGTCTGGATTGGGCCAAATCGGAAACATTAAGGTCATTATGGATGGTTTTATTTGTAACAAAGTAAGGAGCATTGAGGATTTTACGAAGGATTTTGGATTGTAAGGATTGGATACGAGAGGACTTCCCAAAATTAAATTCTGGATCCGTTAGTGATCTAATTCGCTCTCCACAAAAAAGTGCAAAAGAAATTTTCACTTCAAAAAATCGAACGAATTATTTTTGAGAACAATTGTTTTTTATTACTATTTACTAGATTCATCTCTTGATTAATGTTGTTAATAATTTTTCAAAGCGAGACAACGCAGCATCATATTGAATATTACTTTCATCCCGAACTGGTGTTACTTATTTTCTCCTATTTAACGTCATTATAAAGTTATAACACGGTGTTGAACACTATCACCGGACAATACAACCTATAATAATACAATATCGAGGCAGTTAATCCTACCGTTATACAACGGAACTCAGGCAATTACGATCCAACAGCAAGGATAACAGTGAGCAATGATCAACAACAGCCGAATGTATTTGTAATTCATCAATAAATCAAAATGCTAGCAGGCAATATGGCGATATGATAAGCAGAGCTATAAATTAAAATGATGATTGATATAGAATGGTATATGGTAGTCGATTGAAAGTTCCTCAAGGTTTAAGTCCCTGATGACTTTTGCAATACTTTTATTTCTCATTTATGATATAAAAAGTATTGATAGCTTTGACATTGATATCAATTTTTTTTTTTAACTATAAAAATAATTTTCTATGGTGATTAATGACCTTCCGGATTCCTATAAAACCGATTGTAATTCTCAGTTCTAAACACGAAGGTTATTTTCTTTTATTTATTTTAATAAATCGATTTTTAAAATAAAATTCGATATTTTAAATAATAATTATGGGTAACTAATTATTAACATCCGTCTAAAAATTCGTGAATGTCTTCATCTTATCGTAATCTATAACTTTTCTATCTAAAACAATTCTCAAAAATGAGGCGTTTTCTCATTAAATCAATTTCATGAGATACTAAATACTCTCAGAAATAAGTGGCCTACAAAAATATAATGAAACAGCTCAAGATAGGCAAAGAAGTCTGGTTAAGGCAGTAAACGATCTACAAGATCAATAAAGGCAATAGAAAGGAAATAAAGATATATTTTATTTTTTAACTGGCATTCAAAAATCACTTTTTTATGGCCTTAAATTTCTATTTTTTAATTTATGATATTTACGACTATATTAATATAAATACATCAAGTAAATACGTATACAGAAATGTAATCACATGAAAACGCTTCTTGAGATACTCACTGGTAGCACCCTGATGGTCTAAAACAAAAAATAAATAATAATGTTTTGCACTGATTCCTTAAGTACCACTTTATTTAGTTTCTTTCTTTTTATTCTTTGTTGAAAACAAGTGAACTTCCCAATTATGGACAGGGGCCCCAGTGATGGACAGGTTGGACTTTAAATGTAAATAATAAGCTTCTGTGTTGATTGAAAGGTTCCACTCTATTTCTAGATTGAAGAACAGTGCCCTCTATTGACAAATATATGAACAAAATTCCCAAAAGGTAATTTAAAAATGCCTACTACTGTTTTTTTTTATAATGCTCTTGAGATCAGTGTGTTTCATAACTTCCTTCTAACAGTTCTTCTAAATGTAAGTTGAATATCGTTATCATTAAATTAAGATTTTATAATTTCGCTGAGGTATGTCTGTTACTGGTACCGACCCCCTGACCATAACTAGAACAATTTCGGATTGTCCATCACTAGTGAAAAAAGATGTTTTTTTTTTAATGGAAATTGTACTTTAATAATTGAAAATCAAACGCATTCAATCCTTTCAGTCCAAAAACAATAGTTGATGCTCCGTTCTATGTAACTAACCAAATCTTACATACCATTAAAATCCAATTGCACAATCCCTATCTAGCTCCAGCCATGCCTACAATCCTCCTCGAAGGTTGAAGCGGCAGTGGCCCAGAGACTTGTTGTAAGAATATATAGGAGTTATGGCAATGGACAGATTCTCCACTCAAGCCATGTATTTCTGGTTATAGAGTCCTGCTCAGCATTGGTAATACCATTGATGCGGCTGAGTGAAAGACGCTGGGATCTCCTAGAGTTCTGCCTTTCCCTCCACGAGTGTGGGGAAGTGCTTGGCTCGGAGATCTTTAATGACTGAATATTGTATAAAAGCATGTGTGAATTTAAATATTTATTTTGTTAGATTGGTTTATTTTTATTTAGTTTATATACAATTTACTTTAGAATAGAATAGAATAGAAAATTAAACTTTATTCTGGCCCAAGTCCCTTTAGAATAACAATGATGAGTTAATACAAAGTAAAGTACAAATCTGGCCAAAAACTAACTTCTAAAAATTTTAATATTATATACATTATTTAAAAAGTATGTAACCAGTAAAAAATAAAAAATAAAATATATATAGAAATGAACATAAAATCTTCTCAAAATTACTTAATTGTGATGAAAAAACTACACAATTTATAAACAATAGGCTATCTAATAGAAAACTAACTTAATACAAAATGTAATAATATCTAAAGTGATTTATATAATAATATGCAGACACTAAGATAAAATAAAATCTTAGGATTACTTGTGTTGTAATGGAAAAAATAATTAAATAAAAGGAACTATTTATACGTACATTCTCATATTGGCACACAGAAAGACAAAAAGCATAAAATATAAACATATATACCCGAAAGAAAAAGAAAAAAAAAATAGTCAAACTAGGTGGCAAAGATCATTTCTGTTTTATGTTAATAATTAAACATTTGGCACCACCATTTACTTCACTCAAATTCAGCTCATAAAATGACTTTAGTATTATTATATTGCCGTTTATTATTTTTATTTATTGTGCATAGTATGAACGAGCTACTCTATATCACTATTACTATTGTCCTTCAATATGGCAGATTGTAATATCTCAATAAAGAAGGTGAATATTTTTTAATTTTAAAGTGATAAATAGAAAAAGGAGACTCTAAATGTTTATAAGTATAATAATTACGGAGGCATAAGCTAAAAAAGACAAAAATTTAACCATGCCCGTTACTGGTGCGCTAAACCCATATAGTTCAGTTCATACAGCAAATTCAGTTCATAAAATGACTTTAGTATTATTATATTGCCGTTTATTATTTTTATTTATTGAATGGTATGAATGAGCTATTCTATATAACTATTAGTATTGTCCTTGAATATGACAGATTGTAATATCTCAATAAAGAAGGTGAATATTTTTTAATTTTGAAGTGATAAACAGAAAAAGGAGACTCTAGAGACTCTAAATGTTTATAAGCATAATAATTACGGAGGCATAAGCTAAAAAAGACAAAAATTTAACCATGCCCGTTACTGGTGCGCTAAACCCATATAGTTCAGTTCATACAGCAAATTCAGTTCATAAAATGACTTTAGTATTATTATATTGCCGTTTTTTATTTTTATTTATTGAATGGTATGAATGAGCTATTCTATATAACTATTAGTATTGTCCTTGAATATGACAGATTGTAATATCTCAATAAAGAAGGTGAATATTTTTTAATTTTGAAGTGATAAATAGAAAAAGGAGACTCTAGAGACTCTAAATGTTTATAAGCATAATAATTACGAAGGCATAAGCTAAAAAAGACAAAAATTTAACCATGCCCGTTACTGGTGCGCTAACCCCATATATTTCAGTTAGGAGAGTAAATTCATGAACAAAGGCTTAAATATTTCGCGGTAAATAAACCACACAAGCTCCAGTTGAAGCTTTGCCGTAATGGGTTCGCTATCAACCGCTTTGCAGCGAGACGTTCGATTCCGCCTCCGTAGAGAGAGAGAGATTAATTTAATAAACAACAACAACAACAAGAAAAAGAGACAATAAACAAGACGAAAGTGGTAGATAAATAGAAATGGTGGTAATAAAACAGAGAGGCAACCTTGCCCCAGTACACCCACGCCAGAGGAATGCAGGCTGTGGCCATGCAGCCATAGTTCTAAATAACGGGACGCCTCTTCTTCTGGTACCTTCTGACCTTTAAATATCTATCCCCATCTATTGTCTGCTTCTTCCTACATCTATTAGCTCTGTAATTGATCTAGTAATGAGAAAATGGGGAAGGCTGTGCTGTTCGGAAATGGGAGAAACCTCAACAAAATAGGCATACGATTAAGTGGGGAATTTATATCCAAACTGATCCCTAATAATCATTGACAACTTTTCAGAAAACACGAAGACAATCCCAACTGCACGATAAAAACCAATATTTAAAAAAAAAAACTAAGGTGTATGCTTTAGACCGCACGATAGAAAACATTAACAAGGCGAGATTAATAATATGAAATATAAATTAAAAATAACACATCTCATTTATAATGAGGTATCGGGCCTTAATCAGGCCCGATATCACGAAAAGTTCTCGTATGATATTTATTGATTTAATGAACTTTTGATCTATTTGTTGCTATCGCCGGAAGATCTAAAAGAAATACAATTATTTTTTAATAAAACAATTTATTAATTTGAATTTGTAATGAATCATTCAAAATTAAGTTTTTATAAATATAAATTTTTAATAAACAAACGTGTTATGAGAATTTTTTTTTTCTTTTTCTTATAGCATTACGGACCTTTTAGATCTTTTGCTGCCTTAACAAGCCTTCTTTCTTCATGGTTGATTATATTGAGTTATTTATTTTCAGTTATCTGAATGCAGCTCTATGCTATTTTTGCTAATTCGAATTATCCATTTGATTTTGAGCCTTCCGGGTGGTTTATTGCCTATTGTTGAGACAGTTTTTGTTGTCTAGAGGAAAGAAAATGTATGAAAATCTATATGAAAATTATAAATGAGATGAAATGCTGAACATTTCCCACGCCAGATTTTTAGTTTCTGACATATTTTAATCCATATCTTCAATAAAACTCGTTATCGTTTGGTTTGCGTCACTATTTTTATCTGATAACAATTAACCGCCAGATTTTTCCCTTTGAACAGTTTATTAATTAATGGTGCCCAGTTTATAGTACCCCTGGAGGATCTTTCGATCACAGGATCGATCCACGGCTGATGTAACAGAATAGATAACTATTAGCCAAAGCCTGAATTGAACCTGAGCCCTTAAGAATATGAGTGTCTTACTCACTATGTTACCCTGTTCTCCCTTCCCAAAAGTAATATTATTTACATTTTTAAAATATATGTATTTTGAATTCAAATAAAATAAATAGTATTTTATTGCTTATTAAAGAAAAAATAGAAAAAATACTTATAATCTGAGAGTAAAACGACCTAAAGAAATATTGTATGTAATTGAAATGATAGAGAAAGTAAAAAAAAAAAAAAAGTAGAATTTGGTAAAATATGAATATTTTCAGAAAAAATAAATATCAGTATTTTTAATAAGATTTCTATGGAGCACGAATATTTGATAAAATTTTCTACAATTATAATCTAACATCTATATTTCTGTATCTTGATGAGTTTTTTTTTCTCGTTTATGTTGAAATTGTTATATTATTTATTTCATTCATTTTAAATTTATTTATCTGAAATCTTTAATTTCCATTCAAAAGGGAAGTTAGTACTAATCGTACATTACCATTCGTCCTTAACGATCACAACTGCCTCCTGAATATAAGCCCCTCTAAACTCTAGTCAATGACCTTTCGTTATTAAGGTCATTTCCTACATCAGGTCACTATCGGCCAATTATTTAGTACCTTCACAATTTTACATTGAACACAAATAAAATATGTACTATGGACTAGAACAGAACAGAAGCCTGAATATTTTTTTTTTTTAATTTATGAAGTATTTTTTATATTAAAAAGAAATTACTATGATTTTTTTATTATCAAGAGATCATAGAGCTATTCTCTTTCTTATCAATTGATTTTCAATTCGGCCAAGATCCTATAATATATTAATTTCAACAGAATGTGATTAATATTCCACGGTCACCATAATAGGCTTCATCAAAATGACCTGAGTTATGAAAACTCTCCATTTTTTTTAAATAACATAAAATTTATGATTCTAAATTGAGTTCAATAATTCTCCGTGAAATTCCCATTCACTTGATTTCCCATTCATTAAGATTAACTATTGCTAGAATAATCTCCTTTTTATCAATTGATTTTCAATTCGGCCAAGATTCTATAATATATTAATTTCAACAGAATGTGATTAATATTCCACGGCCACCATAATAGGTTTCATCAAAATGATCTGAGTTATGAAAACTCTCCATTTTTTTTAAATAACATAAAATTTATGATTCTAAATTGAGTTCAATAATTCTCCGTGAAATTCCCATTCACTTGATTTCCCATTCATTAAGATTAACTATTGCTAGAATAATCTCCTTTTTATCAATTGATTTTCAATTCGGCCAAGATTCTATAATATATTAATTTCAACAGAATGTGATTAATATTCCACGGCCACCATAATAGGTTTCATCAAAATGATCTGAGTTATGAAAACTCTCCATTTTTTTTAAATAACATAAAATTTATGATTCTAAATTGAGTTCAATAATTCTCCGTGAAATTCCCATTCACTTGATTTCCCATTCATTAAGATTAACTATTGCTAGAATAATCTCCTTTTTATCAATTGATTTTCAATTCGGCCAAGATTCTATAATATTTTAATTTCAACAGAATGTGATTAATATTCCACGGCCACCATAATAGGTTTCATCAAAATGATCTGAGTTATGAAAACTCTCCATTTTTTTTAAATAACATAAAATTTATGATTCTAAATTGAGTTCAATAATTCTCCGTGAAATTCCCATTCACTTGATTTCCCATTCATTAAGATTAACTATTGCTAGAATAATCTCCTTTTTATCAATTGATTTTCAATTCGGCCAAGATTCTATAATATATTAATTTCAACAGAATGTGATTAATATTCCACGGTCACCATAATAGGCTTCATCAATATGACCTGAGTTATGAAAACTCTCCATTTTTTTTAAATAACATAAAATTTATGATTCTAAATTGAGTTCAATAATTCTCCGTGAAATTCCCATTCACTTGATTTCCCATTCATTAAGATTAACTATTGCTAGAATAATCTCCTTTTTATCAATTGATTTTCAATTCGGCCAAGATTCTATAATATATTAATTTCAACAGAATGTGATTAATATTCCACGGTCACCATAATAGGCTTCATCAATATGACCTGAGTTATGAAAACTCTCCATTTTTTTTAAATAACATAAAATTTATGATTCTAAATTGAGTTCAATAATTCTCCGTGAAATTCCCATTCACTTGATTTCCCATTCATTAAGATTAACTATTGCTACAATAAAGTTGGATCCTTGAGTTATTTCAAGAACGTTACATATTTACACTTTAAAACGCTGAGGTTGATGATGACCGCATCGAAATATTTAATTTTTCAAATATCCATTTTTTTTCAGTGTTATTTATAGTAATTTTAGTAAGGCTTTAACTTTTTATATTATCATTTGTCACTTGAAGTTGCAAAAATACATCACTCTTGAAAGCCTGGAATTTATACTAACTTATGATACCGTATAGTGTATATGTAAATAATTGAATTTAATAAATAAAAAAGTCTTTATAGTATTATTACAGCGTTTGCTAGGTGTTTGGACCTTAGTTGAATCTTGAAGTGGAGAGCAGACGCGCCCAAATGAAACAGCCATAAACCGTGTAGTACACAAAACAAACACGAACTCCAACAAACTGTCACAACTCCGATAAATCTAGGAGTCCATCCTATTAGCTCCCTATTGAAGAATGCCATCTGCAGGACACTCCAGAGGACACACCAAAAGAGGTTTTTGTAGGCGTCGACAATGACGATGTTTTGTAAACACCTGGTGGGAGGAACTTAGGAGCAGCTGACCGTTCTTGATGGGAGGTATGGGTGTTCGATAAAGTATAGCTTGACCGTAAATTAAAGGTCGTGACCATTCCTGTTCTCCCCTCTCTTTCTCAACTAATCTATTACTTATAGTACGAAATACAGATTTATCAAATTATTAACACTTGTCTAAAAGTTCGTAAATGGTTTCGTTTTATCGAACCCCTATTTTATTTATAAAATTCTCTTAAATGGGGCGTTTTTAATCTGAATAATGGTAAAATTTGTCAGTTCAACCAGGTACTAAAACCTCACCACAACACGGGAGAGAGGAAGGAACATAGGAGAGGGGAGGGTATATAACATATATGCTTCTAGGTATAAACAGTATATACCCCTATTCTGTAGTGGAAATATATACTGGTTTTTACCACAATATTTATATTTATGCATAGAAAGAATATTATTCTCTAATGTCGACTTCATTATGCTTAAAGATTTTTCCTGTGTTTTATCAATAGTTACTTCAAATTATATATATTTTTTCCAAATTAATAATATGTTTTTGATTACTGCTCCGTTACAAGGAGCAATATGTTGATATTATTAAGCCTTCTTCAAATAATTGATTACATAATGTAAAAATAATGTTGCAAATCTGATTAATAATTCTTGAAATTAACGCGTTATACAAGTTCAAATTCAATAATAAAAATATGTAATATTTAAATTAATGTAAAATATGAGCTGGAAGAACATCTGTGACTAAATAGCCGGGGAAAGAGGTTCCCGCGCGCGGGTACTGTTACCCGCCTAAATTATAGGCACGATCGCTCATCCCTCAGCTGATCCAAGAATCACAACTTCCTGTTCTTTAATACACTTTCTTTTTTCTTAGAAGTACTCAATCATATATTTTGAGATTAAATATAATTTTTTTTATTTAAATTTTATTATATTTACAACTGTATTAAAAAAATAAAAATAAATCTAGTAAATGTGAACAAATAAATATGATAAAATGAAAAAACTTATTGAGCAACCCACTGAGTAGTACTCTAATAATGTATCTAAATTAGGAGATCACGGAAGCAGCTTCTTTGAGACTTAATCGGATTATCAGGAATAGAAGTTTATTGTGGAGGGATAGGTTGTGCTAAATCGGAAACATAAGAAACATTAAGGTCGTTATGGATTATTTTATTTGTAACAAAGTAAGCACAATTGAGGATTTTAAATAGGATTTTGATTTTTAAGGATTGGATATGAAAGGAATTAATTCGATGGATTAGTGGAGCCCGATAGTTCAATTCCTCAAGTCCAAATAGGCCTTATTATAGTCAAGTACATGAGTCTTTTGTAATTGATTGGAAGTTTAGAGCGTTTGTCTAGATAGATGAAAACGTCGAGCGCTTTCTTGTCGTTTCAATGTGACGTGAGGATTCCTAGTTAGACGTTTGTCCAGGTGGAGTCCTAAGTATTCGATTTGTTCAATAAAGATAAGTGGGGTGTTGTTAAAAAAAAACTGTAGGACAGGAAGACATAGGTTTACAACAAAGGGTATTTTGATTCTCCAGTTTTGACACTATTCTTCAAGGTTTGATATCACACTATAGATAAGAAATAATATACCAAATTAATAGGTTTATAGTTCATTATATTATTTTAATGTTTTAACCTGCCATCTTGGACTATTTCTTTCCAGTAATATGCATAGAGAGTTCTAGCAGTGTGGGCTAGGACAAATTATTTAAAAATGACTCGATTAACTTCTCTTTTGAAGGCTGATCGATATATTAATAATTCGGATTCCTGAATATAATTTCGAGGATGTTTTAAACGAAACAAGTGCGTGGTCTGGAAAAGGTCCGATCGATATTCCTTGGCATTTCCAACCCCTGACATTTCACCTGCGAGGGTAAATGTCAATCACATTAGGATCAACCCTTCCGCGGGCCTTGTAAGGGTGCCTTATAAATATACTCAGTCTCTATTTGTATGTTTAGTAAGGTTCAACGTTTGCCCTTAGAAAGAAGGGTATTTGTAAAACATTTGCCAAAACAATACAATTCCATGTTTCTTTTGAATATCTCCTTATATTTTTAAGTTACTTGACTCGGATTTTTTTTCATTCCAAATATTGTTGCCCGAAAGAGCCGCAAGAGTCTTGCAGTTACTTATCAGCTTATTAATATAGAAATATTACTGTAATTGTTTAGATAGGAAAAACCTCACTAAGACCGAATGAAAAATTGGAGGAGTTAAATGGAAAAGTATATTGGTTATCCCAATTATTAACATATAGTAACAAAAATTATGAAGTATTACTAACTATTTTGCCTTAATTTTTATTTTAAAAAATCGATTTTTTTTTTTTACCAGTTCCGTTCTTGGTCTTAGGTTAGGCGGTCTTGCAAGACCAAGACCGATTTTGGGCAAGACCAATTCCAAAGTACTTTTTTTTTATTCTACAGGGTAATCATAGGGTCTAAATATTCCCACAGATTCTTAACGAGATATAAAACTCGAAACAGAAAATGACCAGCTGTTTCAACTTAGAAGTAGCCTTGCTATTTCATCAGTGGTCACAAATTATAAATACGTGTCATGAGAGTCTTAATAAATAAGGGTGTACAATTCTGTGATAACGCCTATTCTCATATACGGCTGAGAGAGCTGAAAAAAAAGTATTGAAATTCCATTAAAGAGATGCTTAAAGAAACTGGTCAATCAATATTTTATGATATAAAGGCACGGAAATTTAGGTGTGGGACACGTAGTTCGGAACAATCATTCTGGAAGTCTACACGACAGTGAATAAATCAAGACTCAATAGAAGACAAAATACCACTATACAATAAAAAAAAAATACTATTTTCTAATATTTATTATTTAATATCCTTGATTTATGAAAGCAACATATCATAAGCAAATTTTTGATAGAGCTAAAATTTTTTTTTATGAATTTCGATCTCATTCATCGATAGGAAAACACAGAAAATGGGTAAAAATGACACAAACCATCTTATATTGGTTCCAAAAATAGTTATAACTGAACTATGTTATGATTTCACAGATGGAAAATTCATCGAAGTAATTAATGATTTAATTTTATGAATGTCTGTTCTCTTCCCTCAAGAAAAATAAAATACATATATACATATATATATACTACTAGAGTAGGTTTGTTACCTGAAATAAAATATTTGGCACTATATGAATCAATCTTATTTTGAATAATCTTAATATATTATAATTTTTATTTTGAAAATTAGTGAGTTTTGATTCGATATGAACCGTTATTTTAAATTACGTACATAGTCCCAATTAACATTTAAATACTTATTATCTACTTAAGCCAAGCGATGAATCTAGAATTTGCAGTTATGAAACAACTGCCTAATCGGTGAATTCGATTTTTTATTCTAAAATATTCAGATGAAAAATTTGTTTCATTTCAATTAGACAAACAAAAAAAAATGCTTCTTTCGATGTCTTCTGTTACATTTGATCATACAAGGTACGATTGTTGTTAGGAAATGATTTACATTTCTTAAACATTGTAATGTGCAACATAAATTTTATATGTAAACATGTAACGTTAACTAGATGCTCAGTACTTCCAATTACTCCAGGAACATAACTCAATTCCATGTGTTGCCTCAGAAGGTCGCTGCTTTGTAAGATGTCTTATTCCAGCTTATAAGCGTTTATATTTCCATGAAAATCTGCTGTCTCGTGTGGTAGCTCTGGGAGTAGGCAGAAATGATTTATTTCGTTAGAGTCTTAGGCACAAATCAAACGAAGATTTATGTACGCCTATCAGCTGCTTTATGGAAATATTATCAACGCGGTTTAAACGCTTACGATATTTCAAAACAATAAATCTAATTTTATGAAGGATTGTGTTTATAGCTAATGCATTTATACGCATAATATGATCGAGAAAACATTAACAAGATTACATTTAATGTTTAAATGCATAAGTGCATTTCAATGTCGAATCAGCTCGAGCCATGCATTTTGTATTCATTTTTCCTAAATTCTATATGTCAATATCATAAAGTACAGAGAGAAACATCATGTTTCCGCGTTCTTCCTGAAAGCGATTTTGATTAATGGGGTATCAAAAGAAATGGTATTTCACAGCAAAGTGACGAGTACCATTTTCGAAAAATAAAATTTTAATATTGGCTTTTAATAAAAATTTAGGTTGACAAATAAGTTCTTTCGGTTTTTCTGTTTATTTTTATGCCACTATGATACACTTCTTACTTGATGAATTAATCCCTAAGGTGGAATGTTTATCCTTTTTGCAATATGTCAACAACTATATCAGTTAACTCTTGTTGAAACTAGGTTAGTATTTTGTTTGCTATTGTACTGTGAATATGGAAGAAAATATCATTCATTATCGGCATATATTATTTTATTATTTTAAAAAAGATAAGCGTGCTGTAGAGGCTAATAAAAACATTGAAGTGTTTATGTGGTATCAATGATGCTCAACGGTCTAATCGTCCACATGAAATTGAAACGAGTAATGTTAAGGCTATTGTTGATCAAAATTCCACCCAATCAGTGCGAGAAATTCTATTTCCCTAAATGGGTAGAAATCCATTTGCACAAGCTCGG
This sequence comes from Nezara viridula, assembly GCA_928085145.1. Taxonomy (NCBI): domain Eukaryota; kingdom Metazoa; phylum Arthropoda; class Insecta; order Hemiptera; family Pentatomidae; genus Nezara; species Nezara viridula. The sequence continues at coordinate 12,801,511 of OV725083.1, read as the reverse complement.
CTATGTTTCCAGGCTTAATGTTTATGTCCCTCACTCTCTAAGCATTTCTGTCTATGATTTACTATGAAAACGGCAACAAAACGACCCATTTTTGAAAAGGTTGGTAACAGGAGATGAAAAATGGATATTTTACAGTATTGTAGTAGTCCATAGAAAATCTTGGGGATCTAGTAGTAAAGCTACAAGAAGAATGTCAAAACCCGGATTGCATCCAAAGAAGATAATGTTTTCCATATGGTGGGATATGAGCTATTGCCACCAAGACAAACAACTGATTCAACTCTATACTGCTCACAATTAACAAAATTGGATCAATCAATTAAAAATAAACGGCAAGAACTGGCAAATCAGAAGGAACTGGAACTGGAAATCCTCACCCTCCCTATTCACCAGACCTAACTCCAAGTAACTACCACTTATTCCGGTCTCAGCAGAGCTCCGTGAATGGAAAGAAATTCCAAAAGAAAGAGGACATCAAAAACCACTTGGATCAATTTTTTATCAATAAACTCCAGGCATTCTATGAACATTATGCAGTTAGTGGAAAGGTGGGAAAAAGTCATATCAAATAATGGTCAATATACTGTAGATTAAAATATAATGTCTATAATATATTGAGTTTTATTTCATCCTGAAAACCGAAATGACTTATATGCCAACCCAATATAATTACAATAAAAGTAATTTTAAAAAAATTGAGTTTAAGTAGTTTAAGTGTTTACTTATCATGTTTATTATTTCAATAAATATGGAGGTTCATTATCTGAATTATATTTTAATTGGATAGATTAAGGCCATAAAGAAAGACCTTCGTAGTATCTTCTTCTAGGATAATAAAGGCAGGATCTCTTATGCAAACAAGAGAAACTCCCCCATCCAGAAAATATTGTTACAGCTTTCTCTCGTAGTACTGTTTCGAATATAAAGCTTATATCTGCATCCCGTCGGCGAAATTCTGCGCATCCATGTCTCTCATCTTTAAAGGTTAGGAGTTATAAAGTGGATAATAAATAGCGTAGTTTACAGATGCTATAAAATGGATAAATGATTAGGATGATGAATCCAGCATACTTGAGAATAAATATTTTTAGTTGTCCTAAATGATTATTAGTTATTGATAGTTGATAATTTATTATATAGGCAAATTAAAAATAATAGTTATAAAGATCTCTGTACATTATTTTTGAAAAGTAGTTTTTTTGTCATTTGTTTAAAAATCTAACATAATTAAAAAACTATTTTTTTAAAATTTTGATAGGGCCTGGAGGACCACTTAAAATTATTTCATATAATTTCTTGATTTTTCTGAAAATTAATTAATGATACTTTAAAAAAATAACAAGGACTTCCCAAAATTAAATCCTGGATTAGCTCCTGCTAACATACAGCCGTGGTCATGGAATCATCTACTGTTTTTGATTTTAATGTTGATTCTATTGCATGGTTTTGTTTTTCTTTAATTATTTACGTTACAACAAAAACCATAGACCACACGATAGAAGTGAAAACATCAACAAAGCGAGATTAATAATATGAAATATAAATAATAAATAATAGCTCAATATAAAGTGCATGAATGCTATCATTTTCCTCGCTAACAGTATGCAGGTCCGATTTTTAGTTTTTGAGAAATTTTAATCCATTTTTTCTATAAATTTGTTTGTTTTTTTCGTTTCGCCTCTCTACCACGGTATGGCGTTAAGGTACAATTTTGAATAATAGCTCATAACAAAGAGAATACATTTTTGAACATTTACCTCGCTTACAGTATGCAGGTCCGATTTTTAGTTTTTGAGAAATTTTAATCCATTTTTTCTATAAATTTGTTTTTTTTTTTTCGTTTCGCCTCTCTAGCACGGTATGGCGTTAAGGTACAATTTTGAATAAAGCTCATAACAAAGAGAATACATTTTTGAACATTTACCTCGCTTACAGTATGCAGGTCCGATTTTTAGTTTTTGAGAAATTTTAATCCATTTTTTCTATAAATTTGTTTTTTTTTTTCGTTTCGCCTCTCTAGCACGGTATGGCGTTAAGGTACAATTTTGAATAATAACTCATAACAAAGAGAATAAATTTTTGAACATTTACCTCGCTTACAGTATGCAGGTCCGACTTTTAGTTTTTGAGAAATTTTAATCCATTTTTTCTATAAATTTGTTTTTTTTTTTTCGTTTCGCCTCTCTAGCACGGTATGGCGTTAAGGTACAATTTTGAATAATAGCTCATAACAAAGAGAATAAATTTTTGAACATTTACCTCGCTTACAGTATGCAGGTCCGATTTTTAGTTTTTGAGAAATTTTAATCCATTTTTTCTATAAATTTGTTTTTTTTTTTTCGTTTCGCCTCTCTAGCACGGTATGGCGTTAAGGTACAATTTTGAATAATAGCTCATAACAAAGAGAATAAATTTTTGAACATTTACCTCGCTTACAGTATGCAGGTCCGATTTTTAGTTTTTGAGAAATTTTAATCCATTTTTTCTATAAATTTGTTTTTTTTTTTTCGTTTCGCCTCTCTAGCACGGTATGGCGTTAAGGTACAATTTTGAATAATAGCTCATAACAAAGAGAATAAATTTTTGAACATTTACCTCGCTTACAGTATGCAGGTCCGATCTCTAGTTTCTAAGATATTTCAATCCATATGTTCAACTAAATTAAAAAAACATTTCAATTAGTCGACTCTAGTCGACTTTACCCGAGCGTTGACACTACAGAAATGTAATTCACTCATCACAAAAAAGTGTAAAACTCGCCTAAAGGAATTTAAATTTAATAATAATAAGTTAAAATTTAGATAATATTTTTAGTTTGATTTTAACTAATGCTAAAATAAAAGCTGTAATTATGACCTGTTTCAAACAAATGTCCTCGCCAGGAAATATTCAAATTGTGACGTTACATGAAGTGAACGAATTTTTACGGGAAATAGGAAAGAGGATTGGGTATCACTAATCAACGGTAGTCATAATTTAGAAGAAAAAAAAAATGTTTTCAGAGCAAAAAGAAAAAAGAACAAGAATTTGACCGCTTATTGGTGCAATTGTTTTTATAATATCGCATCAAAACTGACAAAGAAATAGCCAGAGATCTTACAATCTTAAATAGATAGAAATCTGGATAGTGAAATAAAATTTAATAAAACTTTTACTGGGGGATGAAATTTCTATGTCCACGTTCAGATGTTTTGTCTGTCTAAGGATAGTTTGAAATAAATTAGGACATCTTTAGTTCCCGACTATAATAACCATGTAGTCTCCATGTCTTCAGTTCTTCTGTAAAACTACCGGAACTAACTTCCTTTGACATCGCCGCCGACTGAAGACATCACCGCCACATTGGTTGACCATTTCCTCCAGCAGTAGCCGGCTGTTTGCAGAAAGATTTCACAGTGCCCGAGCCCTGGCATTGTGGTCCGGACCATCTGGGGTCTTGTTAGGTGTTAATGTGTGGGCGGGAGGGGACATCTGCTGTAGATTTATGTTGGCAAGGAGGCGATCTGTCTCCCTTAGGTAGCCACTGTTCGCCGGCCATTCAAGTAGGAGGGTAGTGTCTTCGGCAGTCTTTTTGGAAATTAGATTGTGGGGAGGATGTGGAAGGGAAGGGAAAGAAATGTGGAACCGTTACTGAGGTGTTGGCGTTACTTTAATAGTAATAACACGTATCAGTCTATATACTCAAAATAATAGAATGGAATAGAAAAATGAACTTTATTCTATGATTAAGTCCCCTCAGAATAACTATATTGAACAAATACAAAAGAAAATACATATATAGCTAAAAACTAACTTAATAAAGATTCTAACAATATATACAGTAATTTAAATAATATTATGTAGGCCACTACAAAAAATAAATCAAAATAAGATCCTCTCAAAAATCTTATTGTTGTAATGGAAGAAAAAAAAATTACATATATATAATATACACACACCCACAGTACATACATATAGTAAGAAAAACCAAAACCCTGAGAATAGAAAAAAAAAATACTAAAAGTAGGTAAAGCATCGATTTTTTGTGATAAAACCTAAGCAATAGGCTAACTAATAAAAGCTAACTTAGTAAAAAATAATCGATTAAAAAAATGTCTTAAAGCATTTCTTGTTATTCTAAAGTTTTAGTATGACTGAAATATTTATTTAAGAGATAAAGTCATGGTCTTGCAAACTCAGTCTTGGTCATGGTCTTGGTCTTGCGCAAGAGTCTTGCAACAGTCCTATTAGCTTATTACTATAGACATATTACTGTAATTTTTAAGATAGGAAAAACCTAACTAAGCCTGAATGAAAACTTAGAGGAGTTAAATGTAAAAGTATATTGGTTATACCAATTATCAACAGATAGTAACTAACATTTTAGAGTACTAGTAACTATTTTGCCTTAATTTTTATTTTAAAAAATCGATTTTTTTTACCATCCTGTTCTTGGTATTGCAACAGTTAGGTGGCCTTGGTCTTGGTCTTGCAAAGTGCAAGACCAAAACCGATTTTAGGAAACACTAATAAAGACACCTTTTTACTCGACTAATTATCAAATTATTAACATCCATCTTACACTTCGATAATGACTTCATGTATTCGTAAGCTATAACTTTTTTTTCTTCGAAAATTCTTAGAAATGGGAAATTTTCTCATTAAATTGATTAATTTAAAGAAGTATTAAAAACGTATAAATACCTATTTACTTTTCACTTGAATCGTTAAATAATTTGAATAAAAAAAAACAGCAAGAAAAATGAAATATAAAAATATACGGTCGTTTGTCTTACACAACCTCGTTATGTTGATAGGTTGAGGGTGGAGGTACGCCAACCGGCCAAATATATATATATTTTTTTTAGGCAACTTTTTTTTTCTTTAAGAGCCTCAATAAATCAAATTTTTATCAATAAAACTTTCATCTAATATTTTTCGTTGTATACTCTCTGTAATAAATTGTATAGCCTACTTTTTTTAAACACAATTCAATGCAATTGGTATACCATCATTTTTTAAAATTGATAAAAATAAAATTGTATACTGAATAGCATACCAATGCAAAATTATACCATTTAGAATTATTATAAGAATTATGATTTCTTCAGAATCACTTGTTTATTATTATTGGATGGTTCATAGAAAACGTTTTATAAACAAAAATCTGAAAATATATTAAAAAACATTTCTGTAAGAATTTTTAACATGTTACAAAAAATATATTATCACAATAATCTTTTTTTTTCTTTCGAGTTGAAAAAAAATACCACTGCTAAGACATGTTCATAAGAATATTATCCTATTAAAGTATGCATACATTATAAGAATGCGAAAACATAAAAAAAAAATAAAAAATAAATTATCTCGGATATTTGAATCCTTGAAGTTTAATCCACAACAAAACCTCTAGCAGTTCCTGGTACGCGGAGGAGTTATGTACGTTATTTGTGCTATGTGCTACCGGGGTCGTAACACAATTCGGATTTATGCTGGTATGTCCTTTTTCAACTTGGATACATGTGTCCTGTCTGCAAATAATTACTGTATTCTTGATAATTAATTCTGTAAATGTTCTGTACAATAATTTGCACTCACGCTCTCTCTCGAGAGGAATGTATTGTGTTTTATCTTAAGTCGATGCTGTTCTTGTGTAGTACACAATCGGTAATAAATTTTTGTATCGGAAAACGCTGGACAATCTAAGGAACAGCAAAAGGCGTTTGTCGTAATAAATTTACAAGTATAATAACTGATAAACCGGTGATATTTTTTTAATTTGATTATATTTACTAAACACACACACACACACAAAAAAAAAAAAAAAAAAAAAAATATATATATATATATATATATATATATATATATATATATATATATATATAACATCGGTCACTAAGAACGTTTTTTTGAATTTCGACCTTATTTATCGACACATAAAAAAAACAACAACACTATAAGTGTACCAAAATCACACAAACTCTTATATACAATATTAATAATAAAAGGTTTAGCGAACTCTCTCCATCGGTTACCGTCCAAACCATTCAGATCGTCCTTAAAGTTATCTTCCCACCTTCGCTTCGGTCTACCCCTCGGACTTCTACCAATCGGTACAGCAAATATTATCTTTTTAGTAATTCTTTCCTTAGTAATTCCAACAATTTTACAAGCCCATTTAATTCGCCGCGATGTAATCACCTCAATTATATTAATCGCTTTATTTATAAATTACAAACCCTTATATATATATATATATATATATATATATATATATATATATATATATATATATATATATATCAATTATAATTTCAAGAAATGTACAATTTTCTCATTTCACTAAGGGAAAAATTTGTTAGCACTTTAAAGAAATGAAACGTGACTTAATTACTTTTTGTAGTAAACCGGCAATATTTATAGAGACATTATAAAAAAATTACAGAATTTTTAACAATTTTGTATTTTATCTTTGCTTTGAATTATAGAACACATCGATATTTTTATTAGAAACAATTTAAATAAATATAAATATATATATATATGTATATATATAAAATAGTGATAGTTCTCAAAAAGAGTCCTAAGTTTATGAAAGTAAGATTGGACGATCTAGGAAAAATAACAGTTTTCAAAGTTCACAAAAACCACCATTTGATAAAATTGATGAAGCTGTATTGAAATTTAAAATTTTAAAGTTATACTTTTAAATCCATTTAATAAGTAATTATGAATTTTAATTTTATTATTTTTATGTTTTTAATTTACTTATATTTAGTTTTTTTTTTATTGTATATAGTTTTTATTTATTATTATTTAGTTATTGTTTTACTTTGTTAATTTGTTTTTTTTTGTATATACGGTGTGAATGTGCTCATTTATCAATATAATTATTGTCCCTGTGACAGAATATTGTATGTCTAAATAAACAAATAAAAAAAAAATATTATTATATTAAATATTAATGTGCTTTTTTTTTTTTTTTGTTATAGGTATGTACAGACATTCAATTATACTTCAACTGTAAGTAATCTATTATATATATCTTTATAGAATTGTGTCCATTGTAAGAGTTTATAGTGATATTAGGAATATTTCATTAAAAGGTTCTGTTCATAATGATAAATTGAATAATATATTGCACTGTTGACTATGATTGTGTTCATGTTATTCATAACTGTAACTGGTAATTAGCAAACTATTAAATATTTCCTAGTAAAAGAGGAAAACCCCGTTACTGGAAATTTTCCAGCAATATATTACGGTTTAACAAGGTAAAAATGTCTAATAACACTCTTGTTTACATTTCAAATGTAGACATATTTATAAAACAGTAATAACAAACCTATCTTAAAATTCATTATAACAGACAAGAATAAGAAATAGAATTTTTTTTTTTTTTTGTATAATCCATACGCTTAAATGGACTTCATGCCAAATTGCGATCTTAATAGTTATTTATCGTTGTCAAATACTTTTATAATCAAGTATTCATTATTATAAACCGAATATGTTCTATAACATCCTAAACTCCTTCCGAAAAATAAATTTATATCCAAAAAGAATAATAAATGAAAACATGATCATATTCACAAAAATAAACAGAAGCTGCGAACAACGTTGAATAAATCAGCTAAAAATTACTGATTAACTAAATACGAAATATTTCTAGTTCACATACATTTAATTTTATTATATTTAATTATTTAATGGAATTGAAATAGGTATAAGCTTTGGTTACAACAATCCCACAAAAGTGTATAAAAATCTAACGGTAATAGATAACATTTCATGGATTAGACTTCACAAAGGCAAACACGGATTATTTTGTTACTTAAATATTTTAACTTTTTATAATGTAAGTATAAAGTATTGCGTAGAATATTCGGACCGAAGAAGTATGAGTTAACCGGAGAGTTCAGAGGGTTACAGAACGCCGAATTGCGGGAACTGTATATAATATAATTGAGGTAATTTCATCGTGGGGAATTAAATGGGCTTGTAAAATTGTTTGAGCTAAAAGGTTAATATTTGCTGTAATGAATGGTAAATGTCCGAGGGGTAGACCGAAGCGAAGGTGGGAAGATAGCATTGCAGCCGATCTAAATGGACTGAGTTTGGACTATGAACGGTGGAGGGAGGTATGTAATAAGCGATTGGTGGTGTCGGCATCGAACCTCCGGGTTCGCTAAGCCTTTTATTATTATTATTATTACAATGTAGGTATCTAAATTTCGAGTACTGATATATGAAGCCTTCAAAGTCCAGAATTGGCTTACGGCAAGTAGATGGACTATCACCGATGTTGTTTGACTTAGAGCTGGAGATGTTGTAAGAACAACATGACAGAAAAATGGAGGAGCTCACTTCGAAATGGATCATAAAATACTTGGATACAAAGAAGATATGGCTGTCCTAGAATGTAATCAAGAGGACATTGAGAAACCCGGTAAGATTCTGACAAGAGGAGCAGAGAAATTCGGCCTACATGTAAATGAAGATAAAACAAAATACATGATAAGTAGTACATATATATAGGCAGTGATGGAGTAGGCTTCTTAAGGAGGCAAAAGATCTATGAGGCACGTAATGCTGACAGAAAAATAAATAGAATAATGTAGATATATACTGATCGAATTTTATTTATACTGTTTTTTTTTTATATTGTTTTCTATGTATTTATTTTTACTCATGTTTTTATTCTTAAAGGCCCTAGTTGCCTTTTCTATTCAGTTAGATGGTTAGGTCGTTAGTCACCTGGGGACGAATGTATGTAAATAACTAATGGTTAACTATTCCTTAATTAATAGCAATAATGTCGTTTACATCTGAGCCGCTTAAGGTTATATTATTATATAATTTACCGCCGGATTCTTTCTTCGTTAGTTCACCGATGGTCTTCATGCCTAGCCGTGGGAACTGGCAAGGGGTGTGGTCATCACTTCCGAGAGAATTCATTAATGGCGTCGTTTCAGGTATTATAGTATAATACCTTATTTATTATATAAAATGGAATGTTAAAATTCAATTTCCACTTGTAAATGAGAACCCTACAGATGAAATAGTAGGAGTGCATTTATTGAAATTTGTCAACCTATTTAGTAGTTAAGAAATGCAATGGTCTATTCACCCAATACATTGCATCCAAAAAAAATTTAACTATAGGGATATAAACCCACAGTTAAGAAAATTTCCATGGAATAACGGGTTTCCAGAAGGAGGTCATGGCGCAAGATGCGCAGTAAAATTTTTTAGGGGCGCTCATTTTTAAGAAATATTAAATTTTTGAGCCACATTTCGACCGTGTTATGATTTTTCATAATGAAAAGTTTCAATGCAGGGAATAAGGAGAAAAATATGGACCAAACGACCGCAAAATGTATTTATATATGATCTACAAATTTTTAAATTATACTTTCGTTTCCACTGACTAAGAAGAGAGACGCAATATAATAAAATTTGTTAGGAGGGGGGAGTTGATGCGATATCGGTCTTGGGGAGGATGGGTATTCCTGCTTCGAAAAACCAATATAATAATGAACGATAACGTTGTTTCTTTGTTTTTACGACAGTGATTTAAATAGTGACATTTTTTTTATTTAAAAATAAATCAAATTTTCTATTTACTGAATATCAAACATTTAATGAATAACAAATTTCATTCAATAATAATAAATTTAGCCAATAATTAATAACACAAAAAATATATTTAAATATATAGGACTTAGTAACGAAAGAATTCCGAAAAGGATTAATATTTTCCGGGCTAACTAGTAAACAACCAAGGGATGGACCGAAGCGAAGTTAGGAAGATTGCGTTAAGGCCGATCTGAAGGGCCTGGGTTTGGATGGCGACCGATGGAGGTGTGTATTGGTACTGTCAGCATCGAACCTTCGGGTTCGCTATGGCTTTTATTATTATGATTATAAAAATATATTTTATTTTCCTCTTTTGGTTATAAAATTATGCCAAGTTTCTGAAAATATCGATTTTAAGATAGCTCAAGTATAAATTTATTTTAATGAATTTCTTCGATATTAGTATCCATTACAATATTACCGGGGAAGCATATCATGGATATAAAAACGGCTTAAAGTCCGCCTCACTCGTTACACCATTTGGCAGTAAATGTGAAATATTATGAAAACTGTGAAAACGCTACATCGACGATGTAATGATCTATTTAAACGAACGTATTACAAAAACTCACATTCATAATTAGAGCTTCATGATTGCTCATTTAAAATGTGCATATGAAATGAACTTTGCTTTTACCAAAATGAATCCCCCTCTTCATCAATGAATGGTTGACTCGAATTATGAGGATTCCTATTAAATTAGGCAAAAAGTTGGGGGAAATTAAGGAGTCAATAGAAAGTTAGGAAAAAAAAATTAGTATCAATTTTAACAAATTTCTTCCAATATCTTGGCTTCGTTGGCGCAGACTTTCAATTTTCATTGGAGAGCGATCAGCCAAAAAAATAAAATAAATAAATAAAAAATAACTAAAATAAAAAAAAAGGCAGGAGTTTTTATTAGGTGTAAAAATAAATTTACATGGTTATTGTAAAACGAACAAATATATTATTGAATATTTAAAATTAATTTGTTTATATGTTTTTGTATAGTAAAGATTTTTATTTAATTTTTTGTTTTACTTATTATATATACTTGAAAATATCAAAATAAAAATACAATTGAATATATAACGGATTTTTTTAGATAAAACATACTTCATAACATTGATACGTTTCTAGAACTTTTTCAGCAAAAAAGTAATAGTGTAAAATATCTTCGATTTCTTTGTGTTTACAACTTAAATAAAAATAGAACATTTTTCAGCGACCGATTAGTTTGTTGCGGAAAATATGATAAGAATATCACGTGAAAATTGAATCATAAAATACTAGGATATGTTGATGTATATATTATTATCTTTGAATAGAAATAACAATTTAAATAATAGTATCAGTTACGTATTAATAATATATTTACATACGGACTATTATGCCCTAGCCTAATCAGCTAGTCGATTTTTCTTTATCGATTTTAGTTTACACATTTTATTCATTCATATAATGTAGCTTATTTATTATTGATTTTAATTTATTTTTTATTTTATTTATTTATTTATCTTAAATTATTGCAGAAGATTATTGGGTGGCATTCGCTCTTCGCGATTTCCCTCTTCTCCACTCCTCCCTCCCAAGTCATCGCCTATGCTTGGCTTACGAATGCACATATTTATTTTCGTCCCTACGCCTATATTTAAAAATTTTTCATTCGATTTGGCTCATGTAAAAGAAAATATAAATAAATAATGTAAGAATTCAGTTAAATTATAAAATTTTAACGCATCGGTTTCGAACCCAATCCTACTACGACCTTTCTTAAGCCATTTACCATCGAAAGCGAAAGTTTAGGACAGCGGATAAAAAAGAAAGGAATTGCCCTCTAGGTTAGAGGAAGAAAGCAAGGAAATAGTCATTGTTGCCTGTCAAGTGTGTCCAAAGACAGACAATGGAAAGAACAATACTAATGACCGACTTGGTCAACAATTCTCGGGACAATCCGATGTGTCATTGGAGCACCATCGAAAATCGGAAGGTTGTCTGAGGAATAAATGGGCGAATTATTGTTCCGATTGTGATGAGGGAATCGAAATCGTATCGGTGGAGTAACCAAAGGGCAACCGAACATAGGTGTAGACTTTCAATTCTGGTTGGGGAAGGGGGGAAGGATAATTATAAATGGAAGTTTTTTTTTTTGTTATTTTTAAACTTTAGGTTTATTGAGGAGCGATCACACCTTCCACATTCAAAATCTGCGGCTATGTGCAACCTATATCGATGATAATGCCAATATTACTGTTGGAGGAAGTTTGTTTTGAAAATGTGCCATGTTGTTAAATACAAATACATTAAAAAAATACTTCGTCTATATAATCGAAAATTTTTACTCGTGTTTTTCATTTTAGACATTGATAAACAATATTCGATTCCTTGTCTATATATTGTTAATTCGCTTTTCCACTGCTTTCGCAGCTGCATAAAAGTATTTTCTTTGGCGGGCTTTCATTTCAAAAACGGATTGTTCGATTTGGCTCTAAAAATTGAAAGGAAATTGGATATCGATTTAAAAATAGTTTAGTACCAATTTCATAGAAATCCCTTAACTACTTTCGGTTACGCGTGCGAAGATGCATTTTCATTGACAATCTCATACTTCAAAAAATGGATCAAATAGTAGGTTTTATTCTCAACTATTTTTATTTTCTATTTTCAAATAATAATATATCCTGAAATATGCCTTATTATACTCGTAATAGAATTCGCGCGGAAGCAATACTGAACATTTGGCAGATATTTTTTTATTTATTTTTTTAATATAAATCTATTGATTGTCGAAGAGTGTATGTTAGTAAAGTTTAATTGATGATAACCCGATGACATTCAATATAGAAAGGGTGAATCATTTGCAGTTTAAAATTATTGTGTTTGTCGAGAGTTGGTACATGTCAGAAAGTGAACCGATGAAACTAGGTGTCTGAGAGATGGATCTGATAGTTATTATTTATAATACATTTTTTATCAGATGATTTAAATTCATCCTTGAAGACACGCAATCCAGAGTTTTGGGCTATCGTAGAGACAGACTCCGTGGACTATCGAAGCTGGAGGGGCAGGTCACAGAGTGCAGTGACCTGGGGCCAAGGTCGGAATAGTGGTCACTAGTCGACGATACTCCAAGAGGTCCTGTGTAGACGAAGCGTAGAAAGAGGATAACATATTCAAATATTCAGCCGATTAAGTAACACTCCTCATTAAATCAAAAGAAAAAAAATAGATCTCTTATACCTGATAACAGCAAAATCCTAAATCGAAAAAATTATTACCTTTCTTCTATATGAAATAAAGACTGAATGAACCCAAAATTATACAAGAATCTTAAAATTAAAATAATAAATTAATTTTGGATTAACTGTTGTGTTCGCATTGTTTTAACTGTTACGTACGAACAAAAAAACATTTATTTCGCTAAGTAGAAATTTTTTTTAATTTTGAATTATTTGAGGTGATCTTTTCTTAATTAGCTTCGTTTCAAGTAAAGGAAAAATATGAGTAAATAGAATTCTAAATATATTATCTACGAGACGAATCTTAAAATATATGCGTGTAAGAAAAATCCTCTTTAGCAGAAGTAGTAGATAGAATTCGATAAAATTGAAATAGCACCATTATGGCAAAAAATGAAGTATGTCCCATTATTTCACCGATATATCGGGTGTTCTGCAATTTTTATTTTATTTTTATTTATAAATTACGGAAATTTAATTTTTATCAAAAAATTTTATTTATAAGACCAAAGTTATATACTAAAATTTCCTTAATTTTGGATTTAAAAGATTGATTCTATCCTACTATAAATGTTTATAAGGGATTTATAAATATTTCTACAATTACTCAATTCGTTGAAATATTTACACGACACGAATCTCTAGCTAAAAGATTTCTAACTTCCCAGGAGTTGGACAAATTGCTTTCAAAGACAGAAAAGGAAAGCCAATTACAGAGCCATCACAACTTAATAAATCTAAAAATATATATAGAGAATCCTTGGAGGAAAATTTAATGAAATGGTGATTTGAGAGAAAACTATAGATTTCTAAAACATAAATTATGTATTTTTAGAAAGCTGAAGACCACCAGCCATCGGGACAAGGGATAGAGCCCAGGCCATCAATATACCTTTCGGTGAAACCAACGCTAGCTAGTCCCAACAACAGCGAGTGGGCTTTCGATTGATTGTTGATCTCAATCGGTCTGCAACATTTGCCAACAATCTGAAATTACAAAATCAAAATATTATATAAAATACGGTATTGTATTCTCAGGAGCGATGGATTATGATGAAGTATCAAATGCAAGAGAATTTCATGGATAAAAAACGAATGTTGTGAATAATTAAAGAGAAATTGGATGGGATGTCCAGTCCAAAATACAAAGTAAAAATAAATAAATGATATATAATTTTATTTTTTGAGACGTTTCGTTCCAAAGTTCAAGCTTTCATCATGACTTATCTCACGAAAGGTTTCCCTGAAATACTTCATATTAAATGTACAAATTCAACTTAAAATTTTTTAATGGGTGATAAATAATCAGGACGCAGCCTTAAAAAAAAAAAATAAATAAATAAAAAACCTCAGAGCTCAAATCACGCCCAGAAGATGATCCACATGTTTGGGGTCGAAACGTTGGCATAAATAAAAAATTAAAATTAAAAAAAAAATGTATTTATCACCCATGATATACAGAACAGTCGAATAACTTCTTTCAATATTTCTAGAATTTTTTAATATTTTTTTTTGTATGGGGTTACGGATTTACTCGAACTTATCTTTTATTTTTTTAAGCATCTGAACAAAAATTGAATATATCACAATTTGTCAACACTAAACATTTATTCATAACAATTCTTAAACATAAATTTATAAACATTTATTAATCCTATTTTTATTAATTAATAAACATGATTTATTATTGCATAGCTCATCTTAAGAGAATCCTTCGTGGGATCAGCCCTGATGGAGACCTGATCATTGGGCCGAAACATCGGAAAAAATAAAAATAAATATCATTTATTTATTGTATTTTTTGACTGAACGCTCCCAGCAACTTGTCTTCTATTCCAATTTCGATAACTTTTATTTCTCCTACTATTTTAATAAAAAGTCCAAAAATTTTTCACAATTTTTGTCGAAAGACAGTTAGGCCAAAAACATAGGAGAATAGTTCTATGATCCCTTTGGCACTTCAGATAAATTTTTATTTATTTATTTATTTAGATATATAATATTCTGTCTCGTGGACAATAATTATAGTGATAAATGAACACATTCTCACCATATATACAGAAAATATAAAATTAACAAAAGTAAAACAATAACTAAATAATAATAAAAAAACTATGTACCGTTAAAAAAATAAAATAACCTACAGATAAGTAAATTAAAAACAAAAACACAGTCATACCTATATACAATCAGGCAGGGAACCCAAAGCCAGGCTTCTTCCTCCAACTATAGAAGGAAAAGCAGGACTCTAAGAGATCCATGCGCTACTCTCTCAAACGCGTCACTGGTGCTAAAGTCAGTGGAGTAAGATAAATTAAAAATAAACTTGGTGATATTTTTATTGATCAAAAAAAAAAATCTACATTTATTTTCTATAATCTCAATTATAGGAAGTATTACTATACTCTTAGTAAGTGAAAAAAATACTAATCTAAGTTGTTCTGCTGCAAACAAATAGGTCTTGAGTAAGAACAATTATGGATTAAGGGAAATAAAGTATTATTAGATAAGTATTAAACTGGCGGAATATTTTCTAGTGGGACAAGTTAATCTCTTATTAAGTAATTGCTACTTACACAGTCCAGATAAAGTATTAAGCTTATATAACTTTTATGTATATCTACATATATATATATATATATATATATATACATATATATATATACATAAATATATATATGTAGATATACATAAAAGTTATATAAGCTTAATACTTTATCTGGACTGTGTAAGTAGCAATTACTTAATAAGAGATTAACTTGTCCCACTAGAAAATATTCCGCCAGTTTAATACTTATCTAATAATACTTAATTTCCCTTAATCCATAATTGTTCTTACTCAAGACCTATTTGTTTGCAGCAGAACAACTTAGGTTAGTATTATATATATATATATATATATATATATATATATATATATATATATATATATATATACGTCTATTTTCTTGACTGGCAATCCCTGCTCAAAACAACCCCGAAGTGAGGGACAAGGCAGAGTTAGCGAGACTCGAGGCAACCTTGACAGCCACTGCAATTCCGATGTAGATTAAATTGGCCCAACAGAACGGATCGCCTCTTGCGGCCTTCACGTGATGTACGAACGCGGCGCGCGGCTTTCTCCACAAAGCATGCGCTTCCGCAAAATCGCAGTCACGAGAGCCCCTTAATCTGCATGCGATTTGGTTGCATTCGAGTCCGGCTTGTCAACCGGTCTTCTTGGTATTCCTTCTGCTAACGGTAATATCTCCAAGTATTGTTAGGTGCTACAGCATGCTTTTTGCTCACATCATCGCCTTTTTTTAATAATATGAAATATAAACTAAAAATAATAGCTCATTATAAAGAGGACGAAATGCTGAACATTTCACTCGCTAACAGTATGCATTTCCGATTTTTAGATTCTGGGATATTTTAATCTACATCTTCCTCAAAACTTGTTATCATCTAATTTTCGACACGATTTTTCCCTTTTCACTTCTTTGACATGGCGTCTCGTTAAGTTCGATTTCGAAGAATAGCCCATTACAGTGAGGTTGAAATGCTGAAAAATTTCGTTGGCTACAGTATGCAAGTCCGATTTTTAGTTTCCGAAATATGTTAAACCATATCTTCAATAAAATTCGTTATAATTTGGTTTTTGATAATATTTATTCCTTTTCATATCTCTAACAGGGCGTCGCGTTAAGATGCAATGTTAAATAATAGCACATTACAAAGAGAATGAAATGTTGAACAATTCCCTCAATATCAATATGCAAGTCAGAATTTTTGAGATATTTTAATCCATATGCACAAATGCTTCAATCGACCCCAGCCGACTTTACTCGAGCGTTACACATCGGAGATCTGACGGCTTAATCTAATTCACTCTCGGGCCTAAAGAAATTTTCACTTCAAAAACTCAAATCTCCTACTTTTCTGCAGTAAATCGGAACATTGTTTACATAAACCTTTTCAAAGCTCATGAGCCCTGTTATCGCCACTGTAATTATTTTCTTTTACTTATTGTATCTTCAGGGAGTGGGGTAGCTCAGTGGTAGGATACAGAGCTCCCAATGCTAAAGGCCCCGGGTTCGAACCCCGGCTCATAATAGAAAATTTATTTATCTGTTTCATTGGTCGTGGGGCGACCCTGAGTAGATAGACCCTCCTGGGGCACACCCAGCCTCTATAAAGTGGGTAGCCTTAATTAAATAATTGATTAAGGGGAAAAACCTGACGGTTGAGCGTGATCTCGGTCAAATCATCTCCTTGCACAACCGTTGACTTAGAAACAGTGGATTCCCTAAATAGTATTGAACCCAAGACCCTCCATGGGTTGTAGTGGTACATGCTATAGTATCTTCATTCTTTTTCTATTCTGTTGGCATTACAGACCTTGAAGATAACCTGCCTTCTCTATATATATCCTTCTCTATGGATTAATTCTTTCTATTTATCTTAGTAAAGGCTTTCTGATGGATTACTTCGAACTAAGTGCCTCCCCAACTTAATCTCCTTGCTTTATTTCATGATATCGATTGACTAGTTTATGTAAGGTGTTCTTTATTGGTCCTTCTTCTCCATCCGTTAGTTCTCTAATCCCCAATCGATCCAAGAGATTTTTCGAAATAAATATCAGCTTTGTTCCTCCCTTATCGGGCCCTAAAATATATACATGCATATATATATATATATATATATATATATATATATATATATATATATATATATATATATATATATATACGCCGACTGTTTGTCCTAATCTTCCGATAATCTTTTCGTTTCGGAAGACTTCCCACAGATGGGGAATGACGCTGACTTGCCGTATAATCAAGGAGGCCCCGCAGTTACCCAGCTGCCTTAAGTAGGCAAGTGTGCTACTCCGGCCCATCCTCTACATCGGCGGTTCCTTTCACAGTTCGCCTACAAACATACATCCACCTGATTGTGTATGCTGTCCGTTCCTTCGTATTATAATCTCCTCCGAGATCACGTTTCAGCTTAATATCCCCATTTTACACGGTTCTTATCCAGGCATTCCCAACACCATGTCTTCGGATAGTTACCCGAGCTTTTTCAAGCTGGTGAAGTCCCATTAACGCCGGATTCGTGATAGGCGGTTCCCCGGGAAACTACACGGAAGATCCAGGATGTTCATGAAGAGTTCGCTGATTGTAGATGATAATCTGATAGAGTAATAGTTACCATCGGGCATTTTGAAAATTAAATGGTATAGACCTAGCGGATATGAAACATCTATATGAAACATTAAAAAAGAATAATATGTCTATGAATTTTTTTATAATGGTAGAAAAATAGTTAGCTAGTTAATAGATAAGATAATTGCGAAGTTATTAAGAGTTTGCAGTCACAGAGTAAAATATTTAATTATGACAACATAACGGCCTAAGTTTGAGGTTATTTATTACAAATAAATAAGCATTTACAGAACAAAATAAATAGCAAGAAATTATAAGTAAAATATTGTAGTAATAAATCCCAAGGTAGATTTTTTTTATAATGTCTATTTACATTTAAATGTATGCCTCCTACCTCAATACAATAAAAATAAAAATTAATGACTGTTAATTATTTATTATACGTTTTAGGGGATCTGTTAAGAATCTGGAATATTATTAAGGCAATCAAATTATGAAAACTGAAAATTTGTCTGACAAATTCAGACTATCAAGGCATAATTCCTACATTTACTTATAAAAGTATTTTTCAAATTATCATAATTTAAAAAACATTATCCAAAAAGAAAAACAGTATAAAAAAAAATATATTGTATGATCGCAAGACAAAATTAAACAAAAGTAAAAAAATAACAATAAAAAATCAGAGAATGACGATATATAAATTAATTTTCATCAATAGCAACCAATTTTTTGTATTTCGGTATTTTTTTTTATTTATAGTTATTTTGTTAAGTAACGAGTAGATTTTCTTAATTTTCTCGGATTCACTATCAATCCTTTAGTTGCTTAGAAGAAACATCCTTTTTTTTTATCCGTCATATAATCATTTAACAATGGTTACAGTCAATTTATTAAATTCACTTCAGTTTATAAATAAATTTCCAGGTTATTCATACCATTACTCTGATTTTTCCTGATTTTCTATACCAATTTGAAATTCCCTCGCTTTCTCTGATTATCCTGGGATTCCCAGGGCTGTAACAACACTGTAATAATTATGAAATCTATTTCATTCCTTCTTTGGTAAGGTTGTATATATTACAATCATTTTAGGACAAAATTGTTCTCATTTAGAGATTTAAATATTTTTTTCCACGTGAATTCAAAATAATAATAGTAGGTACAAATAAATAATTTGTTTAAAACAATTAAAATTACTTATTTTTTTTAAAATGTTGTTAATGAAACATTTATGTATAAAAATAATAATCACTAAAATTTTCCAGAATTATTCAATTGGATTTTCTATTTTGATTTGAACTATTAAATTTAAAAAAAAATATTACTATCTAATCACGTTGTTTTCTACGTCAGTTCAAAGTTCACTAAAAAAGAAACCGTTATCAGCCTGATAACGGAACAGAAAAATTATTTTATTTAATCACAGAACAAAATACTAAGACAAGCAAGGGAATATGATATGTACTGGATTATTACTAAAATCAAATAAATTTATTCTGTTTTTAAAATATTATTCAATCTTAGAAAAGGAATAAATAATTGTCATGAAAAAGATAATATCCAGCACCATCGTCCAGGTCTTTAATAACTTAATTAATTCAGGACAGGAGATCTCTCATGCAGATCCTTTTCAGTCGCATTCTGGTGGACTTGTCAGCCATGGTGATGTTGTTTATAAGTCAGTAGTTTGTTCGTGTAATTTAATATGACGTCAGGAGTTAAGAATACGTTAGTTTTAGTCGATAGTCGATTGTCGTAAGATGGTATGTAAGGTTTTATTGTTAAACGTTAAATGGGAATGCTGTTATAAATCTTAACATTTTGGATTGAAATTTTTTTTTTTTTTGTAAGTTCGTCATTTTTGCTTAATCGTAAAACTGTTATACTATATATTTATATGTATATTTAAAACAAAATAACAAATCATACTACAGATATAAAAAAAAAATCAAATGATCGATGACCGTGTTACGATGCAAGAGATGTAATCCTCTGGCCCGCTATAAATAAACCCCAGTGGGCCTGGAAGCTGGAGCGGTTATGCAAATCCCTAATTAGCATCCTCTGGAACTGGATCAAGGTCGGAGGACAGCCCAGGAACTGGTCTCGGCACACGATCTAGAGGAGTCCGTGACATTCGCGCCCCAGTAGGAAGGCGTACTGTGACACGAGAAAGTGGTCTGGGCCAGTCATCGCTACAATAAGAGCGGTCATTAAGGACCTCTAAGAACCCCTAAGGACCTCGTATCCTGCTCCTGCATCTCCTTTCAGTACCTGGATGACTTACGGTTTGACACCCACTCAGCCACTCTCAGCCTGTCCATTGTTCTATCCAGTTGATCTCTTCCGACG
Source organism: Nezara viridula (assembly GCA_928085145.1). NCBI lineage: Eukaryota > Metazoa > Arthropoda > Insecta > Hemiptera > Pentatomidae > Nezara > Nezara viridula. The sequence continues at coordinate 12,781,173 of OV725083.1, read as the reverse complement.
CGGTATTTTCTTGATAAGGTCACTGTTTATAGGACAATATATCCTTCCTTAAACAAAGTAAGTCTACCTAAGAGAAATAATAATCTTTTATCTAAACATTTATTGTTCTATTTAGTTTTATTATTATCATAATGCTACAAAAAATATTTATTTATTGAGGGACACCAGACATGTTGTAAATTTAATAATTCCTCTCTCAGAATTCTTTTAATATTAAATATTGTATATCAAAATTTAAATTTTTATTGCATTGATTTACAGTAAAGTCATTGAAAAGTTTTAGATAATTAAACAAAGAGAAAACGAAATTCTCCCTGGATATTTATTTTATTAGTTACACACATTCCTGGCTTACAATAAATTTGCCATCTACATCGTATTCAGCAAATATGATATCAAATATGATGAGGGAGGGGGGGGGGACAATTTTATACATATAGTAACTAACATTGTCAAGTAATGGTAACTATTTTGCCTCAATTTTTATTCAAAAAATGGATTTTTTTTACCAGTCTTGGGTCTTGATCTTGCAACAGACTTGTTCTTGGAAAATGTAAGACCAAGTACGACTTTGGGCAACACTAATTCCGGACTTAGCATCTTAAATTCTTTGAGAAGATATTTTTTTTAGTCTTCTTTGCTAAAAATGCCGTGTTTTCTAATTTCTACCTACAATTTTTCCCTCAGGTGTTCTATTACATTACGATCTTGTGAGTGTGGTGGAGTCTTTATAACTTTTGGACAATTATAAAGTAGCCATCTTAACTAACATGGCAGATGGTTCGAAGACATTATCCTGATAAAAACGAAAATTGTTTTTAGCTGAAATTGTCCACAATTACTTTCTAGTTTCTTCTCAAAATGTTTAGTCAATATTTCCACTATAAAGTGAAAATTTTCTACGCCAGAGTCTATACAGTCCACACCAAGAAACAAAACATAAGAAAATACCACGTTACTAATATGTTTATTCATTACAATAAATTATTATTTTTAATTTAATACAAATTAAACTATTTATTTCTTCTATAATGTCTATCAATATCCAGGTGTATCATTTTGACTGTGAGCCACTGTACGATCAATAAACCACTTGTATTAGACATAATCTTTTTTTTATACTCTTTTTGCTCGTTTACATGAAATTCTTTTTAAATCACCTTTAAATTTCGATATCCTTCCCAACAAAAATCCTTTATGTTACGAAATATAGGATATGCATAAAAGAGGCTGAAGGCACAACAGGAGATTACGGCGGCCTAAGAGACATCCTTCAAGAAGTAAAGGATATTGTAGCTGCCTCCGCAAAAGCCCTCCACAGTTTCCTCTTCCGCTGATGGGATCCTCTTGTAGATGCAAATTTCCCAAGCCGCTATTATTACCTTTAATAATTTTTCCAACCTCAACGTCAAACCGCCGTCAGGTAATGAAAAATAAACAGAGGGGATGAGTGAAGATAATGGGGTGAGTGAATGGACTTGGCTGGGGTGGACTTTTTTTTCGAAGGGTTTTCCACCCTATTAACAATCTTCAAGAGGATTACACTGATTCTTTTTTCTTTCAAGAAACTAAATATACGGTATGATGAAAACGGGTTTTAAAAATACACTTTCAATATCGAATTTTAGTATATCAGTTGAATGGATGAGAACGTGTTTATTATCTTGAATACGATATAAAATATAATATACATATTCATCTATATATATGTACAATATACATAATAAATTCTGTATGACGAGAGCTGTGTGTAATTCTCATAAAATTATTATTATTAAGAAATTCTAACACCCCTTTCACTATCTCAACTCTTTAAACAAAGTTTTTAAAAGTGAACATTGAAAGTTTATAACATAACCTCTTAATATATATATATATATATATATATATATATATATATATATATATATATATATATATATATATATATATATAGTGTTCCGTAAGTAAAGATAAGCAGGGAAATTATGTTTTTCTCCCAGATTTCAAGTGTTAACAAATAACAGCTCAATAACATTTCAAATGTCCATCTAATCGTTCAAATTAAGTTTGAACATCAGGGCCAAATCTCATGTCATGGTTTCCGTAAATGTTTCTCACCAAAAACAAGTGACTAAAACGCTTCCCATCTTATAATTTGAAATAACAGCTTCTTAATATGAGAAATCACTTAAGGTGCAATTTCGCTCATAAATTGCTCGGTGCAATTTATGATTCATCCTCATAAATGTTGGGAATTCTGGAACTTTTAAAATGATTGAATGAAAATAGTTGTTATTAGTTATGTCATACTTTCAGGCAAATCCACAACTTGATTTTTATAATTGGGTATTATTATATCAACAATATTTTAGGAAAATTAAAAAATAATAAATAAAGTTATTAAACTAACTCTTCTTAGGTTAAAAACAATATGATTTGTTAATGTTAAAGACCTAAGGAGAAAATTATTTATTAAGTGTATAAAATTATAAAAAAAAAAAAAAAAAAGTGAGCTTCCAATGCTAGAGGTCTCAGGTTCGAAACTCGGCTGATGACAGAAAAATTATTTATTCTGTTCCCGTGGGGTGATCCTGGGGTAGTACAAAATGAGTACCCTTAATTAAATTGCTAATTAAGGAGGAAAACCTGGCGGTTGAGCGTGATCTCGGTCAAATCCCCTCCTTGTAGTTGTAGACCAAGAAACAGTACTTTTCCTAGATAGTACTGAACCCAAGACTCTTCATGGGTTGTAGTTGTACAGTTTTTTTTTTTTTTAATTCTAAATTTATAGAGTGATATTTTAATAATGGTGGAGAAATAGTTTACTGTATATAATATGTTCTCCAAATCCTCAGAACGAGCAGCCCCAATGAAGACCTGAATGTTAGGCATTAAAGAAAACAAATCAAATTCAAGTGAGTAAATCCTTCAACCAAATTCCAAACGATTATAAACGATTTTAAAAAATAATAAATTAAGTAAAACTGTTATTAATCGCAGACAAATCTGTTCGAAAGCCCTAATATCAAGTATTTTTGCAGTTCGATTTTTTTTTTTTATATTCGATAGACATTTTACAGAAGAAAGAATTAGATTTCACAAAATCACTCTATAATCCATAATAACGGAGTGTAGTGAAGTCGACTTAAAAAAAGACTTTGTTTATGGACACTATATATTGCCTTATTTAGAATAGGTGGAGGAAAAACTGATATATACTTATATCACAGAAAGAAAAAGAAAAATACCGTTTACACTGAAATTCTGTAAGTTTTCTTCATTAATTTCTGGCATGTACTCAGTGTGTGAAACATGCATAAAATTTAACATGTATTTGGACCACAAGGAATAGCTTGTTAAAATATAACACTGATTGAAACTGTATAACATTTTCAACAGATTGGGGAAACAATAAACTTTGGCAAAACTTCCTTCCACACATAGCCAACAAGTGTCTGTACGGCCTGACAACCCCCCACACACCACAGCAAACATACAATATGCAAATGATTACGCAAGGTGTTTCGAGCTTACAATGTACACTCTCTTATCCCCATTAACTCGGCAGACTAATCCCTTTAAAGCAGCTTTCGTCGGATCGTCATCGAATGGGAAGTAGAATTATTTTTATGCTGAAATATTATAAATATAGATGAAATTTAGTAAGTCGTCGTACTATTAGAATAATAGATTGATTTTGCGAAACCCCAATAATTCTAAAAGTGGCCATAGAACATCACTCTACTCATACTCTGCTACTGTTCTATAAAGTTTTCATGGAATGTTTAATTTAAAAATGTTCTTAAAACAATTATTTTTGTCTAAACGTATATTAAACAAATTGTTATTAATAATTTTTTTTTAATATAAAAGTATATCTTGAAATATATTTAAATAAGTATATTATTAACATTATCTATAATATATTAGTACAGACCCGTTTTTCAGCTCTCAGGAGTGATGGGAGAGAGGGTATTTCATGGAGAAGTAAAGAATCTCAATTTTTATTCTTTAATTTCAACTATAAATTCAATAAAAGTAATTGTAAAACAGTGTTTGAAAGCCCAAAAATATATAATTTTCGGGATAAAGCAAAATTCTTGCCGGAAGACAACTAAGTGCTATGTGATACATATTACTTTTTTAGGTTTAAAAATTAAAATATTTCGATAGTCTTCAACGACTGTTGGTCATTCATTGAGTTTTTTAAGAAACTGAGGTATTTGAATTTATCTGCTCTCGGGAACAAGGGAAGACAGGTCGGGTTTGGATGATTGAGAGTAGAACTGAATGTTGTGTATGTAGGATTTTACTTCTATGATACGTGTGATTTGAAAAAAACCAAGGAGCATTGACATTTTTACGAAGTATTTTGGATTGTATAGTTTAAAATTATGTTTATATGGCCGTGTTTCGCGGAACCCCAAAGTTCAGCTCCGTGTGTCCAAATAGGTCATAGTATGGTTGTGTAGATTAGTCGCTACAAGTTGAGTGGAGATCTGTAGTCCAAAAGATGAGACAGTTTGTATCCTTCTTGACACATGATTTTTGATAGTCTTTGCCCCACTCAGTACGCACTAATATTTTTCTTTTTAAATCACAGAGACTCAGTTTTATTTTGAATTTTCAAATTCGAAATTTGAACAGCTCATATTGTAGATTCAAATGAATATGTTTCTATGGTATCGCTTTTAGTTCGTAACAGGGAGAAAGGGGTTGGTATATATTTAAGGCAATATTTCTCGCTGAGGTATATCATTAATACAATTTAACTTTGATAATATTGTCTCCAGACAGAACAGCTATGAATACAAGTTGATCTAGAATACTAAAGTGACGAAGAGACAGTTTTAATCAATTTGGACCGACCCCTAGAGATAAGAGAGTGGTCAAGTATGGCGAAGCATTGTCTTGGAGTATTATCTGCCCAGCGACGAGGACAATGGACGGACCCTCCTCACACTAAAGCACACACTAAATCTAGCCATTGTCTCTGCGCCTCGATGTCCCTCGTGTTTATCGCCTACTGGCTCAGGAATCCCATCTTACACCACCGGGGTAGGGAAAAGGAGGGGAGTCTGGCGTGGTCCGGGTTCGATTCTACCAGATACGAAATGCTGAGGAAGAAGGGATTTATAGGGAAAAAAAAATACTGACAACTAACACAAACAAATAACATCAGTAATCTAAAAATAATATGCAGGGTTTCTTAGTTCTTAGTGACCAAACTCTAGGGCGATAGGGGGTGATTTTAGACAAAAAAAAACTCACTTGTTGCATGTGCCGATCCCGGAAAAGGAATTAAGACTAATTTTTAGTTTTTCTTAAGTAGGTCACCTATTTTATAGCATGAAATTTCTCAAAACTGACCAAGATAATTAAATTCTAAGTACACTATCGTAAAGTAGACAATTTAATTTTTAGAAAACGGCAAATAAATTTAGTAAGGTGAATGATAAGAGGGTCTTTCGGGAGGTCTAATACGGCTAATGCTGCTCGTGAATGGGTATTGGACCTAGTGTTGCCCAAAATCGGTCTTGGTCTTGCACTTTCCAAGACCAAGACCAAGGCCAAGACTGGTAAAACAAAATAGATTTTTTAAATACAAATTAAGGCAAAATAATTACTAATACTTGACAATCTTAGTTGCTATATTTTAATAATTGGTATAACCAATATGCATTTAACTACTCTGATTTTTCATTCGGACTTAGTTAGGTTTCTCCTATCTAAACAGTAACAGTAATATCTCTATAGTAATAAGCTAATAAGTAACTGCGAGACTATGCGCAAGACCAAGACCATGACCAAGAGTGAGTTTGCAAGACCAAAACTCGTCTCGGTCTCGCATTTGGGCAAAACTAATTCAGCCCCCTGAAAATCCCTTTTATCATTGACCTTAGTGATCCTACAATAATAAATGAGAAATGAACAAAAACCACAATGAAGGTGTAAATGCCAATTTCACCTGTTAAATAAAAATTACCCAACAAAAGAAAACAATAAGATGAAATTAAAATTACTTATTTATTAGATTTATTTATTTTTTACTTTAAGGTCATCATCGGTAGATTACAAATCATCGGTTTGTTACCAAGTACATTCTTGAAGCTAAACTTTTAAGAACGTTTTTGTAAACTTAGCGCTTATTTACTGATAAAAAAAATTAGTAAGTGCACCTATACTGTATATCCATAGTTTTTTATCATTAGATCCTTTTATCATTAGAAGCCGCAGTAAGATAAGACAGTGCTCATGGATGCCGCAATAGCTCTTATATTTTACAGTTGCTATTTATATTTATCACTAAATTCATATACCCATATACATATATTGTAACTTAATTAAATTAATTTCCAAATGGTAGTTACTTAAATAATTAAATAATAATTGATTCTAGCAGTATATTATTTACTATCATGTAAAAAAGTTTGTTGGCCGCAACTACGTCACAGAGGCCGCGGTTTCCTACCTACAATATGTATAATAAACCCTTGTATATATCAAATATAGTTAAAACAATCGGACTATTTCCTAATTTCATAAATAGAAAATTCATAAAAGTTCTTAGTGATTTAAGGTTATAAAATATCTCACGATATACATTTTAATCATCTTTCAAATAAACTTTTGAAATGTTCAGGAAGATGTTAAATATTTGGATTATTATGAAAAGTAAAGAAAACGACTTCACACGAGGATCTGCGCAGAATACTTAAGAAATACATTTGCTTAATAATCGTTTGATTTATATGATTTTATTTTAACTTAGAGACGTAAAGCCCTCCGATCATCAACTAAAAACAGACTTATACCATTTAAAGCAGATTCAATACGACCATTTCAACTGATAAATAAATAGTCCGATACCTTTTTAGAAGCAATCGTTTTCAGATCACGAAGGCAGTAAAATAGAGAACTTATCGACCAGAAGCCGTTATATATTCAAGTTCAAATTGACAATTAAAAACCAAACACACAGCAAAAGCGGTAATAAAATCTACGGCGCTGATTGGCCGAGAAGTGATTTCCATACAACCAATGGCAATAGATACATCGTCCTGTTGATTTTTATCCTTTTATCCTTGCCCCTCCGGCAGGACTCCCATGTGATTGTTTTTTGATTGGCTTGGCCAGGACTGACAACACTTTGATACGGGCAAACTGACTTCCGCCCACTTCCCAGCCGATAATTGTCTTTTTTTCTTCGATTGTTGTAGCATTTTCTTTTTGCATTATTAATCGGATTTTCCGGCTGAAAAAATAACTGATCTGGACTGAATGAAGCCAAATTTTTTTTTCTTCGAAAGAATTGTTTGTATCAGGAAAACAAATGGTTATCGGCTATGGAGGCATACATTTTCCTTTGCTTAACCCTAACCAATTTCTGGATTATTTTGTTTTATTTTTTTTTTCACACGCAACACCAAAATTATTTTCCCTTGGAAAAGTTATCAACTTTTTCAATTATTCATGCAGGCGTTTGGTGCAATAAAAAAACTATTTGCAGGTTAAAACTATTTTCTAAGTATACAGAAATCAGTGAAACTTTATCAATTTATTGATTTAACTACTATTTAAGAAATTGCATATTTCCTTTTAGAATCGCAAAATCATAATTAAATAATACTTACTTTATCTTTTTTTTATTATTATTTTCTTTTGTTTTTTTTTTTCAAAAATAATAGTTTGTTGCATATAATTTCTGTTTTTATGACTGTTGGTAGCAAAACGGAAATAATTAAATATTGAACAAATTATATGTTAATATATGTAAAGATAGTACAAATAAATTAATAAAAAGAAAAAATATTAACAAAAAAGAACTTGGCTCGTATTTCCGTTTTGTTTTTGTCCTAAAAAAAAACGATGAAAATCTATTTAATTTTTTCATAAATGCATAGCTAAGGAGATTAGATATAATTTAAAAATCAATGTGAATACTGTATTTGCTTCCTATTCATTTTATTAAAATAATGGAAGTTAGATAAAAATGTTGAGGCCTTCTAAAAGAGACTCTCCTAGCATAAACTCACATTACAAACTCCTTAACTCGATATTTCAGAGCGTGCAGAGGTGCACAAATACTTTAAAAAATGCAAAAAAAATATATGAAATATTCCTTTATTTCTGTATGGAAAACAACTTTATTTTCTTCTTTTCTTTTCCCCCTTCCGCGCGTTTTTTGTCAATTCGAGTTTTTTTCTGGGACAGAGGAGAAGATGAGGGATTAATGCCAGAGTTAAAAGTCCCCTAAGGCATTTTAAACTCGTAATCTTCGCCTTTCCCGGATACCGGACAACGCGTATTTTGCACAAGCGTTAATCTGTTCGGCTACTCGCATCTAGAAATACTAGAAAACCACCATGTAATTTGATCCAAATGGGGTAATTTTTATTGCCAAAATGCAGGTATGGAAAAAAATAATACACTGACAAAGTCCCTCGTAATCGTATTTGTATATATAAATGAACCAGAAACTACTTACTCAGTACTATACTTCCCTATTTTTCAATCAGACGTACAGCAAAAAAAATCGTTATACAATGAAACGCATGTTTATAATTCTCTTCTTGCGGTCCGACGTGTTTCTACTAACACTTAGCTTTCTCAACACCTACTGTGTGATTTGAGTCTACTTAGCTGTAATTTCAGGTTGTTCTGCCTCCGATTAAGCGGTTCCATTTGAATACCCGAACCTCCATTTTCCGACAGGAACGCCTATCAAACGATTTCTCGTGTTGAAGTGAGAAGAGAATTTTTGAAAAAGTGTTCCTAATTATATACAGTCGGCGGCGCTCCTGTTGGAAAAAGTTCCCATTTTTGGCGCAATTGTAGGGTTTTGTAATTGGAGCGATGTATCATTTCGTCGAGTAGCTGGAAATTATATCGACGTGACCTTCCCCTTTATTGGCGTGCCCTATCGTATCGAATCCCGAAATCATCGATGTATCGAGTCGTTATCAAGGCTGAAATCTTAAACGGTATCGATGCTATGCAATCGATAAGAAATTGGTGTTTTTAGGGCATCTGTTACTAATTCGTTTTCCCTACAAAATGTTTATTTTACATTTTATCAAAGTGTAACTTTCTGTTTATTTGTTATAAACTTGTCCAGGCACTGAGAACTTAAAGATGAATCCAAATGAGAAAAATCGGTCCACTAGTTTTCGAGATAATCTTGGCAGACTTATAGCTAAATATGTACAATAAATGATTTACATCTGTACCTTAATATGTTCAAATGAGTACTTATAATGGTATTATAAAAATTAGAAAAGTCTTATAATAAAGTAGGTAACGGGACTGATTCAATTTACAATAACGTTATTGTTTTATAGAAGAGTCTTTTCAATAAAATTAGCTGAAAGGAGTTCCATAAAAGTATTCTTTTTTTGACGTAACATTTAAGTGGAGTTGAAGGAACATACATTTTATAAAACTTTTAGAATCAATAAATGACGCCCGAACAATAGGCGAGATGATCCGAGAGCGGAAGGATGAAGTATAGGGCTGAACAATCACCCTTGCCTAACTCCATTAGATACTTCCCTAAATGAAGCGCCCCCCTCCCCTCGCCTAAGCTGCGGTGGCTTTTTAATATTTCAATCTAGGGCCGTTGATAACTCGATTGTGGTTGTCAGGGAGTCGTCTGGCAGGGAATCGAACCCGAGTCCGGGGGTTAATTAAGAAACAGGAGATGATAAGGAGCAGTCAAATCAGCAACAGTATTCTTTTTTTATTTTATTTTATAAAGAGGTTGTCATAACGAGTCGAATAATCTTCAACGAACGTCATATTTGATTAAATTCTGCTAAAAGATAAGGCCGAGATGAAGAAATTGTTAGGATATAATCAGGGGAATCGATAATCGATTCATTTACTGTCACATGATATCCGATTTTCCGAAAAATATATTCAAATTTTCTTAAAAACATTTACATAATTAACTAAAAGAATAAAAAAAAACTGGGTTTATTAAGGAAGTACTAATTTTTTTTTTTTTTTTTGGTTATTTCTTAATGCTATTTACAACTGTATTACATAAATACATCTAGTAAATTTCAACATATGGATATAATGACATGAAAAAACTTGCTGAGTAACTACAAAATGGTAGCACTCTAATGATATGTCTACATTAGGAGATCACGGGGCCATCTTCTTTTCAGACGCCTCGGAGGGTTATCAGGAATTGAAGAGGAAACAAGGTTAGAACCGAAAGGGTTGGGATGATTCTGAAGTTTATTATGGAAGGATAGGTATCTGGATTGGACCAGGTCTAAAACAAAAGAAACATTTAGGTCATTATGAATTGTTTTATTTGTAACAAAGTAAGGAGCGTTGAGGATTTTACGAAGGATTTCGGATTGTAAGGATTGGATACGAGAGGAATTCGATGGTTTAGTGGAGCCTCATAGCTCAACTCCGTAAGTCCAAATAGGCCTTATTATAGTCATGTATATGAGTCTTTTGTAATTGATTGGAAGTTTAGATAGTTTGTCTAGTAAGTGCTGGAGTAATCGGAATCGTCGAGCGGTTTCTTGTAGTTTCAGTCTGGTATAAGTACTAAATTAAATTTTAGAATTATGATGTTTATTAAGTTGACTTCTAGTGCTAAAATTAAGAAACGTGGAGAGTATTCCAATATACTTCTAGAAACGGGCTTAAAAGAAGATCATGGAATCAGTTAGAGTAACTTACGACGTTACCAAAAGCTGCAACAAATCGTAAATTCGATCAATTTCTTGCACAACCACCAGGAAACTAGAGCCAGCTTTCTGAACAAGATGATTTAACGAGTCTGCTAAATAAGAAAAATCCTTCCATCATCGGTCCGTAGATAATCAGATATTGCTGCGGCGAACTGGGGCCTTATCTCGTTGAGTTATGAGGCCGGAGTTACGATATAGAACTGGGTCAGGATAACAGCCAATATGGAAAATATTGAGTTGGATCGAGGGGACATACTCATACAGAATAATATTTAACAGTAAGGAATAAATGAACGTTTGTAAGAAGATATTGAAAAAGTTATTTTTAATAATGTGCAAGAAAATATCTGGCTTGTCCACTAACACGACTTTTCTAACGATTTTAGACAAATTTATAAAACTTTAAATATATCCATTAAAAAAAAGATTAATTTTTTCTTAAAATCGACCAATGAAATGATTTCTTTCATGAACTAAAGCAACATAAACGGGCAAGTGATTAAAATCGGAGTATAAAATTCTATACACTGTAACTTTGTTAAAACTGGTCCGATTCGGATTTTTTTTTTAGTTTTGTCAGAAATTTACTACCTTTCAAAAAATAGGCTAAAATGTGTTTACCTGGAAGCTGTAGGAAATATAACATTTTTACAGTAGGATATATATATATATATATATATATAGTTAGCCCTCAAAACATTTCTCACATATAAAAATAAACCAATTGAAGTTGGGTCCAGGATTAATGCATAACATGGGTAGCTTGTTTCTAAATTGAAACCCTTATTAATTTTTTTTTTTTTTTTTTGAAAATTGAGAGAAGTATCGATTCCTATGTAAAAACATTCAATGAATCCGATGACAGTATCTTTTGTTTTCAGAAACGAACCTAGATATTAAAAAAGTGATTTCAAAATATATTGATTTTCATAACTGGCCTTTTCTTAAAGGAGTGAAATAATACTTACATATCTTATGTAGAAAAAAAACATCAAAGGCTACTTTTACCGTTTAAGCTGATACCATAAAAAAATTAAAGTTCTCTAAAGCGAATACCATTCAACTATTTTTATGTTTTCCAAAATGGACCTTGAAGTTAAATTCGTTTCAAAAGCGGTACTTAAGTCACCACTTTTTTTTTTAATATTAAAATAATCAAAACTTTTCTAAAATACATGATAGAAAACTGTATCCCGCGGATAAAAAACACTATGCCACTTTTTTTGAAGTGAAAATTTCTTTGGACGTGTTTCGCACTGAGAGTGAATTAGATTAAGCCGTCAGATCTCTGAAATGTAACACTCGGGTAAAGTCGGCTGGAGTCGACTAATTGAAATGTTTTTGCAAATGGATTAAAATACCTCAAAAACTAAAAATCGGACCTCAATATTGTTAGTGAGGAAAATTGTTGTTCATCATTTCCTCCTCTTTGTAATAAACTATTATTCTAAATTGTATCTTAACACGACAACATTTTAGAGAGGCTATAAGAGAAAAAATAATGTAGAAAACCAAATTATAACGTGTTCAGTATTTCATCCTCTTTGTAATGAGCTATTATTTATAATTTATATTTCATATTTTTAATCTCTCCTTGTTGATGTTTTCACTTCTATCGTGTGGTCTAAAGCAAACACCTTAGTTTTTGTATTTTCTATAACTCTGAGCTATCAAAATTTGTTTTTTAGTTCCTAAATTATTTAATTAAAATGCATATGGTCTCCTTTACCTCCGAGGCACAGAAATAAGGAATTTACTTTTTTTTTTTTTTTTTTTTGGCGTTTCCTCTCAATGACCATGTGTAACAGTCAAACATAACCATCAAAGAATGACCTACACACCCCTTCATTCATATGCTTCCAGTTCATTAAAGGAAATGTACAAGTACAGGGCAAGGCAGAGCGCCCTCGATCATCAATCAACGTGTTGGAACCTCGATGATAATCCGAATCATATCATTTATCAGAGATATTGATTAATGAAAAACCTCTGATTGGTTTGTCCCTTGGTTGATTGAAGCAGAATGCGGGTGTAAGGAGAGTTGGAGGAGCGATGGAGGACTTACTTTATATTCCGGCCGAGGAACCCTTATTCTATTTGGCCATATGCACATATTTAGTGAGGGCATGGCTCTATACCTGTTTCGCCCTTTTATAGGGATCCCAGGCCGAAGGGATTTATTTTCATCCCTAGTCTTGCTAAATCGAGCTTTTTCACGTCATCTAGAAAGACCTAAGAGGTTGGTCCTTTTTCTTGATCTCTGCCATTTATCGTCAGGTTCGGCTTCCAGGCGTCTAAGATACAAGAAAATTTCGATCATTTATCACTTCCAGAGTCAACAGCATATCGATTAGGAGAATATGTAGATAACAGAAATATTATTAAAAATAGCTGTAAATTATTAAACAACATTTTATTATTTTCAAACTGTTACATATCGTATGTGACACTACTTTCCTTGTCACATAGAAGAAAATAAATAAAAAGAGATTCCTAATACAGGCCTAAATATTTATTGTTCATCATTAATAATTTGCTAATGGTGTGAATGTGTTCATATGTAACTATAATTATTGTCCACGTGACAGATTATTATATTTCTAAATAAATAAATAAAAAAAAATATTGGGCTAAATATTTATTGTTCATCATTAACAATTTGCTAATGGTGCGAATGTGTTCATATATCACTATAATTATTGTACACGTGACAGATTATTATATTTCTAAATAAAAATAAAAAATATTGGCCTAAATATTTATTTTTCATCATTAATAATTTCCTATTGGTATGAATGTGTCCATATCTCACTATAATTATTGTCCACGTGATATATTATTATATTATATTTCTAAATAAACAAATTTTAAAAAAAATAATCTGCTAAGAAATGTAGACAACAACATAGATTGCTTCAGTTGATGTAAGACTTCCAAAAATCAAAAACCATAACAAAGACATCAGATATATCCTTAAAATATTTAGAACAAATCTTTCCACCATCGATTTCAACGGATTTTTTTTTTCTTTTTCAGGAAATTTCTGAAACTTTCAAATAACCATATACCATCGATAAAAAGTGTATACTTTTTGAGTTATTCGGAAATTTAATTTTACAACCCATCGTAACTTTTTTCCAGACTTCTTTTCGGTGGAGTATGTCATATACATAAATTTAAAGGGATTTAAGGGGAAGACTGACCAAGTTTCATTTAAATCAGTATATTAGCTATAGAGTTCTGCATTCTTAGTAAGTGAGAGTATTACAAACAAATCTCTTGGAGAATAGCAGTTCTTTCTTCCTCTGGGTTCCTCAGATAATATAGGAAGAAAAATGTTGATATTTTCAATAAATTAAAAATATATTCAGGTATAACTTCTGTACTCTTAGTAAGTGAGAAAACTAGATAGGCTCTTTCACACAAAACAAAAGGTCTTAAGCGAGTACAATGATGGTATATTGTAAGTTCAGAGATTGCTTAACTATGAAAATGGGGTAGATATTTTTCAGTGGAGCAAGATAATCACTTATTAAGTGAATTATTGCTTTAAAAATTCTAATAAAGTATGAAGTTTAACCAATTTCTATGTATTCAATAGACTATCTTGATAATATTATATATTATTATTATAATATTATATGTTATAATATTATATATTGTATATATGATTAAATATTTTTCAGAAATGCCGGTTATACATCAAATGCATTATGTAGGATAGCTAAAGTATACTTAGTATTCCACATAATTCTTTCTAAAACTTTTTTTTCTTGTCAGTTTCACGTCAGGGATGATGAAATTATCACTTTTTGAGTAGCTGTGTGTCATTATTAATTAAGCAGTAACAAATAGCCATCACAGTTCCAATGGATACTGTCCATAAAGATTCCATAAAACGAGGTGGAAGGGCGTAAAAAAGATATCGGGGTGGGGAGAGAAAAAAAAAACTCATAAAGATGAACCGATGTTATTTATGACTACTTAAAGGCTATTCCAGCTTGATAGAATGACATGAATACAATAGGTCGAATTAGTTAACCGCTGTTTTATCAGAGAGATTACAACAACAAAATTAATATAAAGGATGTCCTGTAAGTAAAGAAAAATATTTAAAGGAATGTTAGCCGACATCAAGAATTAAAAAAAAAAAAAAGCTAAGGTGTGTACTTTAGACCACACGAAAGAAATAAAACATCAACAAGAGATTAATAATATGAAATATAAATTATAAATAGTAACTAATTATAAAGAAGATGAAATACTGAACATTTTCCTCGCTTACAGTATGCAGGTCCGATTTTTAGTTTCAAAGATATTCGAATTCATATCTTCCATAAAACTCGTTTTCATATAGTTTTCGACACTATTTTTGTTTTTTCCCCTCCCTAACACGGCGTTGCGTAAAGATACAATTTCGAATAATAGCCCATTACAAAGAGGATGAAATGATGAACACTTCTCTCGCTAAAAAATACATGTCCGATTTTTAGTTTTTGAGATATTTTGCTCCAGGGTGTATCTTAACTTATTCTATAAACCTGAAATTGAGTAATACAGACTTAAAACTTATCAAATTAGTGTTTTTTCTAAAAGTTATATATTTTTAGTACAGTAATAAAAATATTGTCGACTTTATAAAAATCAGAACTTAACGTAATTTAACCAAATAAAATGTCCCTTAATATGGTTTTAACAATAACAAACTCTTTTTACATTTAAAAGATATTTTGCCTAGTTTACTATGAAGCAATTGTTAATTAGTTAAATTAAGTGTTTTATTAGTTATAGCTTTCTGTTCATAAAAAATGTGAAATTTGAAAAAAAAACAAAAAAACTAAGGTGTGTGCTATATACTACTGCTGTATAAGTGAAAACAAAACAAGGCGAGATTAATAATATGAAATATAAATTATAAATAATAACTCATTATAAAGAAGATGAAATGCTGAACGTTTTAATCTCTTACAGTATGCAGGTCCGATTTTTAGTTTCTGAGATATTTTAATCCATACGTTACATGAAACTCGTTATCATTTGGTTTTCGATTTTCGAAGTTTTCGACACTCTATTTTTTTTCCCTTTTCGCCTCCCTAACACGGTGTCACGTTAAGATACAATTTCGAATAATAGCCCATTACAAAGAGGATGAAATTTTCTCTAAAATATGCAGGTCTGATTTTTAATTTTTGAGATAATTTACTCCATATGCAAAAATACGACAGTTAGTCGATTCCAGCGACTCCAGCCGACATTGCTCGAGCGTTACACATTGGAAATTTTCAAATATTCATATAAATAACCGCCCAATTTTCAAAAGAAAATTTGGAACTGAAAGTTTTAGGTTTTTAAAATAAATTGTTCCATTATATAAGCGAGATAAATATTTTAAAGGTATGATTTTTTTTTTTAGGACTGGGAGCTTTTATATGCCCGCGTGTGTACAAATATTCATCGAACTAGTCTTCATGGCCGTAATATATATTATTATGTCATAAGATATAACCGAATATATAAATAGTAACCTGTTGAATTATATATTGCTACGATAATGATAACGCTCGTGCCTGCCCACCTGGGCTTGGACCCACCGCGTTATAAATACACTTGGCACTATGTGCTATATATATATAATTAATTGGTCCAGATGATTGAGAGCCTGTTTACATATCTAATGGGATCACGTGGTAGCTCCCATCTGGGAGGACATGTGTAGTCGATCAAAGGTGGGAAAGAGTTTCTTGATCGTATAAGATGTGGAGGTGGTGATATATGGTACAAGTGGTCTTATACCATGGTTTTTTTTCATATTACAGTAACCCATTACAGGGAACAAACCATGGTTTATTCTGAACATACAACTGTGCGGCAGCATATTTGATCTGACTCTTTTGAATTGAAAACTTCTTTAAACGCGTTTGCCACTTTTTTTTTGTGAAGAGTGAATTAGATTGAGCCGTCAGATCTTCGATGTGTAACGCTCGGCTGGAATCGACTAATTTATGTGTTTTTTTCATATGGATTAAATGATCTCAAAAACTAAAAATGTGACCCGCATATTGTTCGCTAGGGAGATGTTCTTCATTTCATCCTCTTTGTAATTCAATTATATTATACAAAATTGTATCATAACGCGACGCCGTGTTAGAGAGACGAAAAATTAAAAAACAGTGTCGAAAATCAAATGATGACGAGTTTTATTGAAGATATGGATTAAATTTATCAGAAATTAAAATTCGAACCTGCATAAAAATATGAGCTGCATATTGTTTGCTAGGGAGGGGATGCTCATCATTTCATCCTCTTTGTAATGAGGTATTATTCAAAATTGTATCTTAACGCGAAGCTGTGTTTGGGGGACGAAAAAAAAAATAGAGATAACGAGTTTTATTGAAGATATGGATTAAAATATCTTAGAAACTAAAAATCGGACTTGCATACTGTAAGAGAGAGAATTATTCATAATTCCATCCTCTTTGTAAAAGGTTGTTATTCAAAATTATATCTTAACGCGAAACTGTGTTAGAGTGAAGAAAAAAAAATAGTGACAAAAAACCAAATGATAACGAGTTTTATTGAAGATTTGTATTAAAATATCTGAGACACTAAAAATCGGACTTGCATACTGTAAGCGAGGAAATTGTTCAGCATTTCATCCTCTCTGTAATGTACTATTATTCAAAATTTATATTTCACATAATTAATCTCGCCTTGATGTTTTCACTTCTATCATGTGATTTAATGACTTAGTTTCTTTTTTTTTTTTTTGGATACTAATAACTATGTTTAAGTTAATAGTGAAGCAGCTGATCTCTGAGCCATTTTAGTTTTAATCTGACTCATCCAGGTAGCAGAGAAAAGGAAATTGATACAACAAGTGAATTTGGATTTTGGATTTAAGAGTGAAATCTAACGCATTTGTCATAGATTTCTGATCTCAGAGTAGTTTAATATATTAGTTACTTGTTCCATAAATTTAGTGAGGATCTGTAGTCCAGAAGATGGGAGAGTTATACCGTCTTGCTTATTCTTGTAATTTCAATTTCGTATGTATTTTTTCAAGTCTTTTGTCTTAGTAGAATCCGAGGTATCTTACATAATTTTTTTAGGCACTGGTGGGCATGATTTCGTAGAGTTTATTTTAATTCCCACCTCATATGACCAATTTTTACTATTTAAAAAAGAGCAATAGATGCTGAAGATGGATTTCTGTGAATTTGATAACATTTAAATAAAAAATAGTCAAATTTTACATACAGAGTGTTTCAGGGTTAAGTAGCCAAACTGAAAATATGAACTTAGGTATGTCCGCAAACGCTTTGTTTAGGAGATATTCACACCTAAAGATTTTCATTGTTATTTATTATTAAACGTAAACCTTATATTCATATTAAATATTGTTCAAAGTGATTTCTTTGAGCATTAAGACAGCTCGGCATCTTTCTTCAACAAAAGCAGTGGCAGAACGGCACTGGATATGTTTTATTGTTTCACAATATTCAATTATCCTTCTTCGTGATGAATTAAAGTCATTGACTCGGACTAATTAATAAAACAGTTAAAACGAATAAATAGGTTTTATTTATTTCATATAATGTAAATAATTCATAACAACGAAAATCTTTAGGTGTGAATATCTCCGAATCAAAGAGTTTGCGGACATATCCTCAAAGATAATTTTTTCTTGTTTTGAGGTCCTTAACCCTGAAATACCCTGTATATGGTAGGTTTATGTATTTTCATAATATTTTAAGATAATCATATGACAGATTATAATATTTTATTATATTATACATTGATACATATTTATAAAAAAAAATAAACCGCAGTAAAGTTCGGTAATGTAATGCAGAATCGAAAGCATCATCTAAGTCTAAAGGATAATTTGCGATGCGACACCACTTAGCCCAGTGTTTAACAGCGGTGAGTGGCGGAGCGCTGAGTAAAGATATTGTGCCCTGAGTGGCCGAAACAATGGCCTGAGTGGTCGCTGAGTGGAGCTCCTGGATTAGCCGCATCTCGACAACTGTCCTCTTAGCCTCTTGCCACTCCTGTCTCCTCCTCTATTTGGCCCAGTCTATAGGAGATCTCGTCGTGTATATATATATATATATATATATATATAATCAAGTATTTAAATATAAAACCGTAAATTTCGGATAGAAAAAACACGTTCATTACATAAAAAATTTACAAAAAACTTTATTCGAAATATAGTCCATCCTATACATTTCCCCATCTCACTGGTTATTTAGTAACACCATGCCAGAAAACTGTTGTTCATTTGTGATGAACCAATCATCAAACCATTTTCTTGTAGAATTTTCATTGCAAAATAAGCTGAAAGGTCAACATGTCTAACGAAGATGACTAACTAAAGAAAACATTTTCATAAAATAAGATTGGCAGACTCTAAACTCATTAATCATGGATGCTACACATTTAAACGTATGGTCTTACTCTTACTGAATATAAGAAATATTCAAGTTCAAATACAATGGTACTACTAAAAATCGAATGGCTTAAGAAGAGAGGCATAATTAAAAAAAAAAAATCATCAATACAAATTAATAGTAGTCGGACAGAGCCAAGCCTGGTGAGTAAGCCGCATATGCTAATATTTTCCAACTCACTGGTTTCGCTGTGTGTAACAGAGCATCGTCATGAAATAAAATCATGTTTTATGTTTCATTTTCAGGTCGTTTTTCACGCAATACTCGATTCAAATCGATCATTTGTTGTCGATCGCGGTCACTATTTAGCAGTTTCGTACGATTTTAGTAGCTTATTATAGGTCACACACACATTCTACGTTGTTCGTTTCTCAGGTCAAAATCGCTACTTTTGAATTTTTAAACCATTCGAAGTACTGTGATTTACCAAAATAATGCTTTGTCAAGCATGCGATTCTGCAGACGTTTTCTTTAAATTGTTACAGACAACTAATGATGTCCTCAAATAGCACGTTTTTAGACCGAAACCTCGACATCTTTAAGATTATTAAAACCAATGTTGTACGATGCTTGTATTGTTAATTCTAAATTGTGCTATAATAGGTAGTTTGGCCACTTAGGTGTGTTCAGCAAGGAGTTTCACTTAGAACTGGGATAAATTTTATTTTTAAGAGTCTGTTTGTATATTTAATTAAATTTAAATTGTAGAAAACGCTTTTTAATGGTTTTAATAGAGGAACAAATTTGTGATATCTTGTACTTGAGTTTTGTAATATTTTCTTCAGCAATAACCAAGAAATGTGGTAAGGGAGGAAATTTTTGAATTAAGAGAATCTAATTGCTGCATGATCTCTCTCGTTTTTAAATTTAACAGAGTTTTTTTGAAATTTTTTAAGTGAGCTAAATTTTCGAAGAGTTCTAAGTGATACTCCTTGCTGAACACACCTTCCTGAAGAAGACCTGCAAAAGCGAGTCGAAACGTTGGCTTTTAAATAAAACATCTCGGACCATCTCCTTTCTTGGTAATTATTTAAATTTAATATTTTTGGAAATAATCGAAAAGAGAAATTGCTATTTGGTCCAGCACAAATGACATATTCAATGTTCCCCTGAGTTCAAAATTGAATTCCTGGTTGGAAGAAGACAGGACAGATGCTCGGACTCACCAGGAAGAACCGGAGAACATCACAATGGCCGTAAGAAATGATAAATGGCAACTTTCTCTCGGTGTTGCCAGCCTGGACTTTAATGCTTGGGCCTTGTTAGTCCGGTGTTATATGCGCTGTTAGGATAAATATAATTACCAGCACTTCCAACCTACTCTTACGAGCTATAAATGTCACCGTTACAAAAATAATTTATGAATACGCTTTAAATTTAGATAAAGAAAATAATAAAAAGTCACAGTTATGTATAAGTTATTCTGTTCCTAATACAATGGGAAAAATTTAACGTATTACTTCCTCATTAACGAAGGTATTCATGTGAGAGGTTAAAAAATCATCTTTCTAAAAATCGAAAATTTCCAAGTTTCACGTTTTACCCACAAGCTAATACACTGGGTTCCGTGTCGTTAGTCAACATATTATTTCGTTAATCCAATTTTTATAAAATTTTGAAGGATTAACTTCATCAAAACCATTTACTACTTTTATTTATTTATTTAGACACTCCTGTATTTAAACAAGTCTAGGATACATATTTGAAGAGAAAGAATACACTAATTCACAATGATTAGAAAAAAATAAAATGTAAATGTTGTAGACAATAAATTTTAGCAAATCAATCTAACAAATTAAATTGATCAAAAGCCGAAAAAAAAAATCTGGTGTGTCCACTCACACGACTTTCCTACCTATTTCAGAAAAGTTTTTATATCTTTACATATGTCCATCAAGAAACAAAAAAAAATTGAATTAGATTTAAGTTCCTGAAAATTGATCGAAGAAAAGATTTGATTCGATAAACTAAAGCAATGTAAACCGGCTTAAGGTAGATTAGTGTAAACATTTCAATACCCTCTAATATAGATTTAAACTTTTTTCCACAGCCTAATTTTGTCAAACAATAATTTCTGTTAAAAGTAGAGGTAATAGTGAAGCTGTGTGATGAAGGCAACAGATTTTCATACTTTCACTAAGTTATCTTTTTCCTCTCATTCATCCCTTTCTGACACCAGGATATGTACCCATAATCTTACATTGGAAATTGAATAGCTCTAAGTTCGTTAATAGTCGCCCGAAAAGAAAGATTTTTATATAGTTTTGTAGGGAATTTTATTACCAAAGAAATAGGCTAAACGGTGTCGCGCTACAGTCTATAAAAAAACATGTTTTTCATTTATTGCGCAGCAGCTGTTGCGCATGGAGCACTCAATTTGTGTCACAGACATCAGTAGTCAAAAACCGACAAAATAAAAAGAGAAGCAACAAAATCGATGCTCTAGCTCTCGAGAAAATCTTGGCACAGACAGACCAATGGCTAAAATGTGTTTTCGGACTCAGGAGGCTCTCAAACATATAGATCCGTCGAAAATTTCCGAAACTCAGCGTTGCACTCATCGATGGAATTTTGTATAGTCTAGAGAGTGTAGGTTAAAGAGTTTAGAGATCTATAAGTATGGAGAACATCACTGAGTGTAGGAACTTGCCTCTTCCAGCTATCTATTGTTTTACAAGAAATGTACGAAAAAAACCTAGTGAACGGAACTTTCGTTATCATCCCGAAAACTTTTTGTTTTTCGAAAGAAATTTTATAATGTCTATATTTGGGGTTATGGATAGTTCAAAATAGGTTAGAGAGGTTATAATTTGTCTAGAAGAATGAATTAGCCGAAGATAAAGAATGAAGGATTCGGGGTGACGACCTGAAGATCATAAAGATCGGAGGTTATTGAACCCGAAAACCGTCGTGTGTTTCTTTTGTATACTTTTTTATATCAATGCAAATCCTTAATTCAAAAGTATCTTTATTTATTTATATATTAATATAATTTATCTTAATGGAAAACAAATGGATATTTATGAGTTTTTGGTACCTAATTAAATAGAGAAAGTTTACCGACTTCCAGATTGAAAACGCCATAATTCCGAGAATTTTCGTAAATAAAATATTTGTAGATTACGATGAGATGAAGCTATTTACCAAGTTTTAGGTGGATGTTAATAATTTGATAAAAACGTGTTTGTACCACTGACTACATCTCTATCAACTCGACTATGGTCCAAATATTGACTTTGTAGGGATGGGAAGAAGATTATTTATCACTTTATTATTAGTATTTATGTAATTATTCCTAAAAATACACTCTTATCTCAATTGAACCTTCGTGCATAAATAAAAAATTAACCAAGTTAAATAGGAATCGAATCTGTCTATAAACTGAGCAATACGATGCCATGGAATTGGTCAGCGCTGAGCTTAGGAACTTAACCAAACGAGCATATTCATCAACTATCAGTATGTTGCTGAAAAAGATATTTTCTTTTTACGCTTTGGACAGATCCGAATCAGGTCCAGAACTTAAATATAACTCGAAACCCACATTGATGCCATTAATAAGACTCATATTAGGCAGAAGTAATAAGCTTGTCCTTATACGGCGTTGATCGTCATCATCATGAACACATCTCCAGGACATTACCTCATTGTAAGACTAATGTCTGCTTCATTAATAGTCTTCGTGTCTCTCTGGCGCAACCGAGGATGTAAATTTTACAGGCTGGGTTGACATTTAGAAACTCTCCGGCAACTATCTCTGCTCTTAAGTTAGTTTTCACATTTTCTTTCAGATAAAATTATTAAATTGCAATAAACGTTGAATCCTTCGTTTAATTAGCAAGACAGTTTTATTTATTTTTATAAATTATCCTTGCTATAACTTATGAAAAGATCAATTTAAACGAGAACAAACGTTAAAATGTTTTTAGAAATTTCAAAAAACACCAAAAGCACAAACAAACTAAAGCATAAAAAAAAGAAAAGGGTGCTTTAACATTCCTGTACCTCCAGAGAAAGAAACATTGAAAATCGCATTTGTGTAAGCTATTGCTGAAAAATATGGTGGATGAAGCAAATTTATTTAAACTGTACCCGGTACTAAATTAAATTCAACTATACTTCTCAAACCAAAGTAAATAAATGGCTAAAAGAGGCACAAGCGTTTACCCAAACTGTGTTTGATTTATCTTGGGCAATAATTCTGCTGAGTTCTGGAAGTTCAAAAGCAAGAAATAATAACACTAGCCTAGACAAACAACCGTATAGACATTCGTATTTTCTGTAGTTGGAGATAAAATATTGCAATTTGCTCCGTTGTTCCACCTTGTATGCCATTCAAAAGCTCTTAATTTCGAAAATGGTGACTTTGCACAAAGACATTATTTTTTTTCGAAATGGTGCTCTTCGCTCGATAGGTGAAACATATAGCTACTGTCAGTGCAAAAGGTCGTATGAGAAAATTGATTTTTTTTATAGAACATAAAAATCTATTATTTCTTTATGATTTATTAATATTATTTCATACTTTATTTTCCTATTGATCAGACTATTTTTAGCAATTGCAGACTATAAAATGTCACCTTTAACTCAAAAAGAAAAAAAAAAACTGTTACATACGACCTTTTGCATTAACAGTAGCGACGTATGTATAAACAAGTAAAGGGTGTTGATTTTGTGTGCCAATGGTATCCTTCAGAAGACTAAATTTTAATAACTTTGGAGTCATAAATTCACATATATTAGAACTCTTGAAATTTCTACTATACTAAAAGTGAGCTATACAAAGAGGAAATAACGTTGTATTTTATTATAATACTTTTTAAAAAGTTTTTTCAAGCCCACAGCAATCTAATAACAGAGCCAATTTGAAAAATCACTCAATTTCAGGTGTCAAAATCCATCGATTTCTGAAATGTTTGATCTATGAGAAGAAAAAAACTTTTTCCAACCCTTCCTTGCTGCTATTTTTGCTTCTCCTTTCAAAACTGATTGAGACAGGTACTCTTTTCTTTTATCTCTTTCTTAGTTCAGTTTTCTCAGTTTCTTTCCTCCTTCCTTTCATTCCGTTTCTCTGTTTTAACTCTTTATTATATTACTCATTGTCTGTACATCTTGATAGACTTTACAATATCTCAATTTTCTATCTAACTACTCTATTCGCAATGTCTTAATTTTAATATTTATTTTCATATCTTATATAACTTCATATTCCTTTTTCTGTTTTACATTTTATTCTAAGATTCGCATTTTAATACTTATGTCACCTTTTTTGATCATGTTTACTCCATCCTTCCACACTTTGTAACGATTTTTATTATTTATCTCCTGGTTCTTACTATTGTCATTATTCTAACAACTTCATTTTACTTTAATTTTTTTTTACCTACACTACTTATGTTTCTCATACCTTGTTATCTGGTTTTTTACTTAGCTCTGATGAAGGCCTGAACTTCAGGTCAAACGTCGGCAAATGTCCAAATAAATATTATCATTTATTTTTGCCTTCTTATTTGACTGATCACCCCAACTATTCTTCTCTTCATTATACACGACAGTCAACCATTTTACCCACAGTTAAAAATAACTTTTTGTATCTATATTAGATCGCAGATATCTACTGGGAGAATAAAATATTAAAAAATGGCTCCAAGGCTAGTAGCTTTAGTCCGGAATAGTATATTTATTTATTTCCCTTTCTCTCTCTTGCCTTTCGACAATACGCGATTCCACATTATTGTATAGAACAAAAAAAACATATTTTTTGCTGTATTTCTATCCTGGAGTCATCCCGGATTGAAATTATGGTTCCTCTCTCCTTTACCTTAAGGTATTGAAATGGGTTACACCTTCTATTCCCTTCCTCTCGTAAAAGAATAAAGTATGGGTAATTATCTGCAGATACGAGTTGAGGTTAATCTTATTCGTTCAGGTTGTAGATATCTGTGTTCCTCTTTAGATTGGCTCTCAGTGCCTCAAAGGTAGTGTAGTTGATGTTCTGTAGTTTTCGGGACAACTGTAGCATAGAGGATCTATATCTTGTCCAAGATTGTCAAACTTTACTTAATCGGCTGGATGAAAAATTCAGGTTTTCTTGTTCACATTCCAAGTAATGAGCACTATTCATCATTTGCCTCTTCAACTCCAAAGTCACCAAGACTCCGTCTCCTGAATTTCTACCTCCATCCAATTTAAATAATCAATAGAGTTCCAATTGAAAACAGTTTTATAAGCGTTGACAGAAGACATTATACCGAGTTGTGGAGACAGAGCTTGATTAGAATCTAGTTAGCCGAAACAAATGGGAGACGGGGAGCAGATGTCGCGGGACCTGATTGGTTGATGAGCGGGTGACGTCACTGCTCAAGAAGGGACAACAATTATATCTCAATTAGAGGTTGCGTCACCTCACCAAACATTTTCTTGACGCTCTTTCTCCTGCCGCCATATTAACAAATGGCCACGCCTACCGAATTAGACGGAATAAAAATTCATCTGTTCCGAATTGAGTTCGTTTAAGTTGTTCGTTCGTCGAATGTATGAGAGAGCTTCTGAGCCATCTCAATACTTGGAATATAAAACTAACTGCCTGATTCATAAACACGAAATTCTTCTTCTTAAATAATATTTTAAAAAATCATCATATGAATTCAAGACATCCATAACAATAGAACCACGTCTATTTCAGTCCGATAATTACTTTTTTTCTCTCTTTAAATCTAAATCGATACCTGTCATTAATTTGTCAATAAGCAGATGAGCTGTTGTGGAAAAATCGCATTTCAGGCAATCTTCAACATTAAGATAATTTTTACTCTATGTTTTCAGAAATCACAAATCTGTTTAAATATTATATGAAAATAAAAATAGACAATAAATTTGGAAAGAGAATCGGGACTTTTGATTGTGATTCCAAACAATTCTAGGTCCTCCAGATCGAGGGATTATATTTTTAATAGTGGTATGATGTTTGACTGTAGTGAACAATAGAAGAGAAGTTGGTTGGGGTCAGTCAAAAATAAACAAATTAAAAATATATATCATTTATTTTTTTTTAGTTAATTTATTTTTTACTGAACACCTCCAACCAACTTCACTTCGATTATATTGTTATTATCGAGACATCACTGAATTCTTAAATTAGCCGCAGATAATTTTTTTTTTTTTTGTAATTTATAAATGTACGTACATTATACAACAAGTAAATCTGCTATAGAAATATATAACATGAAAGTACTTGTGAAAAAGCTACCCATTGGTAACGCTTCAAAGATTAGAATAATTTAGGAGGTCCTTTAGCCATCTTCTATTCAGAAGCCTCGGAGGGTTGTCAGGAATTGTACTGGATGAAAGGTTACGAACTAGAGGATTGGGCTGACCGAAAAGTTTGGAATTAAAAGAGGAATATCTAGTTTAGTCTAAATCTTCCACAAGAGGAATGTTGAGGTCTTGATAGATAATTGCAGAGGATACATAGATTAAAAACTTAATGTTATCAATAATTATTTAATTTTAAAGTTTTTTTAATATGTGTAAATATAATATTCCGTCGATATATTTGCTTCCTGTAATTATTCAGTTTGTTCTATTGCTCCTGGTTCGCTTTCTGCCATAATAGCAAGATCATTCGCTAACGATAAACTTTATCAATTGCTATTTTTTTTTTTTTTTTTTTTTTTTTTGACGATACTCTCTTGATTATAATTATTCCGTCATTTTCTTCAGTACTTTTTTGATGAATCTTCCATTTTTTTTTTTCTTCATTTCTTTTCCCTCTCAGTCCCTGTCACCTCCGGCAAAGAATCAGTTAATAGGAGGCAAGTGAAGCGCGAGGGAGGGACGAATCGAACGGTTGTCGTTTGAAAGGAAGCCCTTCCGGGTCGGAAAGTCTTCCAATTTATTTCCAGCCGGGGTCATAGCTCAGCTTCGATACGATACAATAGCGAGCTATGCGCTCAACCCTGCGGAATCCCCCACTTCGGGTCTCACCTTATTTCCTCTGTATACGGCCCCTGTCTCGTCAACTTCGGCAAACGAAACCTACAAGATAGGGTACTTAATTTATACAAATATAAAAATCAATATATGTAGATGATATCAGGCTCCGAAACTTGGACATTAACCACAACCATAGAAAAAATGATTGAAAGATCTGAGAGGAAAATCTTCCGCTGGATAACCGAAGCAATCTTGGACCAGAATGTTAACGCATGGAGGAGGCGGGCCAACAAAGAACTGTTTACAAAAACTTATCAATCATTATCTCATGATATGAAGGCAAGGAGGTTAAGATAGGTTGGAGCAATCCATATGGATGACTCTATACAACAATAAATAAAAGACCACGTTGAAGACCAAAAACCAGATGGATAGATCGAATCAACAAAGGTACAATAGAGTTGTATGCGGATAACTGGAAAGAAACAGCACAAATTATATAAAAATGGTAAAAGCTAGTTAAGAGGACAAAATATCTGTGAAACGAACAGAAAAAAATGTACATAATATTTTTGTTTCATACATTAAATAAGAAGGGAGCGCTCTCAACATTAAAAGTATAAACACACCAAAAAAAAAAATCATCATGAGAAGGAAAACAATAAACAGTCTTAAGGCATAAAAAAAAAAGTAATTAAAACTTTGAATTACGAATAGATTAAATAATCGATTAAGGGGGAAAACCTGGCGAAGAGTGATCCTGGCACGATCCTCTCCTTGTACAACCATTGTCCTTGAAACAGTACTTTCCATAAATAGTACTGAACCCAAGACCTTTCATGGGTTGCAGTGGTACAGGTTTTATTTATTTAAATTACAAAATTTTAGAGTTATATTTTAATAATGGTGGAGAAATCCTCAGAACGAGCAGCCCCGATGACACAAATCAACACAGACAAATCTGTTTGAAAGCAATAATATCAAGTACTTATGCAGCTAGATATTTTTTTTTATATTCGATAGACAGAAGAAAGCTTTGGGTTTTATAAAATCAACCAATGATATATAGTGAAGTTGGCTTAAAAATAGACCTTTTTATGGATTGCTTTAAATTTAACTATATATTGCTTTAAATTTAGTGATAATATGCTATCCTCACCATTTTCGGATAATTTTCTAAGTCTTATTGTTCTTTCTAGAGTACCCCTAAAAAAAGAGGTTTCAAAAACATTGGTTTCACGGTACTCGGAACGGTTTAAATTGAGTTGGAGTGTTTACTACATTGGGATAGTTTTTTATATTGTTGATGTGAGATGTCATATCTAAGATTTGTATTGAGTGAACTTGTTAGAAAAAACGTTGACTTGTTACAAAAATAAACCAAAAGCACGAAAACAAACATTATAAATAGAACAATCCAAACTATAAAGTCACATACAAGTGAACAATTAACTTGCCAATTCAGGAATCAGCAGGGCAAAAAAACAAGATTACAGATATGCAGAAAGAAAGAACAAGATGAAAAAACTGCTATTGACATATCATCAAAACCATCCAAAAACATTTTGAAGGAAACAGGAGAGGAAGGTTATATAAAACAGCTGAGTAGCAGGAATATAGGGGGAAAGTAAATAAAATAATCATACTAGAGATATAACAATACAAAAATGTATTAATAAAAAAATTTCGAAGGTGTATCAAAGTTACATACCCTACAAAACGTAGTGGATATACAACTAATCCATAAATAATAATGTCTACTAAAATAGGCAAAAAAAAACGAAAGGAGACTTTTTTTGTGTATTTCTGCTAATCAGCTGTTTTATATAACCTTTATCTACTGTTTGCTTCAGTATGTTTTTGGATGGCTTAGTGAGATATCATCAGCAATTTTTTTTCTCTTTATTTCTATCTGTACATATGCGATATTTTTTTTTCCTACTCTGATGATGCCTAGATTGGGGAAACGTTGACTTGTTAGTTTTTTTTACCGTATTGTTTGTTATTATGAAGCTTTATTTTTGGAACTTTTAGTAAATTTTACAAATTGCAAAGACTCCATTGAAACATAAGCTGATAATCCGAAGGCACCCACCGTGAAGAGAATTATCCCTCTTGTAGAGGATCGATTCTAGCCGACGACATTGCAGCATTAGCCTCACACAATAGCGACATCTTGAGCGCCTCTCGCGCTCTCTTTATTCCGTTATTGCTGGACATTTGCATCTGCTTGGAGTCGTTTTCTTCCCCTCCCTTCTACCATTAGGTTCATCGGTTAAGTTTAATGCTCCGCTCATAATGTCCCGAGCAAGTTCCTTTATCAATTTTCTCCATTACCTTCCCGGCTGTTACTCATGTCATACAGCTTGATGTCGAACATTTATTTCTGATCTACTTGCCCCCTTGAGAGAAAACCGTGTAATACGGCTAAGCAACCACAAACAATTGAGTGATTTATTTCTAATCGATTCTTTTAATTGATTTATGGACTGTATCGATTCTCATGTAAAAACATCTAATAAATCGGGTGGTAGAGCATTTTTTTTTTCTTCAAAAAAGAACCTAAATATAAAAAGAGTATTTATTGAGTAATTTAACATATAAAGAGGTAGGACCACACTCATCAAAAAGTATTATATATACAATAACTAAAAATAAAATAACTTAAAAAAAGATAAGTAAATTTAAGAAAAAAGAACACAGATATACCTATGTATACTATTTATTCTCAGGCGAGGGAAATTCAAGCCAGATTTGTCCCTTTAATTGTGGAGGATAAAGCAGGACTCCAGGAGATCCATGCGTTACTTTCTCAACCGCGTCACTGGCGGTAAAGCCAAAAGTATTTTAAAAAATGTATTCATCTAAAGCTTGTTAAATCGTTTTATTATACCATTGTTTTGAACAAAAGGTTATTTTTTTTAATCATACACCATTTTTTGTCCACAAATCGAACCCAATCAATCATTTTTTTGGTTTATTATTTTCAATAATGAACCATTGTAATCGAACAAAAAAATTCAAATACTTAACATCACCTAAAAATTTGAGGTTTTACGTTTCAGGATACGTAGAAATAAAAAATTGTTTGTCCGTCCACAGTCCGAGAAAATGCGGGGACGGCAGTTTCTCTGAAATTACTGGAGCTATTTTTTTAAAATTTGGATTTAAAGTCAGACGTCACCCGAGGATGATTCTCCTACATCGACATTACTATCCGCCTTTTCTTTTCATGATGGCGGCCGAAAAACCTGTGTTGCTATAGACTGTAGCGCCTAAACGAATGTACCGATTTCAATGAACTAGAAGCCAGAAGAAAAGATATGAGGGGTGGTATAATTTAATTCCGAATAACTCAAAAAGTATACGCTTTTTTATCATTTACATAATTATAACAAAGAAACGTTCAACGAAATCAGAACACTATTCGTAAAGATATCGCGATTTTAAAATATTTTTGGTTTATTATTTTCAATAATGAATCATTGTAATCGACCAAAAAATTCAAAAACTAATAAAAAAATGTTTATTACTATTTGGCCGATTTTTTTGTGTTCCGAGCAGAACTTCTTTAATTCGTTACAAAAGTGACCTTGTTTAAGTTTAAACGTTTTTTGTATTTTTATTGTAATAATCGATGATTTTCGGAAATATTTGCTTCACTTAAATAATTTATGAATTAATTTTTTTTAAAATAATAATGTTAACATTCAAAATGTAATACAAAATATAGTTTTTTTTTTGCGTTTTCTGAAAGTCTTTCAATGATGATTATAAATGATTCAATAATTTTGCACCACATCAATAGTACTTGATTATGTATCATACTTTAAGTTAACCTAGTTATCTACTTAATGTAAAGGAATTATTTTAATCGACCAAAACGTTATACCCATAAAGCCGGGTTTATATATTTAAAAAACATTTCTAAAACACAAACAAACACAAGAAACGTAAATTTAAATGCTATAAATTTTTAAATGAATTTATGCAAATTATACATTATTTATCGTCACAAAAAAAATATAATTTCATTGAGCTTACAATTTTCTGATTTCGTAGAGAAAAATTCATCAAAGTTCTTATCGATTTTATCATAATTAATGACTTTTTGCAATGAATCGACGTCATACAGTAAAAAATAATCAGTATTATATAAAAGCAATAAATGCTGATTGATCACTCAAGATTTTAGAAGGCTAATAAATATTTTGAAATTAAATTTACTAAGCCTCCAATCACACAGAGAATTAATCATTCAATCTCTAATACCAATTAACTGACTACATAAACCTGAAATTACAAGCACGAGATGATTTTAAAGTTGTATTCATATATATATATATTTTTTATTTTGACTCATAAGAAATAATTTTTAATGATAAATCGCCTGGCGTTTAATAAAAGTAAATCACGAACGAGGCATTAGCGAACGGTTTCGAAACGGCTGTGTCGCAAGGCGTGGGTGCAGTACCAGACCCTGAGTCAGCCGGGAAAGAATTCAGTTAACACCTCGGTCAATCTTCCAGTTGGGACTTGATACAGGGGTTGGCCAATTCGACCGTCGAGGAACACGTTTAGTAGCCATCGAGGATCGCTTGCTTCACAGCGACACGAGCGAGCTGTGTTCGCGGGCGATAGTCGAATGCTCTTCGCGTCGAGGGAAACTCGTCTGAACACGTAGGATCATTTTTGAGATTTTAAACTATGGATCCTTAATACCAGTAATGAGGCTGAGTGAGAGGCGCTGGGATCCCCTAGAGTCCTGTATTTCCTTCCACGAGTGGGATAAAATGACTCGGAGATCTGTAGTGAACGAATTCCGTAAATATTGTATAGAAGCATGTGTTTATATTTACAACTGTATTATAAAAAAAAATACAACTAGTAAATGTGAACACAGAAATAATACAATCGCATGAGAACGCTTGTTGAGAAACCACCCATTAGTAGATCACGAGGCCATTTTCTTTTCAGACACCTCGGAGGGATGTGTGTACTTAAGTAGTTATTTTGATTCGTTTAATTCCTTTTGGTTTATTTTAGTTTATATAAATATAGTTTCAGTACTATTATGTTGCTGTTTATTTATTGCACATAGTGTGAATGAGCTACTTTTATATAACTACATAAATAAAAATTTAAAAAATATATAGAAATAAAAAAATTATGGTTTGTAGTATCTTTTTGAAGGATGGACTGTGGACTGTGGATCGAATCGTTTATGAACCGGATATAAACAAAGCCGGATCATTTTTTTGTAAACTTAATATTGCATATGTAAATATTTTTTTATATATGGGCATCAGATTTTTTCCAAGAAACAAAAAATAGAAAAATAGCGTGTTTTTTTA
Source organism: Nezara viridula (assembly GCA_928085145.1). Classification (NCBI taxonomy): domain Eukaryota; kingdom Metazoa; phylum Arthropoda; class Insecta; order Hemiptera; family Pentatomidae; genus Nezara; species Nezara viridula. The sequence continues at coordinate 12,748,734 of OV725083.1, read as the reverse complement.
ATTTTAATTTTTATTTATAGTAATCTTTATATTAGAGAGTAGAGTAGCTCAGTGAGTAATGCAGTGAGCTGCTATGCTCAAGGTCCCGGGTTCGAGTCCCGGTGATAACATGTAATTTTATGCAAGTGATTGAAAGAATCAACAAGATCAGTATGAGAGAAAAAAATAAAGTGTGTGCTTTAGGCCACTCGATAGAAGTGAAAACAACAAGGAGAGATTAATAATATGAAATATAAATTATAAATAATAGCTCATTATAAAGAGGATGAAATACTGAACAATTTCCGTCGCTTACAGTACACAGATCCGATTTTTAGTTAAGATATTTTAATCCATATAAAACTCATTATCATTTGGTTTTCTACACTATTTTTTTTTCTTTTCGCCTCTCTAATAGAGCGTCGCTTTAAGATACAATTTTGAATAATATCTCATTACAAAGGAATGAAATGATAAACATTTCCCTCGCTTACAATGTGCATACATTTTTATTTTATGAGATATTTTAATCTATATGCAAAAACATCAATTATTCGACTCCAGTCGACTTATCCTAGCGTTACACATCCAAGATCTGACGGCTCAATCTAATTCATTCTTACATATAATGATCAATACCAATCAAAATGTAGAAAATTGATTGATAACTAAAGGAAAAATAAGGGCTAGAAGCTATACGGAAATAGTCGAGAGCGTCTGACCTTTGTCAATTCTCTCCGTTTACAGATACCTCATACTCCTCTTTACAGGGCTTTCGTATTGTTAATTTAAATTTCACTAATTCATAATTTTAAAAAAAAGTTTTGAGGCGAAATGTTGTGGATCTACTAATATAAACCTAATAATATACAATATTTACAAATATTAAGTTATTTTTTCGACAAGTTTCCTAATAAATATTTCCGATAAAACTCAGAATTTTCCAAAAAAAAAAGTCATTTTTCCCACAACCATCAGTATTTTTTAATACTATACACAGCCATAAAGGGAAATGAAAAGCGATATAAACGTCATGTGATACGCGCACAGTTTTTAATTTTTAACAATAAGATCAATACTTTTTTAAAAATATAATTGAATTACCTGACAGATGTCTGCAGTTTTATTAAAACTTTTGTTGTCAATAGTCTTTAATGATTCTACAATTGTACTTTCGACACAAGGTTAGAGCGTAATTTCTAATCATAAGCTTCGACTTAAAAGTTCTCCTTGAATTTTTTTGCTTATTTTGTAGTAAACCTAAAAGCGAAATTAAACCAAAATCTTGAGCGACTCGGGATATTTAAAATCGAAAGAGAAAGCGAGATATACTTTTGATGTTTGCTAATTATTTAAATTAGAGAAGCAGGAGAGAGGAAGGGTTGGCCGAACAAATAATTACTACAAAAATAAACTTTGTCAGGGGCTACTCTCGGGGAAGGGAATTCAATTTGAAGGGAGAATTAATCTGAGGAAGATATAATTGGGTAGACAATTGTCTTTCTAATGAGTTGGAAGTGTCGGTGGCGTGGTGGGGGGGAGGGGGGGGGATGATGTTTTCAAAAAGGTAACCCTTCCAGTAATGAAACAGACTCGGCTAACTTTTATGGAACTCCGTCAAAAGGAATATTTGATATAATTAGGGATATTGACTCCCTTCTAATTCCGAAATTAATCCCTTAAGGGAGTCTGTTCTCTGGAGAGGGATGGAGATGGTAAATGAACAAATCAAAGTAACCAACACAGCTAACTGAATTACTGTTTTGGTTTTCCACAATCTTTGATTGTTATTAATTCATACAGAGGGCGGGGTGGCCAAGTGGATTAACACGTGTGTGCACAGCACCAGGCGTTGCCTAGCAGCCAGATAACAAAAGTTATAAACGATTAGTGTTGCCCAAATGTGAGACTGAGACGGGCCTTGGTCTTCCGCAAGACTCTCGCAATAGTCTTGCAGTTACCTATTAGCTTATTGCTAATAGAAGAGTTAAATGCAAAAGTATATTGGTTATACCAATTCTTTACATATAGTAACTAAGATTGTCAAGTACTAGTAACTATTTTGCCTTGATTTTTATTTAAAAAATCTACTTTTTTTACCAGTCCTGTTCTTGGTCTTACAACAGTTAGGCGGCCTTGGTCATGGTCTTGCAAAGACCAAGACCGATTTTGGATAACACTATAAACGATAAAATAATTGTGAGTTCGCGTCCCGGGGCCAAGAGGGTCTTCTTTTAACTTGGAATTAGATTAGACGGACAAGTCTAGAAGAATTATTATGTTTGTTAGACAGCGATAGTATGAGCACAGTATTAACAAAAAAAATTGGACCAGTAGACACAGCAATGCATGGTAAACATATTTTTATGGAGAAATTATATTAGTTTTTGCCATTTCTAAAAAACCTTAAATATCAAATTAACTACAAAATCGGCTTCTGTAAATAAATTAGAACCGCGACTTAGAATAGAATAAAATAACAATGTTTGAGAAGTTTTTCATAGTTTCCACCTTATAATAAAATCTAAAATTTAAACTTTGTTGAAATGGGTTTGAACAGCAGTAATTCAGCTTTACATCAGTTATATTAACGTTACATTTGAAGAAAAAAAAAAACTTGAGGAGTTAAGATTTCTTTAGTAAACGGTCAAATAAAACAAAAACCGAAAAATTAAGTAATTTATTTGTTTTACTTTTTTATATAAAAATTCTTATTAAGGGCAAAAGAAATGATCTAACTTGCTTTTTTATAACAAAAAGTTATTAAGCCTACTTTATTAAAAGTGTTTTGGTTTTTTGAAACTTATGACACATTAAAACTCATTTAATACTGCAGAAAATATATTTTATGTGAGAATACTTAAAATTGCCTAATATTAATTATAAAGTATTTTAGTTCCATTTCCAACAAACGAAATGTTTTTTGAGCAATTTTGAAATCAATAAGAAAACACTGATAAAAATAAAAATAATTGAAATGTTAAAGCATAAATATTTATGAAGAGAATAGTTTAAAATTACTTTGACTAACATAAAATCGATTTCCTAGATATTCCGTGGCACTAGCGGATTCAGGATTTAATTTTGGGGGAGGGCTTCAGCCCGAAACCTTTTTTTTTTTCATAAAAATAACGATAATTACTTTGGAAAAACAGAAAGTAACTAACTACCTATAGGAAATGGTGTTTAAGTGATTCCTTAAGTACTTTTAAATGTAATTACATGAACAATAATACTTTAAGAGGTATTTTTTAATTTTTTTTCTCATAAAACATGGTAATATTTTTCCATTTTGGAGGGGGCTTCAGCCCGAAAGCCCCCTCCCGTAGATCCACCCGTGTTCCGTGGTACAGTCCCCTTTATATATATATATATATTAATATATATATATATTAATATATTAGTATATATAGTCATTATATACTAATATATATATATATATATATATATATTAGTATATAATGACTCAAAAATTAATGCAAAGGCAGAAAATAATAATTTAAAAATGTTAATTTTTATTTATTTTTTCTCGACTTCTACAGCGCATTAGCAAGGACCCTCGGAAATGGGTAATATAATATTGGATATAATATAATAATGGGTAAATAATTGAAAGAATAATGGTTAATATAATATTTTTGACTCCACGTCCAACAATATGAACGAAATTATTTTGGTGATGCTAGGTCGAAATAACGTCACCAAAAAAGATTTCATTGAAATTGTTGGACGTCGTGTCCTCCTCTTGTCAGTTCAAAATATTATATTTGGTCCTCCTTCGAAGATTTTCCTGTAAGATGGTCTGCAATATATCTGCTTTGAGTTCTTGTCCATTCATTTAACCAGATGTTGACACTGCCTCCATGATCCTAGTTATTTACTATCCTTTCGAAGAGAAGCTGGCAAAACGAACAGATTATAAGTCAAGTTACTGTCCAAAATCACACTCGAAGGGAAACTGCAACTGCGGTGAGGTTGTATTTTAAGCCATGTAGGAAGCTATCGCTTATTATCAAGGACTCGGAGAAAGTCTGCAACAAGCGCATCTGTGAGAAATGTCTCTTGTCGACGGTAGACTCGGAAGATCCTTCTGCTATGGAAGAGGTGAAATGGCCGCCGCCGGGGGTAATTATATAGTAATTACGGGTACACATCAATCGGGAGGGGAAAGCTGATTGTTTGCTGTGTGTGGGAAAGTGAAGTCAGTTGGTAAATCACAGCCTCCCTGATTAGCGGCTAACGTGAGTTGGCAACCCTGTCAATCCAATGTACCACTTAATCCAGCTGTTCAGATCGGAGATAATATTCAGGAGGCTGACGTACCGAGAAGATAGTGAAACGTCCCGTTTACATTAATCCCGTCGGTGAGGCAATGCGGCTTAGGCATGTCTACGATCTTATAAAGGCTGACGTGAAGCCGTTGCGATCATAAATAAATATACTTTCTTAAAATGTTAGGTAACATCTTAGTAAAAAAACTTTCAGCATATAAAATGTATTAATATTTTAAAACAATTTAATTTTTCGGACTCTTTGACCCGACCTCAATACTTTCCTTATCTAGGAAGCAATAGTTAAGTAATAAAATAAAACATGTGCAGAAACGTAAATACGCTGTATCATTGCCAATATTAATTCACTAGCGGATCCAGGATTTAATTTTGGAGAAAAGAGCTTCAGCCCGCAAGATTTTTTTTTTCATAAAAATAACGATAATTACTTCGAAAAAAAAAGAAAGAAACTAACTACCTGTATGAAATGGTGTTTAAGTGATTTCTAAAGGCCTTTTAAATGTAATTACATGAACAATAATACTTTAAGAGATCATTTTTTTCGAAAAAACATAGTTATATTTTCCCATGCTCAAAAGTCCCCTCCCCCCCCCCAGATCCGTCCGTGTACTGATTTGATTCTGATGATTTTTTTTTTTTTTGTAGTTAATTTAACCACCTTTAAACAGATTCTATATAAATTTTACAATAGAAGGTATAATTTTGAGGAAGGCGATGATCCGGGAGGCAGTCATAAAAAGACTAAAATAGTGAAAAAAGTATTTCATTTAAAGCCAACGTTTCGACCCGACTTTGCAGGTCTCCTTCAAGGCTAGAACAAATGTAGAAGTTACATAATATTTAGATAAAATTTATAAACAGTGTCCATAGTATAAAATAGAAAATATATAGACATATTAATAACAATAAACTATATAAACAGAGTACGAAGTATAACGAAGTAACAAGACCCTGAACTGAAGTAAATAAATGTTAACAATTATTTTAGATAAGGAAAATTTAATATAATAAGAAGGGTGGATAACGTAATTATGAATATAATCCTACAGATCTCAAGAAAAGATTGAAAGAAAAAGGAAAAATAATGTACATAAAAAGAGTATGAAGAAAACGAAAATAATAAGGGGAAAAAAATGTAAAATATGTTTTTCCAGTTTTTTAGACTTTTTATGACCGACAACCCGGACCATATTCCAAAACAAAAATATACAATGATCAACCATAAAGTATTTCATATAACATATACTTTGCGAGTTTGCCCTAAAAAATTGTACTCTTCTTTATAACTTTTTTTTCCTGAATTTTTTTAAGAATTCGGTAGCAGAGGCGGATCTGCAGGGGGGAAGGAGGGCTTTCGGGTTGAGGCCCATCCAAATAAAATGGTAAAATGTAATCAAGTTTTATGGAAAATATTAAAAATTCATCCCTTAAAGTATTATTGTTGGTGTAATTACATTTAATAGGACTTCAAGTATCATTTAAACACCATTTCATACAGGTGGTTAGTTTCTTTTTCTTTTTCTTTTTCCAAAGTAATTATCATTATATACATGAAACCAAAAAACATTTTTTTTCTCTTATTGCGGAATGTCATAGGCATTGGTAGTCAAAACCCTAAAAACAAAAAAAGGAAGCAACGAAAACGGTCTACTAGTTCCCGAGATGATCTTGGCACAGACAATGGCAGAAAATGTATTTTTCGGAATTAAAGGGCTTTCAAATGTTAAGATAAGTTGAAAACCCCACATCAGAAATTTGACTCAATTGCAATATTTTCCTTACTCAGTAGGAGTAGAAAAGTAAAAAACCAATTAATCCTACTTAAAAATTTATCATAGAATTTTTTAATGATTAGGACACAATTTTTTTTTTTTCAATTGGTATTACAGACCCAGTATATCTTTTTCCCCATAACAAGACTTTTCCATCTCTGCCTATCATGGAAATTGCAATAATATAAAATAATACTAAACAAAACTAAATAAATGAGATTGGAAAAGGTATTATTTAAATACAAACATCATAATCAATAATTTGAATATTGATAACCTTATCAACATGCATGCAGATCGTGTTTTACCTTATCAACTACAATGCAATGGAAAATATTCATTAGAAAGTAATCATTTTGTTATGTCACTCTAAATTTTTCTATTTTAAATTACTAATTATTGTTAAATATATATAATATTTTTAAATTTTAGTATAATTTTGTTCTAATTATATTTTTATTTTCTGTTACAGATGCCTGCGGACTGTCTGACGTCGCTCACATAGAGTCGTTACAGGAAAAGTCGCAGTGTGCACTGGAAGAGTACTGCAGGACACAATACCCCAACCAGCCTACAAGGTTCGGAAAACTACTTCTAAGGTTGCCATCTCTAAGGACAGTGAGCTCTCAAGTAATCGAACAACTCTTCTTCGTGAGGCTAGTCGGCAAAACACCAATAGAGACTCTCATAAGGGATATGTTGTTGAGCGGAAGCAGTTTCAACTGGCCGTATATGAACAGCATGTGACACAGTGTGTGGAGGCACTTAGCTTCCACATAGAGTAAGGCGAACCTTATATGTACATGTTGTATATGGAAATGTCCGAAGTTTGACAATCTTAAAGGAGTGTCTAACGAAGCCCGGAATCAGCCCAACTGAAAAGGATCGAAAAAGAGATGCCAAAGAGATGTAAAGCTAGGAGAATAGAATTCGGGCATCTTAAGGCTAGTGAAGGGTGAATCATAAATGGACAATTAGTTCAACACCAATTGGAAATCATTCAACAGTTAAATTTTTTAAAAGTAATACATCAAGACAAGAAATTGAATCTCAGAGACCAAAAAAAAATTAAGCATGTAATCAGTTACATACAAAATACAAAACAATTCAATATTTTGCTATAGTTATAATAGGTGTTTATTAGTTATAAAATATTCAATTATTTTTTCTCAAATTTAACAGTGAGAAATATTCATAGACTTAGTTAGAACAACAGTTCAAACAACACCCGACAACCTACCATGTTTGAATTTAAAAAAATAATATGTCTAAGACTGGTCAAAACATTATTAAACATAATCAGTGAACCAAATTCAGTACCATAAGAATTGTAATTTTTTTTCATTCATATTTTTTATAAAAACTAATTAATAAAATCTAAGTTAATAGTTTTAGTGTTTTATATAAAAGAAAACACTTCATAAATTTTCAAATAACACGATATCAAGGTAACTAAAATAGAGATTTTCATGAGTGATCTTTATTAAAAATATATACAGGGTGTAAACTTAGCAAACAAGTTTTTTATAATGATTCAAAACTAGATTCAAAATTTTAGCTGTGAGAAATCAAAATTTGTAAAAACATATAATATTGATTCAATAGTAGAACAAGAAATACATGTTTTGGAACTTAAATGTTTACACCCTGAATATGAAAAATAAATGACTTTATTTAACTTTGTAATAATTTATGCAAACAATAGTTATATAATACATTTATCTTCATTGTAACCCACTAAGTCTCTTATAACATGACCTGGCTTCATTTATGGTACTTAATAGAATTTTCAGTACTTAGATTGAAAAAAAAATTGTGTTAAGGCAATAAATATATACCACACCATTGTACATTTGTGTAGTTTGGCAAAACAGAAATTAATTGTGAAAAAAAATTATTAATTAAAGAAAAGATCCTGTTAAACCTAATGTTCCGGGTTTTAGGTATCAATTTCTTTGTACATACTATGCGATAAAGAATTTATAAATACTTGTTTGTAGATAATGTACAATTGTTTTTGTTGTCACTAAATTGTAATTGATTCTGAAGTTGAGGTCTCAAAATTTTCTCCAAAGGCAGATAATCTACAGACCACAACTTCCGAATCGTATAAAAAATTTGTGTCAATGTGTACATAAATACCCTATTTTGATACATTGTTGTTGTAGTATGAAAATTACCTTCATTCAAGGGTATATAAATATATATATTATTTTGAAAAAAGGATTAATACTTAATGATTGTTTATTATTTATATCAGATATATTTATATTATTAGTTTTTTAAGCTTAAAACCTTATGTTTGTAGTTACCAATTTTTTTGTCGACTTTGTTTTTCTTATTTTCGTTTTTAATGTTATTGTTCTCTGACAAAAACCTCAGAGGATTTGTTAAATGGTGTAACTGTTCATAATTACGATATATCGCTTCGTCAATACGAGGTAAATGTGTAAATTTAACTGAATATAAAAGAAAAAAAAAAGACTGAAATATCAGTAATGCTTTCTTTACTGTACAAAAAATATATTTCTGTCTATATGAACAGCACACCATATTTTTAAAATATAATTATTTGCTCATTGTATATTATCTCATTGTGTAAAATGTGTCCATAAAAATGTGTAATTTAAATTTTAAAAAAAGTTCTATATTAATAAAAATTGAGGAAAAAAAAAAACATTTTCTCTTCGTCCTCCATTTAAATTTTGTCCATTAAATCAAGACAAAATATAAACCACCGAATTCAACTAATTAGTGATAAATGTAAGTTAATTGATAATTAAATACATGACAAACAATACTTGATAAATTTGGATATATAATTCCTATGTACAAAGTCCAGAAAATAAAATCATTCAGAAATATACGAAAAATTATTTCTAAATATGCACTATATTGTTTTTGTTTCACCTATTCTCTCAAATTCCTATTATAATTTACATTAATAATAAAGGTGTTATGATGATATTGTAATTATATAAAAATTAATTATGACGACAATATATTAATAAATGTTCAAAGAACATTTTAAGGATGAAAGACTAAATTTTTTTATAAAAATGGTAACATATCGTCGATACAAATGCTATCTATCGAATATGAAAATATATGGACAATTTTCGACGGGGTTATGAATTTTCAAAATGAAAATTTTAAATCAAAAGACAAGTTGAAGCATGGAACAGACCACAGGATGTGTAATTATATATCATCATCTACGAATATTTAAACTCTGCTTTCATTTGCACTGTTTTTAAGAAGCAGAGAGCAGTCAAATATCTTGGGAGGAATGGGGGAAGGCGCCATCAGCCTTGGGGGAGGGAGAATGAGCACTCCTGGAATACACATATAGAATAAATGGTAACATATGAGTTGTTTATTTCCATTGATTCCAGTAATGCAATTTTAATTTTCAATCAAGAAATCTAAATATTAAAAAAAGTGTTGTTAAAACAAGTTTTTTCTGAAACCGACATTTTTTTCAAGGAATGAAATCGAACTAGCATTTATTAAGTATTGTTTAAAAATCAAATTCATCAAAAGCTTTTTTAACCAGTTTATTCACATGAAAATTAAAAATATGTATGTTTTACTGTCCCATTATTAAATTACAAAAAAGGTAATGTTTTATAGTACAGCTTTTATAAATTTTTCTTACCACATTATACACCATTTTTTCTCTGTGAAACAAATCCCAATCAACCTTTTTTAAGAGGTTTAATTTATTAAAAAGATGCCTTAAAGTTAATTTCTTTCCAAAAGGAACCATATTTAAGTTACAATGTTGTTTAATTACTACTTAGCACAGGCGACTCTAGGGAAAGAAGGCTTTCGGGTTGAAGCTACCCCCCCCCTTCCCCCTCTCACCCAAATAGTTAAATATAACCATGTTTTCTGAAAAAAAGTTACCTCTAAAAGTATTATTGTTTGTCTAATTATATTTAATAGGAATTAAACACCATTTCGTACAGGAACTTAGTTTCTTATTTTCTTCCAATGTAATTAACGTTATATATATAGTAGTCCCACCTCCCAAAAATTAGAAGCTTAGCCCAATAAAAACAAACAGCTACCTTATTTTTAAAAACTATACCTCTACCACAACAACCCATGGAGTATCCAAAAATTTTGTAAGTATGCTATCTAGTCCTATGATTATGCAAGTAGGTGATTTGATCAAGATCATACTCCATCTCCAGGTTTTTTTTCCAATTAATAATACACAATATATAGGGGATATTTCCTGACTCCAGGGTCTATCACATTAATGACACAGAATAAATAATTATGTGCCAAAGCTGGACTTGGACCCAGGCCAGGACAAGGAGAATAAATAAATAATATAGTTATTTTAAGCATATCTTGAGCTGAGAATGAAACAACCAAACAAATTCAAATATAAGCTTTCATAGCTATAGTAGTACGTTTCATAACAAAAATGCTTCAATAAACATTCTTTATATTGAGTGGAGAACTAATGATTAAGATTGTGAAGGAATAAATTATATTGAAAAGTATTAAAAAAAAAAAAATTCAAGGAAATATAACATAATAAAGGACTACTCTTAAGAAATCTATGAGTGAAGAAATAAAATACTAAATTCAAGATCAAAAGACGGAGAATAGCAGACTTTATTTTTAGGAATGACATCAGAAAGGCAAAATAATATCAAACACAAAAATTAAGAAAATATCGTCAACCAACTTCAATATTATCAATTTGGTATCATACATACTTTCCCAAATAATTTTACTCTTTTACCAGTGATACGTAAACAAAAACTAAAATAAATCAATATGTATCAATTTTAATCATGATTTTTCAACTTATTTAAGCCATTAATCAAACAAATTAATCTTCATTTCTACTAATTTATCTGTTATATCAGTGAGACAGAGGATCAGAAGCAAAGATGCCCAAATAATGAATTGTTAAGATTAAATTATTTTCATTTAAAGTTCTTTTACACTATAATTTACCGAGATTGTTGCTCAAACGAGTAGTGTAAAATGTACATAAATATAGTAGCAAGAGCAATTATAAAATAGAATTATTATTTAATATTTCATTATGAAGAAATGTTTCTTCACCCTCGAGCAGAGGGAGAAAAAGAAAAGAGGTTAGGTTTAACTATATGACCAAAAGAAATGCAGAGGATTAAAACTTACTCATAAAATGAGAGTTAAAACATTTAGTTTAAAAACAAATGTATTTATAAAATTATTTTTAAAAAATGTGTACTGGTAGAAAAGAGAAAAAGAATACGGCAAATGGGCCTTCTGGTCCTTTTTTCCAGTCCCAAAGATAACGACAATGGAAATCAAATTTTCCAAATAAAACTTAAAAGGGATTCAGTAGAGGAAGACTTCTGTACCTAAGCATCAAATATCGATCAAACTCTCTTTCCAGTGCTTTCCTGCATAAGTGAGAGGTTTGATCACCTATTATCCCACAAATTTCCTCAAATTTAAGTTTCTTTTTAATCTGTAAAGATCTGTAATATAATACAGAATGAAAGAGATTTGATTTGGACAGACAATTAAAATTCACTTCTCACGACACTTCCAAACTACTAAAGGTTAGGCAAGAATATTAGAACTTCAATCACCTCCTTATATTCCCTAACTCCCTCTCAGACTGAAATTGCTTATTTATAAAAGAATTCTTCGTCCTTCTCTTCTCTATAGTGCTCGATTACTATCATACTTATCAGAGAATACAAGTAAGAGACTACAGACATTTCAAAATGGCATTTTAAAAAGATGTCACTTTGAAAATAAAAGGCCTGAAAACATCATGATTTACAGAATTTGCCTAAAGTAAATGAGTTCAAACAGGTGAATGATAAAATTTTAAGATACTTAAGATTATAAAATACTTAACAAACATTGTATTTAATGGGTTCACAATCCTACCAGCTCCTTGGCATTGACAAACGATGGATATAAGGTAGTCATAAGTTAAGTATAGGAAAAAAAATCAAGACAGAGGTCAATAGACCATCACTCTGATTATCTGTCATAAAATAATCGTAAGGTTAAAAGAGCGGATCAAATAGAAAATGTATCTATGCTACTTCTATCTATCTTCTATATCTTCTACTTCTAAAAGGAATTAGAATAGACGTCATTAAAGATCAACATATTAAAAAATGACTGATGGCTATTCCAGTAGTAACTTAGAATTCATTTTTGTTAAGGCCAAGCAGCCATTTGGTTCTAGGAGAGCTTTTTTTTAATAAATTGCTTTGCTTGTTTAAATCCAGCACATTCTCTCTACTTTTTACCAACTTTTATCCATGCCCAATCAAAGACTTCTTTGTGATGCCTAATGCAGGTTTTTACTTTACAAGGAGGATCAGCATCGTTTCTAGCAAGTTCATAGAATATAGCAATCACAATGAAAAATACAAATAAAAATAAATAATTTGTATTTTATTATGTGCCTATATTTCGGCCTAAGTGTCAGGCCATCACCAAGCCTGAGGAAAGAGAAAATAAAAACCAAACAATATTTAGAAAATGATAATATGATATGAAAACTTAATATATTTTATAATCTCACTGTGAGTATAACCACAGAAAACTTCCTAAATCATAAAATGTGTAAAATTATAAACAATCTTTTTTCATAAGTAATTTGTAATGCTTCAGCCCTGGATTTTCACATCAGTTATTCCCGTCAATATATATATAGCACAATCAAGAAAACTTCTTCAGATAGAATGAACTTAAGATGAATTCTACAGAAATGTGGGAATAAAATATCAGAATCTATCTGGCTTCAATAACTGATTTTTTTATAAGACATTTTGAAAAAATCTTAATACCAAATAATAAAGAATCTACCCACCTTAAACTGAAATGTTCTCTGCTCATTCAGGTCAGGAATGGTTTCACTCATCTTCAATACAAAAAACACACACTAAATTTACGTATAAAACACCAAGTTTATCATTCTTGAACTGCACTTTTACCGAAAAGGAACACTTTACATTAGAAAAATCAGGAAACATTTAATCTGGAAAAAAAAAAGATTAATCAGATATAACTTAGTAAGAATAATAGGCTTAATGTATGGCGTGTTAACAATTAACTTAGTCTAAAAAACTATTTCACTTGATTGAAAAGTAATATATGATACATGCTAATAATGAATAATAAAGCATATATGAATGGCAGAGAAGCAAAAGGGCACAAGAAAAAATTTAATAATTTTGTCAAAATGTACTTTACAGTTAAATACTTTGATCAATTAAGTTTGTATCATAATTTATCATGCATCAAACTGAATATCCTTTGAACTTTGTGAATTGAGCAATATTCTTTTGAAAAAACAAATTAAATAAACCATTTGATTCAAGAAATAAATAAATTTTAGTGATAAATCAGGATAGGTAATGCATGTAAGAATTTTATCAATATAAATTTACAGTAATATTAGCTGAAATATTTTTACCATTAATTATTAATATTTAAGATTTATTAATAATTAATGGTTCACCACCTAAACAAGTTCAAACCAATTAATATTACTTTTACAGTCACTTTACTTTTACAGTTACTTTTACACACTGCTTGTTAATGATGTATTAGATAGTTGTGGATGAATAAATAAAGTTTTAAAAAAATTCATATTTAATTCAAGTCAATGACCAAAATACAGCCACCTTCTAAATGCAAAATTATTTGGAAAACATCAGTAATATAAATAGAATTACATCATTGTAACTTTTTTAAACAGATTAATTTTTTTGTAAACTCAGTAGGTGTTGGCACAGTGATCGTGAATACCGCATACACTTTGTTGTATAAAAGATGCAAGTATCACTTGTACCCATTGGCTACAGAACAAAACAGCTTTTTCTTTTTTTAATTTAGTAAGTATTAACTATCCACAGGAGGAAATTAGAATTATATATATTTAATCCTTAAAAGTAGGAGAAGTTGAACACACAAATAAAAAGTCTTATTTTATTGTGTGTCAGCACACAATAAAATAAAACTAGCTAAAGTAAAAACTAAAGCAATAGAAAAAAAAAAATACTGTTTTACAATAAAATAAAATATAGACTAATTTTAAAGCCAAATATGATTAGTTCCCTTATGTTTGTACTTGTGTATGGTTTTTGAATAATTTCATATTTTCTAATTATTATTATTAATGGGTTTGATGTTTGGTGGCATAATTGATAGAAAGTTGTTATTTTGCAAATGTTTTCCTGTATGTAGTCTAGACCTACTTCTTAGACAATATAGTATGAATAATAGTAGAAAAATTGTAAAAAATAGTAATAATATTGATAATTAGGGAACAAGATAATAAGATTGATAATAGAATGGAAAATTTCAATACTAGCAACAAAATCACTCAACAATGTCAATAGTTGAAACTAAGTTTTCTGTAAGTTTAATTTAAAAAATATGAAGTATTTATTTATTTGGTAATTATTTAGATGAGGCAAACAAAAAAACAGAGTTTAAAAAGCACTTTTTAATAGAGGTACATAATGCTGATAGAAATAGGATAATTATTTAGATAAGGAACGCACGGGTTACGCGTGGTTCAAAATCACTTAGGTCACACTTGTTCATGGAATGCAGAATGCATCAGTGTTTGTCCAAAAGACTTTTCTGCACTCCATTAACAGGTGTGACCTATCTTAAAAAATGCTTTTTAAACTCTATTTTTTTGGTTTGTCTCAACTTAATAATTACCAAATAAATAAATACTTCAAATCTTTTAAATTAAAGTTCCAGGAAACTTTAATTTCCTGTTTTTGTTTTTCCTAGTATTGAAATTTTCCATTCTATTATTAATCTTAGTACCTTGTTCTCTAATTATCAATATTATTATTTTTATTTCCCTACTATTATCCATACTATATTGTTTAAGAAGTAGTTCTAGACTATATTCAGGAAAACATATGATATCTCATACATATGAGTTCAGGACCTCACCCCTTAATAAGGCGTGGTTCATAATCACCTAGGTCACACTTGTTCATAGAATTATTCAAGTAATTTTACGAAGTTAATCTACAATTATTTTAGATAATAATATGTTTTTAAATATATTTATCAGTAATGATATAATTTGTCAATGAGAATTGACTTCAAATTAGGCATATATCGCATTAAATTAAGATTTTATGTTTTAAATGAAACTGATTCAGGAATACAGAAGTTTTCATAACGATTCGAGACAAATTAAACAAACTTTTATATTAGATATAGAGACGTAAATCTTAGTAAAACAAATAAGATAATAATAGATAATTTCACAATTACAAATTAAGAATAGATTTTTTAAATAATTCAATTATTACTTACTTATAATTCGAACACTTCCATAGTCTAGTATGAAATACAGACTTCCTATATCGAATATATCGAGTTGCTTAATTCGATAATTTAATATTTTTATCAATATCAAAGTTTTGTTAATATAAAATATTCGAAAAAAAAATTTAATAAATATTCATATTAAACCTTAATATATCTTATGATGTTATTAATAGATCTATAACGATTGTATAACGTGAGTTAAAAGTACTGCCTAACGGTATTCCTAAAATACCGCCAAATAACTATAACTGCATCAGATTGTTGAAATTTGAATTCAAATTTATTTATATATTAAAATTGATATTTGCATTTACTTGTAATTGTATATTCTATTATTATTGATACTAACAGAATCATTTTATAGCATTGAAAGAAATTTTCTAAATCTGATTTTTTTTTTTTATATGAAATAAATCTATTTATTATTCATCGTAATATGAATATCTATAATGTATTATATGAATGCCAATTATTTGGAATTGCAAAATAAGCTCTTTCCAGCTATCAGATCAGATTGATTCACTCAGAACACTTGCAGTTCCAAGAATTAATTTTGTGGGGGGGGCCTCAATATAAGAGATTTTTTTTTTTTAATTTAAGACGATAATTATTTTGGAAGAAAAATAAAGAAACTGCCTATACGAGATGATATTGAAGTCCTATTAAATGTGAACACATGAACAATAATACTTTTAGAGATAATGTTTTAATATTTTTTTCAAAAAACATGGTAATATTTTATCATTTTTGGGGGAGGAAATTCAGCCCGATAGCCCCCTCCCTTCCGTAGATTCGCCTGTGACTCACAACAAGATGATTTTTCCATTCAAGATTCATTAAAATTTTCGTTCTTTATCCCTGAATCCACTAACGGATCCAGGATTTAATTTTGGGGGGGGGGAGGCTTCAGCCCAAAAGATTTTTTTTTATATAAAAATATTAGCATAATTACTTCGGAAGAAAGAAAGAAACTAACTATATGAAATGGTCTTTAAGCCCTATTAATTAATGAACAATAATACTTTTAGAGATAATTTTTTTTCATAAAACATGGTTATACTTTACCATTTTGGGAGGGCTTCAGCCCCAAAAGTCCCTATGTAGATTTGCCCATGCCTGAATTATTGAACATTCACATGTAAAATGAATTGATATAATAAATCAGAGGTGGCCAAAAGGTTTCATGCCTCAAGTTGAGGTAACAAAAGTTTTGAGGGGGCACATTTCGAAGGAGTTGTGAATTTTCTAAATGAAATGATTCAAACCAAGGGACAAGAGGAAAGATTAATTATATACTATCTTCGATTTTTTAAATTCTGCTTTCACACGCTTTAACTGTTTTTAAGAAGAGAAGAGCAATAAAATAACTAGGGAGAGGAGGGAGGTTCTTGGACAAACTGCTCTTGGTAACCTGCCTTGTATTCTCTCACATCCACTACCATTGCTTCCTGTATGGAGGGCTATCTGCCAACTTAGAAATGAGATTAAAGAAATAAATGAACTGTTTCATAAGATATATCTTTGGAATCCCGAAACGTTCCCATGTTACATTCTGGTAAACAGAGTTGAAGTGGCTTTATCCTACTTCCTGAAGACAAATCCTCCTTGGTGTTTTCCTTTTCCAAGTCCTCAGAACCAAAAACCCTCCCTACATACTGGAACTCCTTACTCTAGGTTCCTCTATCCATTCACTTAATACCAGATCTCAACATATAGATTTATTTATACCCTGCCATAAAACTGCATCCTTCAGCAAACCCTTCATCATTCCTGCTTCCTCTTTTTGGAACTCTCTATCTAACTCCATATGTCAATATGTCTACGAATTCCTTCAAACAACTCCTGTTCCACCACCTACTCCTTATTCAAACTTCAGCAAACATGCAAAATCTACTAGAGTCTGTATTGTTTAATTCAATAAACTGCACAATTTCAATAACAATCAAGAGTTAATTGGGCATAATTTTGTATTCATCTAAGCCAGACTAATGTCCTTAATTATGTAATTCTGTTATTATTCTTAGGGGACTGTAGCCCCAGAATAAAATTATTTTTTCATTTAATTTCATTTCAAGGTAGCTTACAGGTGACTGAAACTTACAATTTTAATGTTTTGTGAGATGTTGAATCGGGAACAAATACTAAGAAAAATCTAGAAATACACCTCAAAATGGTATTTCAAAATTACGTAGTATTGTTCTAATGTTATGAGTAAACATGAATTGTTGCTATAATAAAATATTATTACAACCAATGAATGATTACCTAAGGAAATATAAGGAATACAATTTTTGAATTTAGTACTTTTTAAAATATAATTAAGAGATAAACAAACTAAAAGCCACCATTCCTACAAGGTGAGAGGCACCCAGATCAAATTTTTTTTTCGGTTTTCTTTTATATCAGGGAAGCTAAGCATCCTAGCAAAAAATACATTTTATACAAAATTAAAGCTGATAAAATTTGCAACAAGATTGATGTTTTTTTTTTGCTATCTCACATATTTTCTGAGATATCTGTGCTTAATATTTGTTAATTTTGAAATAAAGAAAAATTGTCTCTCATTTTTATCTTAATTTGACTAGCCTACTCTATATCTCTCCACTCTAGAAAAAAGTCATTGGATGGTAGTTGTTGAGTATTGAAAGTGAATTTCCTTCAAGAACATATACTACTATTAACCAAGACTTTGCTGGCAAAAATGTATTTTCCTTTATTGAAATTATTTTTTTCTAGATAAGACTCAAGTTTGTGGTAACTATAACTAATGCATGGGCAAGTTCCTAAACTCAGCGCTAATCCATTGATGAGTTTCCGATAATGCTTATCAATAGTCTCAGTGCTAAGCTAAGTAACTAGTCCACTATAATATTGATGAGTTTAGGAACGACCGGATAGATTTTCAATGCCCATCAATGATCTGAGCACTGAGTTTAGAAAACTTAGTCCAAATCAAATGAATTACTTGGGTTAACGAACATAAGAATTAAAGTTCGATTCAAATTAAAATTTGATATATCCTTACTAATATTGAAATGATGTTTCTTCAATTTTCAAATTCATTAGCTTTCAAATTAGTATTTAAAGCTTCTCAGAGGACATATATTTTTCAAGCTATTTGGAGAAAATTTATCATTTTTAGAATTTAGAAATGATAATGCCACTGATGTGGTTGAGAGATGAGCTGGGACCTTCTAGAGTCCTGTTTTTCCCTCCACAGGTAGAGAGACAAGGTTAGGCTCAGAGTTTTCCTGAATGGATTTTTGTAAATATTGTATATACTTGAGTATGTCAGCATTTAGCTCCTTACTTTGATTAGTTTCAAGTTTCTTGTTTGTTTATAATCATTTTTAATATATTTTGATGTTATTCCATATAATTTATTATAAATAAGGTCTGAATGAATTATGTTACCACTGTTATCAATGCATTTAGTTGCTACAGAATAGGTGACGATAAAGAAAAAAAATAATAAATCAAAACTAGAAATTAAAGATTTTTTTTTTTCAACTTTAGCCTAATTGTACATCTACAAGGTCTACCAATTAAAACTTCAGCTTCTTATGCATTCAGTTTCGAGATTCAGTGATCAATAAGTGAGTGAGCGAAACGTATCTTTCTTTCAGTTATAGAAATTTTATTGTTTTATCTTCAACCCTTCAAAAGTTCGAGTGATTATGACTTGCGTATTAATCCCGAGATTTTGCAGAAAAAAATAATCATTTTGTTTGTTATTCTAGTGCTCTAAATCTTCATATAATCCAGCATTTACATAAATTAAATGTTATAATAAATAATTGATAAAGGGCAAATTTCATCCCCCATCCTCTAAAAAAACAAAATTTTATTTAATTAATTTAAAAATTCATGACGTTTCGGTCTTTTCATTTTTGCCATTTTCAAACAAAATATATAAGTATGGAGTATTACATAAAGAGCAATGAAATACCACCAATAATGATCCTTTGAAATGCAAATGACCCAAATATACTTTGAAATCTTACTTATATGTAGCGCATATTTAATACAGTTATTGAGTTGTAATGGTATTTATTCTGGTTCCTTTTTCAAAACTCTTTAGTTTGACGAATACAAATAAAATAATGATAATAAAGGAAAGGTTATAATAAAACACAAATATTTATGCTCAGAATTCATATTTAAGAAAAAAAATAGAGATAATTTAGATACAATAAACGAATTAATAAAATAACTACAATTTGAAACAAATATGCAACTTACCAGGTACAAATAATTTAAAATTTTTGAAAATATAAATATATATATAAGTCCAGACATTAATGTTACAGTAAAGCTCATAGAATAATTCTTACACATTTAAGAAAAAAGATCGGATATATCATTTTAGGTTTACATATTCTTCAAATCTACTTAGCAAAAAATATATGCATGTTTAACATCATCAAGTTTTTAATAAAATAATTTGTCTAATGAATCTATTACATAATAAAAAACTTTGACGACAAATGTATTTGAATAATGTAAAAAAAAAAAAAAAATCAACTGAAAAATGTATTTACCAAAAATTAAAAATACCAAGATTTGAAAAATAAATAATTAAGAGAGGAGCAAGAAGAATAAATCATTAAATTGATAACACACTGATTTTATCAATAAATTATGATATCAATGTGTTGTTTTTTGCAACATGGCCAAATTAGTAAAGAATAAAATTCCAATTCACAATAATCAAATAACTTAGTATTATTTTTTGTTTTGAAAGAAGTTTGCTGACAATAATCGACCGAACTATTCCACTTTTTTCAATATTAAAAAAGAAATCATTTGTAGTAAGATACAAAATTGATTTCTCACAATTATATGGAATGAAAAATAGAAAAAATACCATTATATTAATTAGAAATCTCAGCTAATGCATACCTTTTAGTTAGAGATGAAAACTGAACTCCATCATTGCTATGTTTAAATTATGTTCAATTTCGACTACTATCACACAAAGTTTGAGCAAGATAAAAGTAGTTTCAAATATTTTAAAATAAAAAATATAACTGTAACAATCACTCACTATACTTTAGTTATATATTAATAATATACTTACTATGAAATTATATACATATTTACTGTAAGTCACTATTTATTATAAACAATATAATTTTGATCAATAGTATAATTATTTTAAGCATAAATTTAATTGAATTACTGAGATAAAATTACGCTAATAAGAGAAACTTTTAAAATTACATATAATTAGTAATCAGCTTAGCATCATTGATTTGTGTCTTTTTTTAAAGTTAGAATTCTTAAATCTAAGATAACTCTAAATTATTACCTATTTTAATAAATGCTATTTAAAGGAAATACAAAAACATATTTCATAATTTGAATATAAATATATATATATTACTGACTTTAGTAAAAAATTTAGTTATATGATGTTAGTATTTATATTGAAATCATTATAAAAAACTTCCTGTGAAATCCCTGTGTCACAGCTCCACATATGCCACTGGCAAAACTACCGAGCTCGCCACAAAGACAGCTTTATGTATAATAGATATATATTATATTCATAACTGAAAAAATGTATACATGTACTAATCTTACATCTAACTTCACACATATTATAGCCACTTAAATATTAAGGAATCATAAAAGACATTCAGAGCTAAAGTAATTTAATTCATTTTTTTAAAGAATAATTTTCTTTTTATTGTTGAAGCATGGAGACATCTTAAATATAGGTCACAATAAAAATTAATAATTGAAGTGGCTAGATTCACCTAGGCCTCGACATTTTATGAAAAGTTTTCAGGATTTAATACACCTGTTGAAATTTGTTTGAAAATAATACCAAGAGAAGTGGATTTCATTTAGGTTATGAAAATATACACATTATTAAATACTAAGTTCTTTTGGATTATATCTACATTAGCTCTAAATGCTTTATACAATAATAATATTACATATTATACTATCATATATTCTTTGAACTGTAATCAATTTAGTAAAAAATTTAAATTATAAATACAATTTAACTCTGTGTAAGATAATGCAGAATAAATAAGTATCTTAGTATTTTTTACTTAAGTATCATTAGTTACTTTTTTGTCACTTATTTAGAACTGTTACATTTTTATAAATACAAATGATTTAATAAATTATTATGATTCTATTAGTGAGGTTATAACATGAATCATAAACATGTTTTATTAAGTGTATGAAGTTTTAAAAAATGTCTCTTCTTAAAATTAAATAACTTTCTTAGACCACAAATGAAGGGTATCAAAATGATGATGAAAAGAACATTACATAGACAACGGAAATGTTTCCAAGGTCATTACATGAAATATAACAGGCAATGAGATCCTTTCGGCCTCATGAAGATTAATATTTAGAATAATTATTATTAATTTTCAATACAATATTTGGTATTTTATGATATATGGTTTCTAAATAATAAAAACTGTCATTTTACTAAAAGTGGTTAGTGATATTTAAGTAAAAAAGACCCATATTTTAAATAATAAGTAGAATAATTAAGAAAAAGTTGGGTTTTAGAATGATTTAAAAGTATTATTAGAAATTAGTGCTTAATATAAGACAACAATTTAATTATGCCATCATGGATCTATTCCGCACGACAGAGAGTTAAAAGTTATGAAACAAGTTATCAGCTATATCTAATTAATATTATTTAATAATACTAGGCCATAATAATAATTACTCACTAATAATTCATATAATTAAACTATAATATAAACGGCTGCCTGCTCAAAGAGCCGACAGACCCTTAATATATTACCACCCAAAGAAGCCCGCTCAATGCTGTTAAATGACTGTATTATATCACTGTCTAGATTATTAAATAAAAAAGTATGTACCATTATACAATTACATATACAACAAACAAAAAAATAATTACAAATTCATTGTGCGGAAAGAAGAAGACTAAAACACAACCATGAATTCTCAAGTCTGTCTCTTGAACTGTTATAATAAAAAAAATTATGCAATATTTAAATACTTTTTCAGAGTAGATATTAAACAAAGAAATGCAAAATTTGATGGGATAATTATTAGTAATATTTTGCTAAATTTTAAGCTTAATATGTTCTTTATGGACTTATTATTAAACATATATACGCACGCACATACAATCACACAATAAATACTTATTTTTAATTTGTGCCCTTAAAGTTCATTCGAAACCAACAAAATATTTCTATTATAAAAAATAATACAACTGACTTAAATCATTTTTGACTGAAATGTAAAATATGCTAACAATTTTTTAACTACTGGTACTAATTTTTTAGCACCAGCTTAAAAAAGCAATGTTTAACAGTCAAACAATCATTTTTGTTTGAAAATTTAACAATTTATTTTTTAAAAAACTTCCTATAAAGATATGATGTTTTGAGAATATGCAAACGATATATTTGTCAAAACTATACCAAAAAAAAAAAAAAAAAAAAACACACGTACATAATTATCTTATTTTATCATTGCCATCAAAATGGCAACGTACCTTATAAACTAATGTGCACCAATACCCAGGCGGAGAAATACAGTTACCTCGCAAATCAACCAATAAATTGATTGGTTCGCAAAAGGCAATTACTCTCCTAATATACATAATAAAAACTAAGAAAAACATAAGGAAGTATTTCTAGAATCAGAATAATTACACAAAAAAAATATTAGTCCTAAATTTTTATATAGAAGAGATATAAACACACACACATATATATATGCAAACAATAAAAAATATTTATAAAGAATTAGTGTGCAAACATAAGATTCATTATACAAGCAAATCTTGTATCTTGTATAAAGGACCTAACTCGGAAACCCTCCCCCCTCCAACTATGTGTTATTTCTAATGAAAAGTATCTGTGTATGTATAAATATATATTTAGACATACAGAAATACTTATAATAAAAAATACGCATATAAACATTAATATACACACATAAGATCGATTGTACAATCGAATATGAAAGTGATTGTGCTGGCCACCTTTTTATATTATGTATAACTCTACAACTATATATATTCAAATACTAACTTATAATAAAATATATATAAAAAATAATGAATAAACATAAGGTCTATTATACAAAGGAATTGTGCTGCTCACCTAATATAGTATTTAACTATATTAATAACAAACTAACAATAAAAAATATAATATACAAATATAAGGTATTTTAAACAAAGGAGAAAATATTAGTGAATCGGTGGAAGTGATAACCCTAAAGCTGGGTTTACACCAACAAATGTTGACAAAAAGCAATGATTGTTGGCAATATCTTTTTTTGTGTAACCAATACTCCTGAAAGTTTGTCAGTAAAAATAAAAAAAAATTGACAATTATTACAAACATTGTTGATAACAAAATATATAAAGCACCTTAAACGTTGTCATTTAAATTCAACATGAATATAAATATTTATGGAAAACAAAATAGCAAATGAATGAACACAGTATTAACAAGCTTGAGTTCTTCAGCAAGGTGCCTGTCGTGCTTATAGTATAAGCATCGACGATTTCTTTTGGTTTAGAAAATTTTCGTTTCGACAAGAAACAATTAAAGATATAAAAACGTAACAAAACTATCAGTTATCAATTTCCATGTAACACAAACACTTTTGTTGTGTTTGCTGGCGAGTTTTGATTTATGATAAGAAACTGATACTAGAGGGGGTCCACCATAAAGTGTATACCTGCCTTAATATTTAGTTTAGATTTTATTATAAATTGAATAATCACTAGAAAATGTCACATACTGTATATAATAATAATACATGAATTTTCTATGTAGCACGATTGATAACAACAAATTTTGTTAAGATAGATTTATAAACTAATTCGAGAGTTTAACCTAGATTGAAATATAAATATAACAATATTTTATCACCTAATTTACACATCACTACATAGAATATAACATGCATAATAAGTATTTATGAACAAAATAGGAGAAGGCGGGAGGTAAGATGACAAATTTAATCTTTCTAACTATCAATTAGCCTCAACGTCATAGCCGCATAAGATTTGCATAATGGTGGATTATGAGGCTCACTAGTATAAAAAAGTGTGTGTCCATGTTGCATTACACTGTGACCAAAAGTTTAGATACAGATCATTTTGAAATAATTTTAATTTAGCATTTCGAATATAAAAATGCAAGGAATCAATAGTCTACAGTAAGTTTTTCAACTTCTCACTAAAATATTCTAAACGTATAACTCCATACCACAAACACATAGGAGATCCATTTATTTTATAATAGTCACGGTTACTAATCAGTGTTACTTTTAATCAAAATGTCGTGGGAGGAAAAGATGATGTATTCTGCATGCGCTCAGATAGAAGCAAGGGTGAGCTGCGGTATCGGCGCTGCAAGCGAATCAAGTAGGATAATTCTGAGCGTTTCGAATGGGAACAGAAAGACGTCTGTCACAGAGACATAAATTTTGCTTTATGTATATTTTAATAACAGTCTGTGGTTCCTTTCACAGTTTTACATTTCTTGTTAGAGTTATATGTTTATAAACTTTGAAAGGTTAATTTGTTCTTTATGATGTTTTAAAATCCATAGTCTTTTTGTCAGCTTATCCCGAAGCTGAGATAAGATGATGAAAATAACAATTTTTGAGAAAACTCATGTTTCATCCCTTTGAAGAATTTATAATTTTGGTATTAAAATCTATTAGTAGGGGCCAGGAAAAATTGTATAAGTTTAACCTCCTCATCTTCTCCTAAACAGAGTATAGCATATATCTAAGTATTCATAAACTAAACACAACACTCACTCATAAATATATAAAATAATGTTTAATCTCTTTTATTAATAATAAATCTATCATATATTATACCAATACAGTTAACTTGCTCAAAATATGTGTGACCATTTATTGATAATTTCAGAATCGTCAAATTTTAATTAAATACTGTAATATCTGCAAAGATGAAAATTATGAATGCTTTAGTGTAATTGATTAATTATAAATATTCCACCTATGAAAAAAAAAACTATACAAGGGTCAAAACACCATAATCTCAATTCCAGTATTAAAAAATTCTTTAGAAAAAAAAAAAGTATCCTCCCTATTAAAATAAATCAGAAAAGACTTGAAATTTAAATCAATGATAACAAACTATGAAAACCAAAATGTTTGTACAGATCAGGGAAATTGAATTTATATTGCTGTATAGCAACTGGATTGCAGGAGAGTATTTATATTATTATTAGGCATGTTAACAATATATATATTATTCTAAAAATGTTGATTAAGCATTGGAATTTATACTGATTAGTTTAAAAAAATTATATTGTTTTGAACCATGCAGTATTTTCAATTGATATTTAATAATGAGATTAAAATCATTTTTCTTGAATAAAAATTAACATAAAGCATAACTAGAGCATTTAAAAAATAATGATCGGAAATAATTTTATTCTTCTTAATGTTTTCATTGATGTTCTTGGTGAAGAAAAGTAAATAAAAATTTAGGTAATGAATTATGTTAAAAATACAATCAAAGGTTAAAATATAATTTTAGCAGCCAAATTATTTATTTTTTAAATGAAGGTTGATGGTTGATCTTTTGCAAACAAAGTTTGCAGGAAAATTTTTTATCTATAGGAATCATAAAAAAATAAAATAAAAGTAAAAACAAATAAAAGCACAAAAAAAATATATATACATAAATATCAAAATAATGGATTCTCATTCAGCTAAAGTTATAACAAAATATTATAAATGTGGTTTTCCTTGTAAGCACTACAATTCATAACTTCATTTTAATTCAGTATTACACAAACAACCATAAGTCATATTACTCCAATGATTATGAAAACAGAATTGGAAAAAAAAGAAAATCATGAAACATTAAATTAGAATAAAATAATTAATAAATCAACAAAAATCTCCTCTCCTATGTCTCTCTTTCTTTATCTAGATAAAAAAGGCATGTATCTCTAGGATCAAGATAGGATAAATTTTATTTTAAATAAGTCGACATAGAAATCAAGATCTGATATAATTTTAGATTTTTAAGCCATAAAATGTACCTTTTTTGAGATGAACCGTAATTCTTGCAGAACCCCGAATTTCAATAATTCTTAGATGTCACGGTTGGCATAGGATAGTTGTCACACATTTAGATTTTAAAATTTAATATATTGCAATTTATGATAGTGTTCGACAAACTAAAAATCCGTTGAAATAGAGTACCTCAATGATACTGCGAGCACTTCAAATAATATGAAAAAAAAATTTATGATATTTTTAATAAATAAAAAATACCTCAAGTATGGCTTCTATAAAATGATTCAGTTGACAGATTGACTAACTCCAATTTCAATATTTTTTATTATTAATTTTAGTGACATTTCTACTGAGAAAATTTATACCTTTATTCATAGCTCTATATTTCAACACTGCAATCACCTAGTCCGGAATAACTTACTGTTTTTACAGACCTTATAAATTTTCCAATTAGAAATATCGTTCAAATGACTTCACTAAAAATGTTGAAATTGGAGTTAGTCATTCTGTCAACTGAAAGGCTCATATAGCAGGTACTAGTAAGAGAGAAAATTACAAACCAAACCTTTTATGACAAACGAATAGGTTAAGTACAAAATGGATTAGAGTAAGTTCTGAGGTAGCTGTGTCATATTGCATAACTATAAAGCTAGAGGGATATTTTCCAGCGGCACAGGCTAACCACTTATGTTGAATAGACTATCTTGATAGTATTATATAATATTTAAGAAAAGACTTGTTGCTGCAAACAGATGTTATTACGGCCTCCTGAAGTATATGAAAAGCCATTCACTATTACGATTAACTAAACTCCTCCTGTAAACAGTCTTTATACAACCGGTTCTGACATACGGGTGTGAAACATGAACGAGGACCAGTGAGAGAAGAATGTTAGTTTTCGAAAGGAAGAATGATGAATGAAGCATTAGACGTAACCAAGAACTAGCAGACTTATACAAGGAGCCAGATGCGGTGAAATATATCCAGATAGACAGGCTGAGATGGCCAGGCTACGTTGTATAGATGAACAAGACCTCAATACCATGGAAACTGCTTAGCGTGGAGCCGCATCTATGAGTAGACCAAGGACGAGATGAATAGATTGAGTATGTGCCGATGCCAGAACCTTGGAATCAGGAACTGATGGAAGATTGCTCAGGATAGGAAAACTCTTGTGGCAACCAAGATTCAGTAATGGATTGTCGAGCTCGGGATGATGATACAGGAAGAAAAAGTTTGACTGATGTCGTTATGTTTAATGCACTAGGGAAGACAGTTAATTAATGTGAGCATTCTCACAGAGTTATACTAGTAACTATTACTTCAAATTTGTATTCTTATTGCATTTTTTATCATTAATTTATTGACTTATATAATTAAAAATGTGTGTAAAACACTCGATGTGAGCAAGTTAAATTTAATTTTCATATTCACACACGATATACACATTAAGCAATATACACCTTAAAATTAGTACTTATATTAAAGTTGCGGAGCCTGTAACCTCTCATTTAGGTGGCGAGAGAGAACTCTCGGACCGACCAGGGTTACAAGAACTCCTCTGCTGTGGTTCATAGTGTCATTTCGAGTAGGCATTCTTTCGAATGTCGATAAAAAATTAAATAAATAAATTTAATAAAGAAAAAAAAAATCTTTATACAGTCACTAAATTGTATGTACATTATAGTATAACATTTGAGTATAATAATAGATTTTCCACCCATAAAAATTATTGTCTAATAACAATATTTACATCTTACTCGCCAATCAAGAGTACTATTTACAGAGCATATTATGCAGATGCATAAAGAAATGTAAATAAATCGAAACAGGATTTGATTTGCTACATTAATGGAAGGGATTAAAAAAAAAAAATTGTAATTCTAAGGATTAGAGAATATGTAAAGAAGGAATTTTGACATTTTTAGCAGTTTTCTAAAAAAAAACAAGAAGTTCTTGAGAAGCGAATTCACGACATGACGGTTAACATGGAAATACGACATTAAGGGAAAGCCCTTTCCCTAAAAAGGGACATCGATCCATGGAATTATTTATTTTTACAATTAATATGCAAATCTTAAATTTAGCTTTATACAAACCTATTTCTATATTTACAGTTATATTAGTAGGACACGGCATGAGCATGTAACTCTTTTGTTACCATGCGATAATTGAAAAAAACAAAACAATCCTGACACATGCGAGTCAGTAATATACAAGAAAAAAAAAATTAAATCAATCTATCCTATGAAAATTTACTTAATTATGTATAACTATTATACAGTATATACAAATTAAAAGAAAATATGAAATTTTAAAACTGTATTAAAAAATAATGTTTTAACTCCTTAGTTGAAACATTATTGTTTAATACCTGGTGTTTGCAGAGAGCATGTTCGAGAAATCTGAAGAAGATGGAAATTCTGAAAAGAGGACCTTTCTTAATGTAAGTGTTAATACATTAGTCCTCATCATACCAATCCCCTCCAAATCGGAAAAAAATGGATCTAACTGTTTTTAAAATTCAATACAGAGGAGTCCTGATAATCTGAAATTTGGTTTCATGTGAAACTAAAACAAGGGTATGGAATTAACAAACTAAAGCTATAATAAAACCAAAGGGATATAAAGAATATTTCAAAAAATTAATTGAATCAATTACTGTATAATTGGACCACATTGGTTTGAAAAAGTCTGTTAATATTTTTCGTATTTGTTTATTTTATATTTAAGCTTCTTTTCTGATTTGTTGTTTACCACCTACCTCACCATCGCTGGCATACGGGGAGTTGTTCTAGAGGTACAATCAAACCTATTCAAAACAGACTGAAAAGGTCAAAATTGGTCCCATGGGTTCGCCACGAGATAAAATTCTAACCAAGCCAGAGTTACATCTATTTTATTTTATTTATTATATTTATATCACATCTGCTTAAAACCGCAACATAATGTGTGGATATTAAAAAAATAAATAAATAAAACATTCATAAAAACCATACTGGATAACCAGGACTCCAGTATATAATCTTAAAATTTAATTATATAATTAAAAATGTGTAAGAGATAGTGTCGAATCTATAATTAAAAAGCTGATCAATTGTTCACGGTTAGAAAAAAATGAGTGTCATTTCAAGAAAACGATTTAAACTAATCCACCAAGCTACCATTATATTTACAACAACGGTATTCAAAAGAAGACCCTAAATCTACGACCTGAGGACGCTGTGGATATTAAAATATTATATAAAACTAACACTGATATTTACAGAATACATTTTAAAATACATCTGATAAACAATGTACATAATTGATTCACAAATATTAATGAACTAAAGTAAAACTGTAATTTCAAATTATTTCAGAAGAACCATTAAATTCAAAGAAAACTTTTGATAGTTTATAAAAAATTTTTTTTTTTTAAAACAATAATAAATAATAATAGAAATCTTACATGAGATAGATAATATCCATAATGTTAATAATTTAATGTATTGATTCTATTTATATTTAAATTCAATAAAGGACTTATATTTAAATTGTGCAAGATTGTTATTAGTTTAAAAGATTAATAAATTGATTTAAGTTTTTGATTTGATTTAAGAAAATAAATTAATATAAATTTTAAATAGCTATTTTCAACAGTGGATAAAGAAATTATCAAGAAACATTTTTTAAAATTAATTATAATAAAATGAAACACTACCATCTTTCAATAAAAAAAAAACTAAAATAAAAGAATATTTAAGATTATCAATAAAAAAAATTTATATATGATAATGGTGTTGTGCATTTGTGCGTGTATTGTTTCTCTTTGTGCGTTTTCACTACTCATACTCAATTACGACTTAATACTACAACATTCTAATATATATATTTATATAAATATATACAAAGAATAGAAATATTTTATGAAGCCAAAACTGCCATTCACATATTTATATTTACCATTTTAAAAAAATAATAAATAAATAAAAAAGGCCAAGAGCATAATCTTCAAAAATGAGAAAAATTAAAATAAAATTTAGGAAGAACGTCTCTGTTTCACAAGTCTCAATCATTTAACCAAAAGAAGATATTTAAATTTAAAAAAAATAAAATAAAATAATACAAACAAAAATGCAGCCGGGACAGTACACAGTACTGTTAAGATTATAGAAAGGGGTGGGCACAAGCTATAGTGAAATAAATTAACTAAAAAAAAAATAAATGTAATCATCATTCATTCACTAACAGTAAAATTAAACTATTTACTACTTGTCAGAAGAGCAGTGAGGTGCCCTAAGGAATTAGCCTTATACAAGTTGACTAACCTTACGTTTATCATATACCACAGTATAAAACCCTACATCTATCATATACAACAGTATACAATATTTACATATAATAGATATATTTGTAATGTTAGCAATCACTTACACAATTCCATTCTTCAAAAACTAACAAAAGAGAATTTAATTACATTACAAGATAAAATTTACACAACCAATAACGCATTTAACTTGCTCACAGTATTGTTGCAAAAACAATAAAATAAATAAAACTATATCACCCATTCAGAGAGAATGGAAAACTCATTTTGTAGGCAATAATTGGAAGAGAATGAGCAATGAGCTTTTAGATACATATAAAGAACCCGATGTTGCTCAAGTCCTACAAACAGGAAGGCTAAGTTAGAATGGCCATGTGGCACTTATGGGAGAGGAAGAGATGCCGAAGAAGCTGTTAACAGAACAGCTTTTTGGAAGAAGATGGAGAGGAAGGCCTTCGATGGACTTGATGGTGGAAGAAAGAAGAGACAGATTAATTTGCAGGAAGCTGATTGAAGAGGTCAGGACTCGTCAAAGTTGTAGTGTCCAACAATAACATTAAATGAATCATCAGAACAGGCTAGACTTTGTAATACACTAACCTCTTTCGATTTGTTCAATACAAATTAAATAATTTTTTATTGTTGCTAATATAAAATTGGAAAGTTATTTAAATCAATCTTTAAAAAAATAAATAATATAAATATAGATAAAAAAGGTTGTTGGTTTCAGTTACAGTGTTTTTAAGCCAACAAGTAAGGAAAGAGGTGATTTGGTCACAATTACGCTCAACTGCCAGGTTTTTTCACTAATTTCCCACCTTACATAGGCTGAGTGTGCCACAGGAGGGTCTACCGACTCTAGGGTTAATCCAAGACTGATGTAACAGAATAAATAATTATACCCCACAGCCAGTCTCAGACCCGTGCCCTGGAGAACAGAAGAATAGTACCTTACTCAACCCCACTCCCTGTGATTAAATTAAAGCCTGATATTCTTATTTGAATTCTGATTAATTAAACAGTCTAATCACAGTATGATAAGAAGACAAATTAAAATACTATTACTTCATTTACAGAAGACATATATTTTTTATTAACTTATAATTTAATACAATGAGAAAGAGGAAAATGGTAATTTTTGATTTGAGACTCTCTCATTCTGAAAATACAGTATCACTCATAAGATTATTACTTATGCACTATTTAATGAAATAATAATAATATTATACATCAACAGGTCAAAGAGAAAACATTTTAATGTGCGAAAAAACCCTGAAGGTTAATAACAGGACAGCAAATCCTCATCGA
This sequence comes from Nezara viridula, assembly GCA_928085145.1. Taxonomy (NCBI): domain Eukaryota; kingdom Metazoa; phylum Arthropoda; class Insecta; order Hemiptera; family Pentatomidae; genus Nezara; species Nezara viridula. The sequence continues at coordinate 12,716,686 of OV725083.1, read as the reverse complement.
TAACTGTTTAAAATACTATGTCATCAGTTTTTTTAATAATAATGCCGATATTATATATATATACAAATACAGAGTATACAAATTTTACTTGTATCAACTATATATATATATATATATATATATATATATATATATATATATATATATATATATATATTTTGTATGTAAGTAACTAAAGAGAGAGAGAGAGAGAGAAAGAGACTGAGGAAGAAAGATAATTTAAATAAGAAATACTGATCTTATCAGAAAAGTCTTGGTTCATTTTCCTTCTAGATTTTATAATTTAATTTCTAGAATACAACAGAACAATAAATAATTAATTTAGATAAATCATAATGAGATACTTAATTAACAATGCTGTAAGGAAAACCTCAAACATTAAAATACTGAAAATCAATACAAAATAAAACACAATCTTTAAATTGAAAATTAACATCATACCATATCATTCTTTATAAATTTCATAAAGACAACCATCCATATCACAGCTAAGCATTATATCACAAAACAAGTAATTATTTTATTTAAAAATTAGTGTGAAAGCCAAATATAATTAGAAAAATAAAAAATCAACGATAGATAACTGAAGAAAACTATTATTTCTTTCTCATTGGTTTTTAAAATTATGACAAATAACGAAATTTAAATCTTAGGCCAATAATAAGAAAAGAGATCATTATTATTTAAATAAAAAAAATGATCATTTATTGATTATTAATAACAAATTACTAGGTTTTTTTATAGTAACTAATTTAGGCAAAATCAGTCCTGTGTTATAGGAACGGAATTTCATTACGGGTCTTGTCTCCACGTGAAGGGATTCATAGTTGAATGAGGCATTTAGCATTAAAAAAATAAAGAGATCAAGAACTTAATTCTTACGATACATAAAAGATAAGTCATGAAATTATTTAAAACTACGAACTATCAAAAATAAAAAGATAAACTTTATAAACAATAGTCCTTCTACAACTTTTACTACAAGGAAACCCACACCATACATATAAAAAAGACATTAAAAATAACACTGCATTAAAAAAAAAAACAGAAGCTCTGAAATATATAACAGCTCCAATCAGTGCTTGGAAGTATAAATGTTATCTTAAATTTCTAGACTTTCCAAGACACAAGAGATGTTTTATCAATATCATCGCCTTCTTAATTAAAACACAAAAAAACAAAAAAAACAAATGAGAGATCTAAAATGCCTTTATAATCGAAAGGAGTATAGTATACCAAGTATAGATTAATAAAATTGTACAGCCTGTTTTAAGGGTAACATGATAATTTATCACATTCGAATTGAGTAAACTTACTCTTATTGATACTCCTGCCAGTTTCTTACAAAAGGAAGTTCCTAACCGATATTCGAAAACTTAAATTTCATACAGATTAAAATTATTAAATATTTTAATAAGTTAAAAAAAAATGTATTATTTATTGTAAGTAAAAAAGTTGAGATATTTCTTTAAACATGGAACAAAAGACTGTCTTTAGACATTATGTAAGAAACACAACAGGAGTATCGGGAAGGTCAGATGCTGTTGTTCGTAGCCAATGGGCCGCTTGCCAACAGAGATTCGGCAAAGTTGAAAACGGACTCTATGGAAGAAGCTGAAGTAAGTTCGTGCTTTGTCGTGCCTGAAACAAGTTTACAATCAATGTATATAGTTTAAAAATTTACAGTAAATATCAATAAAGATATAAAATAAACAATAAATATAATTGTGGGTTGATGGTTGACTGTAGAGAATAATTGAAGAGGAGGATGGTTAAAGTGATCAGTCAAAATAAAAATAAATAATAATATTATAATTTATTTTTGCTATTTTTATTTTGACTGATCACCCCAATCATCCTTCTCTTGAACAATAAATATAAAAGTTAAATAATACTATTTGATTTCAATAATTGAAAAGAAAATGTCTTGAAAAAAAAAACTTTGTTAAAAAGTGACCATACACAAAAATTTTCGAACTTGTAAATTTTTTTTTTCCTTATTAAAGATTCGAGTATTCCTAATAAACTTATTTCATTATAACAATCCAATTTTCTGATTATAGGACACTTTGAATATAGTTTTTCTTAATTTTATTTACTTTCACTTACCTATATATGAAATACACTGACAGGCAACAAATTTAACCCACTTGTTTTTTTCATGTTTTCATCTAAAAATATTTCTGCTTTGGATTGGTCTATTGTTTTTAATGAATAAATAAGTAATCTTTTTGTTTGTTTTCAATTAGGAATGTTAATATAGAGGACAATAACCCTTAATTCAATGAAATGATTCTAGATTCCAATGTTTACTTTCTATGGAATCAAAATGTTTATTCAGTATCATTGGTTCAGTGCCGTTTCTTACAGCACATTTCTTAGTCTCAGGGCTTTTAATTTTTTCAATATTAAGTTTAAAAATGCCTCTTAGTGCTGAGGATATTGCGAGTGGTGTGGCACTTATTGATGATGGACGTTTCATTAGATATGCAGCTAATGCCATCGGAGTTCCATATGAGACTTTACGAGATGCCGTCAGGCGTTTTCAGGAAACTGGTTCTTACAATAGAAGGCCCGGTTCTGGACTGCCTAGGGTAACAGAACCACGGGATGACCGGTTTTTGACTTTCAGAATTTCACGAAACCGGCACCTTACCGTTGTTCAAGCAATTCATCAGCTCAAGAAGCTAATCAAGTGGGTGGAATTTTTTGCCTGTCAGTGTATATAGTAAGGGAAAGTGTTGGGATTGTGAAAAATTTTGAATCCAAGTTTTCAATGGAAAAGCACGTTTGGGGTCTACTGAGTACACATAACCAGGTCTTCAAATGGTCTGTGTATGTTAACAATCTAGCTCTATTTTGTAATGGATGTAATTTTTCCTTTCACTTCCCTTTGTCTGAAATTACCTATTTCTGCCAAAAGAATGGTAGTAAGTGAAAGTTGTGTTTTTTTTTTTTTTTACAATTACAATATATTATTTCATAAATATGAGAATGTTAAGCCAGAAATTACTACTACTCACCAGCTGAAACACACTGGATTTCCCCCTGCTGCTCAGGTAGCATTTTGTCCAAGGGCTCAGAACTGGTGACCCAATTACGACCGACCTAAAATGAAAATAATAGCCAATTACAAATCATCATAATATTCAATCCCTAAGTACGGAAATGCAGTGTAGGATATTGAAATGTGGATTAAAAGTTTGGAAGAGATGTTAACCGAATATTTGGGCTTTTTCTTCATCGGATTTGGGTCAGGTTTAGGATTCAGAAAGAAGTGGATGATTAAAGTCTTTAAACTTTGAATTTTTTGGTGGTCGTCAATAGTGATTTGTCTTTGATTATAAGATTTTCAGTTATGTTAAGTAATTTTTGAGTTTTAAATTTTCTAATTTTTACTTTTAGTTAGTTAGTCAATTTGGTATAGTGTGTTATATCTGATACATAGTCCTGTGCCACTTCGATTTTGCTCTGCATTTTTCACTTAATAAGATTTGAATATATTACGGCAGGATATGTCTTGAATTATTAGTTTTATTGCTGGATGTGTTATTTATACTAGTTGTTATTGATGAGATCAATTTTTCTATGGCTTTATCAATATCTTGTTTTATCACAATTTTTAAGGCCAGTATATTTTCCAGATCATCACAAAATTTGTTCCAGTTTACTCGTCCTGTAATCAATTTAGAAAGTGAGAGTTTAGGAGCAAAGTTTGAATGTAATAAAAGCAGAACTCGGCTGTGATCTGAAGGAAGGTCATCCAGAGATTTGATAATGCCTTGGAAGGAGGAAATCTGGGAGGTGATAAATATATCCAGGATAACAGGACATTTTTTGAGGGATGTTGGCCAATAAATAGGATTCATGGGTGAGAGGATTGAATTACTATTGAAAGATGAGACAGGTGATAGGATGTTGGACAATCCCATCATTGGTGTTTAACATTACAGTCTCCTTCAAATAATAATGCATGATCCGAGGGATTGAAATAAGATTTCAATAAGGATGCACAATGTTATCTTTATCTATAGATAATCAAAATCACCTAATTTTGACAATTATTAATTAAAATTTAACCTGATAAGAGAATTAGGAGATATACTAAAATATAATATAACATACCTCAGATAAATATTCTGCTAACCGGGATGAAACAGCACGAGGTATCCGACCATGAACTGAGTCTGTAAGAGCTATTGCTTTCACTCTCCTTAAGAAATCTTCCTCGAAGTTTGATGCCTAAAATAACAGCAATGGTTCATAAAATATGTATATGCATGTTTATGTATATATATATAGTATGCACAATAGTGTGCCCAGCCTGCCAGCACTGGTTATGTCGATAGGATATCTCTAGGTGACTAGGAGAAGCTGCATCTTATTACCCTTTCATCCATAGTCAATTGTTAATCATCAGTGACTTCTTTTCGTATTGAATACACAATTTTTATTATATTCAAAATTGTGGGAAGACTCTCTATTTGGTTAAATGTACATTTTAAAGGCAGGATGGAGCTGTCCAAGAGGGTGCCCTACTTAAAATCTATGTTAAAAGATATGTATAAAATTAACTGTTTACTAAGATAACCATAAAAATAAATATGTAGTTAACTTGATGTTAAGGTTATTACTTACAAGACTCATTGTTACCACTCCTCCAAAACTGTGGGCTATAAGTAAAATTTTTTCTGCAGCCGTCGGAAGAACGTAGTGTTTCCAAACTGTGCTTGCATGTTCACTTGGATTACTACTACCCTAAAGAAATCAAATATAAAGATACCGAATAAAAAATTGAAATAAAAGGTATTACTTTATTTGAAAAAAAGAAAGAAAAAATATATGGCTATTTACAAATTATTTCTTCCTTATCCAAACTCTGTAAAGTTTAAAGACCAAACCGAAACATATGATGTATAAAATACCTCGATAGGAAACTTCTTGCCATCGATAAGCCTGTAGTTATCATTAGTGTTCATAACGATTACTCCATAGCCTAAGTTGATGGCTTTCCTGATGTAGGGTATCTGAGTTCCAGTCTCCAAGGAATCATTAATAATTAAGCTGAAATAGAAATATATTTGTAAGTATTCTATAAATAATAAATGTGGTGTGTCCACTCACACGACTTTCCTACCTATGTTAGAAAAGTTTTAATATTTTTATATATGTCTATCAAGAAACAAAACAAATTGAATTAGATTTATTTTCCTGAAAATTGATCAAAGAAAAGATTTGAGTACGATTTATTTGTAATTTCAATACCCTCTAATATTGCTGATCAAAAACTTTTCGACATAGCCTAATTTTGTCAAACAATAATTCCTGCTAAAAGTAGAGGTAATAGGGAAGCTTGTGTGATGCAGGCAACAGATTTTCTTACTTTCACTAAATTATCTTTTCTCTCTCTTTCATCACTTTTTGACACTAGGATATGTACCCGTAATCTTACATTAGAAATTGAATAGCTGTAACTTCGTTAATAGTTGTCTGAAATGAACAATTTTTATATAGTTTTATAGGGAATTTCATTACCTTTCAAAAAAAAGGCTAAACGGCGTTTTTTCGGACTCAGGGGGCTCAGAAACATATAGATCCGTCGAAAACCGCATCTCCAAAATTTGACCCGATCACAATACTTTCCTTACCTAGTATAGGCAGGAAAATAATAAATTAAAACATGTGTAGAAAATAGAATACACTGTATCATCGCTAATACTGGTTCGATTCCGATGATTTTTTTTTGTTTTGTTGGTAATTTAATTACCTTTCAAAAGTTTTATTATAAATTTTACCATAGAATATATACTTAGCGAGTATGAGTTGGAACACAAGATCTAATAATGACACTACAGATAGAATCTTGAGAATGGACAAGAAAGGACCCGACCTCAAATGAAAAATACCGGTTGGAGTTTTTTTAAAACCTTTTGAGCGAGCGGAAATCATGAGAACTTAACCCACTCGTCAAACCGGAGCAACAATAGAACAGTAGTACCTCTTATTCCTATTTATAAAATGATGAAGTCCGTAAGAGTGCTTTTGTGTGCGTATGCCAGTTGAGGTGTTACAAATGTTAATTGCCCAGCTAAGGGTGATAGGAGATATCAGAAATTTTTGAACAATGCATATCCTGTAAGATAGCCGGACAGAACTATTTCTATTTTTTTTTTTTTCTTCCCTTCGCCATAATAGGTTAAATAGGGGGTTTTCTTGGGTCAGGTGATTAAAGCCAGAAGTTAAAAGCCCTTCCCCCACCCTGGCACACCAATGCGAAATCGTTTTTATTTTACAATGATGAAGAGATGGCTGACCATGATATAATATGAGAAGGAGATGGTCTAAGGGCTGCGGTCAAATAAATACTAAATTAAAAAAAAATAGTATTGTTAATTGTTACGCCTTATTACATTGGCGTAATAATAAATTGTTATATTAGTGTAACAATTAAAAATACCATTTTTAAAAAAATTTAGTATTTATTTGACCGCACCCCCTGACCATCTCCTGCTCGTAATTATTTTATCTTCAGTTTATCTGGTTAATAGGCAACCTCTTGTTATCTTTCCGTGGTGACAGGTCTTCTTTTTTGTGGCAACGGGTTCACATAGATGAGGACCTGTTCCTCGCTATTTTAAATAACATTATGCTATTTAGCCTCTCAAAATAAATAAAATGTTGTGAAATAAAAAAGTGTTTTGTATGTATTTATGTTGTATATATAAAGTGTAATATATGTTGTTTTTCGTCTACCAAAATAAATAAAATTATTTCATTGAAGTTTTATGAAGTCCCAGGAGGAAGGAACTTGGGTCTCTCTGTCTTAAGTGCAGCCGAGTCTGAAACACCAGCCCATATGCTGGGAAAATGACCCAACAACTCCCTTCTCATAACATGCCGGCACCATAAGGTCAAGTTTAAATTAATGAGGCTCCTTAGAGAAAAGGAATTCACCTGCTTCGACGAGGTCTATTGCATCGAAAGTGAAGGCTCAACCAGGTATGCGGACGTTGTTGCATTTCCCAGGACAGGAAAGACTGCTCTGATATTGGATCCAACTGTCCGCTTGTAGATCAATGGCCTCGATTAGGCGGGTAAAGCGGAAAGGAAAAAGAAAAATGTATCCCTTTTCTAATAGAGAAGTTCTGTCGGACCTTTGGAGAGAGAGTTCACCCTGAGAGAGTCTTGCAGAATGATCCCAAAAAGAATAATGAGCTTCCTTGAGGAACTCGGTGTTGATGTTGGGGAGCTTGCAATATTGGCCAAGAATATTATTCTGGACTCCTTGGGGATCATCCATTATTACTTGTATAACAATTGACAGTGAATTTAGAAAGTCTATTATCATTTATTTATTCAATTTTAATTTTTAACTTTGTCTTATCTTTTTATCTATATTCATGGAAGTGCGTTGTATATGTCTATGCAATTAATCTTGTATTTCTCGCATATGATGGTATGATTATCATACATAATGGTAATTGTTTAATGTGGTATATTAGTGATATGAAAAGAGAGAAAAATAAAATAAAAATATGTTTATAAAACAATGGAATAATATAATGTAAGAGCTATGTCCATGTGGATTGATCAGTATGCTGTGTATAAAGCAACTCTATATAGTAGGGCAGCATTACTTTCAATAAAATATTTCTCTCTCTCACTCTATGTTGTAAAATAAAAGTGTTTCGTTATTATTACATTTCTTTTTGTCTATTTCAATTTCCATAAATATGAATACATAGATAGGTATTATCAGTATCAGAATTATCACTATTCAGGTTATAAACATTGGCGGATAAGTCACAATTACTAAAGGGCACATAGGTAGCTATGAAGTTTCCAAAGACAAATAGGATACTACTTTGCAAGTGTTGCTCAATTTCGATGGGTGAGCCAAGATCTCATGTTTACACTGTAAATGGAATTCCGAGAACGGCTGAACATTGATGTGTTATATCCTTCCTTAATTTGGATCCCAATTTATAACTTCAGCTGACTCCAAAGTGGTCCTTTTCAGTTAAAATCGTTCAGTTAGAAGCCTTAATCAGAATTAAATAAACTGTTTTTGACTTCTGCTTGCTCAAATAAGTTATGCAAACACGGAATAGTTCTCTTTCAATTGAGATCAGGGCCTTATCAGATGGTTTAGTCACCTATGCCTACATTGGGATACACTCCGCCATTCTCGGGATCCATAGTGTGATGATGAGATGTTGTGTCATCGATCAAAATGGAGAAACACTTGTTAAGTAGAAACTAAAATTAGAATAAAATTATCCCCATTGCTGTAAATTCTCAGCACTGATTTAGGAATAACCGTTTGACATAACGAAACATCAAAAGCAGGAAGGGAGTAAAGAAATTTCAGATTGTAAAACATCATACAGTTCATATCGCAAAGTTTAGTTTTGTAGTATGTACGTTTGTGTGTGAGTGATTGAGCATGTATTCTTGTTGCACCTACAAACTCAATTTATAAATCTGATTTACAAATTAATTCAACATCAGATATAATTTTAAAAAACACATAACTTCAAACTAATTAATGTATCATTATTAAATGAAATAAAGATTGAATCGATAAATTATTTGACATAAATAAAAGTAAAATCATTTACCTCCTGGCCCACTGTCCAGCCCTCACCACCCCAGTGCCATGGATCAATACAGCCAGTTTGGGTACTAAATGTGCATCTTCAGAAGCAAAAATAAATGAACTGTTGTCGTTCCCTGGAGGTACCGGAAGCTGTTTGAGGCCCAAATCCCTCAACATAGTGTAAACTTCTTCAGTAATTATCTAAAATAATTGTAACAAAAACACATAGATAACAAGTAATACACTACAGATTACACCACATTACACAATACTTGAAAACATATATTTTAGGTAAAAAATACCTCTCCGAGGGCTTCATAATGCTTCTGGTTATAGCTCGGATCTGAAGAAATATTGAATTCAAAGGGTGCATCAGTCGATTCACCTGTTTTTTGATCAATTTTCCTCAGCTTTCCACAATCATTGAAGCGGTATCCAAATTCTTCCAGGGTTTTGGGAAAACACAATTCACCCGAAGATGACATTGTTGTTATGTTCCTTGGGAATAAGCCAGAAAATTTAGATAACATAAACTTACTAATGACATTTTTTTTAAATAATGGGAACATACTGATTTGACAAGAGAATTACCAAAAGAATATAATTGTACTCAAAGCAATCTAAAATCCATCTTGATTGTTTTTAAAATAACATGACAGCTTTGAAAATAAATTGTAACTACGATACCATACAGAAAACAAATGAACTAAAAATGATTTAGATCGTAGATAGCCGGGTTTCAGGAGTCTGAATGATCGGCGAAATCAACAGATGAAGGAAAGAAAACAATGTCATCCAGATAAAACCCGACTATTTACGTTCACTGTCATGGCCGGCGATTGGGAAAGGTCAAAGGACAAAAGCTCATGAATTCTCGATATTTTTACATTTTTCGAATAAATTGATAAAACTTTCACAATTAATGTATAATAAAACATGATATTTATTCGTTAATGTCATTTATTATATTATTATTATTATTTTGATAAATTAAAACATCGCCAGGTTTTATGTTGGTACCTAAAAGTTTAAACCATTTTAAAAAGTGAAAGTAAAATTTCAACGGTATTCGTTAAAGTTTTAGTTTTAACTATAAGATCATTTACAATTTCTGGTTACAAAAACTAAAGATCATTTTGCTTATTAAGAATATAAGAATTGTTTTATTACCAACAAGCAATACATTTAATTTCTTAATTAATAAAGGTTTGTATAATCTATTTGCAGTACAAAGTATTTATCCAAAAAAATATTACAATATATATATTTTAGTTTTACAGAAATTATTTTCTTTGATAATTATAAATAAGAACCCTGTGATTTACTATCTGAGACTATTTTCAAGAGGTTTTTAAACTTTTTGTTCAATAGATGATGGTAATGTAATAATCATTTAAGTTGGGGAGCCAAAAGTACAATTAGAAGTAGGTAAGAAAATGGCTTCCTCTGCTCAAGGAACATGGTTGGTTTAAAAATTTGTTTAGTAGATTAATTTTTAAGTAGGTGGGCTTTGTTTGAGGTAAATAAATGGTTTGAAAGAGCCCCAAAAATGAGTAGCTGAATTTAATTAGAGAATTAATTAAAAAGTGAAATATATTACTAACAATATTTTCATAGTTTATCACAAGCTCCAGATATGGGCTGTTATAAATTTTTAGAGTGGTTTATTTAGTTTATAATTTATAATAAAGAAATTATTGTTGAATCCGTATTTGATTATTTTAAATTGCTTTAAGAACTTGAAAAATATTTCAAGTATCATATCTGACAATCACTAATAATATTAATCATTTAGTAATTATAAAGCAATGTACGTTTCAATTTTCTATTGTGAATTATTAGCTTACTTATGTATTATTAAAAAATTAATTTTTTTACTAATGCATTAGTAACTATCATAGTTAATATATAATTGTAGTAATCCTTAAGGAAAAAATAATAACAAAAAAAAATTAAATGAAACAAAAAATAAAGTCTTTAAATAATAAAACCTCTCGCAATTTTAAGTAATTTATTAATTAGTTTTGCTCCATTGAAGACATTTCTGGCTTCTGACCCATCATCATGGATGATTTTCTTTTTGTTCTTACTTAAAAATTCTTCAACGCTTCTTTGTCTGTCATATCTATCTATAAAACATGCCTTAAATTGCTATTAAACTAAATTTTTTAAAAATTTTTGGTGAGTGATTCTCACGTTTCATTTTCATATTTTACCTATTCCTCTACATCTATCTTAAAAAGAGAGAGAGAGAGAGTCAGGTTTTGAAGATCAAATGGATTTATTAATCCATTATAAAAATTATTACATTTACTTATTATATTATATTGTTATTTGGTGATTGAACAATACATTTTACACATTATTTGTATAAACCAAGTACTATTTGTTACAAATGACTTTTAACTAGTTTTATTAATCGATTAATAATAAAAATATGTTTAAATTTTTTATTTTACTGCTATCAACATAATATATTGTTTTCACTTCTTTCCTCAATGATCCAAATAGTTATAAAATGCTTTTAAAAATTATAATTTTTAAAAATAATTTACTGTCTAAAAATTAACTTATTTTATTTTTTATTTCCTCAACCTAATTGGTCGACGTTACGAACTATACTTCATCTTCATGGCTTCATTCATCTAAAATAGTTATAAAACTTTCATCAACCTTAAGTATATTTATTATTTCAAACTACTGCTACAATCAATGTAAGAATGAGAAATGGCTCATATATACTATTATATTTTTACCTTTTCTTGCTATTAAAATATTTTTCAATTATTAGTTAAAATTGTCTTGTTATTATTATTCTTGTTATTATCTTTTCTGTTATTATTATTGGTCAATGCTAATAGAACTGCTTGTTTAAGTATTGTTATATTATTTGATTTAAAGTTATTGAAAACTAAAAAATATTTATATTAATTATGACCAATGTCATCCATTATCTTTAACTATGCATTTCAGACTGCACCTCTCTGTTAATGTTTATTATAAAGGTATTATTGCTAATCCTTTAAGTCTTATTTCTATTAATATTCATTTTTTTTTAAATATTGAAATTCTTTGGAACGCTATTATGAAGAGGATGGGAAATGATGGATTGAACAAGCGGATCTTTTCCAAATTGATAAAACTTAAAAACATCAAAGGGCAACCTGAACAGATTGAAAAAGGAATAAAGGGACAAGAAATCAGTGAAGAGGACATAGAGTAATTTAGAAATATAATAGATAGAAAGAAGGTTCTGTTCTTGTGGTGGAGGGAAAAAAGAAGGAATTAAGGAGGTGGACAAAGGAGCAAAGAAAGGAGATGGAGAGAAGATGAGAAAGGAAAGCCAAGAAACATGTGGTCCTTAGTTGGCTTATATTGCAATAAATAAATAAAGAAATATTAATTTTATTTATTATGTTTAAAATTATTTTTAAGCTTTTTTTTTACTTTGAAAATACTTGGTAAATCAATGATATAAATATTATTAAAACTTTTGAACTGATTTATTTCATTCAGTTACATTCAATAATAATTTTTACAGGGTTGCCGATTCCTTTCTGCGCCGTTTCAAATGCTTCAATAGTCTTTTCCAGAGAAAAACGATGAGTTATGAGTTGTTTTACATCCACCTTGCCCGAAGCCACTATTGCCAACGCTCTTGGATAACTGAAATCATCAAGATTAATTGTGATTAGCATTAGTTGTAAGTACAGAATTTATTGATAACAATACTAGTATTTTTCATATTCTTATTTATTCGTTCATTTGTAAAACATGCCAAAGTTTTCGATACTCACTCATTACAATATCTGAAAACTCCTCGAATATCTATCTCCCTTGCACAGGCATTAACAAGAGGTATTTTAACTTCATCTTGTCCCATCCCCACTAGTACGAAAGTACCTCCATTTTTGGTTGCCTATTTAAAAAAAATTACAAATCAGGTTATTTTATTAATTAAATTAATTGTTTTTGTTTATTAATAATTTATCTTTTACCTTAAGGCCTATGTTAACAGTGTTTTCATAACCAGTACAATCGATTGTTATACCAGGTTTTTCTCCTAATGTTTCTTCAATTTTTTTAGAAACAACGTTGATATCATCTTTAGGTGTAATCTGTAAGGTGTAATCTGCACCGCAGTTTTTGGCTATTTGAAGTCTACTTTCGATTATGTCTGAACATGAAAAACAAAAAAAATTATTGAACTATAAATGTACATATACATATACGTATGCATTACAAAGTTTAAAAAATATTTGCAGAATGTGGGCTATCCATAGTTAATGTCTTAAGATTAATTATAATATAGTATAATAAAGATTCAGTGAACCCAAAGGTTCAATTTCAAAATCATCCATGACAGTCTACATACTTCATAGAAACCCAACCTTGCCATATTAGCCTTAACGCAATCCTTCGCTTGAGTATATCCTTGGGCACTTTCCAGTCAGCACAGTGCATATTAACCTTTTATGGATTCTCTCTTAACTAAATCTAACAATTTTACATGCCCATTTTATTTGCTGCAATGCAATCACCTCAATTGTATTTACTAAGTATAGTTAACTGCCTAAATTCTTAGGTTTATCCATCCATCTTTGGTCCGAATATTCTATGCAATACTTTATTTTAAAAAACCTTAAGATATTGCTCGTCCCTTATTATAATCAACCATGTTTTACATCCATATATAGTAGGAAGGATTATAATTTTTTTAAATTTAAATTTTTAAGTTAACGGGAAGCACAAGTTTTGCAACAGAAAAATAATAAGCCATTTCTCATCTTTAACTTATCCTCAATTTCGTTTTTTTTTTTTCTAGTTATTGAGGACTCTAAATACTAAAATTTCTCAATATGTTCAAAAGTGTTCCCTCATCTATGTCACCGACATAGTAGCCATTTTTACAACTGATCATATATTTTGTCTTAATCAGTTAAGATAAATTTAGATTCTTATTGTATGTGTAGATAGTTGACCATATGATAATTGAAGGACATAGTACGGCAGTTTATCAGGAAAAATCAAAATCAAATAAATATTTACCAATTATTTACGTATTTTTTCTTAAGAACTTTTGGATCATCACTTCCTCAATTTTTTTATATTTTGGGTTTAATAAAAACCTATCAAAATTTTCTGTGATTTGATGGTTAGTGTATTAAATATATGAAATTTCAAATTTGGAATATAAGTCAATAAAACGCTGATTCAATTCCATGAATCTCTAAATATTTATTCTAAATTAATTATAGAATATAATTCTTAGCCTAATCAAGTTACCGTTTTCATAAAAAGTTGACTTGATTAAAGAAGTTGTGGTTTAGATCTAAACATATGAAACCACTAAAACATGCCAACAGTGATTTATTCATTTATTTGAAAATTTTGAACAGTTATCTTTTTATCTAATAGACTTAGGTTTGAAGATCAAAAATGCCCATCTATCTCAATTTTAAAAAAATTGGATGTAGTGAGTTTTCTATTTCACACTATCATCTATAATATAATATTTACTCATTTTCTTTGGTAACTAACAAAATAAATAAAACAAAACCTGTACTACTACAATAATAAAAGGTTTTGAGTTAGTACTTTGTCAGGAAGTACTGTTTCAAGGCCAACGGTTGTGCAGGGAGGTGATCAGGCCTGGATCACGCTCAACCGCTATATTTCCTATCCTAATTAATTATTTAATTAAGAATACCAACATCATAGAGGTTTGGTGTGTACCAGGAGGGTCTCCCAACCCCAGGGTCGATCCACAGCTGATGAAAAACTACCAGATATCAGCTGGATTCGAACCCAGAACCTTTGTAGCCCAATGCCTAACTCATTGAGCAATTCCACCCCCTTGGTAACTAAATATTGCAATAAATTTATTATTTTAAGAAGTTAATCAGGGATGCAGTCAATATATAATACTAAATATTATAAGTATTTTATAACGTTTCATCAGTCTCCTTCTTCTTCTGTCAGTGCCTAATAAAATGAGATTTTTTTTTTTTGTCTCCCCTTCCTTGCCTTTTAGGTTAGGTTTTTTCCTGGGCCGAGGGAATTAGAACTCGTAATTATTTTTCTATCCCAAACTTCTGTGCTGAGCAAATGCATTAGCCCGCTCGGCCACCCTGCCCTCAGACAAAATGAGCTGATAAAGACTTAAAATGTAGGTTGAAATGTTGATAAACGCAATAAAATACTATTGCAATACATAGATATATATATTGGCTGCACCTCCAACCAAATTCTTCTCAAATGAAGGCTGCTTTGAGAAGAAGTTGATGATATATTCCGACGATATGATATTCCTGTCGGCAACAATATGGTGATATAGTTGTATTACTATTTATTAGATTATAGCAGTTACACAGAGTGTGGTAATCAGCAGCGATACCGACAGAGGGTATAGCTGGGACCTATAGCGTTCTGTGCCTAAAAGTATTTATAATTACAGTCAATCATCTCCATGCCATTATTATTTCATTAAAAACTTAAATTTTTTTTTTTTTTAAATTACCTAAGCAAATCAATGATTTGGCACCCATGTATTTAGCGACAAGTGTAGTGACAAGACCGATGGGCCCAGCACCCAAAACCAGAACGGTAGAACCCAAAGTTACTCCTGCTCTTGAACAAGCATGAACGCCAACTGATAGAGGTTCTAAAAGAGCTCCTTCATCCAAGCTAACATGATCTGGCAGCCTAAAAAGTATTTAGCATAGATTAAGAAATTATTTTAATGACTAATTCTTTACATAATTTGTTATTTGGTATTTGGTATTTCTTGTCACTTACTTGAAGCAGAAATCCGCTGCATGTGTATAGTATCTCGATAAATTGCCATGGTCAGGTGGAGTCGCACAGAATACCACATCAGGACAAAGGTTATACCTTCCTTCCTTACAGAACGAACATAATCGACATGGTACACCAGGCTCAATGGCGACACGGTCTCCTAATTTCAGGAAATAAACATGAATTAAAAATTATTAAATTTATATGTTGATATTAATTATTATTTTTGTTTTGTTGTATTCTCTTTAAATTTAAGCTTTAAAATATGTATTTCAAATTTCATACTCCAGAGCAATGGCTGTTAAACCTAAATAATCCGTAGAGCCCCTCTTGAACAAGAGTTTTTCCCATGGATCCCATTCCAACTCTTGGCATTTTATGTCATTATGTTGATAAATAGTTAAATAACAAAAGTTTTAACCATGGATTAAACATTTTTTAGAAATTTTTAAAAAAATCCATTTTAACAGTTTCTGAGAAACCTTTTAGGAGAAAAGTTTCTTAAAATATCTAATAAAGTTCTAGATTTATGTTAAAAGTTTATAGCTTGTATTTATTCAAGTTCTTAAAAAAAGTTTCATTAAATGAATAAAATAAACAGTAATTGGGATTATATTAGAGTTATAATTTGTCTTAAATAAATTATAAATTATTCTAATGTGTAGTTTGTTTGAGTAGCTAAGAATAAGTCATTTTTAAATAAACTTTTTTGCGAAATCGACAGGACTTTCTGTAAAACTTTTATAATTTTTATCAAAAGTTACAAGGGAAAAAGTTTTAGTTCCAAAAGAGCCGAAAAACTATCGACTTTTTAAAAATAAAAGTTTTTTTCCGCTTCATGCCATAGTTTTAATCAACTATATTCTTATTAAATGAGTTGTTTGAATAAAAAGTAAAAGTTAGAGGATGTAAAGTTAATTTCAAAATTATATCACAGAACCCAAATAATGACTATTAAAGGTTCACAGACCCTTGCTGAAGCATCCGCTATTCTAGAGGAAGTTTTTAATATTACATTTTCATAATTCACATATCTTTATTTTTCCATTTGTGATGTTTCGGACAGATGTCCATTTCCACATCTAACATCCATCTAAAAATGATGCATATTTTATTTGATTATACTTCTGTATAACTATTAGAAAAAAAAAATCTGTTTTTATCTACTTCTACATGCCTTCATTATTTTTATCTTATTAGAATTCAAACATTAAAGTGAGTAGAAAAAAATTAGTTTAAAAATATGCCTTGATAGTTTTTAAATTAATTTATTTATGTATGATACACTACAGGAAAAAAAACCTGTACCTCTACAATCCATGACGGGTTTAGGCACAGTACTTTGTAAGGAAGAACTTTTTTTTGGTCAATGATGATTTGGCCAAGATCATGCTCAATAACCAGGTTTTTCACTCCTTAATTTATTATTTAATCAAGAGTACACCACTTAAAAGATTCTGGGTTTGCTCTAGGAGGTTCTTCCAACCCCAGCATCAAACAGCAATTAATGTAACAAAATAAATAATAACTTGCTAAAGGTGGACTTGTATCTGAGAACCGGTGCATATGAGCAAAGTTCTTTACTCATTGAGCTTTCCCACTTCCATTAATAATATTCAGATATAATAAACTCACATTTTATATTAATATAATAAGTATTATAATTAATAAGTTAATGTTATGTTCTTACCCACTTTCAAATTCTTCACTTTAGAACCAAGTTTAACAACTGTGCCGCTCGCTTCATGACCCATAATCATAGGCTCTTTTACAATGAAATCGGCGATTCTTCCATTCTGTAGATAATGAACATCTGATCCACAGATTCCTACCGACCCCATTTTTATAAGTACCTCTAAAAGAAATAAAAATAGACCATACATTAATTTTATTAACAATAATATTTTTCATATCTTCAAAATAATATAGCTAAACAGTTATTATGAAGATAAATTATATTAAAATAAAAAAAATTACCGTTTTATCAAATTCAAGATTTCAAAAGACTGTAAATATTTTAATCCTATTTAATACTTAATACTCTCTTTAGAGTATTCTCTAAACTTGTTTAATCCATTAAACTTTTTCAAAAAAAGTCTCAGTTTAGTTATTTGTTTTAAAGAAAAATCATGTGTCCTACGAAATTCTAGTAATTTTAAAGCATTATTGGAAAAAAAAATTCACAGCCGCTGAAGTAACAATCCTGAAATTATCAAATATGAAGGGGAAGGTGTACTTGACCATTGCACTGCACGGCGTTGGTTTAAAAAATTTAGCAGCGGAAATACAAAGTTGGAAAGGAAGAAGAGCTCCGGAAGACCATTAATAGATATTGATGAGGTTCTGCAGGAAGCTGTTGAGTCAAATCCGTCCACAAGTACTTCCAAACTTGCCGGGGAGTGTGGTGTATTGAAAGATACTGTTAGTCGCCATCTACTCTCCATGAGAAAAGTATGGGTAGACTGGTCTCTCACAAACTTACTCCTCAGCAATCAGCTAAGAGGTTAGAAATTTGTGAAAATTTATTGAAAAATCCTTGCCTGAAAAACTCCTGCCTCATCCACCATATAGTCCAGACCTCGCATCATCAGATTACTACTTATTTAGATCCACGGCCCATTTTTCTTCAAAGGAAAAAAATTGATAATTTTGCATAACTTGAAATTGCGGTCTAAGAATTCTTTGACGGCATCCCAAAGAATGGTATCAGCATGGGATTGAGCAATTGTCTATCAGTTGGCTAATGAAGGTAGATAACAATGGACTATACTTTGAGTATTAACTGTATTTTATATCAAAGAAATAATAATACAAATATTTTGTTGAAAAACGGTCATTTTTTTTTTTTTATACATGCTATTATAAGATAAATAATACTGAGATAAAATTTAATATAAAAGAGCTAGAGGTTATCTCTAGTTTATTGGATATTTATTTCAAGCTATACCCGATATGCTAAATATTATTTAAATTTTGTTAATATGTTTGTTTTATGAGTATTTAAAGAATCTGATACATCATACAAATTTTACTTACCAGTCTTCTGTTAGTAAAAATTAGTAGAAATTAATTTTTTTTAAAGTTAATAAAACCTGATAACTTCCTCTTCTATTCCTGATAACCCTCCGAGGTGTCTGAAAAGAAGATGGCCTCGGGACCTTCTAATATAGAACTTTAATTTGAGTTGTAACAATGGTTAGTTTCTCTTCATGTTGTACATGTCATGTTAGCAATGTCACATTTAAATATTGTATTTTTTATGTAATACAGTTGTAAATTTCATTAAAATAAAATAAAAATAAAAAGTTTTTTTTTCTAGTTTTAAATTAATTAAAGTTTTAATTTCATTTTAAGGTTTAATTTAATCTAATTTTTATTTTAAATGAAAAATAAATAATTGATCACTAACTTCTCTTCATATTTGGGGCAAATACAACATGCGGTTTATGAGATATTGACAGGCCTTTCAAGGAACATAAATTTTCGTATATATGAAAGAAAATAGAGGACAAAATTAAATAAAATCGATACAGCATCATTATTTTACCAAAACCCAACTTACTTACAATTTTGAGCCAAATCGAACGAGCTGTTTCTGAAATATTGACTTATCTAAGAAAATAAATTTGTACATGCGCAAGTGGCAGTATTACATGGAATTTAATGAAATTAATATGAGACCATTTAGGTACCAACCCGCACAATCCCTGAAAATTTCGTGAAAATTGGATAAACAATAGTAGGTGATATGCTTATAATATTGACTACTGACAGATAGACAGACACCAAACCAAATTTGATACTTGATGTCTGAAACATAAAACCGAGTGTAAATTTTTTATTTTGAGAACTAAAAATTTTTAACGCCCCACATGAAAATTTAATTTTCATCATTAAGTTTTAAAGAAGAAACAGTTCATTCTGAAAAAATATTAAAATAAAACTTTCTTTTTTAATATATTATGCTTTTGTTGGTTTTTTCTTTGATGGAAACAGCTTTAAATTGCTCTTATTTTCATTAATGAGTTTTAGAAAGTGATGAGACTTCCTTTTGAAATTTCTTTCCATTCATGGAGTTCTGCAGAGACCGGAATAAGTGGTAGTCACTTGGAGCTTGGTCTGGTGAATAGGGAGGGTGGGGCAAAAGGTTCCATCCAAGGCTCAATAATTTATAGCTAGTAGCACCAATGAGGAGTGGGGCCTAGCGTTATCTTGGTGGAACACAACAACCTTCGATTTGCCAGTTCTGGACATTTATTTTGAATTGAATGATCCAATTTTGTTAATTGTGTGCAGTATAGAGTTGTTTGTCCTGATGGCAATAGCTCATAGAAAATAACACCCTTGAAATCCCACCATATGGAAAGCATTATCTTCTTTGGATGCAATATGGGTTTTGACATTCTTCTAGGAGCCTCACTACTAGGTCCCCATGATTTTCTGTGGACTACATTATCGTAAAATATATATTTTTCATCTCCTGTTACCAACCTTTTCAAAAATGAGTTGTTTTGTTGTCGTTTCCGTAATGTATTACAAACAGAAATGGGTGTTGCCAAGTTGACTTCTGTTAGAGAATGAGGGACCCAAACATCAAGCCTGGAAACATAGCCGAGCTTGTACAAATGGGTTTCTACGCTTGTGTGCGACACATTTAGGGCTATAACAATCTTTCGCACTGATTGAGTGAGATTTTGATCAACAATGGTCTTAACATTGTTCGTTTCAATTTCATGTGGGCGACCAGACCGTTGAGCATCATTGATGTCAACATTTCCTGAATGAAATTTGACAAACCTATTTTAACAGGTGTATTCGGTTAAGGCATTATCCCCATAAACACTGAAAATTTTTCTATGAGCTTCTGCAGCACGCTTATCTTTTTTTAAAATAATACAACAAAATATGCCAATAACGAATGATATTTTCTTCCATATTCACAGCGCAATAGCAAACACAATACTAAGCTAGTTTCGATAAGAGTTAACAGATATATTTGTTGACATATTACAAACAAAATAAACAATCCAAGGGATTAATTCATCAGATAGGAAGAGTATCATAGTGACATAAAAATAAACAAAAAATCGAAAGGACTTATTTGTCAACCCAATAAAATGTAGATATCACAAAATGTCCAAAATTTGTGAACTAATCCACTTTAATGATACTATTTAATAAATTAATTGTAAACAAGATGTTTAAGTACTAGACAATATATTTTGAAAAACTTTAGCATTCATATAATAGGAAGTATGGACATTTTTTAATATATAGAATAATAAAATAAATAATAAATCTGTGAGTACTTTTATCTCATACTAAATTTTTCATTTAATACACTTGGCTTATACAGATTAATTTTTTTTTCTAAAACAAAGGCATCTATTTCATTAAATATTTTTATGAATTACATTTTTTAAATTTTAAAACCACTTTGTAGTCTGAAAAATTTAGATCTCTTGATATTGCGATGAATTTTAACATTGATTATTTTTTTTTTACTATTACATTATTATAAAATTTATAATACTATTTGATGTTTAAATTTTATTTTTCATTACAAATTTCCATGACGTTAAATGCAGGGTCAAGGTTAAGAAAGTGGTTTAAAGGAATGATTGTTAATGTCAAGGTCATTTCATAACTTCGGATTAGTGATAAGAAGGAGAATCTTAACACAAACTAATGTCTTGTGTTTATTTTTATAATTTCAGCAAATTTTCCATTCTAATCTTCTTTTTGACTTAAAGATTTTGTTAATTTAAATCAACAAATAGTATGTATGTAATAAAAATTTAAAAATGGATTTTATTTTCTCTACTGTCATGTTTAATGTTAGTGTATTTTTTGCCAAATAACTACAATTAATAATAATGTTTTTGGTTTTATTCCTTATACCTATGTTGATTTGATTTTTGAAATGTTATCAAAATGAATCTGCACTAATAGAGAAGTTAATAATGTTCAAACTAGTGCTTTGTATATATTCAATATTTAAAAAAAATTATTTCTTTAATTTTCCATGTATACAAACATTGGGAATTTTTTATTATTATTGAGCTCAATGTATGTAAGTTAATCGCTAATATGAACTGTGAATTTGAAATTAAAATTCATGTGAGAATATTCTAGAATGTTTCTTTATTGTATTCAAATAGTTCTTAAATCATTTCAAAATTTAGGACTCGTTATCTTCGGAAGAATTTTCAAGTTATCTCCCTAATTCAAATTGAAAACATTTTTTTAATTTTTATAATGAAATCATTATAAAAAAAAATGTAAACTTAATTAAAATGATGATTTTTTTTTTAGTTCTAATGATTGAAAATACTAAGTGTGAGCATTTTATTATTTATTATACAAAATAAACTGTTGTATAATCATAAAAACAATTTTTTTTATTAATTATAATAGTATTTAATAGAGTGCTCAGTTATAGAATAATGTGTGAAAATTTATAATTTATTCTTGAATGCTTTAATTAATTCCAAATACATATTAATTAATCTAATCACGAAATCATCGTCTTTCCTTATCAATTATCTACCATTTTATAACCATAATGATTAATTTAATGTTTAACAAGTATTAATTCTGTTAGACTCAACATTTTTAACCATTAATTATTGTTTCAAATAAGATTTAATTGGATTAAATGCTCAGCTTTCTGTACAACATATTCAAAACATGAAGAGTATTGGTTAGCAACTTAGTTGTTTTTAAATTATTAGCTTTATTTAAAAGATTAAAGTATATCTTACCATCATCTTTGGGTTCTGGAATAGGCCTGTTTTCCTGTAATATCAATAGCATGTTATTATTTTATTATGATAAATAACATATTGATAATAAATATAAATATAATCAAATACGACTTATTTCAAGCATTGAAACTTCTAACATATACATATGAGTTTTAAACTATTTTAACTACAAATAAAGTTTGAAATTACCAGTCTAATGTCATTTATTTTATAAAGTATTGCAGTTAGGTTATCTGCTGCCATTTTGCCTGACTGGAGAGTAACTTCTGGGTATTGTTCCCTGTTGAATGAACAAGAGAAACTGAATTCAGGATTAAATGATTAGTATATAAGAAACATTTTCAAGGTTAAATTCACAATATTTGAAAAAGAGATAATCAGGATATATTCTCTAAAAATAACTTCTATACTCCCACTACTTTTATTGATTATTATACAGGTTGATAAAGTGAGGGTGTTATAAAAATTTTGTTAATCTTTATATAATTTTTATTAATAAAATTTGTTTATTTATTTCTTTATTTTATAAAATTCTGCATCTAGCCAAGCTGGTCCTTTGAAGAAAAAGATGCTGCTCTAAATTATGGGTACATTTTTCAAATTATTAATTTAAAAATGTTTTGTTTAGAATTGAATAGGAGGGATAAACTTTGAGGGGGAGGAGGGGAAGAAGTGAGGAAGGTTACTAATTAGATAACTCATTTGAATTACCTTTGTTTATTCAACTTTATTTTTCTAAAATTATTGCATAATGATTTTACCTTATGCAATCAATCACTTAAAACCAATCATGTCATTAATATAAGAGCCCAAACATTTGTTAATTAGCACTTCATTATATTTTAATTTATAAATACTTCTGAAGTTGTTGTTGTTTTTGATAAATTTGACTAAAAATTCTTTAACAGTTCATTATCATTTTCATTGAAATGTCCTTAATTTTCTAATGAATGTTTCATGTTGAAGTAAACACATAGCATGTACTGATAGTGAAGTAAGCCATTTCTCTATCCTCACTATATTTTTATTATTTTATTCAACTGAGTTTTTTAGTTATTTTATTTTTAACAATTAAAAATTACTTAGTTGAAGATCAGATATTTTTTTTTTTATTATTTGGTGTATAATAAATATCAAATAATATAAAGGAAATTAAAAGAAATCCAGACCGTCTTGTCCAGCAGTTTATTTTCTATTTGTAAATTTATACAACAGTATTTACTTACAAAGGCAAATATAATAATTTCAATGATTTTATAATATGAATTGAATATATCAATTAACATTTTATTTTAATTTATTTATACTCATAAAATATTCTAATATTTATTAATTATTTATCTGACTTTCCTCTTTTATTTATTTATTTACTTTCATCCTTGTGGTATATTGCCAAGATGGTACTATATGGATGCAGCAGTGTGATATTAAGCATGGATGTTTAGTAACAGACTACTTATACTTAGCTACTTTAATTTTTCCCATAAGTTATTGCAGACTTAAGACTGGCTTCCAGAATCTGCATTTTTCCTGGTTCTTGTCGTCTTCTCCTTTTGTGGACTGACAGCCGTCTTCCACACAATTATGAATTCCTTAAGCTGCAAAAAATTTCCCTCACTGGTTAATTGAGGAAACTAATTTTTAATAAGGAAATTGATTCTTACGGCATCTCTAATTTCCTCCCCTACTTTGAAATGAAATGAAATGAAAATAATTTTATTATTCTGGGACTAGAGTCCCTTTAGAACAAGTCACAAATATAGAATATTTTGGTGTGTCCATGAAATACTATTTAATATTTACAGGTTGATTCGGAGTACAATAAAGTTATAAATGATGAAAATATATAAATACATGTAAATATAAAATAAACAGAGAAAGTAATTAAGTGAACGAAATATCGATGAATTACAAAATAATCAGAGTATCTGGGTGTACTTTGAGGTTTTTACAGCTTAGGTTTTTAAGTGCATTTCGTGATCAATCGGATTGGGAATGGAGTAGGTGTTCGAAGAGGAGAGATTTGAATGAGGATATCGATTTTGCGTGTCGAATATCTGAAAGTATAGAGTTCCAGAGGGTGACAACTTGTATTAAAAAGGATTTATCAAATACAGCAGTTCGGTGAGGGGGAGGATAGAGGTCGGACACACAGGATCTGGTGGGACAGGATTGAAAGGAGCGTTTGAATTGTAGGATCTGTAGAATATAGGCAGGTCGACGTGTTGTAATGGCTCGGTATAGGAAGGTAGCCAGAAAATATTGCCTTTTAGGATTTACACTTTTTTTTTTCTATGCCAGGGGAGAGAACAGGGAACTATGACAAAGTTATAAAACCCTCCAGCTACTGGATTTTAAACAATGAGATGATATTAAATAAATAAAATACCTCACCTTTAATGATTATCTTTCTTCCCAATGCTTCCTCAATATTTGAATAGTTGTTCATATAGTCAAAAGATACTACAAATCTATAAATGAATATATTGTGATTCAATCAACAGGACCATACACAAGGGTTGCAAAATTGGGTTTTTCTCCTAGATTTTTTTTTTTTTTACCCTTTGGGTATTTATTAGAGTATTCAAGTTTTTTCTTTAAGATGAAAAAATTGTTTGAGTTTTATAGAAATATTTTAATTTTATCAATGAATGTTTTAGAAATCAATGATCAAATCTTTACTCCGTAAGTATAAAACACCTTGTCCATTTTTGTATTTGTATTTTTAATATCCCTTTAGTGTATTCCTAGATTGGGTCTATTGGCCTCTTGAATGGCAAAAATTTTGTACTTACAATTATGAATCCCTTTTTTTTTTTTACTATTAAACGTCTATGTTTAATTTAGTTTGTTTGTATTCATTAATTTCATCGGATCTTTCAAATAGTGTAACTAATCTAAATAATATTATATACATGAATTAAATTAATATAAAATCTTTTAATAAAATTAAATAAATCTTTATAATTTAGATAATTAGGAATTAAACATTTAGGATTATTAAAGTTTGCATATTTTGATTAATTTAGAAAGAAAATGTATGAATGACCTGACAACTCTACCCTCTAGAAACATCAATGTTTAATGACAACATTTTAGAAATTTAAATAATAACTGTCAATTTTTTTAAATTGATGTTTGTACTGATTAACTTTGTAAAGGATTAAAAAAAGAAGTATGTTGCCTAAAAAACATGTTATATAATTTTATTTTATTTGAGCTCATCCCCACTTTTTTTTTATTGTTATCACCATTAGTGATAAAAAAATTGTGATTCTATCTTTTTTTTTTTATATATATAACAATTTACGTACATCCAGGCATTTCTTAAAAGTTATGTAATATTTATAATTTTGAATTTTCTTTCTCAATCATCCACTCTCGCGAAGTTGATGCTACGTTGTTTTATTTAAATACCATTGACTGTTGTTGCTTTATAATATTTTAAAATATAAGACCTTGGGTGTAGTTGCAATTCGATCATTTATGAGAGCTTTTCCACCTGTACAGATTATAGATGGGCAAAATAAGAACCAATGATTACATGATTACAACTCAAAATAAAACTTAATGACTACGCTGATTTTATACTTGATTCAATAGCACTACAAATATAATAAAAATGTGACTCGATTACCTGATTACATTTATAATCGTTGATTATGATTATGCCTATCTCTGGTACTAACCAACTCTGAGATAGAGGAAGGTTGGCAAACCTTGATTTATTTTGCCTTTAAAGTTTCTAAACAGCACAAGAAAATATTACATTAGATTCATCATGAAGATAGAACTTATTTGCTTATATAAGGATATACGTGAGAAAGGAAATGTTAAAATTAACAATATAGAACTATTTTCTTATTAATTAATTTATTGAAGAAGATTCGTAAAACATTGAAATTTTTTGAATAAACATCTTCCAAACAACAATAATTTTCTGAACTTTATTATGTACAATATCATTTTTACATGTTTTTTAAGTAGCACTTTTTGAACATAAAAACTATGCATGAATGAAGATAATATAACTTTAAACTACTTCAGATACACGATACTTAAGCGAAAGTTAAATCATAATTATCAACAATTTTAATAAGCATTTAAATACAAAACTCAACATAGTTACAGATATCCTCATACTTTGCAGTACTAAATTTTAATTATTTCTTATATCATTTTATTGTAACTAAAAAATTAACATCTGATCATTAAAATTAGTTCAAAATATTTTAAACTAGGCCTGGGTAAAATGTATTTTAAAATACAGTATTTAAAATGCAATGCATTGTAATTAGAAATTATTTAAATTGTTTTTATAAAATGTACTTCAAAACTAAAAGTATCTTGAGATGGATAAGTAGTCGATTGTTGAAGGTATAATGTTGAAAAAACTGTCAGGATTTGCAGTCAAAATTTTCTTTAACGAATTAGCTGACATTTTGACACAAACCTTATAAATATTTTGTATTTTAATTACAAAAAAAAAAAAATTACTTTCTGGTTGATGATCAGCATATAATAGAGGGAATGTATCCTGTTTGGTACTTTATTTTATGTACTTAAAATACAAAATAAAAGACATTTTTATATTTTAGTGCCTTGGAAATAAAATACAAATACTTTTTTATATTCGTCGTAAACCTATGACTTCCTGTCCTACAGTATCCTTCAACAATAGCCCTCTTATCCCTGTCGAACAAATCCGATACTTATGACACCACCTTGACAAACGACTCACTTGGAACCCCCATACCAGGCTGAAACAACCGCCCGACGTTTTCGACTACTGCAGCACTTACTAGACAAACGATCTAAGCTTTCAATCAATTATAAACGACTCGTATATATGACAATAATAAGACCTATTTAGACTTACGGAATTGAGCTTTGGGGCTCCACTAAACCATCGAATTCCTCTCGTATCCAATCCTTACAATCCAAAATCCTTCGTAAAATCCTCAACGCTCCTTACTTTGTCACAAATAAAATCATCCATAAAGACCTTAATATTCCATATGTTTCCGATTTGGTCCAATCCAGATACCTGCCCTTCCATAACAAACTGCAGAACCATCCGAATCCTCTCGTTTCAAACCTTGCCTCCTCCTCGATCCCTCATAACCCTCCGATGCGTCTGAAAAGAAGATGGCCTCGGGATCTTCTAATATAGAACTTTAATTTGAGTTCTACCAATGGGTAGTTTCTCTTCATGTTGTACATGTCATATTACCAATTTCACATTTACTTATTGTATTTTCTATGTAATACAGTTGTAAATTCCATTAAAATAATAAAAAAAAAACTTTTTTATATTTTAAAAAGAAAATATAGTTGCAGTCTATTTTATGTTTTACTTCTTAAAATGTAAAATGCAAAAATGTATATTATTTTGTATTTTGAAATACTGCCCAAGTCTGTTCTAAACTAAGATACTTTTTATCTGAATATTAGGAAATAAACCGACCTACAGGTATTACTTCTAACTTAAAATTTAAGCCATGATAATAAACATTAAACATACTATTAAAAAAATAGGCTTA
Source organism: Nezara viridula (assembly GCA_928085145.1). NCBI lineage: Eukaryota > Metazoa > Arthropoda > Insecta > Hemiptera > Pentatomidae > Nezara > Nezara viridula. The sequence continues at coordinate 12,688,979 of OV725083.1, read as the reverse complement.
CAAATATATCTTAAACTATACTATTCACAGGCCAAGACATTCACAGCCATTTAATATTTAAAGACAAAACATAAAATAAAATATAATTATCCATAAACTAATTTTTTGTTTATTTATAAAAATAGCGGTATATATTTATTTGGAAAATATAGGAAATAATTTAACAGAGTTGAATATAACAAATTTCTATTAAAAAAGATAAAATATTTATTTTTTTCTTTACAAGTTATGACTATTTTACTCCTTTACATAATCAAAATTTAAGTTTGTCGAAAGGAGGAATTGCCAAATTCATTAAAATATTAGTGATAAAAACTATTTGAGCTTTCCGACTAGCCGTTCCTGCCTATATTACAACAAGAAACCACACAGTTATAACAATGAAATAATTAAACTGACATATACATTAAACATAGATATTTACATTATTGGAAAAATGTTAATTTTTTATTACTTTTTGTGCATAAATTTTTTACGGAATGATAATTTTACATTAGGCATATATATTTATATACTTTTACATTACACACATGTACATTATATTGGATACACCAGTTTTCATAATCCAAATTTAGATGTTGATTCTTTATAATTAATGTACTTTTTAAAATAAAAAAGATTAAAAAAAATTTAAGGCCTTTGTACGTAAAAAAAAAAATTAAATCTTAAAAATTTAGGAAAATATTGTTTTTCAAATTTAATTAGAAATAAATTGCCAAAAAGATATAATGAACCAAAACAAAATCACAGTAATTAAGTAATTTTGTTATAAGTAATTTATAGAAATAAATTATTTCTATTTATTGAAATTTTCATACAATGTTTTGTAATAGAAACCTTCATATTCAACAAATAAAAGTTGATCTGTACTCATAAAAATGTTTTTATGAGTGTATTTATATATTCAATTTTATTTTTTATCAATTTAAGTCACACTGTTTGGTCATCAAAGGCTAACTCTTGACTTATTTGATTCTGACTTGTCGACCACACAAAATTTTTGGAATCAATTAGGAGGAATATGGTATCGTAATAGTATGATATATATTGTCAATAGCCCTTCCTTACTATTCCTTGTTCTTGTATAATCAAGGATACTTTATACATAAAATGTACTATATAACTTAAATAATATAAGTTATTATATAACTTATATTATTTATTTTTAAAAAGGAATAAATGTCATGAAAGATATTTACAGTTCCCAAAAATATTTTTTTTTTTTTTAAATGGGACACAAAAAGCTATACACATGTTATAAAAGGACAGGGAAACATTCAGTAAAAATTTTCAATTTTTAGGTAAAAAAGATAATTTTACATCTGTACACTTTTAATGCTTATTTGACTAGAATAATTCTTTACAGGATTATTTTATTAAATAATCCACCAATTGCTCTGTTATAATATTACTTGAACGGAAAGAAAAAACCATTAACGCATTAGAAACCACTTCAATTTTTTACATAATTTAGAATATGTAGAAAATTATTTTTCTATGTTCATTTGAACTGTAAATTAATGCAAAAATATAAATCTGCAGGTAATACAACATTATAAAAAAGAATAAAAATACAAACTAAATGTAGCATTCTTTGACAAAATTAGATTCAATAAAATAATTATCGCTGATATGCATTAATAAAATATACATATTTTATTTTGAAGTCAATACCAACAATTTGTGTTAAAAATGTTTGTCTTATTGTAGCAGTTATTAGTTATGGAATAATTTCAAATTAACAAAATAATTCTCAGTCAATATTAATATTAAAACTCCATATCACAACAGCCACACTGCAAAAGCCTGTAAGGCGATTTCTATGAAAAATGAAGTTTTGAGCTTTTCCGGTCAATCTTATGCTGGTGCATATTCTGATCCCACAAAATGAAATCTATGATGTTTCATTTCTTCTATATGGCCTTTCGTAAAACTTGTAATTTAAAAACCAGCAAATTATGATGTAAAAAACTATAAGTTACAGTGAAGGTTGTAGAGATTGTGTCATTACTGAAAAAACGTAACGAAATGCTCAATAAAAGGTGGTCATGTAAATACAGAATGTATAAAGAGCTTTGCGCATAGACTACAGTATCAATTAGCTTTATTATTAGACTAAAATTAATTTTTCTTGTATGCTTTGTATCCATTTTTTAAATTTCTAATAAGTGGCAGCACTTCCAGCCTGGCGTCTCTGGGCAAATTCCCGGGTTCACCTGTCCTGAGGTCGATACTGTTTACCTTGGAACTAGACAAAGCAAAGAAGAGAGTGGGAATATAATATTAAAGGACCTTCAAAACAATCAAACTACAACTGCAAAATGAACTTGGCTGGAAAAAAGCCACCACCAAATTCCACATAGTGAGGGACAAAGAATTGATTTCATTAATTGGAAAATTTAACAAGAGCAAAAAATGGACTCCAATTTCATCTTTTCAAACCATTGAATCTTCAAATTCGCAACAAGCTCAAAAAGTGATCTACACATCAGGGTGTTACCTAGAACTTACCAAGCATTCGTGAATCAATCATGTCCATATAAAGTTGAGTAAATTAAAAATCTTTAATAGACTACTCTAAAGTGGAGCGCATGCATTCTGTTGGAGACGCCCCTGCAGTGGGAGACAAAAAAGTGTATGACCCGTGTGATCAAATATTTTACTTTTCCAGTCAAATATTTTACAAATTTTCATTTGAGGCATGACTTCTGTACATTTTGGAAACTGACTTTGTTCCTGTCATGTTTTGATCATTATTAACAAAGTTATGGATGTTAATACAATGAATTTTATTGCATTTACCTAACTAATACCTGTTTTCAAAATAATTAAAAAGCTATAATTTAGAAGTAATCGCTCTAAATGATTATTTGGCAAAAATGCAATGTAGAGATGTAGAGAATTATATCTTTGTCTTAGGCCTGCAAGGAAAATTGAACCGACAATATAATGCTCATAGAACAAAAATTATTTCGTCTCCTGAAAACTTTTAGTTTTTGTTCTTACAGGGTTTTGTTGTGTGGCTGTCGATATGTGTTTTTTTTTATCATCTTTTATTTTCTATTTTGAAAGAATTCCAAATTTCAAAGAAAAATACCCTTTTTTGTTTGGGAAGGGAGCATGGCAGTTATTTTTCGTCTGTCCCCAATTTTCAGAAAACTACGCTACACCACTCACCATGGTGAGAGGGAACTAAAAAAAAGTTTAAACAAAGTACTGAAAGTTTTCTTTAAAAAGTTTAAAACATACCATGCTTGTGAAAAACTTTGCTTGGATAAAGTCATAAAACTGAGGGCTCTTTTTGGAGGAATTTTTTTTCCACACAAATTTTGAATGTTATTTGATAACTGGGTGTACTTGCTCAGGTACTCATGTTTATGAAGTAGGCAAGTATAATCCAAATGAAAAAAGGGGAAAACCGCAGAGCTCAGTTCGTAATTGATTAAATTGAATTAGTAAATATGCATGTATGATTATACTTATCGCATTTAAAACATTTAAGTATTATATGAAATGCATAATTAATGTAAACAGGCCTTGAAATTAGGAAACAAAATTCTTAAAATTTTGCTAGGTTGTCTAAGATGATTGCATATCATTAAAACTCTTATTAAAAATAGTGGAGGATGAAAATAAATTTATAGTTAAAACTTGCTTTTAAATCGGTCAAAAGTTTCATTTAAAAAAATTAGGGATATTATTAATTTATTTTACAGTAAAACAAATCCAATATATAAATAATTGAATAGAATTTACAAGACAATTATTTAACTTTCCAGTCAATTAGTTTTATTTATTGTAAATATATTATAACTGCCGTTATTAATATGTTTTATTATTTGAAACACTTTTTATTATTTCAGATAAAATTTTATATATTTAAAAATATATTTTTTTGTTTGTGAAAATGAACTTCGCAAAAGTGTAACATTTCAATTATTCATAAATAATTTAGAGCATCTTGGATTTTAAATTTGATTTGGCATTTATCATTTGAAGAAATTGGTGGAGTGAATTGGATTTTCTGTCAAACTGGAGTTTCGTCAAATGATAAGGGCCGATTTCGCCTTTCCTAGGAGGTAACGAGGTAGACACCGTGGGCTCCTCCCGGGTCACTGTGAAATTCTTCACTGTCATTCCTGTCTCTTGTCATCAGCTGTTCAGCAGAAACTGGTCGTAAATTTCTCTGGAAAAAAAAAATAATGGATATTAAAAATAAAATAAAATACTAGATAAAAAAAAAATCATAGTCAATTAAAAAAAAAGAAAAAAAAAGAGAATTATAATAAAATATATGCGATAGTAATTTTGTTACCTATATCAAACATGCCAAGTCTTAATATCCATTCACTATTTTTACTTTCATTTACCTATATATGAAATATATAGTAAGAGAAAGGTTTGCGATCGATCGTGAAAATTTTTGAATCTGAGTTTTCAATGGAAATACATACCCCTGAGTCGAAATAACCAAGTCCCACAAAATGGTCTGTGTGTGTATGTATGTTAACAGTCTAGCTCAAAAACAAAAAGTTGTAAGAAAGTGAAATAGGATATTTAAGGTTTTTATATACATGGGAGTTACAGCAACTTTTTTGTCAAAATAGGATAATGGGAAGTGGCACTTTATATCATAGACTAAACACATTTTTACGATTTTCTCAAAAACGTCTCTAACGATTTAAATTCATTATATCAGTGTAAAAAAAAAAAAAAAATTTGGGGGCGGGGTGGCCGAATAGGCTAAAGCGTGTGTAACAGCACCACTAGTTGCCTGGCAACCGGATAACAGAGATTTGAGATGATATAAAAAGTACGAGTTCGCGTCCCGGTGCCGGAGGGGATTTTAAATTCCCTGCCCTCACCCCCCCGGTCCGGGAAAATCCCGTATAGCCTAAAAGGCGAGGTAGGGAAGAACAAAAAAAAAAAAAAAATATATCAGTGTAAAATTAAGCAGTTTTAAATAAAATGTAATTTTTATTCTGATTGATGTTCTCTAACAGGCTTAAATGGCTAATTTTCAATATTATCTTCCCCTAAAGTACCTTTGATTTTTTTATTTGAAACAATTGACAATTTCACATTGAAAGATAGTTAAATATAAAATATGAAAGAATTTGATAATTAACTAAAGGAGAAATAAGAGATCGTAACGGAGAATAGTTGTAATTTAGGAACCAAAGGAATACGAGCGCACCGAGCTCACCCGAAAGATTAGAACACGCTTCCATACGTAACATGAGCTTAATATAATATGGACTCCGACAATATTATGTAAATATACATATGTGGTTTTCATAAATGCTATTGTTGGTATTATTTAATATTTAATTGTATAGATTACAGCGATATAAATATTAAAATTTGTATATATAAGGGTACTTATACAAATAAAAATACCCACAATGAAATATAAATCAATATAGCGTTATAATTTTTACTTTCACTTCCCTTTTCCTGAAAATACTTATTTCTGTTAAGAATTGAGGTGGTAAGTGAAAGTTGTGTGATGTGCGTGCCGCATCAGATTTTATTTTAATAAAAAAATTAAGAAACCCTTGATCCAACTATGTGCTGATTCCGGACCCCCAAAGTGCTATATTGTGGCACATATGCCTTGCGTGGGGAACCCCAGCAATAGATTTTTAAATAAAAATATTGATGCATCATAATATATAAATTTGTCTTCTATTATTTTACTTCTTATTTTTATATATTTAATAAAATTATATTGAAAAAGAAATAAAAAAACAATTTTATTCTCAGATGAAGCCCCTTAAGAATAACAGAATCGTACAAAAGAAAAGAGTAATTCTGGCCGAAAGGCTTGATACATTAAATAAAATAAGAATAAAAAAAATAAAATAGAGAAAAATAATGTGGGTTGATTGTTGACTGTAGTGAATAATTAAAGAGAAAGATGGTGGGGTTGATCAGTGGGGTGATCAGTAAAAAAAAAATTGATGTGATCATTGAAAATAAATATAATTATTTATTTTTACTATTTTATTTTGACTGATCACCCCAACCATCCTTCTCTTCAAAAAATAGTGAACATTAAATAAACTAACTGTATACAAAACAAATAAAACTATGTACAAACAAACTTACATATACTGAAAATAATCTCTGAATATACATATTAATTATAAGTATGATTGCGATGCTTTTAAAATAGTCATTATCATATGAATTAGTGAAAAAAAAATTACTGTTTAATTTTTAGTGGAGACCCAATAGTCACAATATAACAATAATTAGTAATTACCCTGTTAACGGTGAGCTGGTTCCTGTTATGATTGAGGTTTCCAAAAGCCGCTACTGTGCTGCTTCTTGTTCTTCCTGATCCTTCAAAAAAAAAAATTAAACTTTTACGCTATTGTCATTATTGTTAAATTATATAATATATATATATATATATATTTCTCACTACAACCCATTATTACATCAATGACAGTCAACACAATAAACAATTATACATTATATACAGAGTGTTTTGGTCAATTAAAAGGAAAATAGGACTTAATTGAATAAAATTCATAAGAAAAATTCAATACATGACTTATATACCACAGCTCAACCTTATGAATACAACACCTCAAGGACTTAATTTATGGATCACTAAGTCGAAAAAAACATTTTTTTTTTCTTAAACTCCAATTTTATTCCCAAAATATTTACAAATATATTTTCGGAACTCAACTAAAATCACAGGAGGATCTACGGGAGGAGTGGGAGAGATTGAAGCCCCTCCCTCTCCCTCCCCAAATGGTAAAATATAACAATGTTTTACAGACAAAAATATTAAAAACTATCTCATAAAGTATTCTTGTTCGTGTAATTACATTTAATAGGACTTCAAGAACCACTTAAACACCATTTCATATAAGTAGTTAATTTCTTTCTTTTTTTTTTCTAATTAATTATCGTTATATGTATATATATATATATATATATATATATATATATATATATATATATATAAAAATCTTTCGGGCTGAAGCTCTCCCCCAAAAATTAACTCCTGAAACCACTAGTGATTAAAACTGACCGAGTAAAGTTTTCTTATTTAGAAATAATTGGTTTATATGGTTATATATTTATCAACAATATCGTTGTTTTAAAATTAGTAATCAGCTGTTACTATGTTGTTAATTTATTTCTAAAAAGTGTTTTTTTGTCAGTATGCCATTACTTTCTCAATTCTTCATCAAATCCAATGATTGACCACTCATTTTGAAGATATTCTTCTCCTTCACATGCGAAAAATAGTCTTATCCTCCCGAAATTTCTGGAAAAAAGTTATAAAGCAATAGAAACTTTATTCACGAATTTTCTAAATTTTTTAATAATTTAGAAAATCGCATGATCAGGACTTTTTTATTTTTTCCAGTCAGCGCTTAAAAATAGGTCCTAGCAAAGCAATTTGTACAAATATTTTGATCTATTATTTTAAATAGAATATTGCAATTGACCAAAGAAAGAATATTAATTCCTTCCTTACATAATACATAAGATCTACTTATTTCCATATTGTTTTGCTATTTCTTCACCAAACAAAATTGTCTGCAAATTATTCGCAAGGGCCAACTAGTTATTAATGTAAAACTTTAAAATTAATGACTTTGTCAGAATTAGTTTTATGATTATAGTATACATAAATTACAAGATTACATTAGCATAATTTAATGTATAGATGTATTTTTAAATATCCTGTAATTAAAATCAGAGAGCATAGAAGAAAAAAACTTTGCTTCAATTTTTTGCCACATGAGTCATTTTATTCAACTTCAATATGCATACATTTTTTTATACAACCTATTAATTCTGCTTCAATAACTTACATCACATGATTATTCAAGAATTTTTGTAAAAAAAATGTTGATATTATTTTATTGTTAAAAATGGCCCAATGAAATTTCATCAAATTCCTAACCGTTATCTAGAAGATAAAACAAGATTTTTCTGTTGATCATAAATTTCTCTTGGTCAACAAGATTTATCATGAATTTATAATTCATTTTCCTCTTTATATCAATTAAAAAAAATGTATATAAAGTTTAGGATTATTGATTATCAGTATTCATGTGTGGGATTTAATTTTTACCATTACTCATGCAAAAATAAAATAAAATGTAAAAATATCTATTTTTCAAAAATTTCTCATTGATGGCTAAATGAAAAATAATTTAGACTTATTAAATTATTTTTATGTATCTAGAGATAATCCAGTCTGTGAGAATTGTAGGATATAGAGATATACTTTCAAATTTCGGAAGGTATATATATAGTTCAGAGACTGGAGTTATGTGGTTTACAAAGATGAAATACCGAGTTTTTTATTGTCTACGTTGATATAATTAATACAGTTTTTGTTATTTTAGTGGTCTTAATGATTTGTTGGCTGTAAGCTTTAAGACATAGCTCCGTTAAAAGTGAACTTCAAAATTGTGAAAATAATTTCTATTTAAAATAGAGAGGTAAGTGAAAGTTGTGTGTTGCTTGCACTAGATTTTTTAATATTTATTTTGGCAATAATCAATGAACATACAACCTCAACCAGATAAAGTACGTTTCCTTGGAAAAGAAATGATTAAACAAGCAATTGAAAAGACTACTCTTTTTTTTTCAAAATAAAAATTGAAATTATGATTAAATCATTGTATAAAAATTAAATTCATGCATATACCTACTTAAGCCCATATGGACATACTATTCACTGATGGATAGACGCACTTACAAAAACTACCATCCATTCAATCAAAAATTTTAAGACTAATAATAGCAGTACCCTGGTACATAAACAACAAAACTTTACTTGTGACAACAAACTATGGATCAACACGTCACGTACTCGTTACTCCTTATTTTGTATTTAACTGTAGGGACACAACATCCGACACAAACAACACGGCTGACATGCCCATCAGGAAGCAAGTGAAAAGGAATCGGATGAGAGATCTTTCCTGCTATTGCTATGTATTTAACAACAACAAATTCATCTGGTGATTGTCACATTCATGACATGTGCGTTTGAAATTTTAAAGAGAAAAACAAATTATATTTATTTTTCCTGTTTAAAAGGGAGCTGCTGTCCAGGTTTTCCGTTCCCCTTAATATTTATCTTGGTAATCTCAGTGTTAACCATTAAACAAATTTTAGGGGTCTGAAGCTATGGATTTATTTATTTTACTGAAACTATTATTGCAGTTTTCCATTTTTTTTTTTAAATTTAATATTTTTAAAAGTTGTGCATAGTATCCTTTATTTGAATAATGTTTCCATTAGATTATATCTTATTTTTTTATACTGATCGTTGAGAAAAATATAAATTGTAAAATTCCCTATACCGCACTACCTTCAACCAAAAAAAAAAGAAAAATAAGTAAGATATGCTAGTACATGACAATTGATTAATTCTGATACTATTACAAATACAATAATCAAACAATATTTTTGCTACAGCTAGCTACGATATGATGAAGGCCATGCAACAGAACTGGCAGGACCTTACCTTTAACAAGTGTGATCACACACCGAGGCACAAAGAGAACGTCGCCAGGCCTGGCTCCAACAGTATCTGCAAGGTAATATAGACTGATACTTATCACCAACATGCATATAATTATTACCATCATATTTATTTTTTTCATTATATAATATTTTTTATCAATTTATTTATAATTTTTGTTTAGTAATTGGTTTATATATTATTTAATTATAAACATATTTTATGCTTTTTAGATCAATCAAAAATAATTTTTAAAAGTTGTGGTTTATTAAGATAAAAATATGATTTGCTCAAAATAAAGATATTGGGTTGGCATATGAGTCATTTTGGATTTTCTGTTTATTTTTATGGTCATACCATACACTTTTATCTAATGAATTAATCCATAAGGTGGATTGTTTATTATATTTGTAATATGTCAACATTTCTGTTAACTCTTGTTTAAATCTGGTTAGTTTAGTGTTTGCTATTGGACTGTGAATATAGAAGAAAATATTATTCATAATGGAAATATTAAGCTGTATTATTTAAAAAAAAAATTAAGTATGCTGCAGAAGCCCATAAAAAAATTTGCAAATTATGGAGATGATGCCTTAACTGAACGCACATGTCAAAATTGATTTGCCAAATTTAATTCAGGAAATTTTGAAATCAATGATACTCCTGCACAGAAGAAATTGAAATGACCAATGCTTAGCTCATTGTTAATCGAAATTCTGTCGAATCAGTTGCCCTAAATGTGTTGCACACAAGCATAGAAAACCATTTGCATACATAAGCTACCCTAGATTACTTGTCTTCTTACTTGTCTACTTTTTCACAATATCTTCACGTGTTTTCACTTAAACGTCTTAAGAAACACATATAAATCATTTATTTACTCTAGTTATTTTCTTTTATTCTTAGTTTTATTTATTTATTTATTTTTTTTTATTATATTGTAGCACTAAAATTGGTTACCTATAAAACTTATTCAGCATTTCTTTCTAATTTTATTTAGTTATTAGTATGTTATTGTTTTTTGTATCGATATTATAATATTGTAACCCTTGTACCCATCTGCTTTCCTTAATATACCCTCCGAAACTATATATATACTCACTTTATTACTTAGATTGTAGTTACTCTTTATTATAATAGGTCATCTGGCCAGATTTATTGTCAATTGGTTTAAACAATATTGTTATTCTTAAGGGACCTAGTCCCAGAATAAAGATGATTTTCTATTTCTATATTTACAGGCTTGATGTTTGGGTCCCACACTTTCTAACTGAAGTCAACTTGGTATTAATAAATCATTAAGCTTTGGATGAAACTGTTAGCCCCACTCTCCTTATTCACTTTAGCAAGCTCCGAGTGACTAATACTTATCCGGTTTTTGCAGAACTCTATGAATCAAAAGCAATTTTAAAACAAGCAGGACTTCAAAAACCGTTTAGGATCAGTTTTTCTAACAATAAATCCCAGATGTTCTATGAACGTGGCACTATGAAATTAGTAGAAAGATGGGAACTGGTCCTACTAAATAATGGACATTATATTGTAGATTAAAATAAATATTATGTCTATAATACATCAATTTTATTTCTACTTGAAAGGACTTATTTTCCAACCCAATATATTGATTTATGTAGACATTATAATTTTGTTTACATATTAAAATCATTTATACATAAAATCTCACTTATATTTACTTATTTATCTGATTTCAAGTTTATAATATTGAAATTTAAGGTTAATTATGTATTTTGCTATGAGGCAAAATAAGCTAATTCTTATACCAAAAATAATAAAACATGACCAGCCATTGCCAGAATGCAAAGCATAATCAAGAAATTATTTACTTACTTTCGTGTTCGCTAAAATTATTTCATGCTTATGGTCACATCCATTGGTCATCTAGTGATTCTAACAAAAACTTTAATTTGGGAGAGGAGAATCCATGAGCATTTCACTCATAACAATTAAAAATTTATCGTAGGTAGGTTGTTATTACTCTTTTTATCTGGCTGGAGCTTTGATTTCAAATTAAGTTGTGTTTTGGTAGTTGGAATGGAAATTGTGTTTTGGTTTCTCTCACAAAGACGCACACTTGATAAAATTAAGGCAACTAAACTATGGAACATCCAACTAAACTATGGTGGATGGTAATGTCGTGCTAAAAAACAAAAACAAAAAACAGTCCAGTAGTCTTGGGGAAAAGCTGTAGGCAGATCATTTTTTAAAATATGATTTTTCAATCTTAGATCTTGTGTTTTGGTAAAATGTTAAATTTTGAGGATGATGTGGTTTATTATTTTTTTTTTCATGGTTGAAGGTTCATCATTTGAAATAATAATTGAAAGTCAAAGATTTTGAAAAGTTTCAGCTATTCTCAATAGAATAGATTCTCATAGAAAAAAATATTAATTTAAATATGAAAGTTTAAATACAGTGGTGTGGAAAAGTCTTTGAACACACCAAATGTTTATAAAAATGATTAATATTTCATTTAAAAAGTCTTTTTCTTCTTAATTATAAATTTACTTACCCTTGAAGTCATTGTAGATTTAATATTCCTCGTCCTGTCACAAATTTCGTTACAGGAAAATATATACAGATTTCAATAGAAAAATTAATTTTTTAAAAAACTTTATTAGGAAATAAAATGTTTATCTATAGAGAGTAAAACAAAAAAGACATTATTCAAAATGTCTCCCTTTTGCTTTGACACAAGGATTTAATCTCTGTGGCCAGTCATCAATAGCAGCACCCAGCTCTTCTTGAGGAAAGCGCTGAACTGCTCGGGCCTGCGATTGTTTGATGCTTTCCAAGTTAAGGTGTGCTCTGTGGAATGCCATTCTCTCCAGTTCCGCCAAAGCTGATAATCTAGTGGGTTGAGATCAGGGCTTCGTGAGAGCCAATCCGAGGCAAAGATGAACTCTGGAATGTTCTTTTGCAGTTATTGCTGAGTTGACCTGGCCTTGTGAACTGGAGTGGAACCCTGCTGGAAAACCCAATGACTTTCAGCAAACAGTATCATTTAGAGGCTTGACAACAGGTTTCAAAATATTGTCCTTATAGTTTTTAGCGTCTGTTTTAACTCCTTTTTCTCAAAAATGGAGCTTGGTGGTGCCATAAAAGCAAATTCCCCAACAAACCATCACTGAGGAAGGGTGTTGACTTATTTCCACTCTTCTAATAAGTTCCTAGGCTTTTGGTGATTAGATTTTTCTTCAATTGTAAATATTTTCTCATTGCTATACAAAATCTTTCGTTGTGGACCATTAGTGTAACGGCCAAGGAGCACTTTGCATTTATCCTCTCTAATTTTTTTTTTAGGGAAGTCTTTGAAATGCACCCATCCTAAGGTACTTTTTACTATGCGAGCTATAGATCTGACAAAAATTTCCATTTCCCGAGACATGATTTGTTGTTTTCGAATGGGATTTCTTCTGATTCGAGCAGCCACTGCTCTCACTGCATTTGCCGTTCTCACAATGCGATGACAGCCGAGGTCTGTTACATACAGATAGGGTCTCATTATATCTACTTATAGTGCGGTACACGAACCTACAGCTGATACCCAAAGGTTTCAAAGTGTTGAAAATCTCTGACCTACATTTTCACACGACATGTATTAACGACATGGCCACAGCTGACATGCCTATCAGGAGACGACTAAAGAGGAGCTGGATGAGAGATCTCCTTTCCTGAATTGAGGAAATAAATCAAGACCAGGAAGTAGTGCTGCTGAGTAGTATTTTTTTTCCTCATGCCTAAAAATGCCACTTTTTCTTGTTAGTTACAGCACATCTGCTTATTGTCAAGCTCATGACAGGTGTGGATGAAAGTATGAAGAGAAAAAAAACAAAAAAAAACAAACAAAAAAAAAACAAAAAAAATATATATATATATATATATATATATGTATATGTATATATATATATATATATATATATATATATATATATATATATATATATATATATATATATATATATATATATATATATATATTATATATATATATATATATATATATATATATATATATATACATATACATATATATATATATATATATATATATTTTTTTTGTTTTTTTTTTGTTTGTTTTTTTATATATATATATATATATATATATATATTATATATATATTTATATATATATATATATATATATATATATATATATATATATATATATATATATATATATATAATTATACAATGTCTGTAAAATCAATTTAAAATAAACAAGATAAAAACACTTTTAAATTAAAACAATTTTATACAAATTTGATGTGTTCGAAGACCTTTTCCACACCGCTGTATTTTCAAAGACATTTTAGAATATCAGACTTATAAGAATAAAAAAAATTTTTTTTTAGTTCACAAAAAAAAATAAATCAAAAACATATTACCAAGTTCAATTTTAGGTGTAAAATTTTCAATGACAAACACAAATAAATTGAGTAAAGTTTTCAGTGTATCACAATAAATTTTGCAATGTAGAGACACAAGGCAGCTACTTCAATGCTATATGCAAAACTAAATGCAAACGAATAACATGCAGGTTTTTTTATTTATTTTTATAGAATTATTTAATCATATTTAAACAACACCCACTTATATTGTTCATTGCTAAGAGACTGAATGAACTTTCTTTTCTATTAACTATGAAAAATTTTAAAAGGTATTAGGCAGTTAATTTTTTATTCAAGTGCTCTATGAGTTATCTTTTGGGTAGTTAATATGTTTCCTTTTTCATTAACATCCTTCTTAATGATAAAAATATGTTCCTCATCATAATCTCGATCTCCATTATTGGAATTTTGTCTCCCCAGAATCAAAATCAGCTAATAGGAAATTAAAATCCTACCAGTAATATATTCTTCTCCCTTTCACACACCATTTATTGATACTTATAAACTGTTTCAATCTACAAATTATCTAGGAATGCTAAATATTTAAATAGCATAAGTTAACATTAGAAAAAAAATCACATGCCTTATTACTACAGTCCCCTTTTTTATTTTTATCAAATTATTAACATCCGCCTAAAACTTTGTGAATGTATTCATCTTATCGTAACCTACAAATTTTTTTCTACAAAAATTCTCAGAAATGGGGCGGTTTATCATTAAATTAATTAATTTAATTAAGTACTAAAAACTCATAAATATGACCTAAAAAAATATTCAGCCGTTTGGTCAAAATAATAAATAAGCCGTAATAAACCTTGTTATTTCGACATGTAGGGGATGGAGATAATGCCAAATGGCCCTAAATTTCTGTGGTCTACCTTTTTTCTCAAATTTGTGATCAAATTATTTAATGATGCAAGTGCTAAGTAAATGGGCGTTTTTGAGTTTTTAGTACCTAATTAAATCGACAAGGTTTGCCGATCTCCATATTGAAACACCAATTTTGAAAATTTCTGAAAATAAAAAAAATTTAGGTTAAAATGAGATGAAGCTATTTATGTTTTAGGTAGATATTAATATTTTTTATCAAAAGTGGTCTGTACCATTGACTATACGTTTTGTCTTAAAATGTTGACTAATGTTCTGCCTCCACTATTAAATTTTTAAGAGGATCTATGCATTTTATAATTGACATTGACTCTAAAATAAGGTATTCCACGAATTTTCCTAATTTTTTTAAAACGATGCCAAGACTAAATAATGTGATCATAAAATTGGATAGTGATAAAATTAGTTATAGGGTTAAGACAGATAATAGCTGATTTAATTCAAATTCAACATTATTGAATTCTTAGATGACTTATTACCTAATTTTGATTCAAAGGAATAAGGTATCGTGACATGGTTTCATAAAATATTTTCTAATCCAGAAGTTAGGAAAGACGAACTAGTTTATTTAAGTAGATTAACTAATAACAAACAGTTCTTTTTGAGAATAACTGTAATAATTATAAATTATTCAAAGTTTGAACAATAATCACTTTAAAGTACTATTTTACTAGTAGTGCTATTGTGAGTTAATGAAGATAATATTATAAAACTTCAAAGGGGATTTAATTCTGAACCTAGTAAAATGTGGCCTACTAATCAGGCTAGTGATATTAAAATACTTTTGTTTCTGTCATTGATATAATTTACATTTCTTTGCTTAATATATGTGCCGTTATTTTTGAAAGTTGTATAAGTCCATATTTTCATATATATAGGTTTGTGTTTGAATCAATTTAAATATATGGTTAGCAATTTTTTTAGCTTTAAATAGATAGACTTCACCACTTTCTGTAATAACATATTGTTTTAAATGTTCAAGTTATATTCATCTAAATAAAATTTAAATAAAACATAAAATTATAACTTTAACAATCCATCATTAATAGGACACCATAAGCTTTTCGAATTTTAAAATGTAAAAAAAATATATTAATGATATGTCGAATGGTTAATAACTTAAACATTTAAAACAACATAAAATAGAGCAATACTACCTAATAATAACTTTTTATAAAAAAAAATAAACACAAGAGGAAATTTAAGTCCATATTATTATAGTAATCGTTTTTACATAAATTTATTTTTTAAATTAAAAAAGAAATTGTGTGTTGATGGTTGACTGTAGTGAATTATTGAAGGGAAGAATGGTTGGGGCGAAAAAAGAAATTAAAATGAAAGAGGGAAATAATCAATTTTATTAAGGTTTTATTTAATTATTTTAATCGTCGTAAACCTATGACTTCCTGTCCTACAATATACTTTGATAACACCCCACTTATCCTTGTTAAACAAATCTGATATCTAGGACTCCACCTGGAAAAATGTCTCACTTGGAATCCTCATACAAGACTGAAACGACAAGAAATTGCTCGACGTTTCCGCTTACTCCAACACTTACTTGACAAACACTCTAAACTTTCAATTAATTCCAAAAGACTAATATACACGACTATTTGGACTTACGGAGTTGAGCTATGGGGCTCTACTAAACCATGAAATTCCTCTCATATCCAACCCTTACAATTCAAAATCCTTCGTAAAATCCTCAAGCTCCTTAGTTTGTCACAAATAAAATAATCCATAAAGACCTTAATGTTCCATATGTTTCCGATTTGGCCCAATCCAGGTACCTATCCTTCCATAGTAAACTTCATAACCATCCGAATCCTCTCGTTTCTAACCTTGATTCCTATTCGATTCCTAATAACCCTCAGAGACGTCTGAAAAGAAGATGGCCTCGTGATCTCCTTATATAGACATATTATTAGAGTGCTACCAGTGGGTAGTTTCTGTGTACAGATTTATTTGATGTATTTCTATTGTAATACAGTTGTAAATATCTTGAATAAATAGTTTAAAAAAAAAATTATTTTAAAAATGAAATTATTTAATTCTCAAGACATTCCAGATGTATAAAGATCAAAACTATCCTTAATTGAGACCTGAATAGTTTCCAATTCTATTTCCCAAGCTTATACAAGCATCGGTAGCCGAAACTCTAAGAAATCAATGAAGACACAATAAAATTAATCCATCCGTTTAAGATATGACTGTGGTAAAGACACAGACACACAGATCTGGCTGAGGATGCGTTATTTGAACTCATGGGAGTCTGAAATGTTATGGTTTGTAGAAAAATGGATAACAAAACAAATACAATTGGAAATAAAGAAACAAGTGAAAAAAACAAAAAATGGAACTCGTTACTGTACATTATTTATCTGAGTAGTAAGACTAGTAAAAAGAGGATACACATATCTTACTAAAAATACTATTAACTCTGTTTGTTTTTTCTAAATAATGGACTTAAAACTATTAAAAAAAGGCTCACATGTTCTCATTATAATAAATATAATCATCAAATATTATTAATTATTTTTAAAAATCTACCTGTAGATCTCCTCTGCAGATGTTGGTTCGAGTTAAATAGGTAGCAGAAACATGTCTGGCACTCCCTCCTGAAGTTCATGGCATAAGATCCATAAACGAGAGGGTTCATGCAGGAGTTGGAGACTGCCATAAGAAAAAGAGCATCTTGTATCCTTGAGTCCACTTTTGTCGCCGTTTCTCTGTCGAACATGTACCTGTAATTTTCAAATGTGAATTATATTTTGATAATTAGGAGATCTAGTCATCAAATAAATTTAGCTTGGAATTAAAATTCAATGATAAATATAATATTATATATCTATCTATATATATATATATATATATATATATATAGATAGATAGAATAGATAGAAAGTAAACTTTATTCTGGGACAAGGTCCCTTATGAATAACAGATATGAACAAAAAAATTAAAATTACATCTGGCCAAAAAAACTACATCTGGCCAAAATATATATATATATTGTAATGTCAACATTACATGGCATTTGGATAGTGGCGCAAAGGTGGTGATGGCGCGAACTACGGGAAGAAAGTGGGGGAAACAAGCTTCATGTAAGGCAGAAAGAGACTGCGACGGGCCGCCAGGAGGGAAGGTGCTAGCGGCTAAGAGAGAAGATCATGAGCCGTCAAGAGAAGGAGACAAGCGGCCAAGGGGGAAGGTGCCAGGCAGCAAGTGGAGAAATTAGGAAAAGGAGTCTTAGCCGGTTCGAGTGTTGACAGAGGCCACTAAGGAAGATTATTTTATGTTGGAAGAAAGAATATAGCAGAAATTAATTAAGTGGTACAGAAACATTAAGTGGACAATCGTAAGTAAGAAGAGATTATTTCGCTGGCAGGCGTCAACATTTGGGTGAGTGCTAACAATACCATTTATGTTGACAAAGGGATAGAACCAAAAGTTTAGACCGGGATAAATTATTTAATAAAATATTTTAAATTATAAATAAGTGTAGTAGTAATTAATGAATTAGTGTACATTGTCTTTATAAATAGGAATGAGTGTTCAGGTGTCAGAACCCAACCTTGAGATTATGTTATATGTGTAAAATAAATAAGATATTCAAAAAGGAAACTCGTTTGTTTGTTTTTGTTCCTTTTGAAAACGTTACAATATATATATAAAAGGCCACCAAACTGCTGCTTTTGACAAATCATTCATTATCCGATCCTCATCTCTATGGAATTCTATCCCTTCCTATATCCATCGCTCCAATATTCTCTACACCTTGAAATTCCGCCTGTTCATACATTTTTTTATCCACCCAGTCCCCATAAAATTATAAATAGATATTACTGTAAATATGTATATATATATATATATATTATTAGATTGTTCTTAATTATTTTTAATTCAAGTTTTTCATTTTTTTTCCCCTTGATTGATTAAAGTCAGAAAGCAACTTATACTTTTTATTATGACTATTTATTTACTTTGCGATTATTTTTTATGTATCTTTGAGGCTCCATAGCCCACATTTCTGTCTTTCTGTATTATTCTAAATAGACTTTTCCCAGAATAAATAAAATATTATTATTATTTGAGAAGGAGTTGGCTGGGGGTGAGGTCAAATAAATACTATAAACTATAATAGCATTTTATTAGATACGCCAACGTTTCGACCCACTTTGTAAGGCTTCATCAGGGTGTGGTATCAAGCACTGCAGGAAGCAGTTGGTAGACTGGCAGTCATATATAATATTATTATTATTATATAAATAGGTTTCTAAAATCATTGATGGCAACCATCGATGGCGATTTGGCCATCTCTTTAAGTGATGGGTAAAAACAATTATGAGTAAGAGTAGCAGTTGCAACAGTTTCACCTATTAAAAAAACAACTATTTCAAACCTTATCAAGGTTTGGATATTTAATAGTTGACCATTGCATTATAAAGGAAGGAGGTGGTCAAGAGTGGCGGTCATAAATAGACTAAATAGTGGCAAAGCTATTTTATTAAAAGCCAACGTTTCGATCCGACGTTGCAGGTCTTCTTCAGGGAGATGTGTTCAGCTAGGAGTTTCACTTAGAACTGAGTTGGAACTCAGTTGATCTCCCCCATCAGTTGATCAGTTTGAACTCCCTGAAGTGAACTCAGTTCTAAGTGAAACTTCTAGCTGAACACACCTCTCTGAAGAAGACCTGCAAAGTTGGGTCGAAACATTGGCTTTTAATAAAATAGTTTTGCCAATATTTAGCCGATTTATGCCTGCCACCCCGGACCATCTCCTTCCCTTATCAAGATTCGTAAACTATGACAAGAAAAAAATATTATATATAATAAACTATTGCATTGGGGTTTATACTTGTAATTGCTGATTAAAAAAAAGACAAGTTTCATAGCATAAGCGTTTCAATTTCAACTCATAACATATTAGTTATAAAAGTAATCGGTAAATTTATTATTATTTATATATAAATAGTTATGCAGTTAACTATATGTTGGACAGTTAACTGTACAGCTGTTTATACCTTGCAATAGTGCAATGACCAGTGTTTAATTGAAACAGCAATCGAAACAGTTTAAACATATAGTACAGTTGCTGCAGGGAGCTGTGTCTATATACCTTGCAGAAGACTGTATCTGTACAGCTGTGAAGCTGTTCCGATTGAAACAGTGAACTGTATCTGTTTAATGAAAGAAACTGTTTCAAAATAAATGGATAGCTGCTGAACGCCCAATCACTATTCTCTTTTTTCAACGAACCATTGATTACCCATCGGTTCCATAGCCTTTTTGGGCTTGTTACAAACTCTATATTGTTGTTTCTGTTTTTTCTGAATTTTTTATTATAACTCAAAACTTAGAAATGGAAAAATCTGTGTAATTTTATCCTCTCACACGTTTCTTTATTTTAATATTAAGATTTGACATCTTTGAAAATTGATTTATTTTTAATTTCATTTAATTATTCTCAATCGTCAGACAGTTGTCATTTCTCTGTTCATTGCAGTTATTCTGAGGGGACTAAATGTCCCCTAATAAAATTTACTTTCTTTCTTTCTCCGTTAACTCCTACCTCGCCATTTCTGGCAAAAACGGGGGGTTTATCCTATAAGAACAACTAAACACATTATAACCACAATGGAAAGGTCAAGAATCATTTCTGGCTCCAATATGAAACAAATTTTAAACCGCCCAAGCCGGATTTGAACCGACGCCATTAAACTTGAGAATGTCAATGTTATTTTATGCTAATTGATTGTGTACACAGGCGGATCTACGGGGGAGGGGGGCTTTCGGGCTGAAGCCCCCCCCAAAATGGTAAAATATAACCATGTTTTACAGAAAAAAATATGATAAACTATCTATTAAAGTATTCTTGTTCGCGTAATTACATTTAATAGGACTTCAAGAATCACTTAAACACCATTTCATATAGGCAGTTAATTTTTTCTTTTTTTTTTCAAATTAATTATCGTTATATGTATATATATATATATATATATATATATATATATATATATATATATATATATATATGAAAAAAAAAAAAATCTTTCGGGCTGAAGCCCCACCAAAATTAAATCCTGGATCCGCTAGTGATTGTGTACTATTTATGTTTAAAAAGTCATTGATTTCTGTGACTTCTATGTTCGAAACTACTAGTCGATTTTATATGGAATGAACCCGCAGCAGAATCTTTATCTGGAATGAATAAGTGGGCGTCAGTTTCTAACTACTTTAATCTGAGGGATTATTTTTCTGAAAGGCTCTAAAGATAGAATCCAATTGGAAGCGAATTTTAGTTTAATCCCATTGGTTTTAATACAACGAATTGAAATTACAGAATATTTACCCTCTTTAATTGATTATATAATTCATCATTTACGGAAACAAGAAGTTTTTCGTTTTAGTGCTCTAAGACATTTCGTCAATCGTATTTGTTTATCGAAGTAGGTTGTTCTTTTCCGCTTTAAGTAAACATGTAGTCTCTAATCTCAGCGCAAAGTAAATAAATACTAAGGTTCATATTTCAGTGATGTCATTGACCTAGGCCAGGGGTCTCAAAAAAAGCCACATCAATATCTTCACTAAATTACGCGGTCATGCTTGAGACATCTACAAAGTCCCGCGATCCATGGCTTGTGACGAAAAAAAAATTGTTATAAATGACACTGTAGTCGTGAAATGAGCTTTCTACACTCAGTGTCAAAATATTAGACACGCCCATTAGAATTAAAAGAACTTTTCATGTTTTCTTTATTTTGATGATATTATTTTTTTAAGCACAGTTTAAAGTATAAATTACGGTATTGAAATGGGGGCAATCTTCTCAGATCTTGAGGATTATTTAAATCCAATATCAGTAAATATTGACATTTTGTATGCGTCAAAATGATAGACACAATTGTTGTTTGCTATTTTCTTAATCCTCTAGAGTCACTAGCCAATCCAGGATTTAATTTTTTTTTTTTGGGGGGGGGAAGGAGAGAGGAAGGGAGCTTCAGCCCGAAAGCTTTTTTTTCATAAAAATAACGATAATTACTTTGGAAAAAAGAAAGAAATTAACTACTTATATGGGGTTTAGGGGGCGGGGTGGCCGAATAGGCTAAAGCGTGTGTAACAGCACCGCTAGTTGCCTGGCAACCGGATAACAGAGATTTGAGATGATATAAAAGTACGAGTTCGCGTCCCGGTGCTGGAGGGGATTTTAAATTCCCCGCCCTCACCCCCCGGCCCGGGAAAATCCCGTATAGTCTAAAAGGGGAGGTAGGGAAGAACAAAAAAAAAAAAAAAAAAACTACTTATATGGGGGCGGGGTGGCCGAATATTCTAAAGCGTGTGTAACAGCACCGCTAGTTGCCTGGCAACCGGATAACAGAGATTTGAGATGATATAAAAAGTACGAGTTCGCGTCCCGGTGCCGGAGGGGATTTTAAATTCCCCGCCCTCACCCCCCGGCCCGGGAAAATCCCGTATAGCCTAAAGGCGAGGCAGGGAAGAACAAAAAAAAACCAAAAAAAAAAAACTACTTATATGAAATGGTGTTTAAGTGATTCCTAAAGTCCTTTTAAATGTGATTACACGAATAATAATACTTTAAGAGATAATTTTTTAATATTTTTTTCTGTAAAATGTGGTTATATTTTACCATTTTGGAGGGAGGGGGGGGGGGGCTTCAGCCTCAAAACCCCTTCTCCGTAGATCCGTCCGTATCTAGAGTTGAAATCGTTAAAATATCATTTCTACTTCAGTGCAGTGTTGAATTTGTTTCTAAAATAGACCTAGATATTCCATTTCTCTAGTAATGTCAAAGCAGATGCCTCCCAGTAGAACGATGGGTACCATATGTCTCCCCGTGCCGAATAAACTTCGCGACCGATGAAAAACTCCGCTTGATTCAGCGGGCTATTTCCCTACGTAACGATATATACTATACTGTAACGATTATATACGAAAGGAATTCGATGGCTTAGTGGAGCCCCAAAGCTCAACTTGGATTTTATTTTATTTATTTATTTTTATTTATTTTTTTATTTATATATGTGTTACGGTATTACTTACTTATTATTTATATTGTGAAAGAGTTACTACTTCAGTAGTTTTTAATAATTACTTTATATATAGTGTATGTTTTATGTATGTATATGAATACATTTATGTATTTTTTCTTTTATATTTTTATCGACGCAGCTGCAATTTGTATGTAAATACAATGCTCAGTATATTATAACTTAATGTTAGTATGTTTTTTTATATGATTTTTGGATTCCAATATCCAAGATTAAACGTTACGATGGTGAAGGTAGCACCAAAATAAATTAGAAATTGAGAAAATTGCTGTAAATTTGTTATGTTGGGAAATGTATGAAATATGTATGTACTGCCGAATAAATAAATACTGTAACGATTATATACGAAAGGAATTCGATGGCTTAGTGGAGCCCCAGAGCTCAACTCCCTATGTCCAAATAGGTCTTATTGTAGTCTTGTATATGAGTATTTTGTAAGTGTTGGAGTAGTTGGAAACGTCGAGCGGTTTCTTGTCGTTTCAGTCTGGTATGAGGATTCCAAGTTAGACGTTTGTCTAAGTGGAGTCCAAGGTATCGGATTTGTTCAACAGGGATAAGTGGGGCATTATTAAAGGATATTGTAGGGCAGGAGGACATAGGTTTACGACGAGGGGTAAAGGTGATTTGATGGGATTTAAGTTGCAGCTCTTAAGTTTTGTTTTTTAAATTTAAATTTATGAACATTAAATAGGAGAAAAAAATGTACAATAATTATTATAAAGCTATATTTAGAAAGAGAGTTTTCTTCGTGAAGTAGTTTTATAAAGTAAAATTCGAATGTCCTAGACCATTTTCTATCCCTTCTATTTGATTTGATAGATCTCGCCCTCATCCGCCCACAGCTAGGTTAAATACCCGCATAGCGATCTAAACCAAAGAATGACGTTTTAAAATTACTGTTGGAGTGTCTGAAACTGTTCGGATGTCCAAGTCCTTGTGTAACTAGTCATGTATTACATATAAAGGTGCGGCTGAAATTATATGCAAAAAATTTGTGGTTATTAAGACTTTTTTCACAGTGCCTCATAATTCTATTCCGTAAGTCCATAAAGATTTTATAATTAATTTGTTGACATGTTTTCTCTTCATTGTAGTATGAGTGTTCCATTCAGGCCTTTGTTCAGGTAAAGTCTTAAATAACGCACTTCTTCTGAAGTAGGGATAGGAACATTATTGAAGAAAACCTGTGTACCCTCATTTAGTTAAACAATGAATACACTCTTCGTTTCGTTCATTTTTACTTTCCATCTTGTAGACAAATTAAAAATATCATCAAAATGGTCTTGTATGAAAAGATGTGATAATTGGATTTTGTTGAGTCGTAAGTAGTACCGTATCGTCGGCAAATGTTGCCAGTAGAGTCTGTTCATGTTCTGGTAAGTCTGCTGTGAAAATTTTGAAAAGTAACGGTCCCGCTACAATGCCTTGGTGGTAGTCCAGTCAATGATTGATTATAGAAGGAAATAGTAGGGACACAATTTTGGTTTGTTATTTTCAATAATCAACCATTGTGATCGACCAAAAAATTCAAAAACTTAACCCCCTCTCAAAATTTGAGGTTTCACGTTTCGGGATGCGTAGAATTCGAAAAACGAATAACAATTTTTTTGTCCTTCCGCCGTCCGCGCATTTTCTCCGAAACTACTGGACCGATCTTTTTCAAATTTTGATATAAAATCAGAGGTCACCCGAGGATGATCCTCCTTCATCGGCATTACTATCCGCCTTTTACTTTCAAAATGGCGGCCGAAAAACCTGCATTGCTGTAGATTGTAGCTCCTAAAAGAATGTACAGATTTCAATGAAACTTCGCTAAAGTCATTTTCTTGACGCCCTTTAAATTTATCTATATAACATACTTCAACGAAAAGAAGCTGGAAAAAAAGTTACGAGGGATGGTAAAATTAAATTCCGAATAATTCGAAAAGTTTATACTTTTTTGTTGATATTGTATGTAATTTTTTAAAAGTTTACGAAATTTCCTAAAAAAAAAAAAAAAAAATCGTTAAAATCGGAGAATTATTAACAAAGATATGGTCTCCGGTTTTTTTTATATGTACTACTCCAAATGTTATATCCTTGGTTTGGTTTTTAAATTTTGAATGTGTTACTGATGTAATGCTATTAATTTTTTTAGCATATTACTAATGATTAAAAAAAAAATTAGTCCAATAATTGGAATCACCTTTTGTTTATTTTTCTTTCTTCTGGGACTAAGTTCCCTTCGAATAACTACAATGTACAATTTAATGACAATAGTCTGGCATTGGAAATAAATTAGATTACAAGAATATCTAGATCTAAGGTTACAATAATGAAAAGGCACTGTTAGATATATGAAACCATAGATAAATTCAGATATGCAATTTCACATATCTTTAAACATAAACAATGTGGGTGATATATAATTATCAGTCAGATAACATTAAAGCGATTAACAGATCTGAAAAACATGAACATTAGTTTACACATATTCGGAAGATAAAGCATACTGAGGATATGGATAGATAAATTATGTTTAAATGAGGTCAAGGATGATGATTTCCGTATAGAGGTTGTTAGGGAATTCCAAAACAAGGTAGCACGCATGACAAAGGATTTTTTAAAGGAAACAGTTCTATGAGAAGGAATAAACAGGTTTGAGGGCTAAGATCTCATGTTGATCGAATGAACAAAGGAACAAGGAGTAAACAAATCGAGAATGTAAGAGAGTTTTTTGGTTGAAAAGGTTCGAAAAAGGAATACACCTAGGAAGTATTGCCGTCGGAAGGAGATAAACATAATAAAAGTTCTCACTCCTAGGTAGTGAGCCAGATGTGTGTTTTCGCTTATATCAGGAAAACTATCTATCGTATCGAGATAGACGTTCTATACAAAATTAAAGCTGATAAAATTTGGAATAATATTGTGTATTACTATATTGTAATACATATGCCTTTTTTCGTTACCTCGCCTGGTTTCCAAGATAACCATCTTCAAGAATATATATTATGTTACTGGTTAGTCTTCAAAGGTTCAAAAGTTAAATCAATGATAACTTTATATATCAATTTTGAGAATTCGCAAAAAAAAAAAATTATAATATTCGTTATTATATTATCGCTCTAACTCTCTATTCATCTAAATCTCTGTGTTTCTATATATACATATACATAGATATATACATTTACATACATACAACAATGTATTTTAAAAAAATTATTTTTTTCTGCAAATTCTCGGAATTGACATAGAACGTTATAATTTATCTAACTTTTGAATCTTTTTCCGCTGACTTTAGTACCAGTGATGCGGTTGAGAGAGTAGCGCAGGGTTCTCCTGGAGTTCCCTCGCCTGATTGTATATAGGTATGTATGTGTTTTTTGCTTAGTTTTAACTTTCTTATTTTTAGGTTATTTTATTTTATTATTTATTGTTTATACTTTTGATTATTATTTTGTTTCTATTTATTTTAAATTTTTTGTACATATAGTGTGAATGTTATCCTACCTCACTATAACAAATGTCCAAGAGACACATTGTTGTAATACTCAATAAATAAATTAAAAAAAAAAACTTTTGAACCGTTGAAGATAAACTAATAACATAATATAACGAGTATATTCTAGAAGAAAATTTAATTATTAAAAACATGTTTTGCTATAACTTAATCGTAGAAAGATGCTATCAAGAGTTAGCTAGTCAAATACAGTAAAAACCAGAAGGTAAAATTTGTTTTTCCACAATAGCGATAGTTAAGGACGGATATCTCGGAAAATAAGCGAGATATTAAAAAAAAATACTTAAAAAAATAATTAATGAAAAAATAATTTATATTGCAAATTTTAACAACTTTAATTTTGTATTGAACGTCTTTGCAGATGCGATAGATAGTTTTCCTGATATAAGCGGAAACTCATAAAAAATGACTTTCTAGGCGCTCTCCCCAACATCTGGCTCACCAACATAGGAGTGGGGACTTTTAATATGTTTACCTCCTTACTAGTCCAAACAATGTCCCAAACGCAAAAATGGTGTCCCCGCCATTTCTTTGTATACCACCTTTTCGAGCATTCGTGGGGAACTTGTGCACTTTTATTTTAAATGAAATATTTAATACTAATTTTTGCCTGACTGCTTTACTTACCAGAGAGTCATGACGACGTATGGCGTCCAACACCAAATGAAGGCTGCAACTATGGTAATAGTCATTCTCAACGTTCTCGAACGAGCTCGTTCAATATTGCTCATGTCGCTCCTTCGCAACCTCATTCTACCTCGCACTCTGTCGTTGTCTGTTTCATCCGCTGTAAAAAATAAATAAAAGTTTTTGTTTTTTTTTAAAATAAAAATAAATTTTATTCTGGAAAATTTAGTACTTTAATAATAATAATAACAATGAGCAATACAAGTATCATTTATTGGGGGTAAAATGACAAGAAATAATTAAATTACAACCGTGACGTAACCTTAGAATTAATATAAAGGATAATCATGAGTAAAATAATAAAATTATAGATAAATAAATATCAGTATGTTTACATAAATGTTCTGACAAACAACCTACATGATATATGAACAGTTGCGTAGGATTTGTGATCGATGCCCCAAGATACTGCCATGTCTCTCACCACTACACTGAGTTAAAGTGGCTTTTCCCCTCCATCCGATGACAATATTTCCTAGGTACGTTCCTCTACCAAATCATCAACAACCATCGTCCTTCTTCAGTTCAAATCCTCAGTCCATTCCCTGTCCACAAGATCTCGACCTTCTAACCTTTACATGCCTTCTCACAGATCTGCCTCATTCCAAAATTTCTTTATTGTTCGCTCTGTCAATTTCTGGAATTCCCTCCATATCAAAATTCGACATTCCCCATCCATATCCACATTCAAAACCCTCCTATTCCAATTCCTATCCCAAAAACAGTTAGATAGTTGCTAACCATTCGAGCTGATTTTAATAGAGAATTTAATACATTTTTGTTTTTTAATTCTTTATTATTTTCTTAAAAGTGTATACTGATCTATCAGTGCAAATAGCTTTAAGTGTCTTGTTATAGTATTAATTGTTTTGTATATAGTTTCGTTTGTTTTGTATATAGAATGTTTAACTTATATTTTTTTTTACATTATTTCTTTTTTTCTATTGATTTTATTTTGGCCAGATGTAATCTTTTAATTTTGTTCTATTTTGTTATTCTCAAGGGACTGTGCCCCAGAATAAAGTTATCTATCTATCTATCTAGATAACTGTGAAATAATAGTATAATGAGGGTAACAAACAAAAATTTAATTGTTACATATATTGGGAAGGTTAATTGCTGAGGAGATGGGTGAATAATTGGTGCTTAAAATAAATTGAGATTTTGCGTATGGTGGTGTGTAAGGAATTCCAAGACAATATAGCACTCATTATATAGGATTTTTAAAGGAAGCAGTTCTATGAAAATAAATATATAGGTACGTGGGCTGGAAAATCGTGTTGAGAGAATAGACAGAGGAACAAGAAATATCAAATCAAGAAAGTAAGTTTTTTGGTTAGAAAAGTTTGGAAAATGAATAAACCTTGGAAATATTACCGCCGGAAAACTGAATAGAGACACTTTAAGTCGGAAATCCAATTGATAATCCAAGCCATAATCGAAGTGAGGAAAGATGAGTGAGGAAACTAGGAGTTGGCGAGTTTTCAGGGGCATAAAATCACGAAATCTCAAGAACTGTTTCAGGGTATCAAAAGAATTTCGGATATTTTGGGAAATATGTTTATCCAGGATAGGTATTGATAAAAAAAAAAAAAAAACACACAAAAAAAAAAACAAGTAAGGTGTGTGCTTTAGATCACACGATAGAAATGAAAACAGCAACAAAGCGAGATTAATCCTATATATTATTTCTAAAAGGTGTTTTTTGTCGGTACGCCATAACTTCGTCAATTCTTCATCAAATCCAATGATTGACCTTCCATTTTGAAGGTATTCTTCTCCTTCACATGCGAAAAATAACCCCATCCCCCCGAAATTTATGGGAAAAAAGTTATGGAGGAAAAGAAACTTTATTTGTGAATAACTCAAAAAGTATGCATTTTTTTCTGGATTAGATAGAAAGACTCTGGATAATTAGAAAGATTCTGGATAATTACAAAGGTTACTAAATTACATACAAAAAAAAAATTGTAAAAATCGAACAATTATTAACAAAGATACAGTCCATTAGTTTTGGTATACTTAATAATGTCTTCCTGTTACAAGGTATTGCATTTAGGAATAGAATAGTCTACTAAACTTTTTTCCCTGGTTGATATATTAATTTTATTATTTCTTAAAGACAATTGGTTGTTCTTACATTTTATTTTTTTTAATCGGGTCATTATTTTCCCTTTATTACATTTATTATCTTTCCAGTCAGTGTTTAAAAACAGGTCCTAGCAAAGCAATTTATACAAATATTTTGGTCTATTAAGTTTAATGGAATATTGTAATCGACCAAGGAAAAAATATTAATTCCTTCCTTACAATAATACATACGAACTACTTATTTCCATATAGTTTTGCTATTTTTTCAGTAAACAAAATTTTCTGCGAATTATTCTAGTAATATGAAATATAAATTATAAATAATAGCCCATTATAAAGAGGATCAAATGCTGAACATTTCCCTCGCTTAAAGTATGCAGGTCCGATTTTTAGCTTCTGAGATATTTTAATCCATATGTTCCATAAAGCCCTTTAATTTGGGTGTGCGGAAGCAACTATCCGGGGCTTGCTTAACGCATAAAAATCTTCAAATCCACCTTCATGTCCCGTGTCGACCTACAGACTTACCACCGTTGCAGTATTGAAGCCTTGCAAAATGTTTATATCGACTTTATTTATTTTAAAAAGAAAAGGAAATTCGCTAAACCT
Source organism: Nezara viridula (assembly GCA_928085145.1). Lineage (NCBI taxonomy): Eukaryota > Metazoa > Arthropoda > Insecta > Hemiptera > Pentatomidae > Nezara > Nezara viridula. The sequence goes on along the minus strand of OV725083.1, from coordinate 12,659,214 downwards.
CCGTGAAATTCTGAATCCAACGGTACCCCATTCATGGTATTTGAACATGACAGGAACTTATATTTGGTACAAAACCGAGTCTTACTGTAATAATGTGTTGGGATCGGCATAAGACACTTGGAACCATTGAGAATGGATTCAGTCTTCTCAACATTCATGTTCAAATCATTGCTTGCTGTCTGAGCGTTAATAATGTCCATATCTTCTTCTATCGTTCGAGTAGCATGGAAAGAATGGTAAATTTGGAAGTCGTTAGCATATAAGTGGTGTTGTGAATGATAGATGGAATCAGGAAGGTATGGATGGAGAACGGAGTTGGTAAGAGCGAAGATTCCTGAGGAACATCATGCGTTATTAATGGATTTTATTTGGAATGATGACTGTTTGGAATGTCTGATACAAGAAGGAGTGCAACCACTTTAGTGCGCTATTTTGATGTGGAGAAGTTTGGAATTCTTGTTGTAAAATTTGTTAAAAAAAAAAAAGAGTTTGAAGCTAGTTTCCTACCAGTTAATGTCGTCATCAAGCTTCCTTGTTCGATAAATATTTTATTTATTTATAAACTTTGGAGTTGGTTAGCTCAGTATTAGGGTGCTAAAGGTCCCTGGTTCGAATCTCGGCTCATGGCAGAAAAATTATATTATTTTTCATTGGCCTTGGGGCGATCCTGGGTAGGTAGAATCTCCTAGGGCACATCCAGCCTCTATAAAGTGGGTAGCCGTAAATAAAATAATTAATTAAGATGAAAAACCTGGCGGTTGAGCATGATCTCGGTCAAAGCACCTCCTTGCACAACCGTAGACCAAGAAACAGTGCTTTCCCTAAATAGTACTGAACCCAAGACCCTTCATGGGTTTTAGTGGTACAGGTTTATAAACCTCGAACTAAAAGTTTGATATTTACAGATTTAATATTTATTTCTCTGCTGATATGAATAAGTTGATATTGGATTTATGGTGTGAGAAATTCCGGAAATACAGTCACCTTTTATTATCTGTTTTTATTTCGTGAAAGCAGGAAGAGAAATCTACGGAAATAATTCGTAGGAAGAATTTTATGACTAAGATAAAATGTTACACCTCTCCTTGTCATTTCAGGTTTTATCCTCTGTCTATTTTTAAATAAATTATTTTTCTTTATTATTCTTCTATCTATATATTCCTTTATTTTCTATATTCCTTTCCTCTTATTTATTTATATCACCCCATTCCTTTTCTCAGTTTTACATTTTATTCTATGATTATCTCACTTCTTTTTAGCATACTATTACGTAATATTTTAGCAACTATGTCACCCCATTTATTTATTTTTGTCTACATTTACGTTTATTATCTTATACATTCCATAACTTTTCGTTGTAAATTCATTTTTCATGTTACCTTGTTTGATTATGTTTATTTCTTTAGTCCCTACTTTGTTGCCGTTATTATTTATTTCTTAGTTCTCTATTACTGTTATTATTCTAGCTATTTTATTTTACTTTAAGTTTATTCTAACTACATTGTTCAGTCTATATCTTTCACCTTTTTAATTTTAATTACTTATTGTTCAATGTTTATAGTTTCTCATACCTATTGTAATCTGTTTTTTTCTTAGCCCTGAACTTTGGGCCGAAAGGTCGGCAAAAATAAAAAAAAATATATTACTTATTTTTCCTATTTTTTTTTTTTTTTTTTTACTGATCACATCACCCCAACCTTTCTTCTGTTCAATTATTTATTTTCTTCTTCATTGTATACTATAGTCTGTGGTACAGTCCCCCTTTTATTAAATTATTAACATCTGTCTATAATTCTTTGAATAGCTTCATCTTATCGTAACCTAGTAAAGTATTAAAAATGCTGTCAATATGAAAAACGCGAGTGAACCAGTAATCTTAAAATCGCCAGTATTTCCTTAAAAAGCTCTTCCGATAATATTACAATTTACTTTTATGTCGAAGAAATTAAAAAAAATTACAATAAATCGATACCGAATGGTTAAAAATTGATATTAACATATTTTCTTAAAAAGAATTTTCGATAAACCCTATAATCAATCTAAATATTGAATAAATCTCATAAATTAGTCATTATATTTCACTATTATGGTTAATTGTTTAAGGATATAGAATTAAATCAAAACAAAAATTGCCAAGTATAGTAAAAATCCGTTTCAACTATCAGGGTGGGTTTCAAAGTACTGAAAAATTAATGAAACATCTGGTGTGCGCATTAATCTACATTCTCTTACCACTTTCTTTAGTATAGAAATTATTTTTTTGGATAAGTTATTGTAAAAAATCGTTGAAGTGCATATCTAATTAAGTTAAAGCATACAGTTAACGATTGAATCGAGAGCTTTCTATTCTATTACAAAATCGAGAAACAAAGTGGCTTTCGAATATTGGGCTGTTTGGCCTTCACACTCAACATATCAAAATAACTAGGTTATATTGGCCAAACAGCCCAATATTGTTGTATACCACCTTAATTCTAAATTTCTTGATAATATCACGATTCAAATGGCTATTCATGAATTGATTCCCTGTTACTTTTCTAATACAAAATAAAGTTTTAGACTATAAATTTCTACGGAAATTGGCATTTATTCATCTGGATGCTAGTTTGATTTTATCTGGGTGAAAGCAGTTATTTTTCTCCTTGAATGCAATAATATATAATATTATATATATATATATATATATATATATATATATATATATAATATAATGTGATATAATTATAATAATTATGAAGTAGAAAAGAAAGAACTTATAACGTACAATGGATATATTAGAAATAAAAGGCTCGAATTGATGTTGGGCTTATATGAAGCTGGACAAGTTGACTCCATATTGTGGTTACAAATTGACAATAAGAATAATTATATAATAATATAAATTGGTAATAAGGCGCGATGTATAATATAGATTTTTAAAGAAATTGAAAATTTGTCCGAACTGTGGTTTCGTCTAGTTTATTTTGTTTTGATAAAAATAATACAATCTGAACTACAGAATACATGTAAATATAAGTTATACAATATCAGCAACGAGTAGTATGGTTAAATGAACAGTTATATAATTTGTAAAATGGGGGTTGGTCCGACGTTAGGCGGATAGAGGCACCCCTCCTAGTCATTATAAAATATAAAATAAAACATTATTTTAGGTCACAAACTATTTTTTTTCTTTTTTATTTCGTATGTTCTCATTATACACTAAAACTTTTATTAAGGACAGGTGAACTTTTATTCTTCAAACTACCTAATTTGAACTCAAATTAGGAATATATATATTTATTTAGAAGGACATGGCTAATTTTGTTCTGTTCATCTCATGATACATTTTAGTGGGAATGCTAAGTCCAGTAAAGTAGAACTTAGGAACTTATATAACTTTTTTAAAAGTCTGCTTTTAATATTTAAGTGGTGGATCAAAGAACTCGAGATCTAAAAGCCTTTGTTTCTTCTGTACTCTGCCCCCTCACACTATGTTTCGCAATTTAGAAGCTTAATTAAGTCGTGAAATTAAATTATTATTATTTTCTTTCTACCCCATAACGAAATGACGTGTCGGGCATTTATTAATTTTTATGTACTTAATGCTTAAAATTATTCATTCTAGTGTTCGCTGACTGGTCAAAATTCGACTATAAGCATTAGTGAAAATTTGAGAAAACCATATTTGAATTTGCATTTTTCCAACTTTTTAAAAAATATTATTTTATATTCATTCAAAATATTATTTATTCATTGTATATCTGATAACATGTAGTTATATACTTTTTTGTGTCATTAATCCTCCGCTTTCTTATTTGGCTTGGGGGTGGAGGGGAGAGGAGGGTGGAGAGGGGGGGGGGGACCGAATATGGGACAAAAGAAAAAAAAAATTTAACTTTTTTTTAAATTTTTTTTTTTTTTTTTTTTTTTTTATGAAATGATTGGTTCAATCAATTTATCGAGGAAAATAGTTGGTTATTAATTACTTGTATATTTCTATTTGGAGAAAATGCACATACTAATGTTTATTTAAAGGTTCATTTAAACAATTGAATTATATTTAGTTGTACGGGATCCATTTTTTGGGCTAGAACAATACGTTGATACAGAGTTATGACAGTTTAATCAATTGCTGGTAATTTAAGGCCCGATATTTTTCAGGATTGCAATAAAAATAGTTTAGTTAGATCCATCGTAGAAGTATTTTTCCTCATTATTTAATTAGAATAGAAATAGAACGGAATTTCAAAATAAATTGAATAGCTGTTCTGAATTTAATTTATCAAAATAACGTGGACCAGAGGAAAATCTAGTACGTGCATCACACAACTTTCATTTACCACTCTATTTTGAACAGAAATTATTTACTAGCAAACTTGGACTATGACAAAGTTTTTGAAGTTCATCCTTAAAAAGCATACTATAGACTAATTTGGGACTAAATTTGAATAACATTATACATGTTACTATTATACTTTTATTTTTACTTGTTAAAATTTACTAAAATGTAGTTGCGAATAATTACGAATCGATAGGCCAAAACTTGTCACACTAATTGACAGTGGATAATGTTGTGATTTCATAAAGGGTAAATTCATCCAATTATCTAGTCCTGTCATAAATATTGTTACAAGGAAATATATACAGATTTCAACAGCCACACTTAACACTCAATTTAAAAAAAAAACACTTTTTTCCACTAGTGATGGACACCCGGAAATTCAATTGTTCTAGTAATGAAAAGGGATTCGGTACCATTAATGGACATACCTCAGAAAAATTCTAAAATCTTTATTTAACTATGTATAGTTACCTGTAGGTAACCATAAAGATAAGATGACATAAATATGCAACTTACTCTTAGCAAAACTGTTAGTAGGAAGGTATGAAACACACTGATCTCAAGAGCTCTATATAAACAACAATGATGGGCATTTGAAAATTTTCTTTTGGGAACTTCTTCATACAGTTGTCAATAGAGGGTATTGTTCTTCAATCTAGGAAAAAATGGAACCTTTGAATCAACAAGGAAGCTTATTATTTACGGTGCGCTCACCCTGTATAAAAATATGAAATTGCCAAAAATCAATGATACCAGCTCACTTTATATGCTAATTTTCAATCTCAAACTCACTTTAGAGGGATCATTGAATTGCCTAAAGCCTTAAAAAGCCAGATGTGTAAAAATAAGTTGATACCACCAAAAGCCAGTTCTTCAAATCCAGCGTAATGTTTGGAGTTTGATTTGAAATCCAGGTGTAGGCAGTTGACATGTAATATGTCAAAAGGTAATCTTGTTTTCCCGGCTTTCTGTTCTCTCGATTTATTGCCAGCTATTGAAAGGTTGTTCAACGCATAAACCTGTCTCGTATGTCGTATGACATTGCCATCTTGATTTATCACTTTTTTTTTTTTTAGGCACATTGATTATGTCAATATTTTGCTTTCCTTTTTTATCTACCCCGTATGTGTGAGTGAGAATTTCAATCGCTTCATAAAAGAGTGATATGGTTAAATCCGTGGAGGTATATTTGGTGGTGGAAGTGTCATAAGTTTTTGTTGATATTGTTTCAAATTGAGGTAATAAATAAAATAAAAAATATCTGATGTATCAACTCATCCGAATTTCATAGCAATTAAAAAAAAAAAAATTAGTCTATAAAATTCAATACGTTGTAATATCGTTAATACCGGTCCGATTTCGGAAGTTACAGAATGGACCTAATCCGTAACAAATATTAATAATAATAATATTAGTTTAATTTAATTTTAATAATTGAGCTTGTTAAACATGCCATTTGGTGGTGAATCATTGTATTGACAATTCACTCCCTAGATAGCTAGGTTAAGCTATCTCTGATAGCTTAGGAATAGTTGTGTAGAATGTACCGACTGGACACAAGACCCATTATCGAGATCTCTTTCTGACAGACTTCATATTAATTCTAAAGGATAACGAGATCACTTCTAAAGGATAAAGATATCAATTCTAAATAGTTAATAACTTGATTATAAAAAAAACTTACTAAAAAGTTAATAACTCCTTTCCAACGCTTTCTAAACCTCCCAGAATTGATTCAACCTCCCCCATCCTTATTGACTTATTGCTCAACTTATCTTACGATTCAATTGGAAAGCAAATGGGTTTTTATGAGTTTTTAATACCGAATTAAATAGTCAAAGCTTGCCGAACTCCAGATTGATAACGCCCTATTTCAAGAATTTTCATAAATAAAATATTTCTAGGTTACCATGAGATGAAGCTATTTACGAAATAAGAAGCCGGATGTTAATAATTTGATAAAAAGGGGTCAGTACATCGGACTAATGGATAGATATGTAGATAGAAAGCCCAGAAACGTAATTTTTCTTAACTCTATTCCCTGCTTTTTATTGGTAATCTACACTATGTATTAAAATATAAAGGTCTTCAAATAGACGACTATTGGCAAATCGTATAAATCGCTTAAACCGTTTTGGCTCTACAGTCTATGGAAATATATGCTTCTCTTTTTTTGTGCAGACCACTTTGGGGGTTGAAATCTGTGGTCGAAATCAATTCATCGATTCTTTCGATTTTCCGCGGGAAATATAATAAATTCTTCACGGAAAATAGAAAGATACGCATAAATAAATCACTGTAGGATACCTTACTAAATATAATTATCTTTAAATATAAACTTTAATTTCAATAAAAGAAATATAGAGCGCGGTAAAATACTTGCGTAGCACTTCTAGGCATTAACTTAGCCATCTAGCCTGCTTATCCTATGTTCTTAATGGATTTTAATTTATATATTTTATTCATTCATATAATTTAATGATAATTGATTTTGTCTTTTTTTTTTTTTTTATCTTCTTTGAAATATTGGGAAGTCTAAATGATAAAATCGTCACTTCTCTATTTTTATGGGTGGAAAATAATCCTTTCGCCAACTTCCTCTTCCCGAATTTTGCGCCTATGCTCTGAAACGTAGGAAACCGCACGTCAAAAATTAGACCACTAGTTGGCCCGTGCGAACAATTCGCAGACAATTTTGTTTAATGAAGAAATAGCAAAATAAGTATTTTCTATGTATTATGTGAGGAAGGAATTAATATTTTTTTCTTGGTCGATTACAATATTCCATTAAACATAATAGACAAAAATATTTGTACAAATTGTTTTGCTAAGACCTATTTTTAAACGCTGACTGATAACAAAGATAACAAAAGGAATGAAGACAAAATAATGCCCCGATCATGAGATTTTCTGAATTATTAAAAAAAAAATAAAATGTAAGAACAACCAAATGTCTTTAAGAAATAATAAAGTTAATATATCAGCCAGGGAAAAAAGTGTAGTAGACTATTCTACTCCTAAATGCAATATCATTAAACAGGCATTATTAAGTATACCAAAAATAATGGACTGTATCTTTGTTAATAATTGTCCAATTTTTACGATTTTTTTTTTTAAACGCTGACTGGAAAAATAATAAAGCCCTGATAATGGGATTTTCTAAATTATTAAAAAAATTAAATGTAATAACAAACAAATGCTTTTAAGAAAGTTAATATATCAGCCAGGAAAAAAAGTGTAGTAGACTATTCTACTCCTAAATGCAATATTTTTAAAGAGGAAGACATTATTAAGTATACCAAAACTAACGGACTGTATCTTTGTTTATAATTTCCGATTTTTATGACATTTTTTTTGTTTTGCAGGTAATTTAGTCATCTTTCTAATTATCATGGGTACAATCGAGAAAAAATGCATACTTTTTGAGTTACTCACAAATTAAGTTTCTTTTCCTTCATAACTTTTTTCTCCAGAAATTTCGGGGGCATAGGACTATTTTTTGCATGTGAAAGAGAAGAATATCTTAAAAATTAGTGGTCAATCATTGTCTTTGATGAAGAATTGACGAAGTTATAGCGTACTGACAAAAAAACAAAACAAAAAAAAACACCTTTTAGAAATAATATATAGGATTACAATATTTCTATTACTTAAGATTGTAAGGTAAATTAAAAAAAAAATAACTAAGGTGTGTGCTACAGACCACACGATAGAAGTGAAAACATTAACAAAGCTAAATCAATAATAGGACATATAAATTATAGGAGTGCCTTTGTAGGTGGAAATAGAGTGGAAATTACATAATTAAGCTTTGAATAGATTGTATTTGTGTTGCAGATTGTATTATGTTTTTTCCAATGATTTATTGCTTTTGCTACCTTTTTGTAAAGTTTTAAATTTTAATATGTATTTACAAAGTACAAAGTTCGTTTAATACATTCACTTTCAATAGGTATATATATATATATATATATATATATATATATATACAAACCTTATGGACTTATTATATCTCAATATATTAACATGAGGCTAAATAAATGGGTAGTAATGTCCGAATGATATAGAAACCTGTGGGTTTTGTAAAGTAAACGGTTTCGGCTTTAAGTCCATTTCTCGCACTGTTGCTTCCAAATCGTACGGGAGGTTTGCCGAGTAATTAGTTCTGTTTTACAATGGTTAACGGTCAGACGGGCAAGTAAATATTCCAAAGAAAGGGCTTAACGTTAGTGAATGTTTTCCCCAAGAGGCGGAGCGGCCAAGCGAGCTAACGCTTGTGTATAATACGCCCGGCTACCTGATTAACTAAAGATTGTGATAAACTAAAGATTGCGAGTTCAAATCTCGGTGCCGAGGGCTTTTAACTCTGCCATTAATCCCTTGCCCCGTAAACAAATCCTGTATAGTAGAAAATGCGAAGTAGGGGAGAAAAAGAAAAGAAAAATAAATAAATATTTTCTGTCTCTCTGTCTCGCAATTAAAAATTATCTCATACAAAATGAGTAGAAATGAAAGTGACTAAAGCGTAACTGAAGTTGTAACTTAAATTAATTTAATCTAAAAAATACGTACGATGGTTGTAATTAAATAATTTAAGATTAGTTTTTTTCTTTATTATTTTAGTGATAACGTTGAAAATATTTTTGATTCGTTGTATTGATTGGATCGGAAACAGGCGGAATTGATGGGCAAATTTAGCGCCCTTCATCAAGAAAGTTTGGGTTTAATCAAGCGAACAGGCAATATTGATACATAATAAGGTCTTGTTTACTGATTGGTCTAGATTGGGTCGAGCAACCTCAGGTGTGATCGAAGTCTTATAGGATGAGTGGTATCTTTGATGTTTGAACCATCCAGGAAATATAAATATATCTGTTGAGCTTCCTCTTAGTTTATATCAATTTTGGAATGAAGCCTAACTATTATTTAAATTAAGTCGATTGTGATTTAAAAGAATGTGGGCCGTATTTTGAAACATTTACGCATATTAATAATGAAGACATCTATATAAATAAAATAAAGATTTTGTCGGTACATTGAATAGAATCAACCCGTTTCATGATATCTTTCCGTTTCATACATTGCAGACACCAAATCCACTTTTTAAAAAAATTTTGTCTGTCTGTATGTCCGCATTGCAAACGAAATTTTGTCAGCTCCGCAATGGCTTATTGTAAACATTTGAAATTTTAACATTATATTAATGCTTGCTTGACTTAAAACATAGGCTTTAAATGAAAACAAAATAATGAGTAGAACCAAAGTTATGAATTCTTGAATAATTTGTCTAGAGATCTCGATTAATGTTGATAATAAATGTAAATAATAAACATATGTTTATAGATTGAAGAACATCTATATAAATAAAATAAAGGGTTTTGTGTGTGCATTGAATAGAATCAACCCGCTTCATGATATCTTTCCGTTTCATACATTACATACACCAAATCCACTTTTAAAAAATTTGTTGTTTGTCTGGATGTCCGCATTGTCAAACGAAATTTTGTCAGGGGTAAGCTCGGCAATGGTTAATTGATGGCTTATGAAGTTTTGACGTTATATTTAGGATTGCTTGACTTAAAACATATGCTTTAGATGAAGTAAAATATTGAGTAGATCCAAAGTTATGAATTCTTGAATAATTTGGCTAGAGATCCCGGTTAGGCAGTTACCTATTTCGATTCTCATCCCAACCTACTCTATTGCGAGCCACATTTAAAAGTTGTACTACTCAACTGATGGAAAAAATGATCACAATTCAACGGGAAAAATCCGGAATATCGAACATCTGTAACGCGTTGTCACATAAAACGGGTAAAACACACTCATTTTTCAACTTTGTCCGATCTTCCAGTTACAGGTCTCATTCAATTCAACTTCCCGAGCCTAACAAATGTTATGTTATAAATTTTTAGGATTAACCAAACGGATTAGCCAGAAATCGGTAAAAAAAAACTCCAAAAATTTCACCCCGCCCAGCACAAATTCAGATCAAGTTCTAATCTTACACGGATGTAGGTGACTCAATTTCCAATGTTATTTTACCAGTGATAAACTCAGCAGAGTTTAAAGAAGTGGAGAGACTGCAACTCTTTTTGATTAGTTAATCGACTCCATAATCTCCTCGCCTCATCATAAATGAAAATTAAAGACTTAACAAATTGTAATGGATCGGTGGTGGTCGGTGTAGTTGTGTGGTACCTAAACAAATAGCCGAATAACAAAGTTTTTGTTATGACTATTGCGAAACCTTGACTTCCATAAGCTCCGCCATAAAAAAATTTCAAAAGAACTCTCCTCCCCCCCCGTAAAATAAAATCTATCTAAAAAAAAAAGATTCTTAAATTTTAACTATGCACCCGTCAACGATGGGTACATCAGGTAGTAAAAAATAAATAAATTTTACACTTGTGGCAATAGATAAAATAAAATAATAATTGGTAATTGGTTGACTGTCGTTCATAATGAAGAGAAGAATAGTTGGGGTGTTCAGTCAAAAAGGAAGGCAAAAATAAATTATAATATTTATTTTTACTAATCTTAAAAATAAATAAATATTATAATTTATTTAAGTAAAAATAAATATTATAATTTATTTTTGCCTTCCTTTTTGAGTGAACACCCAACTATTCTTCTCTTCATAAAATAAAATAATAACTTCTAAAATGAAAATAAAGATTAGCTGTGTACAACGCTGATAAAAACAACTATGAAATATTAAAAAAAATATTTCGATGTTTGATTATGGAAATTAAATAAAGAAATTATGTAAATGGCCAATATAAACAAACGTATCAATAGTCCTAAAATACAATTTATATAGAACAAAAAATAATAAAAGTTGCACAACGTTACGTAGACGCAATGCAGGACTTTTGTAACGGTGGACGAACACCTGGCACTCCAATCTTTATGCAGCGACCAAGCATAAATTTTTCATGAGCGCTCATATAATCAAAATGCAAATGGGCAGCGATGTGCACGACCAGAGAAGTAGGTCTCTTCAAAGGTGGACTGCAGTGGGCAGAACTGAGCTCTGTGTATTGCCAAGTCTTCGGACTTAGGGCTTAAACCTAGGACTTGTTTATACCTAGGGCTACAATCCATAACAAGTAGTTTAAGTATAAACTATTGAACATTCTATTGAATAGAAACAAGATAAGCTATGGGCCTATCAATATATACACATGTAAGTATTAATTGGTTTCATAAAAATGAGACAAACCAACAAAATTAACCAAATTATTGTTAAAAATAAAAATAAATTAACGCTATGGCATTAACAATGTCTTTTTCTCCAAAATGGGAAATTTCAACTAATGTTTTTTTATTTTTTTAAATTAAGGAACAAAATTGATTCTATCTCTGCTTTGCCAAGTCTGTTGTAAAATCTATGTGAAGGAAAACATACTACCGTTAATCCAATTATGATGATACCATTTATGGTTCCTAGATCGTTGAGGAAGTGGTAGCCGCGCGATTTGAAGCCTTTCACTCCATATTCTCGAGGTTAGCGGCGCAGTTTAAATCCGGCCTGGGCGTGTTAAAATTTAGTGGCAGCCCCACGGGATAAATTTCAACCTTCACACGGTTGTTAAAACCGGTGTGGTTATACCTGTAGAATCTCCTCTCCTCTTCCCGTACACTATAAATGGAAAATTAAGGAGTAAGTTTTAGGGAGCAGTTTAATCAAATGCATCTTCTACTTCCAATAACACCAGCGCAAACGTATTTCTTAAAACATATATAACTCAAATAAGGTTCAATGGTTGGAGGAAAGTTTAATGGGGCTGATACAAAAATTATCTTTTATCAATTTTATTAAATTTCATTCCCTACTTTCGAATATACATGTGCAAATGTGTTTTCTTATCAGGATGAAAAAATGTCAGCAATTTCAGACCTCTAGAATTCCAACTGGATAAACGTCTTATCTGGGATCAGCATACACAACTGTGTTTATTGATATTCTTTATTCACAGGTTCATTTGATAACTTTTTTTTTATTCTTACTTATGAAATTTACAACTGTACATTTAAAATACATTCAGCAAATGTGATATAGATAAATACATGACATTACAAAGCTTGTTGAGAATCTATCCATTGATAGCACTCTAATCAATTTTTTAAATTAGGAGATCACGAGGCCATCTTCTTTTCAGTCGCCTAGGAGGATTATCAGGGATCGAGGAGGAAGCAAGGTTAGAAACGAGAGGATTAGGATGGTTATGAAGTTTGTTATGGAATGATACGTATGTGGATTGGGCCAGGTCAGAAACATAAGGAACATTAAGGTCGTTATGGATGATTTTACTTGTGACAAAGTAAGGAGCAGTGAGGATTTTACGAAGGATTTTGGACCCTTCAACTCCGTAAGTCCAAATAGGTCTTATTATGGTCATGTATATGAGTCTTTTGTAATTAATTGAAAGGTTAGAGCGTTTGTCAATTAAGTGTTGGAGTAAGCGGCAATGTCGAGCGGTTTCTTGTCGTTTCAGTCTTGTATGAGGATTCCAAGTTAGACGTTTGACCAAGTGGAGTCCTAGGTATCGGGTTTGTTCTACAGGGATAAGTCGGACATTATTAAGGGATACTGTAGGACAGGAAGTCATAAGTTTACGATGAAGGGTAAATGTAATGTGATGAGATTTAGTTTTATAACTTGATCTCATTATTCAAGACTATAATGAAATAATTTGATTTCGAATACCTAATTCTTCGAGTTCTGTACATAACTTCCTGGTCGCTTGATATCTGCTTAAATATTCTCTCGAACCAGGAATCTATCGGATTTTCCGGTAAACGATATCCCTGAAAGCCCTGCTATGAAATTCTTGAGCTCGTATCCATTACACCGTGCATTGACAAAGCAAGCTGTAGTAATTACAGGCAAGGAATTTTCAAGTAAAATAAAAAACAATACACGAACATTTTTAGAATCCTTGATACGCAATTTGTCTTATATTTTTTGGAATCATATCATTATATATATATATATATATATGAGTCATTTATTACTGATGTGAACCATAGTAATTATTAAAATTTTTTTTCAGAAACGCGAAAAACTATATTCTTTATATTCCAATTGTAATATAAAAATATATTTTAACCAAACAAATAAATTAAGAAATTCTTTTGATGTAGAGATGGTTGACCGTGATATAATATGAGACGGAGATGGTCGGGAGGTGCGGCAAAATAAATACTAAATTCTTAACAAATTAAAGAAAAATGAAAATACTATTTTTTAAAAGTTTATTATTTATTTGACCTTTCCCCCAACCAACTCTTTCTGATAAGAAATTCTTTATTTGTATAACTTATTTCAGAAAATCAATGATTATTCCAGTAAAATTTAAAACATTTTTTATTTTTTTATTTCTTAATGATATTTACAACTGTAATAAAGAAATACATTTAGTAAATTTGGACATATGGATATAATGACGTGAAAACACTTGTTGAGGAACTACCCAATGGTAGCACTCTAATGATATATCTACATTAGGAGATCACGGGGCCATTTTCTTTTTAGACGCCTCGGAGGGTTATGAGGAATTGAGAGGTTGGGTTAAGAACGAGATGGTTGGGAGTATTCTGAAGTTTATTATGGAAAGATAGGTATCTTTATTGGGCCAGATCTGAAACATAAGAAACATTAAGGTCATTATGGATGGTTTTATTTGTAACTAAGTAGGGAGCATTGAGGATTTTACGAAGGATTATGGATTATAAGGATTTGATACGAGAGGAATTTGATGGTTCAGTGGAGCTCCATAGCTCAACTCCGTAAGTCCAAATAATCCTTATTACAGTCATGAATATGAGTATTTTGTAATTAATTGGAAGTTTAGAGCATTTGTCTAGTAAGTAATCGGAAACGTCGAGCGATGTCTTGTAGTTTCAGTCTGGTATGAGTTTAAAAAAACTGAATAAAGTCCTTTTATTGTACATAAGTGTGAAAGTGTTTAAGTATTCATATTTATTTCCTAATTGATATGAATAAAAACTGGCAATATTAGTACTTATTGTTATCCAATGTGGAAGATTGTATTATTTACTATTCAATAAAAAAAAAAAAACTGTAGTTAAGGTTAGATTTTTTTTTCTTTTTTTTTAGAAGGAAATTATCGATAAAACGTTTGCCACTCTAGTGATGACCCTCAGAGCTTGAATTGCATCACTTTGTTTCAAAATGGCTGTCGCTTTGAAAAATACGTCCTTATCTCGGTCATTTATGAACATTTATAAAAAATATAACGTGTTTTGGAATAATTACACCAATGCGTAAAATTATTCATTTTGTTTTTGTTATGATTCTGAAATGATTCTTTAGTCTCCCACAAGGACGATATACGTCAGTCCCTTCATAGATGGTGATGGAGAAACGCTAAAATATTAGGACAATTTAATTCTTCTCAGGTTAAGGAAAATGATATTAAATATGGATATTTAGTATTAGGGCTCAATAAAGGTAATAATGAAAGTCATATAGATTTGTAAAATTTACAAACCTGATAGAAAATTTAAAGAAGTGTAATTATTGATGTAAAGCATTTATGTCTGAAATATTTAGTAGTTTAAGTTATAATGTAAAAGAAAGTTAATGTTTTAATTGTAAATGTAGTCAAGATAAATTATAATATAATAATAACAAAAACTTCAACACCTTAAAATGACCGAGACATTGTCGAGAATGATAATGTAAAATAATTAAAATGTTGGTGGAATATGGCCTTAATGAATAAAAATTAAAGAAATTCTTCACTGTTTTTTTGGATGACCAGTCGAAATAAACCATTGTCTAACAATTAATTTTTTTTTCAAATTTAAATTTACCATTTTATTTTTTATCTTAAATAAAGACGAAGACAACTTTTCATTCCATTCTACTAGATAATTTATTGAAAGTCGAAAAGTTTTTGGTTAACGAAGGATAATAAACTTTGTTGGGCGTTGGGATGAAAGTATTTTTCTATAGACTAGAGCACCAAAACTTATCTAAAGTCTTTCCTCTTGAAGCCCTTAAAATTTTTATTTTTAATAATTCTCCTACAAAAAGAAGAGAAAAATAAATATTCTTTAGAAATAACTCAAAAAGTATTATTAACCATGTGCAGCTGTTCTTCCTAGTTTTGTTTTAATTTGAATTAACTGATTTTTAGTTTTCTAAGAAACATTGAAGTTCTTTTAAAGCGTTCAGAAATAAGTATTTAGAGATTCGCTTTTTGGCTACCGAAGGTGGGGAAGAATATTCGTGCGAGAGGTTAAAACAAATTTTGTGCTCAGAATCGAAAATTTCCACTCGCGTTTTACGTTTTAGACATTAGAGATCAACTTCGGTTCGGCGTCTGTCTGTTTGTAGTCAAATCAATGTTACGGGCATATTAACTAGTACCGCTCATCCGATTTTCGTGAAATTTTACATTTTGTTACCAACATGGTTCTGTATCTATTTAATCAAATTCTATCTTGGCCTTCTGCTTACGCAATTAAATATATTTTTAGATATACCAATATTTCAGAAAAGGCTCGTTCTATTTGGCTCTAAGTTGGATGAAATGTAGGCATTAGTGAGAAAATATTGTAGTATTAATTTTATTGTATTCTGTTCATTACTTTCTCTTATATGTGAGCAAAAGTGTTTTCCTTGATACGTCTATAGAGAGAGAATCACTTTATTATCATAAAATAAAATAAAATGGTGCTGCCCAATTACATTGGGTTGCTAACAACACAGCATACTTATTAATCACTACAGACATTATTTAAAATTATTATACAATTATAGGATTAACAATATGTATGAGCATAGTATACAATATTTTATACGTATATATATATATATATATAATTATTTTTTTTTTTTTCCTTTTTTTTTTTTTTTTTTTTTTATAATTTTTACTATTTCTTTCATTCATTTATTATCATTCTGTACCCTTTCTCTTCCTTCTCTCCCCCTATACATGTTCCCACTCACATTCTCTCCTCTCTCTTTCTAACCTAATACATAAAAAATTCATAAAGTACAGTGGACGTGTTCAATAAATAATAATATAAAAAATGCTGTAACACACGCATGCCTCCCCCCCGCGAGCAAACTCTCCCCCTATCCGCTCCCATGCACATGGTGGTGGATGATTCCCAGGGAGTCGAGGATTATACTCTCTGCCAACCTTGCCACGTCCTTTATGTCGACACCAAGGCCCTCCATGAAGCTCCTTGTTGAGTCTGGTATCGTTCCGCGAGCTCCGAACCAAAGGCCTCTCACGTAGAACTCTCTCGGCCCGAAACTCTCGCGGAACTTTTCACTAAGGAAAGGGATGCATTTTTCATATATCTGTTTTTTCTCCCTTTCCACTTTTTCTGCCTGATCGAGGTCGTTGGTCTCATATCTCACGGTCGGATCCAAAATCATCGCCGACTTTCCCGTCTTAGAGAATGCTACAATGTCGGCATATCGGGTGGATCCATCCGTATCTATACAATATACTTCCTCGAAACAGGCGTATTCTCTCTCTTCAAGGAGCCTCATCAGTTCATGCTTGACTCTGTGGTGACGGCGTGTTATAAGGAGGGAGTTGTTGGGGCATTTTCCAAGCACATGTGCTGGTGTTTCTGGCTCTCTGTCGCATTTGCGACAGAGGGACCCAACTTCTCTTACCTGTCCGCTGACACCTGGGACTCCACGCAGGGGAGCATAATTAATATTTAGTTTCAGGGCATTTGACCATTCAGACCCAGAAAGTACTTGCTTATCATACATGTATTTATTGGCTTTCGGGGTCTCTTTAAAATGGCGAACTCCAATGCCCTGCCACCTGCAATTGGTCCATTCCTCAAACGAATTTTCTCGAAGCGACTGCCGTAGAGCTCTCATATTCCGAATACCCCGATCAACCCCCAATCTCTCGGCACATTCATCAACCTCAGCCGAATAATCAAAGATCGACTGAAAAAGGGCATCGGGCACATTGGACAGTCGCTGAGCAATGGACCAATGTTGTAGAGGAGCCTCCCATTGGCAGCGGATTAATCCTAATCCTCGATACCTCCTGGGAGAGTACAACATCGCCGTGGAGGTGTTCGCAGGGAGTCCAACAATAGCCTTCACCAACCAACCAAACCAAAACCAAAATTTCAACCGTTCGATTTTGCTCAAATTTGGAGGGAAGTAAGGTATTAGTAAACAGATAATCAAGTATGTATGAATTTTATCAAATTCTATCTATTACTAAAAAAAAAAGAAACTTCGGCTTTCAGATCAGGAAATTTATTATTTGACACGCCTATATTTTGAAAACCGTGTTCGATTTGACCCTAACTTTGAGGAAATTTAGGGAATAGTATAGAAATTACCCAGAATGAATTTCATTGAATGCCATTTAATAATTAAAATTAATATTAATAATTGTTAAAAATATAATAGCTGTGAAATGTGGAAGGCATTGATCATCTGGAATGAGAGTTATATTAATGTAATAGGTAATATTTGTATGGCGTTATAAAATTTTATAGTCCGTCGTACAGACCCCTTTTTTCGATCTGGAGGGTGGCAAACTTTGTCTATTTAATTAGGTACTAAAAACTCGTAAGTATCCATTTCCTTTCTACTTGAATCGTAACATAATTTAGTCACAACATCGATAAAAAAGGTAGTCTACAAAAACATTGGGCCGTGTGGCTTATATAACCTCGTTATTTTGACAATTTGGAGGTATAGGTCACGCCCGATATTTTCGAAGGCCACATTTTTTCTCGACTTTGTGCTCAAGTTATCTTACCATTCAAGTGGAAAGAAAATGGGTATTTACGAGTTGTTAATACCTAATTAAATAGAAAAAGTTTTCCGACCTCCAGATTTACGAAGTTTCAGCCGGATGTTAATAATTTGATATAAAGGGGTCTGTAACACGGACTATTATCACCAAATGGCACATTTAATAAACTCAATTATTTGAATGAGAATTAAATCAATATTGTAGTCTATAATATCAATATTGACGCAGGCTAAAAAGAAAATGACCAAGGGATCTGCTCCTACATTAATAACAAGAAAAAAATAATCAAGCAAATTCGCAGCTAATCTCTAATACATCAGATGCTAGGCATTGTGCAGATGCAAATTGCAAAAAATGTTAAAATAAAAAAAAAAACAATAGAAACACATAAATATGAAAGTATACTTTGAAAAATAATACCAACTTGGTCTCTCTGAAAGCGAATTTGTTATTTGTTTTTGCTAAAAGGAGTATGGTCATTGGATAATTTATAGTGAAACTTTAAAAAAAAAAACGATGATCGCATTGATTAACTTTGGAAGACATATCGACTTGAAAGTAGCAACAGTGTGTTCGAGAGACTAATTTTATTAAGTCAGGACTTAATTTTATTTACAGACAGCTTTGCAAAATGGTTTTTCCTGGTGAGCGTCATATTTCATTTACTTAGAAATTTATTAAACTCCTGAAAACCCCATTTTTTTATTATTTTAATGGAATTTACAACTGTATTACATAGAGAATACAATAAGTAAATGAGAAATTTGTAACATGGCATGTACAACATGAAGAGAAACTACCCATTGGTAGAACTCAATCCCATTTTTTAAATGATATGGTGCAGAATAATATTACAAAAATAATTAACTAAGTTATTATATTCAAAAGACAGATTATTAGAAATGTATGCATTATATGAAAGGTATATATTAAAATTAATATGGAATTTTACAATTTCATTCAATGGAATGCGAAATGAAATTGCTTATCAAAATGCATTAAACATATCCACGAAACTTTGTATTTTAAGTCCGACATCATATCTGAGACTTTTATTCATCCCGTTTATTAAATCCTGTTGAAATACAAGCCGCTTGAAGGGAGATTGTTTTCTTTTCTTTTTTTTATTAAATTTTTCCTTCGAATTTCAGAGCAAAGTTTTTATTTAACTGGAAGATATTCAGTTACTAAATTTTTAGATTTATTGTATATACCATTGTAAAACATAAATGACCGAATTACTTGAAATTTAAATTTTTTAAAAATTGAATTTAAGTACACTCTTTTAGGTTTCCGCATTCTGGTTCCCGCAAACTATTCGTACTAGCGATGATAATATTAAATCTAAATTATTTTTTATTTTTTAATTTCTTAAGCCACACCAGTCAAAAATATTGACAATCGGTGAATTTGATATGAGTATTAGCTTTGATCGGCGTGAGGGAGTGCCCAGTGGCATATCTACATGTCCTGAATTTAGTATAGATTTTTAAACAAGATGATTCTTCATTCAGCTTCTCTTGAGCCTCTCAAGTCTCTTACAAGGTATTTTAACTGTCGCCATATATTGTATAATGATGTTAAGATGACTGTGTAAGTTATCGTGAAATCGTTTGTAGTGTTTACGTATGAGGTCATTAACAGATGACAGTTTGTTAATATGGTAAAATTACTATATATAAGTCATTATGTATAGTAATGTTTGTGACGTCCCATGGAGCTTTAAGTATAGTTCTAAAATTTTTTTTTTTTTTTAAAGTTTGTAGTTTTCATATATGAGTCCTTTTGGCTGTCCTGTAGGGGCACTATGCTGATGACAGTATTAGGATGGCTTGGGATATCAGCTGTATAAACTGTGTAAATTATAGTACCAAGGATACTACCTTGAGGAACACCGGCAGATTGAGAAAAGAGGGATAAATAGTTATTATTGTGATTAACTTTGAACTGCTTATCATGAATTTAAATCCAACAAGAAGCGAGTACTGATCTTTGAGGCACTTTTTTTTAAATTCCTTAAGGTTCAATGGTAGAAAGTTACCTTAGAAGTTACCTGTACCTTGGCAGACTGAGAAAAATCTATGAGAAAGAAAAAATTGAAGGATAGGATAGTAGGTTGAAGGGAGTATTCTTAAGTTTGAAAATAATCCTCTGATATCAAATTCAACAATAGTTAATATTGTCAGTATTGAGCAATGGGCTAAGTTAAATAAATGGATAAAAGTCCTAAAACTAATTGTTTAGGGAACACATCAAACTTTATATTTAAATTAAATCAAGTAAACACTACACAGCTGTTATACTGCATATATACATCAGTTGTTATTGTGACGCTGCCATTACTGAAGCGTAGACGCTCACGTAGCGTGAGAGATTAACTGGACTGGCCAGTTTGAATATTCGTAATTCCACTGCTTTACATATGGAGTAAAAAACTACATCGGCAGGCAAGGGGCCAAGAAAGGAAGAGAGCGAAGATGAACAAGAAGACTAGAACAAGAAAAGAGAAAATGCAAGTATCCCAACCCACCTATCTGTATAAAATTAAATGTTATTGTATAAAATAAAGCAATCGATTTTACAAATTCACTTTTTTAGTCTATTAACTCCTCTAATTTTACAGTCCACAGCAGTAAATTATTACCAGCTCTTAAAGCAGAATTATTATGACAATCTCTGACAGCCTTGGAAGGGATTGGCATAGTAAATTAAACACTAATTTTGATTATATTCATAATGCTAAGGGATTGTATTATTAATAGGATACAATCTATATTAATAAAAATGTAAATGTTCGTTTGTTCGAAACCGCTAATCTCCGAAACTTCTT
This sequence comes from Nezara viridula, assembly GCA_928085145.1. Taxonomy (NCBI): domain Eukaryota; kingdom Metazoa; phylum Arthropoda; class Insecta; order Hemiptera; family Pentatomidae; genus Nezara; species Nezara viridula. The sequence goes on along the minus strand of OV725083.1, from coordinate 12,638,273 downwards.
CACCAATCGTTTTGATATATTGAGATAATGTTTGTTTGTTTCGATGTCTAGGCGCAAAACATCCAGGTTATAAGCGCCCGATCAACTAAATAACATCATTTAATACTATTTGGATGATTGGTACAAAAAAAAAAGAAAAGAAATAAAAAAAAATAAATAAATAAAAAAATAAAATAAAATAAATAAAGACATGGATTGATAGAATAAAATAAATAAATAAGGATAATAATAGACATTTATAGGTAATAAGATGTATAAAAAATGTATAAATAGATAAACTCTAAAAATAGCAGTAGAATCAATAAATGAATTGAGATTAATAAACAAATGAAATGAAATCAAGTGAAAAAAAAATAATAATAAGAGAAAATAGAATAAAAATAAATAGATAAACAAAATTAATAAATAAAAAAAAGCCTGTCAAATGTGTTTTTTAAGTATTTCACTATCCAGAAACTTGATGACTTTGGTAACTATTTCTTCTTGATTTCTCAGGGATGCTGATATATTCTGGGGTATTCCAAAATCTTTTAATCTAGCGGTGTAAAAAGGGCATTCTTCCAAAATATGTTTTATAGTTAGTGATTGGTTACACTTTTGACATCTGGGGATAGAATCTTTTGTTATGAGGTGGAGGTGAGTCAGTCTAGTATGTCCGATCCTCAGCCGCGTGAGGACGACCTCTTCTCTACGACTGCTGCGTCTGGAGATGCTCCACGATTGCACCTCTTTCTTTATTGTTTTTAATTTGCTAGGTGCGCTGTTGTCCCATCGTCTTTGCCATTCTTGGAATATGGTTTCTCTCAGAGGTCGTGCAAGTTCAGGTGGTGTCAAAAAAACTTTAGCGCGGCCTGGAAGGGTAAGAGCTTCTTTTGCTGCTCTTTCAGCCATTTCGTTTCCTTTAATTCCTATATGGCCAGGCGATCACATTAATGAGATAATGTTTCTATCGCATTCAGGAGTGTTTTTATATACATTTAATCACCCTCCGGTCTTTCGTTTCGGAATGGCGGCCCAAAAACCTGTGTCGCTATAGACTGTAGCGCCTAAACGGCAGTAACGATTTTAATTAGACCTGGCTAAAGTATTCTCCTTGAAGCCCTTTTAATTTATGTATATCACATCCTTCCCCGAAAAGAGTATGAAAAAAAAGTTACGATGGGTTCAAAATTATATTTGCGAATTACTCAAAAAGTACACAATTTTTGTTAGATTATACCCATCATTATTTGAAAGTTTTCTTGATTTTCTGCAAACCAAAAACAAAAATCACAAAATCAGACGATTTGGTGCAGAGATATAATGCTTTAATCTTATATATCTTATATATCTTATATAGACAATTATATGTTACAAAGAATGGACCAACAAAGAATAACCGCATATTCACAAGTATTGTAACCTAAAATATATTAGAAACATCTAATTTCTATTCTTCTTCTTTAACCAGAATGAGCCACAGGAACGCCTGGCCGCGTACAATATTAATAATAATAATAATAATTAAAAATATTTTAAAACATGTATTTCAGTAAAGAATCTGATTAAACTTTTCTCAAGATAAATATATTCTTAAAGGTTCATTATAAAGTAGGTCACATTGCCAGGCTCTCTCTCCACTGATGGAGAACACGTAGCGAAGTTAAATAAATTATTGGAAACAGAAAAAAACTTTGCTGGTAGGATTCAATTTCAAGCTTTATACAAGGCCTAACAAGGGAAAGATTGAAAAATACCTGAAGTTATTTTCCTTGCTGCAGAGGCTAATTTGTTTACTAAAAGAAGATGGGATCGAGTTCATACAACCCTGCATTATTGTTCTCTTAAACATTGATCCATGAACTTAAAAGCTACCATTAAATGTTTGCCACTTGATTACGTATAGTGGAATCAAAATATTATAGAAGAAATTATAGAAAGGCTTAGGTACATTTTCCATAAGAGAATTACATACGTTTTTCGACTCACTTGATTTTTTTTTTTTCAAATATTAAGTCTATGAAATCATATTAAATTTAATGATATTCAATGATCTATGAGTGATTAGGAAATTTTAACTAATAATACAAATTATTTTTATTTTCTGAGTCATTAAATTTAAAAAAATCTGGTGTGCCCACTCACACCACTTTCCTACCTATTTCAGAAAAGTTTTTATATATTTACATGTGTTCATCAAGAAACAAAAAAAAAAATTGAATTAGATTTTTTTTTCTCTGAGAATTGATCAAAGAAAAGTACTACTTATTCGATAAACTAAAGCAATGTGAACCGGCTTAAGGTGGATCAGTGTAAAAATTTCAATAATCTCTAATATTGCTGATCAAAAATTTTTTGCCATACCCTAATTTTGTCTAACAATAATTTTTGTTAGAAGTAGTGGAAATAGTGAAGCTTGTTTGATGCGGGGAACAGATTTTCTTACATTCACTTATTTATATTTTTTCTCTCATTCACCTCTTTCTCACACCAGAATATGAAACAGTAATCTTACGTTGGAAATTGAATAGATGTAACTTCGTTAATAGTTGTCCAAAATAAACGATTTTTGTATAGTTTTGTAAGGAATTTCAGTATTAAAAATGGGCAAAGTGTGTTCAGGGGGCTCTGAAACGTATAGATCCGTCAAAAACCGCATGTCTGTAATTTGATCCGATTGCCATACTTTCCTTACCTAGTATAGGTAGGAAAGTAATAAGTTTAAAAAATGCGTAAAAAATAGAATAAGCTATATCATCGCTAATGCTGGTTCGATTCCGATGATTTTATTTGTTTTATTGGTAATTTAATTACCTTTCAAAAGTTTTATTGTAAATTTTACCATAGAATATATGCTGAGCGAGTTAGGCCCCAAAACATTTTTCTTTTCTTTACAACTTTTTTTCCTGAATTTTCTCGGGAATTTAGTCCATGTGCGAAAATTGAAACGACAATTATTAGAACATTATAGGAAATTTTCATCATAATCATTGGAGCCTTTTCGCGCTACAGTCTATTGAAAAATATGTTTTTCATTTATTGCGCAGCAGCTATTGTGCAAGAAACACCCAATTTGTATCAGTAGTCAAAACCCTACAAAATAAAAAAAAAAGCAACAAAATCGGTTTTCTAGTTCCCAAGAAGATCTCGGCACAGATAGACCAATGGCTTAAAATGTGTTTTTCGGACTCAGGAGGCTCTGAAAGGTATAGATCCGTCGAAAAACACTTATCGGAAATTTGACCCGATCGCAATACTTTTCTGACCTAGTATAGATAGGAAAGTAAAAATATGACAAATTATTTGAAATTTTAAATAATAAATAATTTCCTTGTTATATTTGTAAAGTACCAACAGAGGAAATTCCACTTAATAAAGTTTCACGCTGAATTTATAATCCGTGAAGTGATTAGCTGAAGTGGCTCGTTTTAATCAAACTGTAATTAGGCCGCTTCAGAAAATATCAACAAAACTTTTGAGCGAATTTTCAGATTGACACGGTACACTGGCTTTACAAACATTTACTAAATGTTCCTGATCATTTTGTAAGCGTGACATTATGAAGTTTTATTTCATCAATTATTGTCTTCGTGAATTATGACCGTATTGTTCGAAAACATAATGGTTTCGACTTTTTGTCTACATGTCTTAATAAATAAAATATTTTAGTGCGGCCTACAATTTACTCGAAAGATACTCCGACGGAATGAAAAATATAATTGTATATGTTAGTATATAGCATAGGTAGGGAACCTGCGACCTCTAGACCGCATGTGGTCTCCTTGACGTAGTTGCGGCCTCTAAACATCTTGCTCGGTTTTCCTTAATAGTTCGTGGTACAGACCCATTTTTATCAAATTATGAACATCCGGCTGAAGCTTTGTAAAGAGCTTCATCTCATCGTAACCTACAGATATTTTATTTACGAAAATTCTGGGAATTGGGGATTTTCCAATCTCGGGGTCGACAAACTTTGTCTATTTAATTTGGTACTAAAAACTCGTAAATACACATTTGCTTTCTACTTAGATCGTAAGATAATTTGATCACAAAGTCGAGAAAAACGGTGTCCTTCAAAAATATTGAGCCGTATGGCGTGACCTACAACTCCAAATTGTCAAAATAACGATAAGCCAAACGGCCAACTTTTCCCCCTATTTTGAGAATATCTCAAAAACTTGGGGTTTTTTTTCCCGCAAATATTGTTTAGCACAGCTTTTTTAATTTACTTTAAATTATCAAGAAAAAAAAAACAACAGTTTTTGGATGAAATCAATGGTTACGAATATATTTATGAGATTATATTTATTGTATTTCCAGTTTAACCAAAAATTACTCGAAACCACGAAATTATTGTTGTTTATAGTAGATGAATCCATATTGAAGATTAATTTTTTTTTTTTATTTTCACTTACTTATGTATAAATATATAGTAAGGGAAAGTATTGCGATTGTGAAAATACTTTCCTACATAATTCTCAGTTTTCACCGGAAATACACGTTTTGAGGTTTCCTGAGTACAAATAACCAATTCCAGCAAAAAGGTCTGTGTGTTTGTATGTCTATGTGTGTGTGTGTGTGTGTGTGTATTAATAGTCTAGCTCAAAAACGAAAAATCGTACAAAATTCTAAATCATACGCAAGTGAAATTGCATATTTAAGTTTTTATATGCTAGGGATGTTACAGCATCTTTTTCGTCAAAATCGGCTAACCGGAAGTGGCACTTCATTTATTGGACTAAATTAGATTTTGCGATTTTCTCTAAAACGGCTCTAACGATTTTGATTAAATTCATAATATCAGTGTAAAATTAAGCGGTTTTAAATAAAATGTAATTTTTATTCTGATTGACGTTTTATAATAGGGCTTAAATGGCTAATTTTGTATATTAGCTTCCCCTAAAGTACCTTTCATTTTTTTTATTTGAAACAATTGACCATTTAACATTAATCTCTAATATAAAATATAGTTAAATATACAATATGAAAGAATTTCATAATAAACTAAATGATATATAAAACATAATATAATAATATGAGAATAGTTGTAAAGGAGGAACCAAGAAATACGAGCGCAACCGAGCTCGCCCGAAAGATTACAATACGCTTCCATACCTAATATGAGCTTAATACAATAAGGATCCGACAATATTATGAAAATATACATGTGCGGTTTTCATAGATACTATTGATGGTGTTATTAAATACTTAATTATATAGATTACAGTCATATAAACATTAAAATTTGTATATATAAGGGTACTTATAAAAATAAAAATATCCACAATGAATTGTAAATCAATATAGTGTATGCAATTTTTACTTTCACTTCCCCTTTGTGTGAAAATATATATTTCTGCTAAGAAGAGGTAAGTGAAAGTTGTGTGATGCTCTCACCGCACCCGATTTTTTACATTAGTTTTCTGTCCCTCTCCTAGCAAAACCCAGACGCGGAATTCTTTGGGATATTTCAACAGTTATTATGGAGAGGGCAATCAACAATTTATGACAATTTTCATCTTTATTTTTTGAATGTTAGTGACAATCCCTAGATTTACTGGACTATTATTTATATTGTATCTAACTACCCCATAAGTGGATCTCTTATTATTTATAAGTTGTAAGAATAGCAAAAATAATAAAGGAATGATGGAAGATATACGGCTTAGATCTTTTCCTTAAAAAATGAAGCTTTTGAAAATCTGTTGACACGTGTTGCATTCTAAAATAAAACAGCCCTTACTTTTATCTTGAGTCCAGAGCATGATTAAGAGACTGGGAGTTAAAAGATCTCAGGTAAAGCCGTAAGGTTTTTCTCTCTCTCTTTTTTTTGACTTAGTTCAAAGAGTTATGAAAATTATGTGTTTAAGAACTTCAAGAGAACTATAAAGGGAAGGAGTCTTTTTGAAGGGAGTTACTTTTCACGAGTTTGTTGAAATGTATATGAAATATTATTTCTTTGGGCATGAGGTAAATGAAAGAAAACTTTATGTTACTATTTTCCAAGTAACTTTCAATTAAATTATTCCAAGATTTTCATCCATATCGAAGAGAACCTTTTAGCTTTAAATCAATAACTTAAAGAAATGAAAATTTCATTTCCTTATTCCACAGGAGACTGCGGGACTTTAAAAGGAAAAACTTAATTATTATAATTAAGAGGAAAAACCTGGCGGTTTAGGGTGATTTAGCTCAAATCAGCTCCTTGCACAACCGTTGACTAAGGCACAGTATTAACTTACAAGGAACCGCATCCAAACCCTCCTTGAGTTTTGGTGGTACCACTTTTTGTTAAATGTTTGCCAGCTAACTTTTGAATAATTCATCGATTTTTTTTATTTCTTAATGATACTGTATTACTGTCTACTGTGATACTGTCTTTACAACTGTATTAAATAAATACATCTAGTAAATTTGAACATAATGGATATAATGACATGAAAACACTTGCTGAGTAACTACCCAATGGTAGCACTCTAATGATATGTCTACATTAGAATATTACGGGGCCATCTTCTTTTCAGACTCTTCGGAGAGTTATTAGGACTCGAAGAGGAAGCAAGGTTAGAAACAACAGGATTCGGATGGTTATGAAGTTTATTATGGAAGAATAGGTATCTGGATAGGACCTAATTGGAAACATATGGAACATTAAGGTCTTTATGGATTATTTTATTTGTGACAAAGTAAGGAGCATTGAGGATTTTACGAAGGATTTTGGATTGTAAAGATTGGATAAAAGAGGAATTTGATGGTTTAGTGGAGACCCTAAGCTCAACTAAGTAAGTCCAAATAGGTCTTATTATAGTGGTGTATATGAGTCTTTTGTAATTAATTGGAAGTCTAGAGCGTTTGTCCAGTAAGTGTTGGAGTATGAGGAAAAGTCGAGCAGTTTCTCGTCGTTTCAATCTTGTATGAGGATTCCAAGTTAGACGTTTGTCCAGGTGGAGTTCTAGGTAGCGGATTTGCTCAACAGGGATAAGTGGAGTATTGTTGAAGGAAACTGTTGGAAAGGAAGTCATAGGTTTACGAGATTCATCGATTTAACTCAAAAGTTTTCAAGTCATGTAGACATGAGACAAACCTCAAGGTTTAATTGGGAAACGTGTACATCTCAAGAGAGCTGAAAAAATCATAAATGTTACCGTCATCCGTGTTGCCGGAAGACTAGGAAGAGAAAAAATACATATTAAAATGTTTGATAGAAAAAACAAGACTATTCATCTAAAGGTTTATTTTCTTTTAAAGGGTAACCTAATTATTTAAATGTTTAATTTCTAGAAGAAATAATCGCTTTACAAATCTCGTTTATTTAACACTTTCGGCAACTTTTAAGTTCGAAGTCAGAATTTAAGTTGTAAAAATAGGTTAAAGGAATTATATATTCATATCAAAAAGGAAAAAAAGAAAATGCCAAATAAATTTAAAATTAACAACTACAATATTAAATTATCGACTTACTTAACATATCTCGGTATTCACTTCGACAGACATTTAATATTGACTAGACATTTTGACAATAAAATTAAAACAGTAAGATCTAAGACGTACAGACTCCAAAATTTAAATACGCCTAAAGCTCCTCATCTATACAAGTATAATGCGGCCGGTTCTGTTGTATGGTGCACCTTTGTTTGATCATGTCAGCAAAACAACTGGGAAAAAGATTAAAATATTTTCAAAATGAAATAATCCAAAAAATAGTAAGAGGAACCACGATGCAGAGAATGAAGACATTGGATATACAGGCAAATTTAGCAACAGTAAAAGAATTTCTCGCAAAACGAAAAAAATTAATTTTTCGAAAAGTCCCAACAATTGGCAAACCCTCTTTTCAACAACTTATTACCACTGAAAATTCCAAAACGTTGGCAACAAATCACATGATATCGATGTTTTTATTAATTTAGTTGTAAGCTGTAAAGGATAAGGTCAACTCAAGCCTGAGGTGAGCCCCATCACCGATTATATTACAGGTGTAGAAAAAATACTCTTGGAAAAAACTTACAGAAACGACAAAATACAGCTTACAATGCTTTTTAGCAGTAAAAGGAATATTATGAAGACAATGAAAATCCAAGGATTCAAGACAAAAATAAATAAAAAAGTGGCCATGAAAAAACAAAACAAAAAGATCATAGGCGCCTGAGGGAAAATTTTACTTTAACCATTATTTTAATTAAATATAAAAAAATATACCAAATTTTCATGTTTGCGAATCATTTCTACTATACCCTGATATAACTTTGCATTTGCACCAATAATCGATAGATTTTGATTATCTAAACAGCTTGTTATTTTTTTAAACAAAAACAACTGGGATTGAAGTATGAAATAATAGATTCTGCTTGACATTTCTTCTATGAAGGTTATAACAAAGATGAAAACGAATGTATCAGAAAGTGTAATACAGATAGAGATAGCTATGTTTTCATGAATATTGTGCATTATTTATATTTATGTTCCGATTTGTGATCGAACCACCCACGTGTCGTCCCACACTATGGCTGCTGGACTCATATGATTTTTATTTTATAGATAATTCCGATATGAGCAGAAGAAAAATCCTTTTTTTTCCTTGAAATTTTTACAAACGATATCAAATTGCTTAAAACATTGGTTTATTTAAAAAAAAAGTATAATTATTTATAATCTATAATGTAAGTATATATATATAGAATAGAATAGAAAATAAACTTTATTCTCGGACGATGTCTCCTTAAAATAACAATAATGAACAGTTACAAACGCAAAAATACATATCTGGACAAAAACTAACTTAATACAAATTCAAAGAATACACGCAATAACTTAAACAATACTATATAAAGAACTAAAAAATAAAATAAAATCTTCTAAACTATACTTATAATTGTATTTGAAAAACAACAAAAAAAAAAAATAGGAAAAAAAAGAATTACATGTATAGAAAGAAAAAAAACCTCTAGAAAAGAAAAAGATATCAAAAGTACTTAAATAAGAAGTATTGACTTTTTATGTTAAAACAACTAGGAGGGTGCATTAAATTAATTTTATGAGAAAGAAACTACGGCAAAAAAAAGCTATTTAAAAAATTTAATTATATATGTTATACAATACGGAATGATATTGTAAACTATAAACAAACACAGAGATTAAGATAGGAAAGATATATCCGTACATATATTATTACAGTAAGGCTCGAAATCGGTTTTGTACCAAATATAAGCTCCTGTCATGCTCAAATACCACAAACGGGGTACCGTTGGATTCAGAATTTCACGGGGGGTTAGCGATTCCTATTCTCCACTTTTGTTTTTCTTTCTTTAATAAATAAAGTCGATACAAACATTTTGCTAGGCTTCGATACTGGAACGGTAGTAGGTCTGTAGATCGATTCGGGACAAATTGGATCTTAAAGATTTTGATGCGTACAGCAAGACCCGGATAGTTCCCTCGGAACTATCGGATCCTGATTTTTTAAGCCGAAAAACGTACTATTTTCGAGATAAGGCAAGGCATAGAGTTCGCATCCACACAACCTTACAATTAATGGTAGTACTGTCATTGAATACATGTCTCATTTCGTCGACTTGAGGTCTCTATGATCGAGAGAGGGGGAGTTCATATTATTCATCAATGGTGTTTTTGATCGGCAAGCCATATCATCGTTAATTTTTCACCAAATCTCAAGATTGAGCCACCAATTTCGAAGGATTTCTTCTCCTTCAGGCTGGCAAAATAGTCCAGTCACCCAGAAAATTCAGGCAAACAAGTTATGAAAGAAAATATATATAGAAAACATTACTAAATTCCCTACAAAAGGAAAAAAAATATCATCGCAATCGGACAATTTTTAGCAAATATACAGCTTACTGAAATTTGTATACATGTTGGTTCCAAACAAAAATGAAGATTTAAATTAATTTTTGTTTGCTTTGGGGATTATATTTATCGATAAAGTAACATTTTATGTCTTAATCTTCTGATAAGTTGCATTTTCTTATTAATTTGGCATTTGATAACAATATGCTGTGCGAATTTTTCGCACGGGCCTACTAGTATATATATATATATTTCTGGGTATATAGGCCAGCTGAGGATCGCCTTAATATCATTATTTCTTGACTTTCCTTTTTATCGGAACTTTCTATGAAAAAAAAAAAGCGCCTGAGGGAAAATATTATGGTTTTTATTTTTTCACTCATTTCCTTTTCCCGTTTTTCTGTCCATTCCCTTCCTTCCTTTCTCCTTTTTTATACTCGAAGGATCTTCATCTTACCCACTGTTTCCCTGAATTTATCTCTACCTAGTTGTCCTCTTTTATCCCGTCTTACTACTTTTTTTTTGTCTGTTCATTTCGTTGATGTTCTTCAATCCCATTATTTTGTCAAATTTCTGTTTATCTAATCTTTACTTATTATTTTCATGTAGTCAAATAATATCAATCTCTTTCTACTCATTAATGTTTTTAGATCTTCGACATCTTCATACAATTCTTGATTCTTTTTATACCAGTATTCATCTCCTACCTTTCTTAGTCCATGGATAGGATCTTCCACTTAGGATCTTCCACTTTGTTTTGAATAGTTTTTCGGAACTGGTAAATCCAATTTTTTCCATTCCATATAACACTACAGGTTTAACTATCGCTTCATAGTGTCTTATCTTTATTTTTCGGCAAAGATTTTTCTTATTAAATAGGTTTTTAACTAGATATCGAAGTCTGTCTAATTTATTTTTTCTGCTCTTCATCAACTCTAAATCGTTTCTATTTTATTTCACGAGTTCTTCTAGGCATTTGTACTGTTTTACATTTTGAATATCCCTGTATTTAGTTTAAATTCATTCATATATATTTCTTAGTCTTCTGCCCTTAGTGACTTTAAGTTTCGGAGTGCGTCAAGCCAGGTTTGCCAATATTCTGGATTAACATTGAGTATTGTAAAGATTTGTCCAAACCATTTTAGTTGTTTCCTTTTTATTGTTTCAAAGAGTAGACATTGAGTCCCTTCCTGTGCGTTCGTTCATTTCTCATGTTTTTTTCTTGCTCCTTTCCAGGCGTTCTTCATAGATACTTATTTTTACAGGTTTATTCGACTCCGAATTCGATCAGTTAATACCTACTTTGCAACGTACAGAAGAACAGGAAAATTAACAATTTTACATCTTGCATCCTACTTACCTACAACCGTTTTATTTATAAGGTTGTAAACAGTAATTATCTATCCAATTTTGGATGATATTTTGCTTTTTGTTTTCCCTGAATTTTAACTACTGCTATGTTCCTGGCCTCGCGTTTCTACGGCGAATAAGGGGTTCCAGGAATCGCATTTATTTGAATTAAAATGTATTTAATACTTATATTTGTATTGAAATGTTAGATACCACAGACCCCCTACTGTAGTATCCTAGATTGAACCATATAATTTTTATTGGATTTCCTTTCTAAAGGTATCATGTTTTTAAATTTACTATTTGTAATTATATCTAATTGGTGGCTTGCAAGGTAGAATGTAAAATCATCAAGATGGTTTACTAACTATTATATTTACAAATTTAAATAACCAAAACATATATACAATGATAATGAACAAACCTATATACATAATAATAGTTGAGAATCATACTAGAGGAGAATGCTTGATTAGAGTTACATGTGTTCTATTGATTTTATTAATTAATGATTGATGGTTGCCAACACAAATTTACATCTGTTTAACTGAATGAGGGTTATTACCTAGCTGGTGAGGGGTGTTGTCGTTATCTCTAGCTGTTCTGGCTACCTCTCTGGAAGCTCCGTAGATCTGGTCTTCGAGTCTTCATCTTGCTTCCTCCGGCTGTCTTCTAGCCTGAGTCCCAGCTATCAGTCCATATCTTCCTCTCTCCGCCTCTGCTGATCAAGTCTCAGCCTGTGTCCCAGCTCTCCTCAGCTGAGTCCCAAAAGGAAGTCTTCAGTCCCAATTCTCTATTTCCCACCTTTCTTCATTCCCCTCTCTTCTGGTAGTCTTTTTCCTGATTGGCTGAATATTCCTAGCCTAAGGGATGACCACGCCCTCTCCCCCAGGCCAAGGTATATTAACCAGGTATATTACGTATTTCTGGTGGAAGGTGTGAAAGGTCTTTCGGGAGCCTGTTTAAACACTCAGTTGTCGGTCTTTGTCGGTGGTTCTTAAGGGTTTTTATTACCACTTACAAAAGGTTGTCCTCGTGGGTCGTTACCCTCCCTCAGGTACCCAACGGCCAGATGTGAGCACTTCTGATGTTTATTTATTTATACCTTTAAACTAATTATTCCACCGGCGGTCTTTACAATACATAGCACTACTCAACTTTCATCTCTTCATTGCCAAAGGAGATATGGGTCCCCTTTTGCATTCGTGCCATCTATAAGATTTTACTTCGTTCCTTTTTACTTTGAATTAACTATATTTGAAATATACAGTAAGTGAAGGAATTGTGTGTGTTCTTAATAAGTTTTCAATGAATAGTTATTTCAAAGAAATATTTTTTTTTATGACCTACTTTATCCGTGTATAAAACAAAAATTGTGCTTGAGTAAAACAAAAATTCGTGGGACTTATTAAATTATTACAATTAAATAAATAACAAAAATATAGAGTCGTAAAAGAAAATGGTTAGTTGAAAAAAAAACGCATATATATAATAGACTAGACGAATGGAAAAAACATAATTAATTGTTTTAAATGATATATTGTGCCGTCTATGATTTTTTTCTTTTCTCTGTGCGTGATGTTCCTACAACCTGAATAATTCAATAATAGTATTAATTTATTAATTGGGCGCTGATGATCTAGATATTTTGTATCTAAAAATCAAAATAACCAACCAATCTACGCATGAATAGAGCCATTTTTACTCAAAGCAGTGTAGTAGGTGAAAGTTGTGTGATAGTTATTATTTTTGAAAATTATGTTACATAAGAAAAATGAGTAGAAAAGGTTTTTTTTTTTATTATAAAAAGTAGGGATATATAAAATTGATCTGTATCGAAAAAACTGTCGGGAGATGTATCGAAGAATTTATGAAGGAAGAGTAGCTTTCGAGGAATTACTAATTAGAGGTGTTATCAGGTGGTCCAGGAATTCTTTGAATTTTAGGATCTTGCGTTACGGGATTTTTTTGTAACCATTATGGGTCAGATAACGATGAAACTAATAAGGATGAGAATGGAAAAGATATTTATTTTTTATATTAATTTTATTATTATATTTTATATTAATTGTTTAAATTAATTATTTGTATTCAAACTTGTAAGTTAGGACTTCACCTTAATATTAATAATAAAAAGACATTTTGACAAGAATAGTTTTACTTTATTTCTTTTATTACATCAACATTTAATTATAGTTATATAGTCATTAAGAGTGTATGACTAATTAAATAAAAATAAACTAGGACTATTTTAATCAAACATGTGGTTTAATTATAATGTTTAAAGTCTTTTCGATGATGTTATTTCAATACTATTTATTAATTAGAGATAAGAAATAAATTTCGGAGAAAATATTTAAATAAATATTAAAAATAAAATATAAATTTTTTTGTTAACTTAAAATTTACCGCACAACGTTTCCGACTACTCCAGCACTTACTAAACAACCGCTCTAAGCTTTCAATCAATCAACAAACGACTCATATATATATATATATATATATATATATATATATAATTCTAAACGCTCCTTACTTTGTCACAAATAAAATGATCCATAAAGACCTTAATGTTCCATATGTTTCGGATTTGGCCCAATCCAGTTACCTATCCTTCCATAACAAACTTCAGAATCATTATAACCGTCTCGTCTTAAACCTTGCTTCCTCCTCGATCTCTTATAACCCTCCAAAGCGTCTGAAAAGAAGGTGGCCTCGTTATCTTGTGTAAATTTGTTATTTGAGTGCTACCAGTGGGTAGTTTCTTAACAAGCGGTTGCATGTTATTAAATTCCTGAATGCAAATTTACTAGATGTGTTTTTTTTTATAATACAGTTGTAAATACCAATGATAAAAAAAAGGAAAAAAATATTAGTTTTTTTTTAAATTTATTTTTTGGAATATGTATTGGGAAATAGGAGGTATTTACCTGTTTTTATAATACGAAATACAACCAAGATTTTGGTTGACAAAAAGAAGTAATTATCTAAAAGAAAAATTTACGTATGTTTTAAAAATTAGACAAACCTTTTTTTCTACAGTATAGTTGGCAAACTGTTAAATAAGATTATTTATTTGAAAATGGCCAAAAAGGGCGAAATGGTTAATATATAGAGGTATGGTTTCTCTAAATAAAGAATTTTTTTTTTTATTGTTAACTGAGAATTTTGATTGTTTTGTATTTTTTCGTGATGAAAAAAGGGGTCCTATTTTTTTTTTTATTATTATTTAATTAACCTTTTAGATAAATTCTAATAGATAGAATAGAATCGAATAGGTAGATATGAATAGATATTCTATTTTAGATCGACGAAGTTATTTGCAACCATATTGTTCAGTGATTGCAAGAAAGATATAAAATAATTAAATTTAAATAATAATTGTGATACAATTTATTCTATCCTAGTTGAAAAGTAATTATGCAAATAATAAATAATTATATAAAATGTTTACCTATTTAATGTGACAAATGTTTAAAGTAGCTAAATATCCTATTAGAATACTAATGAGATTTTAAATAACTTTTATTGAAAGACTTTCTTAATTCGAAGAACTTTCCCATTTCACCAATATAAACTTTATAATGATACCTAAACTTTGTAAACATTTTCTTGCTAAATAATTATTATTTAAAACATAAAATTCTTTAAGTGATTATTATTTTTGAAATTTCTTCAGTATGTGGTACACTTATAGGGATATAAATAAAAAAAAATTAAATATTTACATTGTTTAAAGTCGTACTTTTACACCGCTAAAAGTCTAGTTCCATGCTAATTTTCATAATATTCTTATTGAAATTTTTTAACCACTTTTTTTCACTAGAATTAGGGGTCTGTTGTAAGGATAATAAATGTAGAGAAAAACAACATGATTTTCGGTTTTGTTAGATTTTGATGTCTGCAAAAATATATGAGTTAAAGTAAGAATTAATTTCATAAATTTTCACTCAGTATCTTTTGTGACATTCAACTTCAAAAATGGTCAAAACGTATTTTTTTTGAAAATTAATATAAAAATAAATAAATTGAAAATTTATGTTTAAGGACGGACAAAGTTTATAAGATTGATTTTTTTTCAGGATGTAGCAGACTGATAGGCTGTATAAGAAAAATAGTCAAAGGTTCTCTTTTCATTAAAATCCTTTTAAAGCGCTGTATGTCTCGTTTTCCGTTTATTTTCATTATTTATTTAAAACTACTTATCTTCCTTTATGAATGATCAAATGAACAAATATAACAAACAGAAAAAATACTGAAATACAAAAAAAATCATCATAATTATTTTTGGTTTGATATTTATAAAATTACCAAGATTAGAGATATTTTCGCAAAAAAATGTTTTAAGTCGAAAAGGAAATTAAAAATAACTACAGAAGAACATTTAACTATAAATATTAAATATTTAACTATAGTTTTAGACATAGGAAATAAAAATCAAAATTATCGAACAACTTGGTTTGGATGACTACGACTGGATTGTAACCGATAAATTTTAAACGCCATTTTTGCGCTAAGAGTGACATTTTATAGTCCGCAACTCTGCTCTTAGTAGTCTGATAAATAGGAAAATAGCATAGTTAAATAAAATATGAAATTATACCAATGGTTCATAAAGAAATAAACGGTATTTCTTTTCAATAAAAAAACTCAATTTTTACTGGACTATCAGTTGTGATATGTATTGAGCTCCTGTAATCTCCTACTCTGCTAATATAAAATAAAAAAGTTTAATCTCTCAGTGATGGTTCGAATAATCAACACAGGAAAGCAGCACTATCGAGTATAGAGGACTGGGCTGAAAAGTTGAGCTCCTGTAAACTCCTGCTCTCCTAATACTAAATAGAGATATACACTTTGTTAAGAGATTTGAGATTTGCTTTGCATATGTAAAATTAAATATGACAATCACTAACATTTTTATATAATAGAGAGATGATTGTTCGATGTAGGTGTGTCAAGAGATGATTGTTCGACATATTAGGTGAGATATAGTAAAATTATTTTATTTTTACATAAATGTAATCATATTTACGTTGTCTGTAAGTTGTTCTGTTATTAATATATCACTTTACTTTTTTTTACTTTCACTTATATATATAAGTAATATATAGTAAGGGTAAGTATTGCGATCGTGAAAATTTTCGAATCTCAGTTTTCAACGGAAATACATGTTTTGAGGTGCCCTGAGTCAAAATAACCAACTGTCGTAAAATTGTCTGTGTGTGTTTGTTAACAGTCTAGCTCATAAACGAAAAGTAGTACGAAACTGATATTAAGTATTTAAGGTTTGTATAGGGGCCGTTGTGACAACAACTTTTTCGTTAAAATCGGCTAATCGGAAGTGCCACTTTATATGAACGCTGAAACACATTTTAACAATTTTCTCAAAAACGGCTCTAACGATTTTGATTAAACTCTCTGTATCATTGTATAATTAAGTAGTCTTTAATATCATTTAAGTCTTATTCCCGTTGATGTCACTTTACAGGGCTTAAATGCTCAATGTTCATATATGTCTTCCTCTAAAGTAAAGTACCTTTAATATGTTTTTTTAAAAGTTTATGGAATTTCCTAAAAAAAAATAATCGTTAAAATCGGACAATTAGGAGGAAAGATATGGTCTCTAGTTTTTTTCCCTGAAGAGACGAAAATTTGGATAAATTTAAAATATACTTTTTTAATCGTTGAGACTAAAAAAACCTTTTTTCTACAGATATTTAATAAAGTATCATTCCTAAGAACATCTTTCATAAGAAATAAGTTCCTACATTTATACCTTTATTCTCAGTTCTATATTTCAACACTGCAATCACCACCTCTGGAATCAACTTACTCATTGTCTGTATAGATAACTTTTTCAACTAAAAATATCACTAAAATGACATGACTCAAAAATGTTGAAATTGGAGTTAGTCATTCTGTGATTTATAAAAGCAAAGAAAGTTGTGTGGTTCACAAAAGCAGATGGAGTGAATAGATTTTTACTGTCTGTCGTCGATATATTAAATAGATATTTTGTAATTATAATGGTCTTAATGACTTGTTATCTATAAGCTTTAAGCTTCAGCTCCGTTTAAAATGCACTTCAAAAAATTTTATGACAGCCCAGCATTGCCAGAAAATAATTTCTATTCAAAGTAGATCGGTAAGTGAAAATTGTGTGTTGTGTGCACCAGATTTTTTTCGTTCTTACAATTTTAATTTATTTACACGTATATATTGTATATAGCTATTTTTAATTTTTTATTTAATTATTTTGATTCTTTTTTATTATTGAAGTATTATTATGCTATTATTTAAAAAAAAATATTTAATTTTATTCTGTAAATATATAGTATGAATGAATACTTAGAACGCTAATAACTATTGCCTTTAATTTTGGCAGATTTTATTAAATTATTCTTCTATCAAAAATACGAAACGATAGTCTATTTACAAAAGATATTACTGTTTTCATAATTCGATTTTTAATTATGTTAGAAATTTCTATCGTAGACGATATCTGTTACGGAATGATCCTAGTGTACAGCTTTATCAACCACATCTCTAGCAGACCAGCAAGCAATTTCAAGCAGGTCGATTTGATGGCTTATCTAGCTTGAGGTATCATCCCGATTATCCCAAACCTTGTCCCTATTCCATTGCTAAATGGACGAACATGTCCTCTATACACGGTGGATAGGTATCTACAAATATGGATCCAATTATTATTACTAAATCGGACATACAGAATATAGCTAATGGTTTATTTTTTAAATTATTTTATAATTATAAAGAGTAGGTAAGTCTGGAGAAACTTGCCAAACTCCAGCAGTGGGCTGCACACTGAAAAATAGAAATCTGGTGTGCTCAGTCACACGACTTTCCTATCTTTTTCAGAAAAGTTTTTTTATTACTTTCATTTACGTATATATAAAATATATTATCTTTAAATATGTCCATCAAGACAAAAAAATTAATAAGGTTTATTTTCCTGATTTAAGATTTATTTTAAAATTATAAGATTTATTTTACTTTATCAATACTTATTCAATTTACAGTATATTTATTCGTTAACATTCATTTTCTTTATATCTTAACCAACATTTATCAAATGTACCCTTACTATTTTGTTATACACTCACTCCTTATCTTTTATCGCAATCTGTTTACTTTTAACTTACATGCTATTTTCTATTTTTATTCATACTTATTTTCCATTTTTGTTTGTATCTTCTACATATAATACTAGATATTTTAACTACATTGTCACCCACTATATCTCTGATATCTTCTTTTTATTTCTGTATCAGACAACTTATCTTATTTTATATCTTTTATTCATTTATTTTATTTTCACCATGTTTTGTAGCCCTGATGAAGACCTGCAAAGTGGGTCGAAACGTCGGCAAAAATTAAATAATTCTACTTGTTTAATTTAACATTAATTTGACCGCACACCCCGATCAACTCCTTCTCATATTATATCAACGGTCAACCATCTCTACATCATTATTTTCCTGAAAATTGATCATAAAGTTTTGAGTAAAAACTTTTTGTCATTGCCTAATTTTGTAAAAAAAAAAACATGCTAAACGGTGTCCAAGGGTCTCTGAAACGTATAGATCCGTTTAAAACCGCATGTCGGAAATTTTACCCGATTGCAATACTTTCCTTACCTAGTATAGGTAATAAAGTAATAAATTATAATAGAAAATAGAATAAGCTGTATCATCGCTAATACTGGTTCGATTCCGATGATTTTATTTGTTTTGTTGGTAATTTAATTACCTTTCAAAAGTTTTATTATTATTTTACCATAGTATATATACTTAGCGCGTTAGGCCCCAAAAAATTTTTCTTTTCTTTATAAATTTTTTTCCTGAATTTTCTCTGGAATTTAGTCCATATAAGAAAAATTGAAAGGAAAATTATTAGAACATTATAGGAAAGTTTCATCAAAATCGAGAAAAAAATGTTTTTCATTGATTGCGCAGCAGCTATTGCGCATGGAGCATCCAACTTGTGTCACAGGCATCAGTAGTCAAAACCCTACAAAATAAAAAAGAAGCGAAAAAATCACTTCACTCGTTACCGAGAAAGTCTTGGCACAGACAGACCAATGCCTAAAAATGTGTTTTTCGAAATCAGAGTGCCCTGAAATGTATAGATCCGTCAAAAACCGCATAACGGAAATCTGACCCGATTGCAATACTTTCCGTAGCTGGTAGAAAAGTAATAAACAAAATCTGGTGCGTTGCGCACATCACACAACTTTTACTTACCACCCTCTTTTTAGCATAGATTTTCAGACAAGTGTGAAAGTAATAATTATAGATAGTGTGTAATGTTATTTAAAACAATTAATTACCATACTTTTTTCTTAGCTGTCTAATGTATTATATTTATTTTGTTTGACACTAGCTATTTCCGTTTAAAACTCTATATTTCGTTTATTTAATAAATAATTAGAGGAAGGGGAGTAGCTGGGGAATAAAAATAAGAGTTACTCAAACATTATATGTATGTTATATGTAAATATGTTATATCATTATATAATTAGGTAAAAGGAAAACAATTCAGTCCCTTTTTGCTCTGTCTCTCAACCGATTATCTTTTTTTTTTTAGACTTGACTGATATCCTTGAAGCATTTTTTTAATTTATGTATACATCATACTTCATCATTAAGAATTTTATTCTCGAATAAATTAAAAAGTATACAATTTTCTGTTTATTAAAACTGTGAGAATTTTAAAGCTTTCTGAATTTCCTACAAAAGGAAAACAAAAAAATCGAAATCGAAAAGAATTATATCCAGTAACACATTTTTATTGCATTTTTTAAACATTTTCTTCGGTTTATATTTTTTATAAGAGCTCTATTTTATTGTGACTAATTTATTTTTGAAACAGCTGTAATATAAGAGAAATATTGAGATAAAACAGTGGTACCTCAGTGGTAGGGTACTGTTCTTCCAATGGCCAAGGTCCCAGATTCGAACCCCAGCTCATGGCAGAAAAATTATTTATTCAGTTTCATCAGCCGTGGGGCAACCCTCGGGTAGGGACTCTCTTTTTTTTTTTTTTGTTGTTCCCTACCTCGCCTTTTAGGCTATACGGGATTTTCCCGGGCCGGGGGGTGAGGGCGGGGAATTTAAAATCCCCTCCGGTATCGTGACGCGAACTCGTACTTTTTATATCATCTCAAATCTCTGTTATCCGGTTGCCAGGCAACTAGCGGTCCTGTGCACACGCTTTAGCCTATTCGGCCACCACGCCCCCTTAGGGAGACTCTCCTGGGGCACACCCAGCCTCTATAAAGTGAATACCCTTAATTAAAATAACGAATTAAGGGAAGAAAACTTGGGAGTTGAGTGTGATCCTGGTCTGAGCTTCTCCCTGAACAACCGGTGGCCTTGAAACAGTACTGAACCCAAGAACCTTCATGGTTTGTACTAGTACGGTTTTTTTTTTTAAATAAATAATTAAGTGCCACAATATTTTTAGTCTGACACTGATAAAGAAGGCCGACTAATTTTTGAGCATTTTCCTCTTATTCAATAAAAACCGTGACCACCTTAAACAACAAACACAAAATTACTCTTGACTTTTTTTCCGTTCGAATGATGCATCAAATGAACTTTTTTGTTGGGAATTTTGTCTATAATCACTCACTAGACTTTGGCCATTATGAACTGAAACACGCCAATAATTGTAACAATTGTATAATTGTAAATTTGAAGGTTTATGCTTCGTAATATTAAGTACTTTTTCCAGTATATAGTTGACTCTGAATTTCTTCGCGTTGTATTCTAATTGTTTGGCAAAGAGAGACAGAAACAATTCAAGGATTATGGAAATTCAACCTTCATTATATCGATTGACTTGTTTATTTCAGAGCCGTTAAGATTCATTAAGAGTGAGTTGTTTAATCGGAGATAATGTTGTTGTGAATGAAGAGATTCCGTTGACTACTATATTTCCCAATGCCTGAAATATCATGACCTGATTGCATGATGGTTTTTCGGAATAAACGGACGATAGAGACCTAAATATTTAAATATAATATCAGATCTAGAGTTATTAAACTACAGTAAATATATTTAAGATTATAAACGTATCTATGAAATATTTTTCACACAAGGACAATGAAATTGTTGGAATATCACAAAGGGAAGATTCATCACATTTTTGACTAATTTAATTTTCTAAAAAGTTACATGACAATATTTCTCAATAAACGGACGTTGATAGTTAATTATTTAAATATAATTTCAGATCTAGAATTACTAAGCTACAGTAAATGTATTTTTGGTTATAAACATATGCTTTATACATCCATGAAATGATTTTATATTTTACTCCTTCTTTCACACACAAGTACAATGAAATACTTTTTTAAAAAATGTCATTGCGTTGATTAGGTGGATTTTAAATACTTTTTTTAAACTTTAAAATGTTTTAAAAGTTATGTTATATATTATACGTATACCTTCTGACTAGTATTTCCGGAGATTCGTTTTCGACCATTCAATTATCAAATTATTTGAAAATTTATATTTAATTCAGGTCAAGAAGGATGACCTGGGGCCCACACGTCAAAATGAAAAGAAAGACTTTGAACAAGAGACTGAAAATATTATACTCCCTGTTTTCTAAATCAAAATCGAAAATTAGACAAAAACTAAATACATACACTTACCTGCTCAAACCCATTTGGACATACGCCTCACAGATTTACGGTTCAGCAAAAAAGACTCACTTACAAAAACTACAATCCTTTCAATCAAAAATTTTAAGGCTAATAACTTGCGCTCCCTGGTACGTCAACAACAAGACTTTACATACCGACCTAAGACAACCAACCATTGACCAGCACATACGTACTCTCTACTCCCGATTTCATTCTAAACTACACAGACCTCACAATGGACTTATCAATGACATGGCCACGGCTGAAATGCTCATCAGGAAGCGATTGAAAAGGAGCTGGATGAGAGATCTCCTTTCCTGATTTTAGGATGTAAACAGACCAGGGAAGAGGTGCTGCTGGGTTCCATTCTTCGTCATGCCATTTTCTACATGACCACCAATCTGCTGATTGTCACTACCATGACAGGTGCGGATGAAAAATTGAAGACAAAAAAAAAAAAATTTAGCGTTTTTTCGTAACTTTTAATAATGAGAGATAGTTCATTATTTAAATTAAACCATATTAAAGGTACTTTAGAGGAAGACGCATATGAACATTGGCATTTAAGCCTTGGAAAGTGACATGAACGGGGATATGACCTAAATGATATTAAAGACCACTTAATTATACAATGATACACCGAGTTTGATCACAATCGTTTTTGAGAAATTGTAAAAATGTGTTTCAGCGTTAATATAATGTGGCATTTCCGGTAAGCTGATTTCAAGGAAAAAGCTGCTATCACATCTAAGACATATACCTATCTTAAATACGTAATATCAGTTTTGTATGACTTTTCGTTTTTGAGCTGGACTGCTAACAGACACAGAGACCATTTTTCGGGACTTGGTCATTTGGACTTGGGGTACTTCAAAACGTGTATTTCCGTTGAAAATACAGATTCAAAAATTTTCATGGTCGTAATTTTTCATATATACGTAAGTGAAACAAAACAAAAAAAAAAATTATTTTTTTCACCTTTTGAATAATATTTTTTTTTTATATTGAAATGTGAGATATTGATGCTACGTCAATAATAACATTTTCGTAATCATCACGACACAGGAATTAGGTAAATTAATTAAAAATGTTTTTCCTTCGTTAGTGTTATTTATCGAATTTAACAATTTTTTCCCCACCTATCTTTCATACAATGGTGTTTCAACTGTGCAAAAGCTGTAGATGAAATAGGCTAGTCCCATTGGCGGGTAATATTCTTTCCATAAAGCCCTGTCATCTCCAGACCACTCTCTGTGACGAAGGCCTTATCGACAGGTGAACGCGGCCGAGAACTTGGACGACCGTGATATTGAGAGATAGTGGGGCTCTCTAACCTCTCCTCCCGGGTCACAGGGGTGTAATAAATGGGGCCTCTGTCTCGGCCCGACCTTCGGCTTCGATGTTTCATTAAGGACATCCTTCACTCGGCTCCTTTTCATCCTTTATTACAGGTTCACCTAATTATTAACGTAATAAGTGGATAAAAAAACAACTTAAAAAGTACGAGTTGCTCAAAAATTATAAATTAATTATTAATTATTGAATATTTAATTGTTGACCGTTGCATTATAGAGGAAGGAGTGTATCCGGGGTGGTGGACATAAATAGGCTATATCATTTCAATATTTTTTTATATTATAGCTATATTTCAAACATAAATTAGTCACAACACAACAGAACTCTTATAAAAAATATAAAACGAAGAAAATGTTAAAGAAATGCAATGAAAATGTGTTATAGGATATGATTCTTTTCGGCTTCGATGATTTTGTTTTTCTTTTGTAGGAAAGTCAAAAAGCTTTCAAATTCCCGCAGATTTAATGAACCAAAAATTGTGTACTTTTTTCGTTATTCACGAACAAAATTCTTAGTGACGGAGTATGATGTGTACATAAATTAAAAAATAATTGAACGAGGACTTCAGCTAAGTATATAATGATATAACATAATTACATACTAATTAATAATTAAAGGAAGGAGATGGTCCGGAGTGGCGGTCATAAATAGGCTAAATAGTGTTAAAACTATTTATATTAAAAACCAACGTTTCGACCCGACTTTGAAGGTATTCTTGAAGGAGGTGTGTACAGTTAGGAGTTTCACTTAGAACTCCAGTTGAATTCACCATTGAGTTCTAAGTGAAACTCCTAGTTGACCAACTCCTTCGTTTAATTATTATTTAAAATGTAATTATGTTATATCATTACGTAAATAGGCATAGTCAAGATAGACCAGTCCATTTTTCCTTTGTTTCTCAAACAATTACTTTTTTTTTACAATTTTTGGTTCATTGAACTTATGGGAATTTGAAAGCATTCTGAATTTCCTTCAAAAGGATAACAAAATCATCGAAGTCGAAAAGAATCATATCCTATAACTCATTTTTGTTGCATTTTTTAACATTTTATTCGGTTTATATTTTTTATAAGAGCTTTATTGTATTGTGACTAATTTATTTTTTAAATATAGCTATAATATATTAGCAATATTGGAATAAAAGTGGGTACCGATCTTCCAATACTCTAGGTCCCAGGTTCGACCCCCGGCTCATGATGGTAATTAATTTATTTATTTAAAATAATTAATTACCATGTGTTTTTCTTATATGTCTTATGTATTATATTTATTTTGTTTGACACTAGCCATTTCCTACAATTATATATTTCATTTATTTAATAAATAATTAGAGATAGTGGGCTAGCTGGAGGATAAAAGTAATAGTTACTCAAAAATTATAAGTATGTTATATGTTAGTATGTTATATCATTATATCAATAGGTAAAAGCAAAACAATTCAGTCACTTCTTCCTCTGTTTCCCTGTATTTTTTAATTCAAGTATACATTATTCTTCGTCATTAAGAATTTTATTCGTGAATAACTCGAAAAGTATACAATTATTGGTTCATTAAAACTGTGGGAATTTGAAAGCTTTCTGAATTTCCTACAAAAGGTAAACAAAATAATAGAAGTCGAAAAGAATCATATACATAACACTTATACATAATACAATTTTCTTGTATTTTCAACATTTTTTATAAGATCTCTATTGTATTGTCATTAATTTATTTTTGAAATATAGCTATAATATGAGAACAATATTGAAATGAAGAAGTGTTTCGTTTTCTTTAGCGCTGCACATTTTGCACTCAAATGTGTTTTAGTTAGATGTCTAATGTATTATATTTATTTTGTTTGACACTGGCCATTTCCTACAATTATATATTTCATTTATTTAATAAATAATTAGAGGGAGTCAACTAGCTGGAGGATAAAAGTAATAGTTACTTAAAAATTATGAGTATGTTATATAATTTTATAAACAGGCAAAACAAAACAAGTCGGTCCATTTTTCCTCTGTTTCTCCGTATTTTTTAATTTATATATACATCATACTTCGTCATTAAGAATTTTGTTCGTGAATAACTCAAAAAGTATACAATTTTTGGTTCATTAAATCTGTGGGAATTTGAAAGCTTTCTGAATTTCCTTCAAAAGGATAACAAAATCATCAAACTCGAAAAGAATCATATCCAATAACACATTTTTTCACATTTTCTTCGATTTATATTTGTTATAAGAATTCTATTGTATAGTGACTAATAAATTTTTGAAATATAGCTATAATTGAGAGCAATATTGAAATGAAGTGTTTTCTTTTCTTTAGTGTTGCACATTTTGCATTCAATTTGTGGAGAATTATTTAAATACCCAATTTACAGTAGTTTATGATTAAGAATTTACCAGGGTTTGGAAAATCTTGATAGGATAGAAATATTTAAGCCAACCAGTGTAGAAGATATGAGAAAATTATATTTTTTTTATCTCAAGTATATCAAATTATAAAGAGAATTGCTAGGGTAATCTTGAATATTATCCTCTGCATATAATGGCAAAAATTCCATACTGCACATCGGCATGTGATCTGTCCGGGTATTTTTCTTGGTTATTCTCTTAGGTATAGGGATAATCTTTTAATTTAATTTTAAAACACAGTTTAATATTAATATTTTAAAAATGTGTATATATTGTTTTATCTGTATTTATTTATGTATATTGTTGACAATTTTAGATTTTAAATTAATTTGATAATGAGAACTATTTTAACTGTCTGACCTTAACCGAATATGATTTTAATTTATGCTTAAGAGTGTTGTAATATCGGTTATGTAGTATAAATAAGAATGAATTTGTATTTCCGTAAGGATAATAACGTTTGTTATTTCGTGATAGAATCCATTTATTCAGGGTATTTCCTCAAAAATAAATATAGATTGAATTGAATATTGAAACGAAACTGTGTGGGTCGTGTAGCTCAGTGGTAGGGTACTGATCTTCCAATGTCCAAGGTTCGAATCTCGGCTATCGCAAGAAAAAGAATTTATTCTGTTTCATCAGCCACGGGTCGATCCTGGGACCAGAAAACCCTCGTGGAACATAACACTCTATAAAGTGGGAACACCTGGTTGATTGAGCTTGATCTCAGTTAAATCACTTCCTTAAACACAACCGTTGACTAAGAAACCGTACTTTCCCTAAATAGTACTGAGTCCAAGACTCTCTCTCTGGTAGTGGTACATTGGTTTATTTATTATAATTTTTTTTTGAGAGGGGTCTATTTTGTACCTGAAAAAACACTCAAATAAGAATTTCCATATCAATCGAAAAATAAAAATTTTTTTCCCTCAAATTTTTATCTAGTAAGGAAGTAAATGAAAAAGTACACAGATGGTACTGCACTGTTTTATTTTACTTTCAAGTCCTAGAACTTTTAAATCGTCCAATCCTCCTCCACCCTTTCCATCTTGACCGTTCAATTCCCTCTCTGTCACTCTTTGATGTTTTCCAATTTCCTGCTCGACTGCGTTTTCTTCGTTTACTTTGTTTGTCTGTCTGGTTTCAAATCGTCCAAGTTATTTGAATATAACAATTTATCCATCTAATGTTACGGTTCTTTCCAAATAGTCCTTGGTTTGAAATTATCGCGTTATGATCTAATCTAAAATCTATAGTCTTCAATTTAGTCGATGGACAAAATAAATACGGTTGTAGAGTCCGTTATATTTACTTTTATTTACCTATATATGAAATATATAGTGAGAGCAAGTATTGCGATTATGATAAATTTCTCCTCAGTCTAAATTTCCAAGTTTCGCAAAATGGTCTGTTTCTGTGGTTATGTGAACCAACTGACCCAATAACGTAACTGAAATTAAAATTTTATCTCAGGTATGTCTGGAATATTACAGCTACTTTTGATTATCATGGGTGATAAATATTCAGAACGCAGTCCTTATAAAGTTTTTATTAGTGCCGATGTGTTTCAGCCCAAAAACGTAAGTCATCACCAGGGCTGCAAATTTTTAAATAAAATAAGAGATTTAATATTATACGACCGATATGACATGGGGCTTTCCTAAGAGAGTAAGTCACGTGGGTAGATTTATTACTATTAATTTTAATTTTCCATTTTGCAAACCAATTCTGAAGATCATAGTGGTGGTTTTGAATGGCAATTAATGCGATAGTAGTATTTTCGTTACTTAAATAATTAAGTATTAATTAATTATAGCACCAGATTAATAAATATCACGTGAAAACGTTTGGAGGCCGCGGTTCCCCATCTTTGCTAATATTAGTCCGTTTTCGATAACTTTCTTTTTGTTTAGTAGGGAATTTGGTGTTATTGTCAAGATTCATTTCCCAAGGCCGCCGAAAAATAAAAATTAACCGATCCGGTTGGGAATTGAACCCGCAAGGATCAGAAAAGGGTAGCCGAGCTGGCTAACGCATGTGAATAGCACCATGGGTGCCCGGAAACCTAGTAACCGAAGTTTAACATAAAAAACAATCACGAGTTCAAATCCTGGGGCCCGGTCTAAATTTTAGCTCGACATAATTCCCCCGCCCTCACTCCTGGCCCGGAAAAAGTTCTAAAAGGGGCACTCTGGAACCCAGTTCCCAATGTACTTGGCCATCCTGTTCTGAGGAAATTTAGTAAAATTTCAAAACAATCGTGAACCCACCATTTGAGTTTATATAATACAATAATTCTTCTCCAGGTTAATTACCAACGTTTTCTGAGTAATCAGAGATAATTCGAAATTAGCGGGATCATTAGCCTCACATTTCACCTAATCAATAATGTCTACGTCAACGTTTTCTCTTCTACGAACTCTTATCAACGATTCAGCTAATGTGGCAAGTTTTTTTTTTCTTCGCCAATTTTGTGTTTAAATGATTTTTCACAGTTAACAGCAGTTTCCAGAGAGAGTTATATTAACTTAATGTCACTTGACTATAATGTCAATAATGGTATTGAAGATCTTTAATATAATTGGATCTATACAGTATAAGTACAGTAATGTATTAAAAAAGTATAAGTACAATAGAAAAATATAATACTTTTACGGCTCTCAGGAAGGGGTGGATTTTGAACATCGCGATTTAAAAAGAAAGGGACTGTCATGGAGAATTGACAATGTCGATGCTTGATTCTGTATTACAACTTAAAATTATAATTATTGATAGAAGTAAGAGGTTTCAAAATTCTTACGGAATTAGTCGACGGATTGAGGCAAGATAAATTATGTTTTAATGTTTTCGACGTAAACAAAAGAGAATATCTCTTAATAGATCAGTTAATGAATGCTCGAAAAGAATAGAAGGAAATTACAAATACCGAGAATTTGCATAAAAAAATTATTATTATGATATACGTTATTAAATTGCTCTAAAAATAATATACATCTAAATTTCTACGTATATGCTCATATATACATTTACCTAGTCCACTCATAAATATTGTTATAAAGAAATATATATAGATTTCAACAGACAATTTAGGAGACGATAAAAAATGCTTAATTTTTGTTCTACATGCATTATATTTTAGGTTAATTTTTATTTTTCAGGCCTAAGACAAAGCTGAAATAATGTATGCAACTTTTTTGAGCCTATTTTTGATAAATAATCTTTTAGAGCCATTACATCTAACTTATAGCTTTTTAAGTTACTTTGGAAAACAGTTATTAGGTAAAAGCAATCAGATTTATTGTAGTTCCATCTATAACTTTGTGAATAATGATCAAATCATGTCAGGAACAAAGTTAGTTTCCAAAATGTCGAGAGACGATAGTTCGAATGCAAATTTGTTGAATATTTGACTGGAAAGCGACCATTTGATCACACGGGATATTAACTGTTTTGTTCCCCACTGTTGGATCGCCTAGGATTTCATGCGCTCCATTTTGGAGTAGTCCATGAAAGTTATAAACTTTATATGGGCATGGTTTGTCTGATTCATGAATTGTTGATATAGTCTAGGAAATCCGCTGATGTGTAGGTCACTTTGTTTCTGAGCTTCTTGCGATTTCGAATATTAATTGAAAAGATTAACCCACAATAAAACCAGAGTTCTTTTTTCGTCTTGTGTTAAATTTTCTAATTAATGAAAACAATGGGATTCGGCGGTAGCTTTTTTCAAGTCAAATTCATTTCGCAGTTGCCAGGAGATTTCTATTGTTTTGAAGTCCGTTCAATATTATATTCCCTCTTACCACTCTTTTTTTTGCTTCGTCTAGTTCCAAGGTTAGCAGTGCCGGTCTCAGAGCATGGGAACCCGGGAACTTGCTCAGAGGTGCCGGCCTGGAAGTGCCCGCCACTTATAATTGCCAATAATAATTATTATAAATTAAAAAAATAATACAAAGTGTATGAGAAAAATTAATTTTAGTCTGTTAATAAAACTAATTCGTGGCCGCTTACATTAAGGGATGAGCAACGTCTTAAGGTTTTTGAAAATAAAGTATTGCGTAGAATATTCGGACCGAAGAAAGGTGAATTGACCGGAGAGTTCAGACGGTTACAGAACGCCGAATTGCGTGAACTGTATCCGGGTAATATAATTGAGGTGATTTCATTCCGGCGAATCAAATGGGCTTGTAAAGTTGTTGGGCTTAGAGAATTCCTAAAAGGTTAATATTTGCTGTGCCGAATGGTAAACGTCCGAGGGATAAACCGAAGCGAAGGTGAGAAGGTTGCATTAAAGCCGGTCTGAAGGGACTAGGTTTAGACGGCGAACGGTGGCGGGAGGTGTGTGTTCGGGTTCGCTAAATTATTATTATTATAACTATATAACTAATTATTATTATAAAACTAATTGATATTGAAGTAATACATTACTATCCTCAGTACGTCTTATTTTTTCTATATTTACATGAACATCTTTCATTGATCATTTTATAACGTTTTTTCGGTAATGATTCAATCTGTGTAACATTCACTGTAACTTATAGGTTTTCACACCATAATTAGCTGGTTTTTAAATTACAGGTTTTTACAAAAGGCCATAGAGAAGAAATGAAACGTAGATTTCATTTTGCGGGATCTGAATATGCGCTAGGAAAAGAAACCTTAGTTTCCGAAAAAAAAATTTCTTACAGGCTTTTTTTTTAGTGCTGCTGTCGATATATTGTTTCTCAAAGGTTTTTCTTTTTTTTTTGTCGGTACGTTATACCTTTGTTAATTCTTTAAGAAATCCTATAATTGAGCTATCATTTTGAAGATTATGTTCTTTCTCATGTGTGAAAAATAGTCACACCCCTTAAACTTTCAGGGAAACTTTATTTATCTATAATTCAAAACGTTTCTCAACCCAATGTATGGCTGAAATGGTAGGTTCATGATTATTTAAAATCTTACTAAATTTCCTACAAATAACATTCCTAAAAAGTCTCCTTAGAATAACAATGATGAATTAATATAAAAGAAAATACAAATTTGGCCAAAAACTAACTTATAAAAAATCTAATATTATTTAAAAAATAGTATATAACCACTAAAAAATAAACAGAAAAAAAAACTAAATTTAAGATTTTCTCAAAAGTATTTATTATTTTAATTTAAAAAAAAAAAGAAATTACCTATTTATATATACATAACTATACAATTTATAAACAATTGGCTAACTAATAATAAAATACCTTAATACCAAATGTAATATATAATATAAATCTACAGTGATTTATATAATAATATGCAAACACTAAGAGAAATAAAAATTAAATCTCAGGATTATTTGTAGTGTAATGGAAATAAAAGAACTATATTTACATACATACTTATATTGGTACACAGAGAGACAAAAATGTATAACCTGGATAAATAAAGATAAATAAATAAAACAATAAGATAACAAAAATAATAACAGAAAGACATTGGTTTAGATGTTAAAATACATATAGATGTAGATATAGTAATTTATATACATGTTTTGGTCTATTAAGAAATAGAAAACTAATTCCTTATAATACATTTCATTAACATATTTCCATATTATATTGTCAATTGTTCACTGACCAATATATTATTCGAAATATTCGCAGAGGCCAACTTCACTAAATCTAAGTTCTGTAAAACAAAATGTCATTGAGTATTGATAAGGTTAATCTGTTTGTGGACAATAGCCTTGCCTTGAAAAGAATTTATGATAGCAATATCATCTTAATGGGCCGTGATTATGATAATTTACGATACTGTTTGTTTTACAAGGGTAATTATCAGTTGGTCTTGTTTTCAAGTCACTATAGTGAGCACTCAACTCCGTTATTACCCCCTTTAATGAACGCTGTAATAGAATTTTCTCGGGATTGGAATGCTTTTATAGGATCTTATAAAGGCAGAACGATTTTAGAAAATTTATAGGACATTTTAAGAAAGCGAAAAATTTATTCTTAATAATATATATACTCAATCAAAGAAGTACAATTATTGTTTTATGTTGAATTAAAATCTAGTCGTTTTAAAGTAAAATAAAAACCATTTCTTGTTTTGATAATTTATAAATGTTATTAAATCCTATTTATACACTGACAGGCAAAAAATTCCTCCCACTTGATTTTTTCGTGTTTTCATCTAAAAATATTTTACCCACTTGTAAAAAAAGTTATATTTG
The DNA here is from genome assembly GCA_928085145.1 of Nezara viridula. NCBI lineage: Eukaryota > Metazoa > Arthropoda > Insecta > Hemiptera > Pentatomidae > Nezara > Nezara viridula. The sequence goes on along the minus strand of OV725083.1, from coordinate 12,606,512 downwards.
TATATAGTACTTAGTATTTATGAAATTTTATAATCTTTTTTACCTTTAATAATCAAAATATGATTGGGTAAGAAAGATTAGAGAAAAAAAAAATTGAAAAACGAACCATTATTATTCTAAAAGAAATTAATTACACCATCGTTTAGTAGCGCGTGTTTCCTCCTCTTGCCTTCACTACTTCTTGAAGACGCCTCGGCATACTTTCCACCAGTCGGGAAATGTCCCTTTGCTGGAGGATAGCCCATTCCTCCCGAAGAGCCCTTTCAAGGTCCTGCAGTGTATCAGGAAGTGTTGCAGGCGCTATTCAAATCCGGATAACGTGCTGGCCAGGCTAAAACCTTGTTAATATTGTTCTGTTGAAGGAACGTCTGTACTACGCGGGCGACATGTGGGCGTGCATTATCGTGCATTAGAATAGAACGATACCCGATTTCGTTGAGGATAGGCAACACATGAGGTTCCAAAATCTCATCGCTGATGAATCGCTTGAACAACGGTAAGGTGCCGGTTTCGTAAAATTCTCAAAGTCAAAAACCAGTCATCCCTTGGTTCTGTTACCCTAGGCCGTCCAGAACCGGGCCTTCTATTGTAAGAAGCAGTTTCTCGAAAACGCCTGACGGCGTCTCGTAAAGTTTCATATGAAACTCCAATGGCATTAGCTGCATATCTAATGGAACGTCCATCATCAATAAGTGCCACACCACGCGCAACATCCTCAGCATTATGAGGCATTTTTAAACTTAATATTGAAAAAATTGAAAGCCGGAGACCAAGAAATATTCTGCAAGAAACAGCACTGAACTAATGATACTGAATAAACATTTTGATTCCATAGAAAGTAAACATTGGAATCTAAAATCATTTCATTGAATTACGGATTAAGGGTTATTATCCTCTATATTAACATTCCTAATTGAAAACAAACAACAAGATTACCTATTTATTCATTAAAAACTATAGACCAATCCAAAGCAGAAATATTTTTAAATGAAAACATGAAAAAATAAAGTGGGAGGAATTTTTTGTCTGTCAGTGTATAATATCCAAATAATTAACGCATTTTTTATATTTGTATATGTCATTAAAAACGACGCATTGACAAAAACTAAAAATCTTTGGATCCAAAATTTTAAGACTATTACCTATCTTTGTCAGTTAATTGCAAAAATTCAGAAAGTGGCATTTAATAACCTTAATAATTAAGAACTTTGAAGAATTTTCTCTTTGTGAAATCAGAAAAGTGTGGGCTTGCAACTACATTTCATATTTAAAAGGATTGGCGTAATTTTCATTCACTTACGGTGTTTATATATCGACAAATAAAACCGAAATTAAAAAAAAAAATATTTGAAAGCTAACAAAAATCAATGAGTTTTTGCAATAAACTGATGTATTGATCAATATATATATTGATAATTATCAGTTCATTGTTAAATAAACAATGAAACTTTCCATACAACTTTTTTTATTATATTTATTTATTTGAAAATATAATAATCTGTCATGTGGACAATAAATACAGTGAGATATGAACACACATTAATACCAAGTTTAAATAATCGTAATTGATTTCCCTAATAATCGTTTCAAGCTTTCAAGAATACTGTAGTCATTGAAGGAAGCTAGTCGAATGTTCTACAATCATGGGTGATAAATATTCAGGACGCTGTCATTATAAAAATCTTTTATTTGTGCCGACGTTTCAACCCAAACATGTGAGTTAACATCAGGGCGTTACTTAAGAATCTTCAGTGCTCCACCTAGCTTTATTGTCACTAGCGGATCCAGGATTTAATTTTGGGGGGAGGCTTCAGCCCGAAAGATTTTGTTATCAGATACATATAACTATAATTAATTTGAAAAAAAAGAAAGAAATTTAATACCTATATAAAATGGTGTTTAAATGGTTCTTGAAGCCCTATTAAATGTAATTAAACGAACAAGAATACTTTAAGATATAGTTTTTAATATTTTTTTCTATAAATCATGGTTATATTAAACATTTGGGATGGAAGGGCTTCAACTATCAATAATAATAATCCGAATAATTTTAGTTATCAAATGTAAAAATCGGTCCAGCCGCCCACTCAAAAAATATGTACATACCTTTTAACAGACAATTCAAACATTTAATCTGGTTTCACCATAGTTGGTTAATAAATTTATTTACACTATAAAAATAAAAATCTAGCCATGATTTGATTTTGAGAGGTAAATAATTATATCTATATCATATTTAGTATAATTATAATTATACTAAATATATATAGAATATTCCTGTGGAAAACTAATCTCATTCCAAATCTTGTAATATAAATATTATTAATATAGATTGGACAGAATAATATTCTAACAAAAATGAAAAGTAAGATTTATGTGTTTTTGGCATGTTATACATTTTTAAAATATTTAATGATGTAAAAAGCTTTGAAAGAATTTTTAATCTAGACGGGAATGAATATGTTTCTATACTTCAGCTGTCGTTGGGAAAGAAATATGTACATTAAGAAAGCTAGATTAAAAAGAAAAAAAATAGAAAGGAAAATGATTCAACCTCAAAGACTTTAATTAAAAATGTTTTTCAAATCATTTATTTAACTATTTTCATCATATCTTTCTGTAATTTTAGTTACAGAGTTCACATGCTTTTCTTTGAAAGAATTTTCAACATGGCTTAATTAATACTTAGTGTTTGAAGAGACTGGGTTTACAGAAACTCCACAAAGGTAGGAGTGTAATCGTGTGTTGAGCACAAGATATTTGATATTTGAGCAAGAGATATTTGTGTTTTCCAGTCGGACCATAGGAACTATAACACTGATCGCGGTGCGAATATTAATCAATCCAAATGGAATGATGGAGCGAAGAAGTATAGGAAATGGAGCGCTTGAGTAGAAAGGATGATTTCAAATGTTCAACTGATGGTCACTCAACTTCATGGCTCTTTATTTCCATTTACCTGTATTCGATGTATATAGTAATGTGAATTCTTGGGATTGTGATAAATTTCGAATAGTATTAATTTAAAGCTTACGTTTCGCTCCACATTGTAGGTTTTCATTAGAACGAATCCCAAGTAAATCTGCTACAAGAATATTAAATATGATAGGAGCTTGTAAAGAAGCTATTCATTTATAGAACTTTAATGATTAGATTAATTTAGAAGGTCTCTTAAACATATTCTTTTCAAAGAGCCCTAAGGGTTGTCAGGAATTTTTATGGATGACAAGTTATGAACTAGATTAGGGTGGCTAACGAGTTTGGAATTAAATGAGGAATATTTAATTTAATACTGTAACAACTTTAATATTGAGGTCTTTGTAGATAATTTTATTTGTGACCTATTAAGGAGCTTTAAGGATTCTACAGAGGTTTTTAAATTAAAATAATTGTATGAGGAGAGAATTGGATGAATTTGTGGAGCTCAAATTCATGTGTTTTATTAAGCCAAGTAGATACATCTGTTTTTGTACAATTGTAGAAGTTTATACCGTTTGCCAAGTAAGTGTTGTAGTAATCGGAATATGCGAGCAGTTTCTTGTTTCAGTCTGTTATGAGGATTCCAAATAATACGTTTCTCAAGATATCCTAGGTAATGGGTATGTTCTACTGGGATAAGTAGAATATTGAATATTAGTATATAGATATACATGTGTTTTTTGCTTTATTTTAATTTTCTTATTTTTAAGTTATTTTATTTTATTTATTGTTATTTTGCTTATATTTATTTTACATTTTTCTGTATATATAGTGTGAATGTTATCCTACCTCACTATAACTAATGTCCAAGTGACAGATTGTTATATTATTCAATAAATAAATTAAAAAAAAATATATATATATTCTCAAAGAATAACAGGTTTGCGAAGAAGTGTAAATTAATTCGAAAGGGTTTGTTTGGATTTATTTTGATTCTTCTATTTGGGCACCATTCTTCAATGGTTTAAATTGTATAAAAATTTATATTCATTTATTTTATGACTAAAAAAAATGTTCCTGGAAACATATTTTGCGATTTTGACTGACTTTTCTTTGAAAATGTGTCGATTTTCGAAAGCTGTGGACTGACCATTAAACATACTTCTAAATTTTAGTAGAAAATAGTCAATTTGGTTTGAAGTATACAAATTTTTAACTTTTTGTTGACTGATCAACGTAGAAAGCATTAACTAACATTTCGAATTAAAAAAATAAAATAAATGGAATGAATGTTATTTATATTCATTTCCACTTCGTTGCATGCAATTAAAGCAGAATCATGAACTTGTCCCAGTTGCTCTGTTCTATAATCAGGAACTGATGAAATGAGGCACGAATTGTAAACAACTGAAGATAAACGTATCGTTTAAACAACTAACAGTGACATTAATAGAATCAAGAACATGTTAGATAAATATGAAATTTTAATTCCTTCAGTGTACTCCGGGCACTTCAAGCTTAAAATCCATCTCCCTTAACGTGGTAGAACAGCCTTTTCCGATATCTATCCAATCAAAGCCGGTGTTTCCCTGGGCAGTGTTATCCCTGAATTTTTTTCCAAATTCCATCAAAACCTTACTTATCATCCGAATTCACTCGCACAATCTCTATCCAGCACCACCCATCCTCACAATCCTCCTCGAAGGTTGAAGCGGCAGTGGTTAGAGTTGTAAGAGAATATATTAGAGTTCTGGCAATGATCAGACTCTCCACTCAAGCCATATATGTTTGGTTATAGCGCCTATGCTCAGCCTCCACTGGTCCTTAATAACAGTAATGCGGTTGATTAAGAGGCGCTGGGATCTCTTGGAGTCCTACTTTTCCTTTCTGGTGGGAGAAAAAGGCTTGGCTCGGAGATCTTGAGTGAAATAATTTTGTAAATATTGTATAAAGGCATGTATATATTTAAGTAGCTATTTTGATTAGTTTAGTTTTTTTTTCTTTTAGTTTATATACATTTACTTTTAGTATTATTATTTTGCTGTTTATTCATTGTACTTCGTGTGAATGAGCTACTGTTTACCACTATTGCTATTGTCCTTAGATGTGACAGATTGTAATATATCTCAATAAAGAAAAAAATAATATAAAAAAAAAATCCCTTCAGCATCCATTATAAGAAAATTTCACTTTTTCATAAATAAAACAAAGATATATATAGAAATATCTGCTCGTTTTTAGTCTATTTTAGTTTCGGAAAACGGATGAAATACTGTCGACGATTTTATTTTCTCCCCCTTTTGTTATATGCAATTAAAAAAATGACTAAAAACTTCTTAAAAAGCAAATTTTTTTGCTAATATAATGTATTACGAACACCTAGAGATAAGCGAATTGAAATGTTCAACATAAACTAAAAGAAGAAAATCAAAATTATATTTTTTTTCTGTCACATGGACAATAATTATAGTGAGATATTCACACCATATATACAGAAAAAATAAAATTAACAAAAGTAAAATAATAAGTAAAAATAATCAAACAACTATGTACAAATAAGTAAATTAAAATTCAGTCATATCTATACACAATCAGCTAGGAAACCGCAAGCCAGACTTGTCGCTCTAACTATTGAGGGAAAAGCAGGACTCCATGTCATCCCTGTGCTACTCCCTCAATCGCTAAAGCCAGTGGAGATTAAGGTAGAGCGCTTTAGCCACAATTAATTGTATTAATAACGAATATTTTTTAGTTTTTGCTGGTTTTACAGCCCTTGAAGATATTTTGCATCCTTTATCAATCTTCTCTATCTCATCCTATTTTGGGCTATTTGTTTACAGTTAGTTGCATGCAGCTCTATTGCAGCTTGGTGATTATATCTATCCATCTGGTAATTGCTCTTCTACGTGGTCTCTTTCCTGCTATTGAGCCATTCATTGTTGTGTAGAGGCTCCCTGATTGCTCCGAACCAGTTGACCTCCTCGCCTTCATATAATGATATATTGATTGACCAGCAGGTTTTCCTTCCCTCCAGGGCCGCCTCCCTCCTCCATGCGTAGGTACTCTGATGTCTGATCGCTCATATTATCGTGCGATGGGTTTCTCTCTCAAACATTTCGATACTTCTTTCTAGAGTGCTACATCGTATCCAGATCTTCCAGCCATGTATCAGAAGTGGCTTAACCATACCATTGTACATCCTTAATTTGAGATTTATAGATCTTTTTTGGGGATTTCATTACTTTTGAATGATAGAAAAAAAAAACCGGAAGGAATGAGGTAATAATTAATAACGTAAAAAGTACTGTTAATGATTTTTGGCAACTTACAAACATTTGTAGTCTTTTAGTATTAAATCCATATCAAGTATTTTTAGAGATGCAATATTATCCAATATATTAAAATTTAAAATTTCATTGTCTGTTATCCATAATGAACATTTTATTATATACAAAGGATTATTGAATATATGACATGTGCGTGACTAATTTCATTAGCAGCACTCCAAATTATGGTCCGGTAAAGCAATTTTGTGATAAGGGTTATGTTGTATAATGAAGATTTATTAGGCCCGTACATGAAAGACATGAGTGTACAATTTTAGATAGTGATAGATAAGGTTTATCTTTAGTTTCGACACAAGGGTAATGATTTGTTATGAGATTCATAAAAAATAATAGATCTATAGAAATAATCTAATGTAATTAATTAATTTATACTTGTTGTCTCTTGTGAATATTTCGGATACTGTACTATGGAGGTAAACATCATGTCCATTTTTGTATTTGTTCAGGGGAGCTAATGTTCCATAAATTTGAGTTATTAAAATGTGTTTCTTTGTTACTAAATATGTACTCTGGAGGTAAATGGCACATTTTTGTTAAGGAAGTTAATTTAAAGTTAAGGAAGCCAATTTTTTATAACTTTGAACTATTAAAATTTGTTTCTTCGTTTCTAAATCATTTAATGAAGAAATAACATCTATCAAAGACATCTACCATTTATATGTCCTACAGCTATTACATGTAGGATATACCTATAAATAATCTATATTATATGTAGGATATTCTAGGTCCTATCCTTTATACAGTTTATACAGCTGACATCCCAACCCATTCCAACACTGTCATCACCACATATGCAGATGACACATGTATCCTATCAGTCAATAACGATCCATCTATTGCATCCCAAACTCTTCAATCACACATCACAAGTCTTGAAAAATGGTGTTAAAACTGGAGGATTAAAATAAACTCCAATAAATCCCATCAAATTACCTTTACTCTTGTTCGTAAACCCTGTCCTACAGTACCTTTACTCCTGTCCTACAGTATCCTTTAACAATACCCCACTTATCCCTGTTGACCAAATCCGATACCTAGGACTCCACCTTGACAAACGACTCACTTGGAACCCCCATACCAGACTGAAACGACTAGAAACCGCCCGACGTTTCCGACTACTCCAGCACTTACTAGACAAACGCTCTAAACTACCAACTATTTACAAAAGAATCATATATATTACTATAATAAGGCCTATTTGGAATTACGGAATTGAGCTTTGGGGCTCCACTAAACCATCGAATTCCTCTCGTATCCAATCCCTCCAAAATCCTTTGTAAAATCCTCAACGCTCCTTACTTTGTCACAAATAAAATCATCCATAAAGATCTTAATGTTCCGTATGTTTCCGATTTAGCTCAATCCAGATATCTGTCCTTTCATAATAAACTTCTGAACCATCCGAACCCTCTCGTTTCCAACCTTGCTTCCTCTTCTATTCCTGATAATCCTCCGAGGCGTCTAAAAAGAAGATTGCCTCGGGACCTTCTAATATAGAAATATAATTGGAGTGCTACCAATGGGTAGTTTCTCCTCATGTTGTACATGTCATATTACTTCTTCATATTTACTTGTTGTATTTATTATTAATTACAGTTGTAAATTTCGTTAATAAAAAAAAAATATATATGTAGGATACACCTACCAAAATAATATTATTGTATTATAGTACTATAACATAATATTATAAAAATATAATATTAGTAGACCTGCATGTTCCTTTTCCACTGTGGGTTCGAGGGTAGAGTAGACCCACAATATTTACCGCTTGTCGTAAAAGGCAACTAAACGGACAACTGTCCGTTGACCTCATACCATCATCCTAGAAATTCCTTCCATTGGTCCTTCCTATATTTTCCTGTACTCTTTATTTTCCTAATCCCCCATCGTCTTTTGGGTTAGAATGAAAGTTCAAAGACTAATGGAGTAAACCCTGACAAAAAATCTCGGTACTCCAGGTTGGGGATTAGACGCTGAGTTAACAACCCGGTCTCATAAAAAGCCTGTTGTTACGAAGACAAAATAGCCGGACTGATTTTTTTGTTTCTTGGTCGAATATAATGGTTCTTTCAAAATGAATGAAATGAGGGATTTTTATCTTAACTCTTTTAATATTTCTTTTCAGTGTGCTCATTAGTGTCTAAGTCTCGCAACCGTATATTATAACTGATTTTATCATAACGTCGTGAGCCCTTAAATCGAGATTTTTTGAAATTTCTATAACTTCGAAAGGGAGAAGAAAGCTCTGATTAAGCTTGCCATACGCTGGTCTATATCTGATCGTTGATCTATTGAGGTTGTTGAGTAGCTGAGGTATTTGAATTTGTCTACTCTCGGAAATAGTTTCTCTTCCACGCAGATCCTGTTATCGGGTTAGAATTTCTTGCTAATGATAATATATCTTGTTTTGTCTTCATTTACGGGTAGGATGATTTTCTCTGCTTCTCATATCAGCATCTCAGCGAGCCTCTCAATGAGCTCTTGAAATCATCATAAAAGTCTTAAAACATCCTATTCATACAGCGAATTGCATAGCCTGATGAAAACAAAATTGAATAAAATGGGAGAATGAGAAAAATTGAGAAGTGAAATCTTCAGTTTTCCTTAATCTAATTTGGGTTTTTTAATCGATATATTCATCGGAAGACCGAAGGAGGATTTATTAGCTATTCTAAAGTAAAAGTGAAGATTATAATTTAGTTAGGAATCGGTTTATGCGTGTTGTATATATATATTTTTTTTGTCTATAAAATATGTATTTGCGCCTGTCAACAATAAGTTGACAATCAGCAAATGTGATGGCGATAATGATATAATGACATGCAGGCATGGGGAAGGAAAGTACTCAGCAGTACCTCTTCCCTAACTTGTTCCAATTACTTAGGTTGTTTAAGGAAGGAGATTTCTCATCCAACGCCGTTTTAGTCTCCTGCTTATGTTCTGAGGTATGTCAGCTGTGGCCATGTCTCTTATAAGTATATTTGTTGTATATTTAGTTTTAAAATATGCGTTTGAAATAGAATTACTAGTAAAGATAAGAGCTTAACCGATGATTTGGGCAATTATATAGACTACTGAAAAGAAACGTATCTTTCTATTGAAAATAAACTACTTGTCTATAAGACTATACTAAAACCTATCTGGACGTATGCACTTGAACTGTGGGGGACAGCTCTCTTCGAACATCAAACGTATCCAACCCATTCCAATATTAGGATTGGAAACGTTTAATTGGTCACTTATAAATATAATAATAAGTATTAATAACATTTTTATTGTAATAAAAAAAATTGTATTTATTAATTTATGTTTATGATAATACATCCTAGATAATGAGGAAAACTAATTAAAGCTTTGCAATAATTTATTGTAGTCATTTTTTTTTCAAAACACGGGTACTTTAAGGTAACATGATATCAAAACATCTCATTTTCTTATACAACTTGAGGTGAATCTCAACTTATTTCTTAATAAACCCACAATTTAATTAATATGGACTTAAAGCTTATTAAACAAGAAAGTTCTTAAAAAGTGAGGTGTCTATTCTATAGTTGGATGGTGATTAATTCATGATTTTTTTTAATATCACAATATAGCTTAGTTTATTCGATCAAAAGTCCTCTCTAAACGGTTTAATAATAACAAACTCTACTTTCGTTTGAAGCAAATGTAGTCTAGTTTACTGTGATATTACGTCACAAACAAAACCTTACATCATGATCTCAACATTCTATTTGTTCTCGATTCGATTAACATTCGATTAATTCCATCCAGATTCATAAACTACCACCAAAAACTTATCCATCATCCTAATCTCTTTACAACAATCCTTTCCAGTTCTAATCATCCATATAATCCCACACGAAGGTTGATACGGCAATGACCCCTAGATGTTTGTCTCCACTGACCTTCAAACGGTGGTAAGACTAAAAGAGAAGCGCTGGGATCTGCTGAGCTCTGCTTTGGCTTTCATATGAGAACGTCAAAGCATGGTTCAGAGTTCCCCAGGATGAATGTAAATATTGTAAATATGAATGTGTGACAAGTAATTTTTCTCTCTTTTATTTTTTAAAATTTTTATGGTGTATTTTTTTTATTTTTTTTAATGTAAATATTTTTACTCATGTTTTATTTTTACTTTATTTTCTTCTTAGCTTGTATTTTAATCTGTATGTAAAGAATGAAAGTAAGCATAGAGCCATAATACCAAATTCCCTTGATTAAGGCAGGTTGTATTGTTGCTATTTAAATAAATCTATCAGTCAATTTAAAAAAAAAAACTAGTCAAGATGGATTCTTCCAAATCATTAAAAAAAACACAGGTAGCGGATATAAGCTTTAAGTTTGGAGAAATTTTATTTAATGGCGGTAATTACTATGCTAGAAAAAAACAAGTTACTTTTTAATACTAAACTACAAAAACTAAGCTTTGAATGGTAACTTCAAACAAGCATTTTCTTGACAAACTGAAGGTCCCCGACATCAAATGTACTATTTTACCGTGCTTGGCATTGCTGATGACAGCCCGGGATCGATTCCTGGAACGGTAAATCCAACGAACCGTATTGGCTGGATGGGGCTTATTGGGTCCTATTAAAAAGCCCTACGCTTGAGTTGTCAAATAGAATTTAGATTAGCGACAAGAGTTATTAAGGTCAGGACTCGGGTTGATGATAATATGCCATGTGATGAAAACCTGTAATCTAGAATAATATAGTTGATATTAATAGGTAATAAATTTGATGTGATTTACGTTTGTTATCATACTACTTAACTTGTTATACGCGAAGTTTAAAATTCTTTTCTTAAAGAATTTCGCATAGATTCACCGTTCACCATTCCATACACCTAATTTTAACACGAAAATAACTATGTTGGCGCCATTCATATAGCTCCGAATTTTTTCTATACACACCCTCTTCACAAACAGCTCCATAAATTCTTCTAAAATTTTTCTTTCAAAAATATTCAGCATACTAATTGTTCTTGTCCATGGAATTTGGGACTCGTGTAAGACATTCATTCATTACTACACATCCTTAGAGTTTAATTATGAATCGAGTCTAACATTTTCAATAGTAGGTTGTTAGCTGATCCGAATTTATTAAAGTTAATTGGCCATAACAATCCTGATACCATCTTGATGGAAACTGATATGGTATAGTGAGCCCTGACTCAGCTGTCAAGAAAGTTTCTCCACCTCAACTCCTTCAACCTTAATTACCATACGACTAATAAAGTTGCTTTCCTTATCTTGTTAGGTTCTGTCCACCAACGCAAACTCTTAAGGCTATTGTAATGTCACTCATTTTGATATCATTATGTTACAAATTACTTTTCTCCAATATTATTGTATCTGATTTATTTAAGACATGACCGAATACCTCAATTTTATTCTCTATAATCAGAACTGAATACCAATTGTTAATTTCTATCATCGAAGAAACTATAAATTGACAATTAACATGACTTCTTTTAGACTAAGTTGTAATAACTTAACTTGCATGGTTGTGGACTGTTTTGGAATGTATTGTTGGTAATTGAACGAACCTTTGTAAACCCGCAGATAGAAAAAAAAATGGAATCAACACTATCGTAGGAGGTTAGAGGAACCCGGGTTCAGAAATTAGAGGGAACCCTACATGTTGTAGCAAATGAGGTTTTGTAAAGAAGACAAGAGATGCTGCCTAAGTGTCAGATATTTCAATTAACACCACTGAATTATTAATGAATTCAAAAGAGTTTTACTTGGATCTGCTGAAATCACTAAAAGACTCTAGCTGAGACGCAACATACGAGAACAATATGCCTCAATCTAATTACTAAAGAAAGGAAGACACATTTTTCAAAAATCTTAGTAATAATATTTGTCTCTTATCTATTACAAGACAATTCAAAGAACTCTGTTCTTTAATACTGAAGGTTGGAAATGTCTGTTTTCTTTTTCTTTTTTTTTTATCTGTTTATTGAGTAATAATACATTTTGCCACACTTAAGGGCACTGAGTACTAAGGCTGAGTGAGGCACATTCATACCATATATACAATACATAAAAAAAAAAAATAAAAAAAAAATAATAATAATAAAAAATAAAATAAAATAATAATAAAAAAAAACAACTAAAAAATATAAAAATCTATATAACAAAGGCAAAAACTACAATAAACCAAGGATATGTAACTTAGAGTTAAAATTAAATGAAATACAGAAATTCGTAAAGAAATTAAATAAATTATAAGTAATAGAAATAAATAGAAAAACATTCATACTTAAATACAATATTTACAATTAGGTAAGAGATCTCCGAGTCCAGCCCTTTCCCCCACGTGTGAAGGACAAAGCGAGACTCTAAGAGATCTCAGCGCTTCTCTCTCAACCGCGTCGCCGGCATTACCAGTCCGGTGGAGACTGAGAGAGGGCACTAAAACCACAAACACTCATGACTTGAGTGGAGAAGCTGGCCATTGCCAGAACTCCAGTGACGTCTTTACAAGAGATCTCGAGGCCACTGCCGTTTCAACCTTCGAGGAGGGTTGTAGGGATGACTGGAGCTAGATAAGGATTGTGCTAAAGGGTTAGGATGGTAGATTAGGTTCATGTGAAAATTTGAGAATCGGGATGGAATAACGTCAAGGATATAAGGGATGTAAAGGTCATGATGTAGGGTTTTGTTTGTAACGTAATAAGGAGCATTGACTATCATACGGAGGACTTTAGACTGAAAGGATTGGATGCGTTTGATGTTCGAAAATTTAGTTGTCCCCCACAGTCTATTTTCTAATAGGATAATAATAAAGGCTAAACGAACCCAAAGGTTCGATACCGATACCATAAATTTCAGTTTCCATACTTCCATCTACCGATCGACGTCTAAATTCAACTCTGAAAGAATAGTCTTAATAGATTGGTATAGATCCCTTTTTATCAAATTATTGACATCCGCCTGTGACTTCGTAAATAGCTTCATCTCATCGTAACCTACAACAATTTTATTTACGAAAGTTCTCGGAATTAGGGCGTTTTCAATTTGAAGATCGGCCAACTTTGTTTATTTAATTAAGTATTAAAAAATTGTAAATACCCATTTGCTTTCAACTTGAATTGTAAGATAATTTCAGCACGAAATAGAGAAAAAATGTTGAGTGTTTTTCAAAAATATTGAGCCGTTTGGCGTGACCTACACCCTTAAAATATCAAAATAACGAGGTTATATAGATAGATAGAAAGGAAGCTTTATTTCATATACATTTTACATATTCCTATTTTTTTTTAATAACAAAAGTTTATTTTTGCCAATGGTAGAGAACCATCTGCCTGGATTTGCCCTAAGAATACATACAATGAATATAAATAATAATAATAAAATAAATCAAAACAATTAACTTTGGAAACATTAAATAGCCTAACGAGTTATAACGAAAATAACGAGGTTATATAGCCCAAACGGCCCAACATTTTTGTAGGCCACCTTTTTTTTTTTCGATTTTGTGATCAAATTATATTACAATGAAAGGGGAAAGCAAATGGGCATTTACGAGTTTTTAGTACCTAAATAAATAGACAAAGTTTTTCGATCTTCAGAATAAAAACGCCCCAATTCCAAGAGTTTTCATAACAAAATAGTTGTAGGTTACCATGAGATGGTATTCATAAAGTTTCAGACGGATGTTAATAATTTGATAAAAAGGGGTCTGTACCACGGACTATAATGCAATCCTCCCACCTTCGCTTCGGCCTACCCCTCGGACACTTATACTTAGGGATTTTTTCGAACGGGTTTCTTCCAATCTTCAGGTATTCTTTAAAGATCCATTTGAGAAACTTCAGTTTTCGCGCATGCCTTAATTAGTTCAATAGGAATATTATCGATTCCCGCTGCTTTATAAAATTTTAATTTCCCGATAGCTATTTCGATTTCCTCTTTAGTTGGTTCTCTTATTAACTTTTTAACACTCTGATATTCAAAAGGAATTGAGAGACTATTATCTCGGGTATTTAAAATACTGTAAACATATTTTTTTTAAACTAGTCTAGGTAAAAAGCATGAAAAATTTAAAATCTGTTATATGAAAAATAGAGCATACATGTTAAGAACTGAATTAAAAATAATAACATAGTGGGATAAAATTCTGGAACAAGATACGATCTGAAATATAACATTAAAAATTACAATGGAAATTTTTCATTCCAACCTTTTAATAAATTATATAAACTTCCCAACTATAAAATGGAAAATAAGCAAAAAAAAGTCATGAATATCGGAAATTACAACTAGCTTTTTACGTGTTAGTTAGCAAGGATCAAATGTCTGTTTATAAATCTATGTGACGTGAATTACATGTATTACCACCTTCTCTTAACTGATTCACTTTTATTAAACCCATATTAACTTTAACCTATACAATGTCAAAATATTTCTTCAAAACAATATTTGGAAATATTTTTGATTATTACGAGAAATAAATTTACATATTTAATTTTGAATAGAAATAATATATTTAAAGTCTGTTTTTATTTTATCTGTCTCGCATCCTAAGAGCTATAATTTCCAAGGCAAAATTTACGCTGTATTTATATTCACGACATCAAATCCACCTGAATTCAGCTTTTGCAATAAGGATCCCACAGAGAGATAGTGCGAATAAGAAATGATTTTTTAAGGGGGGCAGTTCTTAAGGAAGGAGTATACCAGTAGCCAGGAATCTCGTATTCAAGAAGCATAGCGAGAGAGCTAGTAGGAGTATATTATGAATATAAGCAGACTCTTTGGTTTTAAGAGGCCGGAAAAAATAATAAAAAATGAAATAAAAAAAACCTTGGTCATATTGCCGTCATAAAAGTCCTGAAGCCCGTGGCAAAGTATGTGACTTATTTCATATAGAGTTTTGTTCATATAAATTGACCATGCCCAAAGACCTGAAAAGAAAAATGCACGTCTTTCATCTTATATATATATATATATATATATATATATATATATATATATATATATATATATACACATACATATACATATTATATGCTGGAATACGAAATGGCGGCAAGATGAATTTAGATAGAGAGCCTACAAGGATAGAAAGCTACCAATATTTAAATTTATTGTATTTACCGTAACATGAAATAATAGTCACTTACCTTATACCCGAGGATTTCAAATAGAGAATTTGAATTTGATTAAAATATTTTACTTTTTTTCAATTCAGAATTTGTTCACTATTTTGTGTAGTTCCCGAGATACCCATTCTCATAATTCACTAATGAAATAAAAAAACATTGGGCCTTGCATTATTATTATCGTTTTATATATATGGACATACTCATCACTAATATAAAAAGACCCACCTACAAAAACTTCACACGTTCCAATCAGAATTATTGCGACTCATAACAAAAGCACCTTGGTACGTAAATAACAAAACATACTGACCTCCACCTTCTAACAGTTGGCCAACATATATCGACTCTTAATCAACGAACATGAGGAGGAGACTAAAAAAGCGTTGGATGAGGGATCAAAGCAAATTTGTCTTTCCTTAGACAACCTAAGTAATTGGAACAAGTTAGGGAAGAGCTACTGCTTAGTATTTTCTTTCCTCATGGCTGTCATGTCATTATCTCATGTATCGCCATCATATTTGCTGATTGTCAACAATAAGTTGACAGGCGCAAATACATTTTTTATAGACAAAAAAAAAATTATATACGTTATTATTGCTAGAACTCGGAGTTTTATTCATATAATCACACTTAAAACACTAATAAGGCGAAATTAATCTTATACAATATAAATTATAAATAATAGCTCATTATAAAGGAAATGAAATGATGATTATTCCCCTTGACAGCAATATGCAGG